>CM037880.1:210375539-211575539 GCA_021292165.1 Shinisaurus crocodilurus | reverse complement strand
ATACAGTAATACCTTGGATTGCAAGTAACTTGGTTTGAGAGCGTTTTGCAAGACAAGCAAATTTTTAAATATTTATTTATTTATTTTTTACTTGATATACAAGTGTTGTCTTGCAATACAAGTACTGTAGTACGGCTTAAATTAAAAATCTCTGTACAAATTTTTTTGGGGGGATTTCATTTTGATATAAGAGTGTTTTGGATTACAAGCACGTTTCCGGAACGAATTATGCTCTCAATCCAAGGCATGACTGTAATAGCACTCTTCAAGTACGTGAAAGGTTGTCACACAGGGGAGGACCAGGATCTCTTCTCGGTCATCCCAGATTGCAGGACACGGAATAATGGGCTCAAGATGCAGGAACCCAGATTCCGCCTAAACATCAGGAAAAACTTCCTGACTGTTAGGGCAATACGACAATGAAACCAACTACCTAGGGAGGTGGTGGGCTCTCCCACTCTGGAGGCATTCAAGGTGCAGCTGGACAGCCATCTGTCGGGGATGCTTTGACCTGGATTCCTGCATTGAGCAGGGGGTTGGACTCCATGGCCTTGTAGGCCCCTTCCAACTCTACTCATCTATGATTCTATTCCTCTTGAAGCCCTGGTTGCTCTGAGGAATGCAGGGATGACTTGACTACCTGGAATGATCCCTCTGAGCAGCTTCTGACGCTGAGCAGAGCCTATTCCGCTCCTTAGCATACACCAGAACTGAGCGCAATGAAGCAGTCTGCGAGATGGTTAGAATGACCAAACACAGGCAAGAGCTTATTATCAAGCCTGCTCTGTCTCAGCGATAATAGCGAAGAAGCAATTCTTCTCCACTACAATTGCATCCTTGCAATGCCGTCCAGCAGTGCTATTCCATGTGGTTCAAGGCCCTTTGCAAGCTGACCCAGTGGGAGAGGCTAAGGAACTTCATTTTACCATATCGAAAGATACCTTTAGATAAGGTAAATGGTATATAAATTGATTTAATGTTAATAAAAATAACTCTCAGTAGCACACTGTGACATTGCTGTTGTTGTTTGTGTGTGTGTGTGTGTGTGTGTGTATGTGTATTATTATATTTATTTATATCCCACCTTTTTCCCAATGCTGGGACTCAAGGCGGCATTACAGCATTGAAACTTGTACAATTAAAACATATAAATAGGAATATTCAAAAGCTAAAAATATAATTAAATTAGCTATAATATTAAAATTATATAAAAATATCAAAGTTAAAACAACAGTAACAATATAAACAGTGGAATCCATTGCATTCTTACAGGTCCAGGCTATTCCCAAAGGCCTGCTGGAACAAAAAAGTTTTTGCCTGCCTCCAGAAGCATACCAAGGAGGGCACCATTCTAGCCTCCCTGGGAAGGGAATTCCAGAGTGTCGGGGCAACCACCGAGAAGGCCCTCTGCTGAGTTCCTGCCAGGTGTGCCTGAGATGGTGGTGGAACCAAGAGAAGGGTGTTCCCTGAAGATCTCAGGGTATGGGCAGGCTCATAAGGGAAAATATGGTCTTTCAGATAACCTGGACCCAAGTCATATAGGGCTTTATAGGTCATAACCAGCACTTTGAATTGTGCCCGGAAACAGAATGGGAGCCAGTGAAGCTGTTGTAACAGAGGAGTTGTGTGCTCGTGTACTCCCTGTAGCCAGCCCCAGTCAACTGTGTGTGTGTGTGTGTGTGTGTGTGTGTGTGTGTTTGCTGTGCATCCACCACAACTTGGTCTCCATGGTTGATTCAGACCAGCCAATGGACTTTTCCAGGGCACTATCTTGTCTTTGATGGATGATTTCCAGTTATTAAGGCCTGACAATGGAGACAAGATGTTTGGCGAAGTCTGGCCAACCACCGTTGGCCCCTTTTGTCTTATTACATCTAGCAAGGAGGGAGAGCCCTGATTGGATGACTGTAATTCGCCCTCCACAGGTGAATCTTCCCACTGATGCTCCACCACCTCCACCACATGAAAATCTTGGCACCTTCTTTTGGAAAGTGTTTGCCTTGGAAGACAGGAACAGCTGTTTAGAAAGTGACAAAGTTTTACTCCCTTAGTGGTACCATTTCAGTGCACCCAAGAATACTATCCTTTATGAGAGATAAATTACTGTTTTTCTTATATTCATTCCCCAAGATGTTGGACAGGAAATCTTCAAAAAATATATTATTCTGGAGGGAGAAACCTGTTCTGTTCCAGGTTACTATACATCCAATGCATGATGGAATGTGATGAATTACTTTCATCCAGGGACTCTGATCATCCAGTACGTCGACCGAGCTGTGATCAATACAACCCTTTGACATCCGTTCCCGATACTGGCATACACGGTCATGCGAGTTTTCCTTGCAGTTTAACGCTTACAAGTGTTTTGCTGAAAATGATCGGATTAGACCTGAAATGTTTACTATTTGCAAGCTAATTCTGGTTCCCGCACAGAGCATACGCCGGGGGGTAAACCTGATTAAAATAGACAATTGACTTTTTGATTTATGCTGTTCTTCAAGGGACAATGTAACAGCCCCCGACAGATAATTAGATGAAGCATACAGAGCTCGACGTGCAGGAGGGAAAGGATCCTCCTGGCCAGTCTGCCACTTACCATTATGAAGCTGAGTAGAGTATGGAGGGAACTGTCACCACAGAAGTAAAAAGGCAGAGAGGTAACATGCCCAGACCCCGGGTGCTAGAATATGACCTTGAAACATCTCCTGTAAATGCCAAGCAATCTGGCTAGATCCCTCGACTTATGCGGCTTCCTGTATATTCCCTGCATTGTAAAATACGGCTCTTGAAATATTGCTTGTGGACTGTGATGCTTCTATCAAAAAATAAAATTAAAATAAAATCCAGCAATAGCGGAAGAGGAGGCATTTATAAGCTCACGAGCACACAGCACAAACCCACCCTAAATTCAGCCTTCAGATTTCTTTGTTGATTCCAACGAATTTTCCAGGATTACTGGCGGGGCTTGAGAATGTTCTGCAGGAGTTAAAACCTAAGCTCAGAAATTCCAGATCCTGTGCCCAAAGGTTTGCTTGTCAGACCATTTACACTGTAAAATTGATAGAAACGGGGAGCATATTCTGTGATGGCGCCTACTTATAATCTATACATCACAGTAACATCACAGCAAGGGGGAGACCAACCTGGCCCCATACATCAGCTGGAGAGAGAGAAGCTGCAGGGAGTTTGTTTTGCCCTTCCCTGCCCCCCCCCCAAGAAGAAAAAAGAAAAAACCTATAAGAACCTTTTTTGGTGCCTGAGTTTTGCATTCTTCCTCTTCCCTCCCGATCCCTTTTCCTTTTGTGTCATGTCTTTTAGATTGTGAGCCTGAGGGCAGGGGACTGTCTTATTATTAATCTTTGTAAGCCACTCTGAGAGCCTTTTCTGGCTGAAGAGTGGGGTATAAATGCAATAAATAAATAAATAAATAAATAAAATAAATAAATATACATCGCTTGCAACACAACAGGAGACGAATTAGACACCACGGTAAATTACATTCTTTAATGAGTTCACCCTTTCCAATATCCATGTTATGCCAGCCATTATTTTCATTTTATAGATGGGAATCTGGGGTAAATAAGAGTGTGCATGACACCCCTTTTGTCTTTGGCCTCACCCACTACTGGCATGCCGCCCTCAAGAGCATCTCTGAAATGGAATTCATCTCTCCTCCCTTATTGGGGTGTGTGTGTGTTTAAAACTCCTTTCGATGCTGCTCTGGGAGTCTCTGTGGAGTGTGGACACTGGAGGGCGAGGTACCAAATACACTAACTAAATAAATATTTCCATTATGCTTATGGCTTTTGACAGGCCATCTCTGGAGACAGTTGAGCCAGAAGGCCGGCATCAAGGGTAGGCATAGTTGAGCACCTGCCAAGGGCCCACACCCCAGCAGGGGCTGTGCTGCCAATTGGCAACAGTTCTTTCTCGGATTCAGAATACAATGACCGCACTAATGGGTGATGGCTAACAATGTATTAAACAGAAGCAAATTAACAGAGTGAGTGATTAAAGCAGAAGAAAGCAAAGCATGATGACTGCAGCATGTACACTCCAAAGCAAGATGATAAGCTTATGTCCCTACAGTTGTTGGGGGATCCCAGAATCAAAATGTGGCAACGGATGCTACTCCCCCCCATAATGGCCTCTGGTACGCAGCGCCTCTCTGGATCAGCCTGCCTCGAAATCCCCTACTCTGGGATTGTCTCAGGGCCTCATATATACTATGATGCTCATAGTAAGCCCTCCGCTATTCTGAAGCTCCAGCTAAATCATAGAATCATAGAATCAGGGCCAGTGCAAGGCAGTTTGGTGCCCTAGGCAAGATCAGATATTTAGCGTGCCCCCTTCCCACTTGAGCCCTCCCTCCCTCCAGCCCTATGCTCCTGGCACCCCCTTTAGCCCAGCGCCCTAGACAGCTGCCTAGTTGGCCTAATGGTAGCACCGGCCTGCATAGAATAGTAGAGCTGGAAGGGGCCTACAAGGCCATCGAGTCCAACCCCCTGCTCAATGCAGGAATCCAGGTCAAAGCATCCCTGACAGATGGCCGTCCAGCCACACCTTGAATGCCTCCAGAGTGGGAGAGCCCACCACCTCCCTAGGTAGTTGGTTCCATTGGCGTATTGCTCTGACAGTCAGGACATTTTTCCTCATGTTTAGGTGGAATCTGGGTTCCTGTAACTTGAGCCCATTATTCCGTGTCCTGCAAACTGGGATGATCGAGAAGAGATCCTGGCCCTCCTCTGTGTGACATCCCTTCAAGTACTGGAAGAGTGCGATCATATCTCCCCTCAGTCTCCTCTTCTGAAGGCTAAACATGCCCAGTCCTTTCAGTCTCTCCTCATAGGGCCTTGTTTCCAGTCCCTTTATCATCCTTGTTGCCCGCCTCTGAACCCTCTCCTCCACTGATGTCAAGAATGGTTGGAAGTAATCCAAGCTACCTTCGCAACGAGTGGCCAACCTTGAGATCTCGCCAGAGGCTTATCTACTAGACTCAAAAAATGTCCTTTCTCAAACGGATAATTGGCCCTAATGGGAAGAAGAAGCTTAGCTAACCGCTAAAGCAACAGCCCCAACCAGAAGTCTAGACATGAGAAGGAGTCATTGCCGTGCAACACTCACTCCTCCAACTAACAACTGTCTTCCGCATTGCCACTGCAGGGACTCAATGACAAGAGCACTCTGGACTTGCTTCTCCCCTCCACCATGGCAACCTGCTCACTCACCTGCTCGCTCACCTGCTCGCTCACCTGCCTCTTGCTCTGGCCCAGATCCTGGTGGTGGTGAGGAGGAGGAGCAGGAGATGCCACTGCCGACTTGCTCGCTGGCTTCCCGCTTGTCCAGTGAGCAAACGGGTAGCAACGCTGAGAAAGAGGTTGAGGGGCAAGTGCGGCTGGTGACAATGGCGGTGAGACGGTAGACTCACTGAGGGAGGGGCCCCAGGGAGGGTGTCTTGCCCGAGGGCCTGCAAAAACCTGGGGCTGGCACCGCTGATGCTGAGCTTTTTCTGATGATCCAGTAAGTAAGGCATTTCCCGGGTCCTTTCTCCTGCTATTGAGGCACTGTGTGTTGCGGGAATATCTTTACATCCACGAGTTAGCACAAGTTATCTGTACTTGTCTTTAAAAATGGATATGGCCTTTGGCTAAGGTAACTAATAAACTATGTCCTTATACTTTTCAAGGTTTTTACATGGAAACAAAGAACACTCTGCTCCGAGGAAATTCAAATTGTATTCCATCCACATCCACAGTGGCGATGTGAACAGGGCAAAGGACAGGGAGCGATGGCTGCCACTGCCAGTGAGGACATTCCTTAGGCCAGTGTTCTCCAACCTTGGATCCCCAGATGTTTTTGGCCTACAACTCCCAGCATGCCCCAGCCAGCATAGCTGGCTGGGGCACGCTGGGAGTTGTAGGCCAAAAAACATCCGGGGACCCAAGGTTGGAGAACACTGGCATAGGCACTCAGAGCCTGTGCAAATGTGCAGAAATACTATGTGGTACAGTCCTTCCTGGAGTTCAGGAGGCTGACCGCGTGTTTGAATGATCCTCCATGTAAAAAAAATAATAATGAAAAATAACCTGTGTACATGGAGAGCTAGTATGTCAGGGGGAAGACATTTAGTTTAGTTTTCTCTCAGACATACCAGCTTTCCACATATAGGAAGAGCTTTCGTTACTTGTTTTGTTTTGTTCTATTTGTTAGTTTTAAGATGTGGGAGATATTCATATGCCACTCCTACTGTAGCACAGCAAAGACTATTTCTCATGCACTAGGGCAGTGATGGCGAACCTTTTTGAGCCCGAGTGCCCAAACTGCACCACAAAACCAACTTATTTATTTCAAAGTGCCTTAAATTTGGCAGGAAAGAGGAGGGGGCACTAGCTAATCGCGCCCCGCTCTGTCTCAGGGCATGGCTCTTCACCGGGCGTGCAAAGATTCGGGCGTGTGCGCGCTGTGCTTCTGAGCTGTCTGTTCAGTTAGAAGGAGGGCTGGGTGCCTGCGCAGTCCGCTTCTGGGGGTGGAGATGTTGGAGTGTGCCTGCCTGTGGAGGCCAGCAAGGAATGAGTGGAGAGGAATTACTATGGAAACCCAACGCTGAATGCAGAAGGGGAATGTCTTTTCGCAATCTGGCGACCAATGGCTCGAGTGCCCACAGAGAGGTCCCTGCGTGCCAGCAGTGGCACGCGTGCCATAGGTTCACCATCACTGCACTAGGGCCTCTCTCCTTCCGCAGCAGTGAGCAACGCACGGCGATCCTGTACTACAAGTCTGGGTTGTCCCTTCCCCGTCAACCCAGAATTGCTGGTTCGGACAGCAGAATGCCCCTGGGTTGGTAGCCTCTCCCACTTGCAGTGGGAGTGTTCAGGAAGCATGAGCCAGCTGGCTTGCTCATTCTCGCTCACTTCAACTCACAATTGTTGTTGTTGTTTTTAAAATAGGTTGTTGTGACGTGCAAACCAGGCCATTGGCTTGACGTTTGTGTTCTAGTTTTTCATCATTGATGTAGGCCTCTTTTTATTATTATTATTATTATTATTATTATTATTATTATTATTATTATTTCTGCATGTCCTCCCTGCCCCTTCTTCTGCCTCCATCAGCTAATGATGTCAAGCAGGAGCAGAGTGGCACAGAGTGAGAGGCTGTGGCTCAGTGGCAGAGGAGCTGCTTTGCATGAGGAAGGCCCCAGGTTCGATCCCCGGGATCTCCAGGTAGGGCTGGAATTATTCCTGCCTGAAAACCCTGGAGAGCCACTGCAAGGCAGTGTTTTTGACAAGGCCGGGCCATTTGGGCCAAGGGTCTGACTCAGTATAAGGCGGCTTCCTCTGCTCCAGCGTGTGATCGTGATGTCACATTCTGTGCTATTGCAATGATAATTACAAAAGAAAGAAATAGACTTGGAACAATGGTGGAAAACTCTGGCTCTGGTTCGTTGGCCCTTGGCTTTCTCAGGGACCTCAATATTCTCACCTTTCCACTCTAATCTGTGGTGCTGCTCATTTCAGAACGGCTCCTGTTGTTCCCCACTCCACCCTGCAGATTCTAGACACGTGTATGGCACAAGGAATTATCTCTGCCTGCTGCTGAAAAAGGAGCGTAAGAAAGCAATCCTATAGCCCCTAGACATCATCGGGGGGGGGGCATAGGATAATTTGGATTCCCAGCTCCGACCTCGGAGACAGAGCTCTGACCTTGGAGCGGGGAATCTGTGCTCCGATCCCCCGTCCCACCTCTTAGCTAGCGCAGAAAGAATTGTGCCAGCTGCCTCTCCGAGGTCGGAAAAGCGAGCTCAGGGAGTGGGTAAAGGAGGCATTTCAGGGGACAGGGAGGGGAGGAGAATGGGGCCGCCAGGATATGAGGTATCCTGCAGGCGCTCCAGCCTCCTTCCCTCCATCAGGCCTGTGGCTCATGCTGGCTCAGCTTGTTTGAGTGTGGAAAGCTAAGCAGGGTCAGGCCTGGTTATTACTTGGATGGGAGACCCCTCCTCTAGTTTCCTGCATTGAGCAGGGGGTTGGACTCAATGGCCTTCTAGATGGCCCCTTCCAACTCTATGATCCTATCTCTGAAGCGCCTCAGCTAGATGGCCAAAAATGACTGTCTAGCTGAAGTGCAGAGCGGGAGGTGCAGGGAGGCGGAGATCGCCTCTGCCGCTCCTCCCACTCTGCACTGGCTGCTCATAAACCTCCAAGTTTGGGGGCTTACAAGCATCAAGGGCGCAATCAACAGGGTTTCACCCTATATGACCAACACAGACAGTGATGGTTGTGTGAGCTATTCACAAGAGACTTTAGCTGATAGCAATGTCTCCCTTGCCCCCTTCTTGCTGGCAGCTGCTGCTACTCTTGTCTTCAGGACTGTTGGGAACTAAAAGCCCAAGGGATTTCTGATGGGCTGTCCCTTCCTGGGTTCTTCAATTTACTGCCTCCACATCCCGGGATCATCATTAACGTGTCTAAGATTTCTTCTTCTTCTTCTTCTTCTTCTTCTTCTTCTTCTTCTTCTTCTTCTTCTTCTTCTTCTTCTTCTTCTTCTTCTTCTTCTTCTCCTGTTATAATAATCAACAGCAGCAGGTTTCATGATAGAGATGGGAGAACCATATTGGCAGCTACAACAATTGGATCACAAAGAAGTTTGATTAGCGCATAATGAGAGTCTCCAGGAACTGATAAACAGCTCATTATTATGTATGAAGGACGGTGCCATCTGGGAGCTTGTATCTTTTTACTTCTCTCTCTCCTCTAAAGAAAACAAAACAAAAACAAAAGCCCCGTAGCATTTAACAAAGAACAAATATGCAAACCTTTATTAAAACTCCACAAGTTTTTCTTTTTCTTTTCATGCCACTAAGAACCATTCCTTTCCGGGGTCACATTAATTAGAGAGGTGCAAATAAGTTGGGGGGGGGAACATCTGCGGTAATTTCGAGGAAAGCAAAACATAATCTCGTTAAGATTCGTATAATGTGATGGGTGGGGAGAGCAGCCCTATTCAAGCATTCTAATCTCCCGTGTGTTAAGAATTACAGTCATGCCTTGGATTGAGAGCATAATTCGTTCCGGAAATGTGCTTGTAATCCAAAACACTCATATCAAAACGAAATCCCCCAAAAAAAATTTGTACAGAGATTTTTAATTTAAGCCGTACCACAGTATTTGTATTGCAAGCTATGCTGGCTGGGGCATGCTGGGAGTTGTAGGCCAAAAACATCTGGGGACCCAAGCTTGGAGAACACTGCTCTAAGGGAATTTTGCTGGCTCTGTGTTTCTCACTGCAAAATGACACACTGCTTGTATGTGTCCCTTTTCCCTTCACTGACAGAAAGTCCTATTTTGGAGATGGCGGTCCACTGTCTTACATCCTGCCTTAGAGTAGCTGGCTGGGGCATGCTGGGAGTTGTAGGCCAAAAACATCTGGGGACCCAAGCTTGGAGAACACTGCTCTAGCTGAAGTGCAGAGCGGGAGGTGCAGGGAGGTGGAGATCGCCTCCGCCGCTCCTCCCACTCTGCACTGGCTGCCCGTGTAAGCCTCCAAGTTTTGGGGCTTACACGCATCAAGGGCGCAATCAACATCATATGCTGGCCTCTGCAGTCTCCTCCTCTTCCCACCCACCAGAATGCCCCCTTTAACTGTGAGAGCTTGACTTGGGTTCAAAGCTTACCCAGCAAGTGACTCCCAGTTGCACAGATGGAAACAGGAGAGAACAGCTGTTATAAAGATTAAAGAGTTTATTCATTGTAGGACCCAATACATGGGATTAAGGCAAGCAATGCAGGCATCTCTTACGCAGAAGAGATGATTCTGTCTCACTACATCATTGCAGATACAAAGTAGTCCAGTAGTCCAGTGAAGCTCCCAAGTCCAAGTGTGAAGTGGCAAGTGAGAAGATGGACTGAGAGTGTGAGAGTGTTGTGACAACATGTTGACTTACCCTCACCTTTATAGGAAGAACCCTGTACCTATAAATAGGATATTACTCACAAATTGTGCAACACTTATATAACCTGTTGTACATAACATGTTGTCCCCCAATTGTCACCAGACTTTATGAGTCACAGACACTTTGGTGCCACATCAGGAGACTTTGTGCACACCACCATCTTTTTGCACACCATACCAAAAACCTAACATTAACCCCTCTCCAAAATCAAGTTCCTGACCTCGGAGAAGCAGCCGGCATGATTCTTTCTGCACCAGCTGTGGGGGGGGGGCAGTGCGGATTCCCACCCGTGAGGTTGGAGCTCTTTCTCTGATGTCAGATCTGGGAATCTGAAGAATCTTGCAGCCGTAGGATTGCTCTCTGAGCGGCTGTTGTAGGATTACATCAACATTGCTTTTTTTTTTACAGTGTTTAATCTATGTGAATGTGTGTATCAGTAATGCAGTGGGGGGAGGCAGGGAGACATGAAGGGTAAGGCCCTTTGGGGGTGTTCTGTACCACCATCTCTCCCCAGCCCCCCAGGCTCCCCCCTGCACTGCCTTGGTCTCTTCCTGCCACCTGGTAAGCACGGCTGGGGAGGGACTCTTCTTCTTTGTTTTAGCAAAAGAAAGAAAAAGGGACTTGATCTCCCCACCCCCATCATCATCACCACCGCATACCAAATGGCAGGAAAGCATCGAGGGGGTCCCTCTTTCTTCCTCTTTTTAAAACTCTTTAGATGGATCATGGAGCATCCTGGCTCCAGGGTGGAACCAGCGCTTCCAACAGCTTTTCTAAAGAGTTTAAAAAGGAGGAAGAAAGAAGGACCCCCTCGATGCTTTCCTGCCCCCTGGTGATGGGAAGGGAACAAACAGGCCCTTTCTTTCTTTCTTTCTTTCTTTCTTTCTTTCTTTCTTTAAAACAAAGAAAAGGAAGCCTGTTTGTTCCATCCTGCCCAGGACTGGACAGCAGGAAGGCTCAGAAGCAGTCCCTTCCCCACCCCATTTTTAAAACTCTTTACGCAGCCTGTCCAAAAGGAAGAGAGATCCATTAATTTTCTTCCTGTGTCACCTAGCAAGTAAGGCGGGGGGGGGGAAGGGGAGAACAAACGGGTCCTTTTTTCTTTGTTTTAAAGACAGACAGAAAGAAAAAGGGACCCGTTTGTTCCCTCCCTCTTACCAGGTGGCAGGAAAGGATCAAAGAGGTCTTTTTTTTTCTTCCTCTTTTTAAAACTCTTTAGATGCCCGGTAACCTGGGTCTCCCCCCCGCTTTCCTCTGCCTGTTCTTTAAAAAAAAAAAAAAAAAAACTTTTGCTAGGATGGGCCTGCTGCTGCAAAGCAAAGCTCCCCAGGCACTCCCATCCTCTTAATTTTCTGCAGTGCCTCTCTGGGAAATGAGATTGGCAGGTGTGACTGGGGTGTTTTGCTCTGCAGCAGTGCATCTGCCCTGGATGGATGGATGGATGGATGGACTCTGTCTGAGACTGGGCTCAGTCAACTTTGCTGAGCGTGGGTCCTTGTGGACTCACTCAGGGATGGTACAGCTCAATGACACCTTAAAAGCCCGCCCTTGGAGGCTTTTGCTCCACTCTCTCTGAGGTGTGTTTGGTGGCCAGTCCTGGAACAACAACAACAAATATTTCCTCATGTAATTTGTACAGCTGTTTCACAAAAGATTCTCCCTCATCCAAAGATGCAAACTTCAGCACAAAAATTGCAACTCAGAAAAAGATGGCTCTTTTCCAATAATAATTTTAATTGTTCTGCAAAATAGAAGATTTTGTCACCCCTACAGGAAATTAAAAAAAAAAAGCTATCTCTGCTGAAAGTCTGAAATAGAGGAGTCCTCTTTTTCTTTGCATCTGGTCACCCTTAAATCCGGGTAAGGTCATAACACTTGGGCACGAGTAAAATCCTGGGTAAATTTTAATGGTGCAATCCTGTACCCGCTTACCTGAGAGTAAGCTCTCTTGAACTCAGTGGGACTTACTTCTGAGTAGATATGTATATGGTTGCACTATAAGTGGAGGAGAATAAGGGCGCAATCCTATGGATGTTTTTAGGCAGAAAAAAGGCCGGCAACTCCCAGCATGCCCCAGCCAGCATGGCTGGCTGGGGCATGCTGGAAGTTGAAGTGCTTTTTTTCTGTCTAAACTTGCTGCTATAGGGTTGCGCCCTAAGAGGGATACATTGAATTCCTTGTCACCTCATTTTAACTGATTCTCCTCTGGCTAAGAAGAACTTCGCAGAGAGAACTTTAAAAGAGCATCAGAGAGAGCTCTCTGCAAATTGATATATAATAATCAACTGATTAAATGAATAAGCATATTTTTCAGACACTTCCAGGCAAGTATGAATAAATCAATTAATGAGCTCAGCTGAGCATCCTCATTTACATGTCTATGACATCTACCTGATTATGTCAGATTCTGAGTTCAAGAAAATTTAATAATGGCAATAATAAAGATTTTAAAAAGAACAAGCCTGTTGACGTTTATATATTTATTATGACTTCTTATTACATTTCCCCCACACTTCCTCCAAGGAGCTCTGGATGGTATACATATCAGGGGTGGTGAACCTCTTACAGCCCGAGGGCCGAACTCCATTTCAGACAAGCACTCGGGGGCCACATTCCAGTGGTGGGCGGGGCCAAAGGCAAAATGGGTATGGCCAAAATGTTTTTTTTAAACCCAGCATATTTTAGCTTAAAGCTCTTACTGCCAGTAATTAAGCCTTAGGAGAGGCATTTCGACCTTTTAGGATGAGAATAAAACTGCACAAAAGTAGGAAACCATCAAGCAATGGGTGATTGTGGGAAAGAGGGTTGTGCCAGGGGAAGGGGGTGAGGCCCTCTGGGAAATCCCAGAGGGCTGGATTTGGGCCCCAGGCCTAAAGGTCTGCACCCCCCGCATACATGATTCCCCTTACTTCATCCTCAAAATGCCCCTGTGAAGGTGGATAGGGCGAGAGGTGGTGACTGGCCCGAGGTCACCCAGACAGCTTCATGGCTAAGCAGGGCTAGAAATCCACATCTCCCCCCAGCTTAGTATGGCACTCTAACCACTATACCATGCTGCATCTGCAACGGCCATTCTCTGAAGGTATGGTGAAGAGACACCACACAGGCAAAACTAAGCACCTACCTATATACAATTGCTGTAATCCAGCTAGCGGCCATGTATGCGGAGAAACAGGCTCCCATGTTTATTCCTGGTAGAGATGTGGAAATCAGCAAAAGCCGAGCTTGGCCACATTCTATGAGTTCCATCTTGGATAAGGAACAGGCCCAGTGGAGGCTGGCTGGTGGCTCCAGTGTGCAGTGGGGCAGCGTATCCACTCCGGGTTGTAGTCTGAACTTTTAAGGAGCTACCCATGGTGCTGAACCTATTTGGGGGGCTAGGCTCTAGCCCCGTGGATAGATCCTTTAAAGTTCAGACTAAAGCCCAGAGTGGATAAACCAGAGAGCCAGTGTGGCGTAGTGGTTAAGAGTGTTGGACTGGGGACTCGGGAGATCCGGGTTCTAGTCCCCGCTCGGCCATGAAACTCACTGGGTGACTTTGGGCCAGTCACTGACTCTCAGCCTAACCTACCTCACAGGGTTGTTGTGAGGATAAAATGGAGAGGAGGAAGAGGAGGGTTATGTAAGCCGCCTTGGGTTCCTTGCAGGAAGAAAGGCGAGGTATAAATATAATAAATAGATAAATAAATAAATCCGACCTGCAGGCTGCTTGTTGCCAACCCCTGCTTTATCAGGAACTGTGCTGTGCTGGTACTGGTAAATGGTCGCTACGCCAGCCATTTCCCAGCCTGATCCAGCAGCTGCTTACGCAACACGTAGCCCCATTAGTGATATAGCACCAATCACCTGTTTGGGAAGACGGGCAAGAAGTTCAATTTAATCCAGACTTACCTTTCCCCCCCTCTCTGCCCATCAGCCGATCGTCACAATTGCCCCTTGTTTTGCAAAGCTGCACATTCACAGTGCTGGCTGCTGCTGCTGCTGCTGCCACTGTTGTTTAGTCAGTCCCCAGTGTCTTCAAGAGGGATCGTTTTCTCCTGAAGCATCCTTACAGTGGACAAATTTGTCCTGAGCATCTTGTTTCTTAGGGAATTTCAGAAAGCTGGTTGTACAATTGATATCTGCTTTTAGTCACTGTGCTAGAAGGGATCAGAGAGTCACTGAGTAGTCTCGAGGAGTGGTACTACCATTTCCGAATGATCCTGCTCTTGGGTTTTTGACAGCGGCTACTGGGCTAAATGGACAAATAATTTGACCTTATATAAGGCAGCTTTCTTGTTCCCAAGACAGTATTATTATTATTATTATTATTATTATTATTATTATATTTATCAATCGCCCATCTGGCCGGTCACCCGGCCACCCTGGGCGATGTACAATTAAAATACAACAAAACAACACAATAAAACACAATAATTAAAACAATATAAAAAATTCTCATTAAAAACCTAACCCACCCATATTCCCGCCTGAACAGCCATGTTTTTAATGCACGGCGGAAGCTCATCACGGAGGGGGCATGGCGAAGGTCACTAGGGAGGGAGTTCCATAATGTGGGGGCCGCCACAGAGACAGTTTTATATAAGGCTGTAGACTGCACTGTTTTGCGCACTGGTAGGGATGGAAAGATCTGGTATAATCCGCTGTGTTTGTGTTTTGTGGATTGACAGGTGTCATCTGCTCAGTTGTTCACACACTGATGGATGCCGATTTCCCTCCCCTCCAGAAAAGTACACCCCAAAAAAAAAAATTAAAAAAAAAATTGTCTGAATTTTTGGAACTTTCACTGGTATATAACATTTTGCGTACTTCTCTTAGGTCAACGTAGAATCAATCAGCAGAGCTCACAAAACAAAGATTGCTACACTGCAGAGACTGACGAGAGCTCAGAAATGTGTGAAACATTGCACGATTGTTGTTTTTTAAATAGTGTACGCATCCCTGTATTTGTATGCAACTTCCGTTTTGTATGACCAAAGTTGCGAACAATTACACAGGTCCACCGAATGCGGAAGTCCACGGAATCTGCACGACTGTGAAAAGCACATTCCACGGGACGGATTCATACAAATCCGTTGTCGTTTTGATCTGTTGCAGATTTCTCCCAACATCCCTTTTATACGGTTTTTGAGATTGAGATTGATTTCCAAATAAAATATGACAAAATGCCTACAGAGCATTTAGGCTGGGGTCTGCAACACAGTGCCTCTGGGCACCAATGTGCCCATGGACACCTCTCTTAGTGCCCACTAAGCTCTCTAATCTTCCTTGTTTTTATTTTATTTCTTAAGATATTTTTTTTAAATTAAACTTCGTTTTGTTAACTGGGAGGCTGGCTTGCTGCAAAGTAAAATGCTGCCCTCCAGCACCATCTTTATTTGGGTTCAAAAGAGTGGTTTTGTGTATTGGAGCTCAGATCCCCCACCTCTGCCTTGCACTTAGGTTCTTGGACACATTACCTTTCTCTTAGCCTCGCCAGTTTGCCTTTTGGGAAATAGGTGTTTTGTGATTGGCCTTGCCCCCCACGGCAGCCATTTTATGAATGGGGAAGCCCTCCATGGCAGCCATTTTGTGAGAGTGCCCATGACACACTCTCTCATCATTCCAAATCTGCCCAGTGACCCAAAAGGTTTGGGGAGGCTGCTTTAGGATGAAGCTAGACATGATTTCAGGTGTGATTTGGATTAGGACTACGATGTGAGGGACAGGATTAAAGCCTGTAGCATTGCCCCATCCAAATTGCCCTCCCCACAGCAGCTTTTAGCGACGATGACAACAACAACAAAAATTGAGGAGGAAAAAGAAAATAGGAGATTCATTCACACACTCCATCTAGTTTGGCCCTTATATAAGTGAGGATTTGCCCTTTATGTTGCATTAAACAAAATTTTCAAATGTTCAGGCTACATGTCAAAAAGCATTTGTTTAATTTTGGATTTATTTCATGGGGTGTTTGCTTTCTCTGTCTCTCTCTCTCTCTCTCTCTCTGCTGGCCGAAACTCCCATAACAGCCTGGCTGTTCCAAAGGACACTGAGGATTTGACAACAAGGGCATTTATATGTCAATTAATTACTGAATGCAAATAGTTGAGGTTTGTGTGATCCACTTCCCTAAATTAATCTGAATCAGTTAAATACAATCCAATGGCCAGAAGACAATTTACTGATTGCAAATGGATAATTACAAAACTTAGATCTGCTGGATGTAATGATGGGGCACCTGATGGGTTCATTCCTGGGGAAAGCCAAAGAGCAAGAGGAGTTTGCTTTTTGTTAAATCAACTATACTAAAGTTCCCTTCCAAGCGGGGGGGGGGATCGGTGTGTTTCATCTCATATGCTAATCCTATGGGCTGCATCAATACAAAAGGTGCCCAAATAAGACACAAGGACCATTAAGAACATAAGAAGAGCCCTGCTGGATCATACCTAGGGTCCATCTAGTCCAGCATTCTGTTCACACAGTATTTATTTATTTATTTATTATATTTATACCCCGCCATTTTTTCCTACAAGGAACCCAAGGCGGCTTACATAATCCTCCTCCTCCTCTCAATTTTATCCTCACAACAACCCTGTGAGGTAGGTTAGGCTGAGAGTCAGTGACTGGCCCAAAGTCACCCAGTGAGTTTCATGGCTGAGCGGGGACTAGAACCCAGATCTCCCGAGTCCCAGTCCAACACTCTCACCACAAGCAGGATCCCACAAGCAGGACATGAGCGCAGCAGCAAAACCGCCCATGTTCCCCAGCAGCTGGTGTACATAGGCATACTGCCTCTCTGATACTGGAGGTAGCATATAGCCGTCAGGATTAGTAGCCATTGATGGCCTTCTCCTCCATGAATTTGTCTAATCCCCTTTTAAAGCCATCCAAAGTGGTGGCCATCACTACATCTTGCGGAAGTGAATGCCATAGTTTAACTATGCGCTGTGTGAAGAAGTCCTTCCTTTTATCTGTCCTGAATCTGCCACCAGTCAGCTTCATGGGATGACCCCTTTCGGTTCTAGTATTACGAGAGAGAGAGAGAGAAATGTCTCCCTATCCACTTTCTCCACACCAGGCATAATTTTATATACCTTTATCATGTTGGGCCTTAACTAAGACTTGGCCATAGGATGTGGTCCTCCTCATCACCTCCCCAGAGGAAGTTCTGGGCGATGGTGCCTGAGAGTGCAGATACAAAATCAAATTGCTTCTCCATGTTTTGTCTTTGCATTCCTCCTCCTCCCCTAAGTGCAAAGGTAGCGAGTGCCAGAAGAACAAATACCAGAGAGAAAGCTTCAAGGGAGCCTTTCTTTATGGGGATTAAATTGCCATTGCATCGTTCTTTTTGCAGTCTCCACTTTAAAGAGCGAGATGTCCTATTTTAGTAATCCTCTTAATTTTGAGGAATGCACACACGTGGCCCTCTCCCCACACACCCACCCTCTGCCTCAACTCTTCTACTTAATAAATTATGCCTTTCCGTGCTACTGGAACAGCTGGACGCCTCGTGACATTCACTGTTATCAATCTCCATTTGCACCATCACAAAGGGAAGAGATTTTTTTTTTTATTTAAAAAAATAATTATTTTTATTTCTTTTCTACGAAGAGGTACCGGAATGATAATTTCACGTGAGCAAAGAAATACAGATCAGCGCAAACCGAGTGCTTGCATCTTCGGCCCAAATGCATATGGAAATATGACATTTAAGATAAGAATCGTGATCGATGAAAAAAAAATTAAAGCAAGCAAAGGAATACTCTCACACAAACCGAAATGGCAATTTGTATAAGCGACAAACAATTCAGGCTTCCAGTTGAGACATTTAACTTACTTTTATAACTTTCATATAGATAATAGCTTTAGGGCGCAATCCTACGGGGATGCCCATAACCCCCCAAACTTGGAGGTTTACAGACATCCTAGGCAGGGCAGGAGACGCACGGAGGCAAAGGTTGCCGCCACACCCCTCCCACCCTGCAAAGCACTGTCTAATGGTGGTGTTTCAGAGCAGGAAGGAAGGAGGCTGAGGCACTGCCAGGATACCTTATATCTTGGTGGTGTGAGAGCTGGACTGACCCGGGTTCAAAAGCTTACCCAGCCAGTGACTCCCAGTCCCAGTCCCACAGACGGAAGGAGGAGATAACAGCTGTTTATAAAGATTAAAGAGTTTATTTGTAAGACCCAATTACATGGGATTAAGGCAAGCAATGCAGGCTTCTCGTATGCAGAAGAGATGACTCTGTCTGACTACATCATTGCAGATACACGGTCCAAGACCCAAGCAGGTCTCAAGTTTCAAGTCCAAGTGAGAAGTGGCAAGGCTGAGATCATGAAGTGAAGTGACTGTGATGTGTGTCTTACCCCAACCTTTATAGCAAGACCCTGTACCTATAAATAGGATATTACTCACCAGTTATATAACCTATTGCTCACAACATGTTGACTCCAACTTGCCCCATGATTCTGACTCATAGACCTTGACATTATGTCTGGTGACTATCAGGAGACTTTGTGCATGCCAGGTGACAAACTTGTTCTGCCCATGCAAAACCTAACGTGCCAGTCTCCTCCCCTCCATGCTCCCCTCCCAGAATGCCAACTAAACCTCTTCTCCCAGGTCACTTCTGTGACCTCAAGAGAAGCAGCCTGTGCAGTTCTTTTCATGCTGGCTGCAAGGGGGTAGGTGAGGATGCTCTGAGCACTGAGTCCCAGCTCCGACGTCGGAGTGATTTTCCGAAACAACCCACGGCCCTCTAGAGCAGTGTCGTCCAACCTTGGGTCCCCAGATGTTTATTTGCTTAGCAAAGAGCCAGGACTTGGTTTAGATGAGGACACCCTGGCACCCTCCAGAAGCTTTGGATGACACACCTCCCAATATTCCTCAACATTAGCATGCTGGCTGGCTGGGGCTGATGGGAGTTGACATCCAAAAGATCTGGAGACCACCATGATGGAGAAGGCTGCGGTAGTAGGCCATTAAAGAGGGACATCATTTCAGATTTTCCAGTATGGCGTATATGTTCCATGTCAAGCCTCTAAGGCAGTGTTCTCCAAGCTTGGGTCCCCAGATGTTTTTGGCTTACAACTCCCAGCATGCTGGGAGTTGTAGGCCAAAAACATCTGGGGACCCAAGGTTGGATGACACTGCTCTAGACACTGTCTAGGGGCCATAGAATTTCACGGTCGGGCTGATTTGGCTTGCTTGCAGTTTGTTTGTTCGCTTCTGCAAGTTTTAAATGGTGTCCCCTGTTAAAGCTGCTGGATCCACCTGCTTTCACTTGTTGCAAGAGGGGTTTCCCTGCCTGCTTTTTATCACTAGCTGAAGGACCGATTGGTGTCTGAATGGTGACTTTTTAAAATGCATGACTTTAACGGGGGCGCCACCGGTAGAGATTCAGCTGTCCCCCATGCTGTTGTCATTCACATGCCCCCACTACATTTCACAGATGAAAATAGGGACACATGATCTGTGCATTTGTAAGAGGTATGGTTAAGCAACATGAAGGTGTGATCAAGGGGGGGTGGCCAGGCAACATGAGGGCATGGTCAAGTACCAAAGTCATTAGAGGAAACACACAAAATTTTATATATTATACTTATTACATTATTATATTATATATTATTTTATAATATTTTATAAGTGGCTTTTGTAATTCCCCCCCCCCCGACTTAAATCCTTAATTGTTGATATCTGGTGTTTTTCATGGGGGGGGGGTCAGTGCTTTCAGGGCAATCTCTTTTTGTTTTAAAATGGTCAGGATTGGCACAAGTTCAACAGGTGAAGCTCACCCACCCACTCCACACCCCCAAACATGGAGCTTCAGAGAGAAATTTCTTGCATTTCCTTCTGACACTGTACCTCACCTGTTAGAGGCACAGAGTCAGCTATGTTAGGAAATAAAAATCTTTGGCAATATAAAGATAGGAATCATGTGATAAACTCTCTCATTCACTTCTCCATCAGTCCAGGCTTTCACCCAGCTAATCCCTTTCCCACAGCAATGTGCAGCAGAGGCAGCAGATAGAGCATGTGCATGTGCATGCACATACACACACACACATCCTCACCGGGCCCTCCCAGTTTAGTAGCATCTGTTCCCTCCCTGTTTACTGCAGCTGTTCAGCCTAAGCAGAGCTATCTTAAAGGGGCCATGGGCAAAATTGTAGCTAAGCTAAAACTGCAAGCTTAGCTGCAATTTTGCCCATGGCCCCTTTAAGTAGCTTGCAGTTGCAGGAGGCAGTGGAATTCGGGACTCTGCCTGACAAAGTGAGAAACCATGATGGCTTAAGGGTTTTCATGAGGGCCCTGGCATTTTCTGGGGAATTGGAGACTATGCATTCAGGTGCCAGTTAAAGACATATTTATTCATACAAACTTTGGCGATATATATAGGCAGGTGTTTTATCGGTTTTCTGGTGCTGCAGTGGTAGTTTTATTGTATTTTCTTGTGCATCTGTAATTTTAAAGTTATGATTTTAATGGTGTTCATAGGTTGTCTTCTTTTTATATGGACTGCTAGCTGGCCTGGGCTCCTTGCAAAAGAGGGCAGGATATCAATAGATAGATAGAAAGAAAATCTGCCCTCCACTTTAAGTATCTATCTCTTGGGCCAGCACTGGATGAAGAGGGGCCGTGGCTCAGTGGCAGAGCGCCTGCTTTGCATGCAGAAGGTCCCAGGTTCGATCCCCGGCATCTTCAGGTAGGGCTTGGAAAGAATCCTGCCTGAAATTCTGGAGAGACTCCAGAGTCAGCTTCCTATGTTCCTATCTTCCTAGGAATGGCAGCAAGGAGAAGAAGCCATCAGAGGGAGAGGAAGCAGTGGTTAAGCATCCCTCCATCACGCCTGGATACAGGTCCGGATGAGAGCCTTTCTCCCTCCTGCTACCAACTGTCACTGCAGAGGCCATCAGGAGAGGAAGCAGCAGCAGCCCTTCCACTGTGCCCATGACCTGCTGAACGTTGCAACTAAGAATCTAGTGCCTGAGTTTGCTTTTTTCCTCCTCCCTCCCAATCCCCTTTCCTTTTGTGTCATGTTTTTTTTTTTTTTTTTTTTTAGATTGCAACCCCTGTGAACAAGGACTGAAATATCTTTGTAAGCCACCTTGGGAGTCTTTTCAGCTGAATGCCAGGATAAAAATGTGATAGATAGATAGATAGATAGATAGATAGATAGAAGCAGCAGGAACATGGTGTTCCAGGGGTCACCCTGCTGACACATGGACCCCAGGAGGTGCCCACTAATGCCAAGCCTGATGCCAGCCCAGTTCCAAGGGTGATTTTATTAAGGAGAGGGGTTGATAATGTGTGTATGATTTGGCTTCATAGTGGAGCATTTGTGGGCACAATCCTACGTACATTTAGATGGAAAAAGCCCTACAACTCCCAGCATTCCCCAGCCAGCCAGTTTCAGGATTTTTCCCCCATCTAAACATGCATAGGATCGTGCCCTGAGTCTCTGGCTCGGGGCACAATTGTTCCATTGTTGGTTCCATTGTTGGATTCTACGACAAAATACAGTTGCAGGAAACATCCATGCTGAGCTCTCTGGGATATCCTGAGACCAAAGGGCACTTTTCTCCTATGACCTATGCCAACATCAGTCTGGAGTGAGCTTCTTTGCAAGCTGCTGCTTTTACAGCAAAATGGGAACTCTTCTTGTTAATCCCCCCCCCCATGGAATTTGACGGCGTGTGTAAGAACTCGCACATTATTTCCCATGTACAGGCAGTCCCCGAGTTAAGAACGTCCAACTTACAGACAACCCATACTTAAGAATGGACTTCTGGGTCCCCCAGCGCTACGTCATTTACGTAGAGTACATAGCGTCGTATACTATGCAATTTGCGTTAATGCCGATTTTAACATCTAGGACGCTATGCTGTTCCGACTTACATACAAATTCGACTGGAAAGACATTCTTAAGAACGGATCTCGTTCGTAACCTGGGGACTGCCTGTATTTGCAAAGTCCTTTTGCTCAGACGTAACACATTAAGGGGGAAATAAGCACAAGAGGTTTCCCTCACTATAGCTTTACAGGCAGACCTTCTCAAGGCTTTCTCCTTCCCCACCCTGTACTTACCCGCTTCTGCTTCCTTGTCTGCTGCTTGCCCCCTGTTCATGTAAGAGGAAATCCAGATTGTGCCTTATGAACATCAATGCTTCTCCTTCACCAAGATTACAATTCGCCTAACTTGAACCCCTTCCTGCTTCTATTCTTTTATTAATAGAGCACAATCCGGTCAGAGTTAAGCATTACTAGGTCCCATTAGAGTTCCGTGGGACTGAAAAGTGCTTAACGTAGACTGGACCATGATTTCAAAGGTCTGAGAGGGAGTGTGACACAATGGTGAGAGCATTTGAGCTTAGATGTGGGGGGAAAAGCAGCTTCGTTCATTATAAGCTGCTAGAGGTCTCGAGTCAGAGACGCTCGAAAAAGGACTAGGGTGCTCTCTGTGCCACCTAGCAGCTTCAAGGAGCTACTGCAGACATGCTCTGCATCCTCATATTTGCAGGTTGGCGAAAGCCCATCTTTCAAATGAACTACCTGCAGGGTTGTTGTAGCTACACAGGAATCATTCATCTTCATTGCCATCGAATCATAGGATTCTGCATAGGCCTCTTGGCTGAAACATGAACCCAATACTTGCATAACCTACCTTGCAGGGTTGTTGTGAGGGAAAGGCTACACTGCTCACATGGAACTAATTTATTTCATTATTAATTCCTATTACCGAATACCGAGCTTGTGAAAAACAACTCATACAGTTGTCCGAACTAATTAACATCTTTTGCCTTAAAAGAAAAACACAATAACAGAGCTTTCAATGATACAAACAGTTTTTTGTTGGGGGGAAAAATCAACTCAAAAAATTATTATAGTACTACATTGTACACAGCCTGAAGGGAATTTATACAAACTTTTAAAATAGTTAGGCACATGTATTTTTGGATAAGGGATTCTCAACTTGTAATATGATTATATGCCAGACTGAAATTGTATGGGGCAAGCTTTACCCCGGGTCCTTTCCCTGCTTCTAAAAGTTTGCATTGGGCACGCTTTTGCACAATTAATGTGATTTTTGCTATTGCATGCATGCTGATAATTTGTCAAACCTTGGCTCATACTCCGTTAGTTTGAGAGCAACACATGCAGCACTCAGGTCAACTGTTAGGGCTTTACATCCAAGCCATGCTCTGTGCATCATTCTTCAAATCTTTTAAATGTGATAACAATGTAGAAAAGAATTCTGAAAATGCATGAAGAAAATCTCATGCCACCCCGCCAAAAAGCTACAAATCCATGAATGTTTTGCGATTAGGCACGTGAGGTGGCCTTTCAGCATAATGGGGCACTCAAGGACTTTGAAGCGAAAGAAAGTCCTTCCAGCAGTGCACCATCCTTGGTTGCCATCAAGGTGATGGACAAGTTAATGCACATCGACATGAATCAGCATCGTCTGCTCCGAAGTGCGCAAATGCAGGTCGAGGAAATTGTGCATCCTCCTTAACAGCGACCATCTTCACTCCACCCTTGAAAGGATCTCGAAACCATATGGGTCGAACAGTCACTGGGGGAATGTCCTGGTGGATCTCGATTGGCCCCTCCAACAGATCACTAAGACGGATACCCATGAACGCTAATGGAGTGGCCTCACAAGGTCCATGGACTTGAAAAGCCGAGTGCAAGGTGAAGGGAAACTCTAACGAAACCGTCAAATGATCCTTTACAGGACCTCTCATCTGTACCTGTGTATCGTGTGTCTAGTTGGCCTCCACGTCAAGACCAATCGCTAAGTCAACCTTTTGAATTCCTCTTTATCCCGGAAGACAATCTTACTCGGTCACGAGTGATCGCCTGATGATGACTACTACTCCTTGTTGCTCTCCTACCGGAGATTGGACATCATCACAGCTAGACTGTCTAGCGACGATGAGTATACTTGGAAAATATAATGTGGTGGCTTTCCGTTGCCTTCCACATCACAGTTCTACAGCCGGTTACGATGGCTACCTTCTCGCCTGCAGTTTTCCACATTGAAGTCTTATGGGCATCCCTTGCCTTGGTCTCCGATCGGTGCTGACACAGCTGCTGCCCAAGGTCAGGTGGAATTTAGAGGCAACTGAATTCCTCAAGGCTCCACAAGCCTTCCCGTTGGCTTTCCCAGGAGTTGGGTTATTTTCTCCCGCCCGATACTCGGTGTAGCTGAGGTACCTGGTGGCACTACTCACCAAAGTCAGCCCGTAGGCCATTTAGGCCAACCCCCCTGCAGTGAACATCTTCTAGATCTTGTAAACACTCACAGAACCCTGCCCCCCTCAGAACCAGTCTATATACTGGGGCAACACATTTCTTTTTATACAGTACATAAACTCACCTGTATGGCATGTAAAAGTTTCTTGGTGGGGAAGGGAAGAAAGGAAGGGAAAAAATACGATGATTCTTCAAAAGCATATGTGTGTGTGTGTGTGTGTGTGTGTGTGTGTGTGCCGGGGGGAGGAGGAATCAGATATCAATTACTTCAAAACAGTGGCCCTTTCAGTCACCACACTAGATGTTTAATTTATTTTAAGTAAATTTTGCTTAGACAGGTGAATTCACTCTGCCCTGTGACCCATATTAGTTTGCCGGCTGTAAAAAATAGTGCTGAGAATTTAATCTGGATCTATTGACTGGAAGGGAATTTATGGCATGGCTGGCCTCAAGCACTTGTGAAGGAGGCCCAAGCTATCAATCATCTTTTGGAGCGCTTGCCAACAAGGTGAAGTAGCCAGATGTCTTGGTTTAGTAACTCCGTTGTTCTTTTTGGAACAAAAGAGCACAGCCGTCTTCCACGAGGCATGCTCTTTGTACACTAGGTGCCCGCTCCAATCATGGTCATGTAGACCAGTGGGGGGGGCCAGGTTCCTCTTGACCGCAAGTTCCTTCAGTTTCAGATGTCCAGTCCCCATGAGAGCTGGGCAGATCCTTTTCTTGGCTGAAACCTTTGTCAATGCATCTTGTTAAACCGCTTTGTGAATGGAATGCTACCATTAATCAACTGCAGTGCCTTGTCGGCTGGCAGGTGGTTAAAAGTAGGAGTGTGTTAAAATCCTCCCCCACACACACCGCCCTTACACACACATTTTGTTACTCTATTATTATTATTTCATTCTCCATTTGTTTTGTCTCATTACTCACAATAGGGATTTGAATCCAGGTCTCCCAAGTCCAAGGTCCGACTTTCCACCCACTGGCATTTGCTTGCAACAAATGCATTTTTTGATTGGATAGATGGATAGATTGTGATGAGGGCTAGCAGCTTGCTGGGTTTGGTTTGTTTGGTTTTTGTTGTCAAGAACTATCTTGGAAATCCACAATTCCAAGCCAGATGATTCCAGGATCCTTGCACATTTTCATATATGAGACACCTCTAAAGGTTAGGTTAATATAGTTTGTTAAAATCCACTACTTAAGAATGGGTTCTTCTTTCTTTTCTTGTTTAGGGTAGTATCCAACTGCATCCCAGCACTAGCACTAATGATGTTGTGCTAGCATAAACCAATGCTTGTGTGATGGAACTAGGGCTTTCTAGCACAGTGAGGAAAAGCCACGATTTGTCACCAAAATTTTGCAGTGCAGTGGCAGGCAATTTTTTGCTTGCCACATTTTCCCGTTGTGCTAGCAAGTGCTAGTTACATTCTACTCAGGGAAAACAATCCTATGGCCCCTAGCCAACATCTAAGGGGCTATAGGATACTTTGGATTCCCAGGTCCGAGGTCGGAGATGGAGCTCCAACCTCGAAGCTGGGGATCGGTGCTCTGATTCCTCTCCGAAAGAAAGAAAGCAGAAAGAAAGAATCACACTGGCTGCCTCTCTGAGGTTGGGAAAGCGACCTCGGAGAGGGGGTCAAGGGGGCATTCCAGGGGAGGGGAAGAGATGGGGGCCACCAGGATATGAGCTATCCAGATGGCACTTCAGCCTCCTTCTCTCCCCCTCTGAAGTGTCTCAGCTAGATGGCCGAAATCGGCCGTCTAGCTGAAATGCAGAGCGGGAGGTACAGGGAGGCGGGGATCATCTCCACCACTCCTCCTGCTCTGCAGTGTATGCTCATAAGCCTCCAAGCTGGGAGCTTACAAGCATCGAGGGTGAAGTCACTTGGATTGCACCCATATTCATCTTTCCCCCTCAAACAGAGCTGAGACAGGGGGGAAATATGTCCAGGTGAGCTCCCAAACAAGCCTTGGATGAGTGTGCACATTGCTGCAGATTTGCAAGTCTGTGCAATGGGTGCCCTTTTCTATTGCCTTCTCAAAACCTTTGAGTCGGCTGTTGCCCCCCTCCGCTTTCCTCCACATAGGCCCCTCTTGAAGGAAAGAAAAAGGGACTCATCATGCATCAAATGCAGATAAGAAGCATCTTCCTTGGCTGCCTTTGCAAGCCGCCTTTCTCTGTGGCAAAATTCTCAAGAGCTTTGTGTATTTAAGCACAGGGTGTGCATAATCTCAGCTCCAGGCTCCAGCGCTTGTGACAGAGCATCTCAGAAGACAAGGTGATCTAGAACTTCATTGGCTCTAATATTGTACTTTGCATTTGGGTTCTAATTCTTAAGGAGGGGGTGGTGGAATGAAGTGGAGGAGAGATAAAGGAAGGATGTCCTTAGATGAAACCAGATTACTTATCCTGGTGTCTATGACAGAATTTTGGGTCTTCAGAATCTAGCCTTTTATTATTTTTTCTTTTAATAGGAAGTTTCTAGAACTTGTGAATCTGGAGATCTGGTTGAAATCACATGGAATTTCAGAATCCAGAAGGGAATGCAGAAGACTTCTATCAGGTGTGGGGTGGTGGCATCACAGCCCTAGACCTCTCCTTGCTCCACCTCCAAGAAGCAAAATAAATAATATAAAATAAGCAAATATTGGCAGTGGTGCTTAACTTTCATCTGCTTGGCCAGTGCAAGAAGCAGGAACCTGGGATGGATGGACCATTGGTCTATTTCACCAGGTCTCTTCTTGTGTTCTTACTGTGCATTTCAGTAGTAGACCATCATGGTCTGTTAGTTTGAAGCCTGCCATATACTGGACCATTTGGGGGTGCAATCTGCAAAGCAGAAAATGTAGCCACTTTGTTCCAGGATGCAGAAAAGTATAAACAAATTCAACCTCTTTGTATAAAATGGGGAAAAGAAAATTCCGTAGTAATATAACCCCTGCTGGTAGCAAAGCCTCCTATTTTCCCTTAGATAATCTGTATTTAATTCCATACTTCACCTCTCTTCTGACCTTTGGATATATTCCTCATGACTACCAATCAAAACATACCATAAATTAGAAATTCTCTTAGATCTTTCTGGAGTCTTAATCATTTTACATTTCCAAAATATTCAGCCGAGGCTCGTGCAGTTAGCTAATTTACCAAAATCACATGAAGATAATGTTTGCATACTTAAAGGGGGGAAATCAGCAGAAATGACTAGCTGAATTGTCCCATTTTGCAGCTGAAAATGCATGAATATTTCATTTGAAAAGATACCCAGGCACCTCATCACACACCCTCTCTTTCTTTTCTTTTTTTTTCACCTACGAAGTTTAAGTAAAGCTGAGATAATTATGCTGTATATTCCACAATTACTCCTCACTGGTTTCTAAGAAAGGGTTGTTATTCAGCGGATGCAAGAAATAATGCTATTTAAAACCACAAAGCACTGCTTTCCTTCTCTGGAGCAATCACGGTGACTTCAATAGCATTACTCTAGTGCAGGAAAGACCAGCCTGTCTTCTTGGGGACCACTCTGTTCTTGAGACAGTGATCTGGTGGCCAGAAGTGAATTTTGTGGCAGTTCGATCCCATGCCGTTCCACTCCAGTAACCTCTGTAGAGCACTTAGGAATCGCACAGGTCAGCCAAATGTACATGGAGCAAGGCACTGATGTTGTAAGAAGAAGGAGATCTGACTGAGTGTTGTGGTTGCTTGCGAGGAATAAACTGGTGAGGAGTACGGTAATTCTGGCATATATGGCATAATTAGATCATTATCTTTGCTTATACTTTGTGATTGCTTGAAACTCAGAATGGAAGGCTCAGCAGAGTGTATGAGAGTTCTGAGACACTGCCCTAGAATCACCTTCCCCTACCTGACACTCTCCAAATGTATTGGACTACAATGCCCATTCCCAGCCAGAAATACTGGTTGGGAATGCTGGGCATTGCAGTCCAGTTGTTAATAATAACCTCAAAATGTGTGTCAATAGCACCCTATTATTATTATTATTATTATTATTATTATTCTCATCTTTTTTCCTCCAAGGAACCCAAGGTGGCTTACATAATCCTCCTCCTCCTCCTCTCCATTTTATCCTCACAACAACCCTGTGAGGTAGGTTAGGCTGAGAGACAGTGATTGGCCCAAAGTCACCCAGGGAGCTTCATGGCTGAGTGGGGACTAGAACCCAGATCCCCTGAGTCCCAGTCCAACACTCTCACCACTACGCCACACTTCATGCAAGCCTCTTAGCGCTTATATATCTATAAATAACAAAAATGTTGTGCCTACCTGTGCCCTCTTTCATCCTCTTTTTCGGTGATGTTTTAAGTGGCCACCCTACAATGTGACCTTTCTTTCCCTACCTCTTCCAATTGAAAATGGGAAGAACCAGTGTGGCATAGTGGTTAGAGTGTTGGACTGGGACATCATTTTATGAATGATAAAATAAATCGGGTCATTTCCTGTGCGGTGTTGTAGCTCCCTTGGTATCCTGCAGCAAGCCTTGGTCACTGAGATGGGTCTCCCCTTTGGGGCCCACTCCACATCCCCCAGTCCAGTTTATCTCTGAGGAATCCGTTTTCCATGTCAGCCAGCCAGAAGGGAGGGGCAGTTATCTTGCCTGCCCCTACAAAAGTCCTACAAACTGTTCACTCGGTTTGGGAAGCAGTGCTTCAAGGCGCACTGCCGTTGTGCTTTCTTCATTCACTACCAAAGCATCAGGCACACATGCTGCCAACTAATAAGAAGAACTGAAAACTGGAGACTCTCACCGTGCTATAAAGAGTGCCGAGGTTTAGGAAACCTGCATCGTGAGCCGCGTGGGGCCAGAAGGCTTCTTGTCCCTGTGTTACAATGTCATGCTAACTGTGAAGATACTGGATGCTAAAATTGTTCTGCTGTCATGAACCATTCGTTTGAAGATTGAGCAGTTGTCATTTGCCAAGAGCTCCATTTCATACAGAGCCATGGGCAGGTGACCTGCTTAAGACTTATCCCTGCATTGTGTAGTGTAGGCAAGTTGTCTGGATTGGAAGAGATGTGCCCTTTCTTGCTGTCTTTAACAGGGGGTTAGGCCAATTCACAAATGATGGGTTTTTCAGTGGCTATTGGCCATTAAAGATATATAGAATCCCCATGTGCCAGTGCCATTTGGCACTGAATACCAGTCAGTGCGAAGCTACAGTGGAGGATGACTATTAGCTTTGGGCCCTGATTCTGGGTGTTCTGGAAGCATCTGGCTGACCACTGCAGGGTCCAACCAACCTGATTGCCCTCCAGGTGTTTGGCACTCAACTCCCAGCATTCCTGACGATTGTCCATGCTGGCTGGGGACTGAGGGGAATTGAAGTCCCAAGCAGCTGGAGGGGGCCAGGTTGGGGAAGGCTGTACCTACTAAGGGACATTCTTTGGGTGTGCTAAGAGCAAGAAGAAGATGATCAAGGAAGGAAGGAGTAGGTCTGCTGCTTAGGGAAGATGGTGGATTGTTGACCGGTGACAGAGAGAAAGGAGAACTACTCAGCTCCTGTTTTGCCTCAGTCTTCTCCCACAAGGGGAATTGTGTTCAGCATGGGACAAGTCGAACAGATGATATAAGGAGCAACTTGCTCCCAGGGTATTTAAGGAGATGGTTCGAGAACACAAAGCTACCGGTACTTTAAATGCATTTAAGCCTTCAGTGCCAAGGAATCACATCCCAGATTCTGAGGGAGCTTGCCGAGATTATTTCAAAGCTGCTGTCTGTAATCCTTAAGAATTCCTGGAGAAGAGGTGAGGTGCCAGAAGAAATGGGCCAATATTGTCCCCCATCTACAAGAAGGGCAAAAAGGTGGATCCGGGAAACTACAGACCAGTCAGCCTGACATCAATACCAGTCAAAATTCTAGAACACATTATTAAGCACTCAGTCTTTGAGCATCTGGGTGGGGGGGGATGCATTTATTACTAGGAATCAACAAGAGTTTGTCAGAACTAAGTCACACTGGAGCAATCTTAACTCCTTTTTTTTTTTTGGTAGAGTTACTAGTTTGGTAGATCATGGGAATGCCATGGGCATAGTATATCTTGATTTCAGCAAAGCATTTGGCAAGGTTTCCCATGATGTCCTTGTTGACAAGATGGTAAAATGTGGGTTGGACATGGCTACTGCTACCTGGATCCACAGCTGGTTGAGCAACCGTACTCCACCAATGCTCATTAATGACTCAGCATCCACCTGAAGGGACGTCTTGAGTGGAGGGCCATAGAACTCTGTCCCAGGCCCTGTGCTGTCCAACATCTTTATAAACGGCCTAGATGAGAGGGGTTGCTGATCTTTGCAGGTGATACAAAGCTAGGAGAGACGGCCAACACCATAGAAGATGGGATCAAGATTCAAAGGAATCTTAACAGGCTGGAACACTGGGCTGAAATTAACAAGAATTCAACAGAGATAAATGTAAAGTCTTGCTTTTAGGTAGGAAAACCCCCCAAAGGCATGAGTATAGGATAGGGGAAACCTGGCTTGACAGCAGTACTTGTGAAAAGGACCTAGGTATCTTATTGGATCACAACCTGAACATGAGCCAGCAGTGTGATGCAGCTGCCAAAAAAAGTGAATGCAGTCTTAGGCTGCATTTATGGAAGCACCATGTCCAGGTCATGGGAAGTAATATTGTTGTTCTGTTACTCTTTCTATTTATGTTTCTCTTCTCTGTTAGTCAGGCCACATCTGCAATACTGTGTGGAGTTCTGGGTGCCACATTTGAAGAAGGACATTGATCAAATGCAACATGTCCAGAGAAGAGCAACCAGGATGAGGAGGTCTGAAAATCAAGTCCGACAAGGAATGGTTGAAAGAGCTGGGTATGTTTAGCCTGGAGAAGAGAGGATTAAGGAGAGACATGATACCAGTCTTCAAATATCTGAAGGACTGTTATGCAGAAGATGGAGGAGGTTTGTTCTCGGTGTTGCTCCAGAGGGCAGGGAAATTGCAGGGAAATAGATTTCACGGAAACATTAGGAGAAACTTCCTAACAGTGAGAGCTGTTCGACAGTGGAATAGACTGCCTCAGGAGGTGGCAGGTTCTTCTATGCTGGAGGTATCTAAGCAGAGGTTGGGTGCCCACCTGTCAGGGATGCTGTAGCTTAATCCCTTAATCGCCAAGTCTGGACTGAGAAGGGGATTGGACTAGATGATTTCCAAGCTCCCTTCCAACTCTATGATTCTAATCCATTTTTCTCTTCTGTATTGAATGTGCAGCCATGTGTTTTGCAAACAAAAAAACTGTAAAAGTCAATGCTTTTGGACTTCGAGTGTTTGAGCTAATTTATCTCATTTAGAAGTAGGTATTCTGTATTTTCAAAAGCATCGATCTGCTGTGCACACACCACATCTCTGGTTAAAGCCCCCCACCCCACCTTAGATCCCTGTCATTGCACATCCATGTATATGTTCAAGCTACGTGCCGGGAGAATGTGGATACACGGCAACACATCTAATGGGGTTACTAAGATCAAAAGCATTTGATGTAGAGCTTATGGTTCCCACAAGCAATTTTAGTCGTCATTTCTGAACTATACCAACAGCATCACCTTTGCAGCTACTGCTTAATTTCATGTTTTGCCTGCTGCTAATTGGTGTCTCACTGGGGGATTTTTCCAAACCAGCTGGGTGACCATATGGAGAGGGCCATTTCTTTACAAGCCCTCTTGTTTTATATACATGAAAACTAAGCACCTGGGGGGGGAGATACAATTGCCAGCTATATTTTGCAAGGGGATCCAAAACAACAGATGAGAGGGATCTTGGTATATATATATATATATATATATATATGCCATCTCCCCCCTATGGTATTTTCAACACATGAAGCTTAAATAGCCCTTCAGACTCTCTTTCTCTTACTGCTTATGTGAACAGGTGATCATTGTGCAGAACAGAAAATGGAGCAGAAGCATTTGTGATTTAAACATGCATCCCAATCATAGCTGGCTCTAGAGTTATTTATTTTTAGTCCTCAAGCAAGGAGACCCTTTTAATTGGGAGGGAGGGAGGGAGCGGGCACAGTGGGCGAACCGAGAGATCACTGGCTCAGCTTGTCTGAGCGTGGAAAGCTAAGCAGGGTCAGGCCTGGTTATTACTTGGATGGGAGACCCCTCCTCTAGTTTCCTGCATTGAGCAGGGGGTTGGACTCGATAGCCTTGTAGGCTCCTTCCAACTCTATGAACTATTATCTATGATCTATGATCCCGGAGTCTCGTCTCCAAGACTGCATTCCCAGTTGGCATGAAGATGCGACAAGCAAGGCACCACACCTGGTGCTTTCAACCTGGCTAGCCCCACCTGAATTCAGCACATCCCATCTTCCCCGATGCCACTAGAAGGGTATATTCCTGGGATGTGCTCTCACTTCACCTAGGGTCAGGCCACGTTGGAGGCTGAATGAGACCTGGGCAGCATGTATGAGGAATTTGTTTCAGTTCATTTTGTATTAGGATTTACCCAGTTTGCACCTTCCGGACTGAACACGGACTTGGATGCAACCTGCGGTTGAAGTCCATACATTTCCGAGCTTGCAGTGTGATTCATGGACCAAAGAAAAACATGTTCGACAGCATGCGTATATTTGAAAAATGCACACAAATACGTCTTAATCAACGGGGGAAGAATGAGCACGTTTCATAGATGCGCACAATTGATGCGTACATTTGGAAAAACACAGGTGAAAATACACATGGTTTTTCATGCAAAAAGAAAAGGCAAAGCTCGCAATCTGATACGGACTCGAGTTGGAATGAGCTTTGAGATGGAGTTCGGAGAACTTCCTTGAGCTCGGGTTTTGCTGATTCGCGCATCCCTGTCAGAAAAACACATGGGCTTTTGTCACTTGTGATGATCTGTGCACACATCGCCATCTCGAATAGTGAAACCGGCTAATGGATGCTGACAGGATTACAGCCAAAATGGAGCCAATGGGAATAAAGGGGTGTGTGTGTGTCATTTGAAACAGAAAAACAGAACACTGGGGGGGGGCTGAAGTGCCCTCCTCGTAGGGAGAGGCTGGCTGGAACCCTGAATGGAAAGTGCTCTGGTTAGGAGGGAGGAGGTATGGCAACATTTTGTTGCAAGCAAGCCCCCCGCCCCTTCCTTGTGGTGGTGGTGGTTGTCTACATTCTAATATGCGCAAGACAAAAAGGCAGTGGAGAGGAGGCGAAACCTTGGAAATACGGGTACAATCACTTTGCTAATGACCAGGGTGTTCTGGCCACTGGTGGCATCAGTTCTGGGAAGGAGAAGACCATTTGGTTCCAGACAACCTGATGGAGAAGCTTAATTATATGACCCCCCCTCCTCCTTTTAGAGCTCCCGTCTCTAAGGGTGGAAGTGTGTGCGCATGTGTGCGCACCACGTATCCTATTTTACAGAGGAGAGGTCTCTATTTGAAGGCATCCTCTGTTTGAAAGGCTATCTAGTCCAAGTCTACTTTAAAAATAAAGAACCATAAGAAGGCGAACAAGGGCCTTGAACCTGCCCATACACAGTTAGCACCTGGACAGCAGACTGAGCAAGCAGGTACACGGCGGGTCACCTGGTCACCGTTTTCCCAACTATAGTGAGATGTGTTGTATTTCTATTTTAATAATAATAATAATAATAATAATAATAATAATACCTATTATAAATACAGATGGGCATTCACTAGGGCTCACTTTAATGCTCTCCCCATAAAGTTTCAAAACATACCAGTCGCTCAGAGGCTGTGTCCATGTGACTCAGGTGAGATAGAGACAATTACACATGTCCTTTTATATTGTTCGTTCTACTTAGATGCCCGGTCAAGCTTGATCCATCCCTTGTTACATGATCTTCCAGGTAATTCTAAATGAATTTTACACCAAGCATCTTCTAGCATACAGAGACCCTTCTATAACCTATAAAGTTGCCAAATTTTGTTTTTTGGCTACAAGAACACGCCATAATCTTATACCTTCTTAGACCTTGTTTAAAACAGTGGGAAAGAGCCAAAACCTTGGTATTGTATAAATTTAGTGTGTCTGCTGTCTGTAGACTTCGTGTTTATGCTGGTCTTGGACTTTAATAAAGATTTGATTTGATCTGATATTATTAACATTTCTATACTGCCCAAAGCTGAAGCTCTGTGGGCAGTTCACAATTAAAACCATAAAATATTGCATAAAATACACTATAAAAGTTTAGAACTGCAGTATAAAATAGAAGTCAAAGAAAAAGTGAAACCGAGCAGCAAAAGTAGAAAATATAGTAATCATTCATTTATATATTTGCGTATGCAAATCTTATGCAAAACTGTAAAGTCTTTTTTCCTTTTTGGGGCGGTGATGTGTTCCTTCTTTTTTTGGCAATCAATAAGTGGCCATCCTGGTGCATACGTGTGTGTGTGTGTGTGTAGAATATAGTGGAGTGTGAGGTAGAGGCAGCCAAGAATATTTCGGAGAGTGCCCAAATTCTGGATGGAAAGTGGGAGGGGAGAGAGACATAAAAGCAATCAACTCAACAGCAGGAAGATAAGATTTGCCAGGTCCCCCTCTCCTATTACTCTTCTGCCCATGAAGTACCAGATGCTGGTATAGAATAACTCAAGCCATCTTATGACTGCGGTGTTTTAAATACTGAGGCTCCTTAAAGGATCCTGGTTTGACAGGTTGAACGGCTACACTTTGTTTCTTGGTGTCTTCTGGGTGGGATGGTGAGAGGATGGAATGTGCGGAGACTAGGCAAACATCGGCGGAGTCGGTACAGAGACAATTTTGTGCCTGTCTGCAGCTTCAAGGCTTCACAGCTGGCCGTGGCATGCTGGGAGTTGTAGGCCTTTTCTCTGTCTAGACATGCATAGGAGTGTGCCTTGAGTCTAGGACAGTGATGGCGAACCTATGGCACGGGTGCCACAGCTGGCACGCAGGGACCTCTCTGTGGGCACTCGAGCCATTGGTCACCAGATCGCGAAAAGACTGTCTCCTTCTGCAAAACACTAATGATCTTGTTCGTTCTCACAGTGTGGAACAGAATGATTTTATTCTAGAATTCCTGTTACAGAATTCTTTTCTACCTTGTTATCACATTTAAAAGATTTTGAAGAATGATGCACAGAGCATGGCTTGGATGTAAAGCCCTAACAGTTGACCTGAGTGCTGCATGTGTTGCTCTCAAACTAACGGAGTATGAGCCAAGCTTTGACAAATTATCAGCATGCATGCAATAGCAAAAATCACATTAATTGTGCAAAAGCATGCCCAATGCAAACTTTTACCTAATGCAGTGTTTGCAGTCCAAGACATAAAGTGTTTTAAATGTGTTAAGCACGTTTAGTTTTCTTGTTTATCTTGCTCATCCTAGTACAGGTTGACTTTTACTTTTACTAATCCGACACCTGTAGAAGCAGGGAAAGGACCCAGGGTAAAGCTTGCCCCATACAATTTCAGTCTGGCATATAATCATGTTACAAGTTGAGAATCCCTTATCCAAAAATACATGTGCCTAATTATTTAAAAAGTTTGTATAAATTCCCTTCAGGCTATGTGTACAATGTAGTACTATAATAATTTTTTGAGTTGATTTTTTCCCCCAACAAAAAACTGTTTTGTATCATTGAAAGCTCTGTTATTGCGTTTTTCTTTTAAGACAAAAGATGTTAATTAGTTCGGACAACTGTATGAGTTGTTTTTCTAAAACTAAAACCTCGGTATTCAGGTTTAATTGCAGTGTGGGCACTTTGAAATAAATAAGTTGGTTTTGTGTTGCAGTCTGGGCACTTGGGCTCAAAAAGGTTCGCCATCACTGGTCTAGGATCAACCCTATACATCTGACCGGGAGCCTGCCCTTAACACAGAAACATGGCACTGGGCAGACAACACGAAGCAAGCCATAAGTTTTGCTCAAAGTTAAATTTAAAGAGGAGGCATTTTGTTCTTTGTTCTCAGAGCCTGCCAAATGTTTTCTAACAGTAATCCATGGGTGTTCCTTGCTAATGTTAGGACTACAGTGGATTGATGAGATTTCTTTGGTTTGTGAGGGAGGGGGAAAGCCTCACTGTAATGATCAAACAATGCTCTTATTTGCTTCATTTGTTTGATCAGATTTTGCTTTCTATTAAAATATGGTAATATGGCCGAAATCTGAAAGCAGAGATATTGTATACCGAATATAAATGCTATTTATTCATTAACCTTTTAAACTGGCTTTGTGGGCTTTAAGTATGACTGAATTCCTTGGTGTGTGCAGAGATTTGTTGGGGGGTGGGTGGGTTGGGGGTTGGGGAGAGAAATTCACAGGTGTGCAGAAGTTTCCTGTTCCTTCTGAAATCAAATGGGGGAGAAGAAGGGAACACTGATCCCTGGTGCAAACTGCCCATCAAATAAATGCAGTGATACAAAATCTTCCCTTGATTCCCAATAGAGAGAGAGGAGGAGGAGGCCAGGAGTACTGTGTCCAGTTCTGGGCACCACATTTTAAGAAGGACACCAACAAACGGAAGCCTGTCCAGATGGGGCAACCAGGATGGTGAGGGATCTGGAAACCAAATCCAACGAGGAACAATTCATTCATTCATTCATTCATTCATTCATTTTCACTCATTTATTTATTACATTTCTATGCCTCCCAATAGCCAAAGCTCTCTGGGTGGTTTACAAAGATTAAAACCTTAAAAAATACATGATCAAAGCCATATACATACAAACATATAAAGAGACAACACACAGAGAGACACACATATATCTAAAAACAATTTTAAACAATCAGCAACAAACAATTCAAGGCCTGATTAAAAAAAACTCGTCGTATGCTGCCAAATGCCTGAGAGAGGAAGGTCTTAACCTGGTGCCAAAAAGACAACAGTGTTGGTGCCAGGTGGGCCTCATTGGGGAGATCGTCCCATAATTGGGGGGTCATCACCGAGAAGGCCCCCAATTGAAAAACCTGGGTATGTTTAGCCTAGAGCAGAGGAAGAGACATGGTGTCTGTCTTCAAATATCTGAAAGGCTGTCATGCAGAAGATAGAGCAGACCTGTTCTCTGCTGGTCCGGGGAGTAGGACTAGAACCAATGGGTGGACATTGCAGGGGAGCTGATTTTGGCTAAGGATTAGGAGAAACCTTCTAAGGGTAAGAGCTGTTCAACAGTGGGACAGACTGCCTCAGGAGATGGTGGGCTCTGCTTCTCTGGATGTACTCAAGCAGAGACTGGACGGCTGTTTATCTGGGATGCTGTAGCTGCACCCTGCATTGAGAAACAGGTAGGACTAAATTACCTCCAAAGTCCTTTAAGAATGTAAGAGCATAAGAAAAGCACTGCTGGATCAACCCAAAGTCCTATGCAGTCCAGCATTCTGTTTCCCACAGTGGCCAGCCACATGTCCATGGGAAGGCTACAAATAGGACATAAGAGCGATACCGCCCTCCTACTCAGGTTCCCCAGCAACTGGTACACAGAGACCTAATCAGGGAGCTCTAAGGAGATTTGGACACTCGGTTCTAAGGGCGATGCAATGCATTCCAATTGGAAGTTTAAGGTGCAAAGAAGAACTGCTGGAAGGGTCAAAGGAATGGAAGATCTGGAAGAGCTTGGCCTATTTAGCTTAGCAGGAAAGAGGCAGAAAGCAGAGGGGAGAGTGAGCTTTTCTTTCAGAATGCTAAACCTCTTGGCTTCAATGCCATGTACTTTCAGGATGTAAGTGACACTGAAATCAGTAGGATGTTCCTCTGAGCTAGGGCCAAACTACTCAAGGCAACTTACAAGTAACTAGAGAGGATGTGGGAGATCCATGAACAGAATCTCCCAGTTTTTCCTTCAAGATCAAAGCAGTTGTGTGTGTGTGGGGGGGGGGATTTAAGCCTATCCCCTTGCAGCAATTTCTAAATGTAAATGCCCCTCCCTGATGCTATTTGCAACACAGAGCAAAGCAATGCAGGTATCACCTGGTACCTATACCATTTCCTCATGGGACAAATAGTAGCTGCAATTCTGAACCCATGGCGATCACATCCAGACTGCACTCCCTCAGCTTCTGATATAATTTATTTTATTTATTTATTATATTTATACCCCACCCTTTTTCCTGAAAGGAACTCAAGGCGGCTTACATAATCCTCCTCCTCCTCTCCACTTCATCCTCACAACAACCCTGTTAGGTAGGTGAGGCTGAGAGTCAGTGACTGGCCCAAAGTCACCCAGTGAGCTTCATGGCCGAGCCGGGATTTGAACCCGGATCTCCAGAGTCCCAGTCCAACACTCTAACCACTACGCAACACTGGCTCATACCATAATGAGGTATGATATCCATCTCTAGTCCACTTTCTCCCTGACTGTGACCCCCTGCAGTATCTGTTGAATAAACTGATCTGTGGTGGGACTTTGAGGTAGGCAGTCTTGCCCTGAGGCAAAGGGATTTGGATACCTACTGTATCTAAAGATTCTATGGTTTGCAAATTACAGAATGTCTTCTTTGCCTTAAGCAATTCAAGAAGCATCAGCCATGTTTTAAGTTTCAAGATGGTGACTCTAAGGAAACAAAAGGAAAACATTTCAGGAAAATATTCTGTGAACCCCCCCCCCAATAATAATCCCACTTCCCCATATTCCTACGATGCACTTAACTTAACCTATCAGGAATCCCAGTAATTAGGTGACAATTTGAGGACAATTAACGCTGTCCAGAGTCTCTGCAATAGTTCAAAGCCTCCCATTTATTGTACTTTTGAAGTACTTTGATCTTGAGAGATCCTCATCCCTTATAAATGAACCAGTCATTAATGGCTTTTTATGCATCTCCAGAGAGCTATCACCCTTCTCATTAATCACAGAGAATAAACAACTCCTCTTCCAAAAGCATATATTATCCAACACTTGTTCTTTCCTACCTTGGCCTTGGGGTCTTAAATATTCCAAATGAATGAATCTAAGATACATTTTTTTAAAAAAAAAAATCTTCAGGAGGGTTGCATATCCTTTAATTCAAAATGGATATGGCAGAGCCTTGAAATATGTAGAAGGGAAGAGACAACAGGGCTGGATTAATCATGATGCCAAGCAACAGAATAAGTTTGGGAGGAATTCTGGGAGGGGTGCTGGTCCTTCTCCAGGGTCCATAGAAACTCACCTCCTCTGGATGGAAGACTCCATCCACTGAATTAAAGATCTATCCTCAGACATACTAACATCTCACCCACAGAAGCCCCCAGTAAGATGCTTTATATCAAATGGGATAAAACTTGCTTGCTCCTTGTCCATAAGACCCTCACCAATTATTGGCTGAGGTATCATTTCATTTTCATTTCATTTATTGAATTTCTATACTGCCCAATAGCCAAAGCTCTCTGAATGGTTCACCAAAAAAATGCACATCACAATACAAGATAATAAAAACATAATATAAAATCTCTAACATACAACATTTAAAACAATTTAAACGGCTAAAACATTTACAATAAGATACTGGACCCGATAGAAACAACTGACACAAATGATCCTTCATATACCATCAAATGCCTGGGAGTGGAGGACAGTCTTAACCTGGTGCCGAAAAGATGACCGTGTAGGTGCCAGGTGGACTGCAGTGGGGAGGACATTCCACAATTGGGGGGCCACCACTGAGAAGGCCTTCTGCTGCCGGAGGAGGCACTCGGAAGAAAGCCTCTGATGTTGATCGCAGTGTCTGGGTAGGTTCACGTCAGGAAAGGTGCTCCAGCATGTCATGGAATTTTCTCAAGAACAATACAACCAATATACATACATAATTATATTTGCTCCCAATATTTTTAAAAATACACAATTACAAACACATATACTGCAGAGTACGGGTAGAATTCCATTTCAACTGCATGAAGTCTTTTTCAAGTCAATGTGTAATAAGGTTCTAAGTCCTTGGGGGGGAAAAATCTTTTCTTGTCAAGCTCTGAGTGAGCTGTTGCCAAGTCAAAAGTGTCCTATTCATTCGATTATAACAACAGTTCCTCCAATTGCCAAAGCACCTTGAATGTCAAGCAGTTGTTGTTGTTTTTAAAAATCACAACCATCTTCATTCAACTCTTCTTTCACAGCCCAAGGACTGAATGAATGCAACTCCAAACTATACTTAATTTGTGGTTTTGATTGAGGTCTAGATTTTGATCCATGGGATTTTCTCAGCCATGCTAACTGCTGGAGAAGTGAAGCTAATGATAACAGAACATTGGCAAACAGTTCAGATTCTATGAGTGGAATGAAAGGTCAGTTTGGCTGGGGAAATCCTCATTCCTCCTAAAGAAAGAGGGTGCAGGCACAACAGATTATTAACCATAAGAGAGGTGCATTCCACCTCTCCTGAAAGCAAACCTACCTAGAAAGGACATAAGACTGGGTCAGCACCAGCACCTTCCTGTTATGGTGTTTTAATATTTTTATTGTCTGAACTCATTGTTGCATTCCTGTCTCCGTAAAGTAGTATGCTTTCTCAAACTGTGAACCTTGCATTTTGGATAAGTCTGTGACTACATTACATATACTAGAGCTCCCAGAAGCCCCAGCCAGCATGGCCAATGGTCAGGCATTCTGGGAGTTATAGTCCAAAACATTGGGAGGGCACCCAGTTTCCTATTCGAGATGAGAACAGCAAAATACCCTGAGCTAACATGGGGTTGAATCCAATGTTAGTCTTACTTAGAGTAGACCCATTGAAATGAATGGGACTTAAGCTAGACTAACACTGGATAAAACCCACGGGATACAACCATGGCTAGGAGAAGGTTTCCAGCAGCTGCCCATTACAAAAGCCTCCTTCACAATCCCTGAACAGATGCATGTGCTTCCTGACATGTGTTTGGGTCTTTAGTTTAGAGAAGGGATGGGGAATGTGTGGCCCTCCAGACGTTCTTGGACTGCAACTCCCATCAGCCCCTAGTCAGCATAGCCAATGGGGAGGAATGCTGGGAGTTGCAGTCCAACAATATCTGGAAGGCTTCACGTTCCCCATCCCTGCTGGAAGGAAACCTGAAGAAGTATTTCCTTTTATCTGTCCTGAATCTCCCACCAATCAGCTTCATGACCCCATTGAGTTCCAGTATTATAAGAGAGGGAGAAACATGTCTCTGTTGTGATATGTATCACATTCACAAGCTGGAGCACATTGTTTACACATGGAAGGAACAGAATGGCGGTAAACAAGTTTGTTGTGTCTTTCTAGAATCCCGTGCTCTCACAGGGGTTACTAAAGTGTGGGAAACAGTATGAGCTAGTCACATGGTTTAGATGTTCTGGTGATGTACTGACTTGTTTTTCTGTCTGGAGCCATTTTAGAGAGGAGCAGGACTGTTCTCTCTCTTCACTTTTCTTCTGACTATTGCTTGCTGGACTTATGCAACAATGTAGCGTCTTTGCTGAGGTGGGGTAAAGCACAACTTGCTCCACTGGAATAAATGCTTGCTATGCATTGTACTCTGCACATGGACTGTAACTAGGAAATGTATACTCTGTAGAATATTACTTTGCTAAGTAAATAAACAGGTAGAATAGACCTGTGGAGTTACAGAGTTTTTTCCTTGCTATCTGCAAACGGGGGAGCTGGCTGCTGGAGTCGGATTTCAGGCTGGAAAGCTGGCTGGCTGATTGCAACCAAAACGCTGCACGCTGCGCAGAGAGAGGGGGAGAAAGATCTGGATTTCTGTGTGTGGATATATGGGCCTTTACACACGAACAGGATTTTTAATCTCCCATCTCGCATACACGGGGCTCTGCTGTCACTCACGCGCCATCAGTCTCCCTGTCCACTTTCTCCACACCATGCGTCATTCTGTAGACATGGCAGAGGTGTACGGAATTATGCCTGGTGTGGAGAAAGTGGATAGGGAGACATTTTTCTCCCCCTCTCATAATACTAGAACCCAGTGGGGGTCATCCCATGAAACTGATTGGTGGGAGATACAGGACAGATAAAAGGAAGTCCTTCTTCACAAAGCGCGTAGTTAAACTGCAAAATTCACTTCCACAAGATGTAGTGATGCCCACCAGCTTGGATGGCTTTAAAAGGGGATTAGACAAATTCATGGATTTCATAGATTTCATAGATCATAAAGTTGGAAGGAGCCTACAAGGCTATTGAGTCCAAGCCCCTGCTCAATGCAGGAAACTAGAGGAGGGGTCTCCCATCCAAGTAATAACCAGGCCTGACCCTGCTTAGCTTTCCACACTCAGACAAGCTGAGCCAGCGTGAGCCACAGACCAAAGGCTATCAATGGCTACTAGTCCTGATTGGCTATATATGCTTCCTCCAGTATCAGAGGCAGTCTACCTGTGTACACCAGTTGCTGGGGAACATGGGCGGGAGGGTGCTGTTGCACTCATGTCCTGCTTGTGGTTTTCCAGTGGGCAGCTGGTTGGCCACTGTGTGAACAGAATGCTGGACTGGACGGACCCTTGGTCTGATCCAGCATGGCTCTTCTTATGTTCTTATGACACCAAGTTCCATTTCTGCCACGTTTGCACTGCTTGATCCAGAATGGCAGAAAGGAGCCCCTTAAGATAACAGAAAGGAGACGCTGGAGCTCTTGTCAATCTTGTTGTTGATATGTTAGCTAAGATCAAGCAACTTCTTTTGCAGCAGTCTCCTAATCTGATTTACTTCCCTCCGTACTAACTTGAAGGATTTTTACAAAGGGCTGCGCCGTAGCCAACTTTAAAAAAGAAAGAAAGAAAGAAAGAAGCCTCAAGAACACACACACACCCTCTCACCGCTGCCTTTATTACTTTTACAGCCTTTTCCTACCGAGGTACTTTTATGACTAAAGGAGCGATTGCTTCACTCTTGATAAAGTCTGGGAGCAACCCTTGGGGATTCATATAACTTGTCACAATATTCTTAACAGCAGTTTTTCACGTATTCCTGGGCGAGCGGCACTTGCTAGCAACTCCCCCGATGCTGCCTTATGGAAGGAAATGTGCATTCTGGCTTTGGTAACAGGGAAAAAAAGGAGAGAGAGAGAGAGAGAGAGAGAGAGAGAGAGAGAGAGAGATTCCTTCTTTATAACATCTCTCCGACAGTGCCATGTGCTAATTCTATCACCCATCTGCCCTTTCCTGTCTTAACTCACTACATTTTTTTGTTTAGAGGTGTCTTTTCCCCCCCTTAACTTCCATCCTGTGTTTTGAAATGCGTAAACAAACTTAAAGCGATACCTTCCTTTAGGAACTGTCACAATTCATTATTGCCTGGAATATGTGAAGGAGTGCTTAATAATGTTTCCTCCACTCCTAAGCCACTGGGTTGTGTGTGTGTGTGTGCGCGCGCGTGCGTGCGTGCATGCGTGAGCGCATGTATATATTTGGTTCATCCATGCATTTCCGCTCAAATGAAAATGTAATGCCCTGTTCCGGGAGAGGGAGATGAAAATTTGGCCTTGACTAAGGAAGTGTGTATAGGGTGGGTGGGGGTGGAATGACACTCTTGCAAATATTCTTGAGGGGTGTGTGTGTGTGAAGAAGCCAGAAAATGTTTAGGGAATATCCAGACTGGGTCTTGAACTGAGAGATGTCAGGCAGAGATTCACCCTGTACACCACTATGCAGCCCTGGCCAAAGAAAGAAACCGCAGGGAGACCAGTTACAATAGCCAAGAAACTCATACACCAGGGGTCCTCAAACTTTTTAAACGGGGGGCCAGTTGATTGTCCCTCAGACTGTTGGGGGGCCAGACTATAGTTTGAAAAAAATATGAACGAATGGATCAAGTGAAAAAAAAGGACCTGGGTCCTTTTTTTTTACTTGATAGGGGTGATTTTTCCCCCCTTAATTGGAAAGTTATTTTATTTATTTATTTATTTCATTTTTATACCACCCAATAGCCGAAGCTCTCTGGGCAGTTTACAGCAATTAACAAGACAGTCCCTGCCCTCAGGCTCACAATCTAAAAAGACACAACACACAAGGAAAAAGGAATGGGGAGGGAAGAAGAGGGAATATTAATGAATACTCCTGGCAGGGCTGGTGGTATTTACATATGTAGTTGGAGTTGCACAATTATTTCATACCTAACACGAATATACTTTTGTTTTTGCCATCACACAAATGAATACTCTGGATTAAATACTTTGGATTGAATACTCTGCTTCAATCCAAAATAGCATTTTTGAAACATTAGAAATCTGACTTAGCTACATCAGCTCATACATAAGAGGTAAAACACCACCACTAATTTTTCCATATTATGGAAAAGAATTAAAAGAATCGGTGCTTGAAGCGAAAGAGTTAAAAAAAAGTCTGCTTCCGCCAATCGGCCGGCGGGCCGGATAAAAAGGCAAGGTGGGCCAGATGTGGCCCGCGGGCCTTAGTTTGAAGACGCCTGTCATACACCAATAAGCTGGAGCAGATCAGATGATCATCCCTGACTACTGGAGCATTTCTACACGAGGCTGTTAATCACTGTATCTTCTTTCGGTTTTGTCGCAGCATAGAGATCCAAGCTCTACACGAAAAGCTCTTCCTTTCTTGCTTCTCTGCCACACAACCTCTAGGTGGAGCTGTGCTATAGCGGAATGGCGCAAATACGCCGGAAGAAAGAGCGCCATCTTCCCCGTTGTAATTTAATAGCTCATTTTCCCGTTCTAAAAACAAAAACAAAAGCGGGAAAGTGCTCTGAAAAAACAAAACGCAAAACTGGAGGACCATGACGTCATCTAAAGAGCCCTTAAACAACCCTGAGTAAGAAATCAGGAGCACACAATAAAGGCTTCATGTAGAAAAGCCCCTATAAAGCCTTCAGTGTCATGCTGCTTTCAGCCTGGAGCAATAAGACCTATGGTTTTGCTGACTACAAATTGCCCTGATCCTCACAGGAGGAGATTGAGATAGAAAATTACAGGTGCAATCCTAGCATGGCTGACTGGAGGGATGCTAGGAGTTATAGGACCTTTGTTCAGTCTAAACATACATCGCATTGCACCCTAGGGTGTGATTCAACCGCACAACATGGTTGCTACTTCTACATCAGTGTTCTCCAACCTTGGGTCCCCAGAGTCCTTGGGTCCCCAGCATAGCTGGCTGGGGCATGCTGGGAGTTGTAGGCCAAAAACATCTGGGGACCCAAGGTTGGAGAACACCGTTCTACATAGTTGGGATGTCACCATGGTAGTAGTAGTATCTATATCCGGTAACCCCGTGGGTGGACAGATTTGTGTGAGTGAAAGCAAGCATGTGTGTGAACTACTTCACATGTCAGTACTACTGGCCCAAGCTGGCGCTATCATGGGAAGCCATTGGCCATTGAAATATTATTTCCCCCCTCCCCTTATTATTATGTAATTTCAGTAATCGGCCACCTGGACTGATTCCTCCTGTAAGAGCTGGCTTGAGTATTCCTTTTTTGACAGATGTTATCTCGCCTCCTCCATTCCACAGTGACTCCTCACTATTTCTTACAACTGCTGCTCTTGTGGGCAGAATTATGCAAATGAAACTGTATGCAAATGTTCTTTGCATAATGTATGCCAAATGCAGCAGTTGGATTTCCTTGGTGCAGAAACTGGAATCCCTCCCCGCCCCCTAATCTTTTTTTGGCGCTGAGTGAGCAGATGCTTCTCTGGCACTGGGAGGAGATCTTGCCATTTAGAAGGCCACAAAGAATCGCCTTTCCCTTTGGCTATGCTTCATTAGCCAGTCTGCATTTCAGCCCTGGGGCACACACAACATTCTCCTTTTCACTCAGCTGAAAAAAGAACAGCCGAAAGGGAATATGAGGCTGAGCACTAAGTATAGATTTGGGTTCCCCTGCCCAGATCTTAATGGAGCAAAGAGTTAGTGGGAGACAATCTTCACGCTCTTACCTGCTGAATCATCAGAAGTCTTGCACTTCGGTAATTGAGAAAAACATATAAATACTGCATAGAAATCTCCTTGGGCTGTGTTCATAAAACAGCGATGTTCCGTTAAAGTGCTTTTCTTGTACAGGTTAATCTCTCAAAACAAAAGCTGGGAAAAGACAGCAACAAAACCAAGCAGTATTTTGCTACTCGATAAACCCTCTCTTGGCTTGTCTGCAAATAAACGATTCCCAGAGGCTCCCATCTGCAGAAGTGGAGAAAACTTTTTTTTTTTTAAGGGAATTTAAATCATCCAAATGGAACAACAGCAACAAACAAACCACTCTCCAGACCAGGATCTGGACTTGGAAAGTTCTGCATTGGGAGAGGAGTCCTGAGATGTCAAAGTTCCTGGGACTGTTGGAGACCCTCTTCCTGTTGGAGACCCTCTTCCTGTTGGAGAAACCCTCTCCTGCAGCTCTACAGATTTTGAAGGATAATAACCTCCATCCAGCACCCCTGGAATTTGTCTCCCCTGCTTAGGAGACCAATGTCTCCTCATCAGAAACACTCAGCTCCTGGCATCCCAACTCTGCCACTATGCCAGTCCCAGAGGTGCAGTGCTTCTTTCAGGAGAGTGCACACGTCAACACCAAAACCCCACCACTCCCAACTGGGAGCTGATCTTCTCCAGGAAGGCAAAGGCAAGGTGACCTCGGAGCTGGGAATGCGTGCTCCGATCCCCCTCCACCCCTTGCGGCTGACTCAGAGAGAACCATGACGGCTGCCTCTCCAAGGTCAGGAAATTGACCTCGGAGAGGGGGTAAAGGGGCGGGAGGGCAGGAGACTGGGGCAGCCAGGATAATCGCCCATCTGGCCGGGTGGCTGGCCAGATGGGCGATTAATAAATATAATAAATAAATAAAAATAAAATAAATCCTGACCACTCCAGCCTCCTTCCCTCCCCTCTGAAGCACCTCAACTAGATAGCTGAGAATGGCCGTCCAGCTGAAATGCGGAGTGGGAGGTGTGGGGAGTCAGAGATCGCCTCCGCCGCTCCTCCCGCTCTGCATGGGATGCTTGTAAGCCTCCGAGTTCAGGGGCTTACGAGCATCGAGAGCGCAACCCATGGGATCGCACCCTAATTACTCTTTTTTTTAGCCAGCCCAGAGGTTGCATTGCATTACTGCAAAGCAAAGTGCTGACCTCCAGCACCATCTTTAGGTTCCACGTGGTGGTTTTGTGTTTTGGAGCTCAGACCCCCCACCTCTGCCTTGTAGTTTTGTTCTTAAACAAATTACTTCTCATTTAGTCTCACCAACTTTCCACCTGGGGAATGGGCTTTTTTTTTTGTCCCCCGTCATGTCCACCATGGCAGCAATTTTATGAATAAGCAATCCTCCCCCACACACACACCATAACAGCCATTTTGTGAGAGTGCCCACAACACTCTCTCAAAATTCCAAATGTGCCCACTGACCCAAGAAGGTTGGGGACCCCTGCTATATAGGATGTCACCGAGAAGGTGAAAATGGCATCATCATAGTACCATGGTTGCTCATGCTTTACAATAGCCTAAGAACAAAGGAATATTTGGCTGACCCCATAGATAGAGAAGGGACAGAAAGAACTTTAGAGTGTTCTGAAAAGGGAGAGGGGTTAGGAAGCAGCTGAAGTAAACCAGGAAAATGAAAGATACAGAGAGAACTGAAGAGGGAGAAAAGACAAAGAGGCCCAGCAGGTCTGGCTGTGGGTAGGGCATGCCACTGACCAACGTACAGAGAGTGGGGAGTTAGAAGTGCCAGTGCCACATGTTCCTCATGGCTGATGGTGGACATGCTGGAAGGAAAGGGGGCAGGAATGAACTGGGCAGAATGTTAAAAGGCATACATACCAACATTTTGGAACTGAATTGGAATAATCAAATGCCCTCTTCAAACAAGAACAGTCACACACAGGAGCATCGCTAGGCTTTGTGGCTCAATTTCTGTTGGAGGATATGGTTAAAAAGAGTCAGTCCTAAACTGATTAGAACAAAGCAGAGTTTCCTCCTTAAGCGCAGCCTGCTTTACTGAAACTGGTTTCACCATGTGAGTTGCTAACTCTTGTCTCTTAAGGCTATTAAAGGGAACAGGATGTCCACACAAGGTTTAAACTAAAGACATTTATCAGTTCTTCTAGATCACTCACATATATGCAGGATGCATATAGACAGATTAGTTTCATGATAGAAGATCTCTGGCTGAAAGCCAGCTCTGACTTGCGCCCTCCATGTTGGGAGAGGGAGAGAGCAGAGAGCCACCTATCTTGCACAAAGAAGCAAGAAGTAGATAGAGAGCAGCAGAGCTCTGGCCAGAGAGGCCGGAAGTAGGGAGGAGAGGATTCTTTAGTTAACCCATTCATCCCACTCTAATCAGTGGCTACATCACTTTGTGGATTTTAAGCAGGCCATATTACCATTTCCAACAATTTCTCAGGGTCCTGGCTGTATTCCACACAGCCCTGACTCCACTGGTACCAATGGAAGGCAATTAAGCTTGTGTGTGTGTGTGTGTGATTCCATTGGTCTGGAATGATCTGGGTCAGGGTGCAAATTAATTGAAGCATTTTATTTTATTTGAGATGATTCGGAAGAGAAATGCATTGGCTGGCTTTGCCCCCGTGAAATTTAAATAAATCCTCATAATTATTTCTAAATTTGCACATATCGATATAAGGTACCTAGCATATGCAGGTTTTACACAGATCTGTGTCCTATAGGCCCGGGCCCTGAATCTTTCAAGTGCCTAGTTAGGGACACCCCTGCTCACACATTCAAAATGTGTGCGCAGGGCCTGGGGCCACAGCAGCCACCCATGCCCCCTCGCTTCGGCACAGCCCTCATGCCCGCCACACGGTCATTCGAATGCATGGGAAGGATCCCCGCACACATGCAGCTGCGCACACATGAGGACTTCCTTGTGTGATTGCGCAGGGTTCTAGGCCGGTGCACGCTACCGGATGCCTTCAAGCTGTGCATGCGGACGGCCCTTTTCGGGTGTTCAGCGGGATGTGTGGACAGCTGGGTGTGTGGCCAAGGTGTAGTCCCATGTGGAGGGTGTGGCTAGGCCAAGCGGCCCTGTTCCCCACTCGCACATTCAATGAAGAGATGAGCGTGATGAAGGGTGTAATCCAATTCGGATGCCCGTGGCCCTCCAATCTCAGAGGATTACAGGCATCCTATGGAAGGTGGGGATGGGGAAGCACGGAGGCGAAGGCCACCTCCGTGCTCCTCCCGCCCTGCAAAGCAGCTAGATGGCTGATTTCGGCCACCTAAGAATCATGCCTCAGAACGCGAGGAGAGGAGGCTGAGGCACCACAAGGATACTTCGTATCGTGGCGGCGCCTGTCTCTTCCCCGCCCCACCCCCCAGAATGCCCACTCAACAGGGCCGGCGCTACCATTAGGCAAACTAGGCGGTTGCCTAGGGCGCGCGGCTGAAGAGGGCGCGGAAATGCTGCGCTCCTCTTCGCTGCCGCTGCGCCGCCCCAGCCAGGCCTCCGCGCCGCTGCGCCGCCCCAGCCAGGCCTCCGCCGCCGCTGCGCCGCCCCCACCAGGCCTCCGCCTCCCCACCCTCCTGCCTGCTGCCGCCGCCGCACCTCCCCCGCCTGCCTGCTCGGCTCGCTCTCTCGCCGCTGCGCCTCCCCCCACCCGCCCGCCCGCTCGCTGCCGCTGCGCCTCCCACCGCCATCGCCACCCCCCCAACCCCCCCGTCACCTACCTTCTCCGCGTCGCGCCGCTTCCGGAGCCCCGCCCGCGTGTTTTGGCGGGAGGAACCAGGGCAACAGGGCTTAAACAGCCCTGTTGCCATGGTTTCCCCGGCAAAAAACAGCGTGGGGGTCCCGTCGCGTCGCGTCACTTCAGGAGGAGGAGGAGGAGGAGGCAGCAGCAGCAGCAGCCGCTGCCACAGCCAGGGCGGGGGGGAAGGTAGGTTGGTGGTGGCGGCGCAGGGTTTTTTTTTTTTCTGCTTTGGAGAGGGGGGGGCGCTAAATATTTTTTCGCCTGGGGCGCCAAACTGCCCTGCACCGGTCCTGCCACTCAACCCTGTCTCCAAGGTTGCTCTTGAGACCTCAGAGATGCAGCCGGCATGGTTCTTTCCACACCGCCTGCAAAATAGGGGGAGGGCGCTCTGAGCTCGGGGTCCCAGCTCCAGCCTCAGAGTGAGTTTCCGGGGTTGCAGCTGGGGCTCCAAAATATCCTCTGGCCATCTAGACTCTGTCTAGCGGCCACAGGATTGCGCTGCTGATGTGTTATTAATGTGTAGCCTAGGCTAGTAGCATTTTTGTCAAGTTCATCTTACTAAATAAACTTCCAGCCAACGCTGACATCTCGGGGACGCCTCTCATGCTTCCTTCTCTTTGTAAGCCGCACGCACACTCACACTCACACGCACAACCTTTCTGCATTGCACAAATTCATTCGTTTTGTCCCCTGATGTCTCTGTCCAAACAGGATTTTGAAGCACTGCAAAAAACAACAACAACCCTGCAACACTGGTGAATAAAGAGACAAGAAGGAATGAGTGTGCACACCAGAGGCAATGATAACTGATCCCTACCAACTTCCAACTCTCTGGGAAAAGAACGATTGTCTGTCTTCAGCTGTGGTGAATGAAGCATTTTCCTGCCTAGCAGTTGGCCGAGTTTCTAAAATGATTCAGGATCTTTGGGTGGGATGAAAAGGCACTCTATAAATCTCCGTTTATTACTATTAAGAGGGGCCCTGAATGAGTTGCCCCTGCCTTGCAGGCGACTCCCATCTGTGGTCTGCTGATTTGTCTATAAATCACAGAAACCTACATTTCTGGTTTTCTAGCAGTGTACCATATATGAAATGGGAAGCTTCTGTGACATTCTCTGAATCACCACAACAGCTTCCCCACAGTTTCTCAAAGGAAAGTTAACAATATATTCCCTTCCTACTGTGAGAATACTTGCAATCCTGAGCACAAGGAAGGGGGGAAATGGCTTTGAATACACGTTTGCTTTCTATATGCTTTTACCCCCCCAGAGTTATTCTATAATATCCTCTAGGCATTTTTTTAAAAAAACTAAAAACAAACAAACATAGGACACCCCCCCTCCAGTTCGGCAGTGGAACATCCCTGAATAGCCATTCGTTGTGGTTATACTTTTGCTAAGAAGATCTGGAAGTGTGGTTCATTCATTCCTTTTAAACGAATTCATTCTACAGTATGAATAACTGTATTAACTACTGCTTGGCGCCCTTTGCATGAATGAGTGCTTGAAACTAATGGCATCTTTGTAATCTTGTTGGCTTTATTTACTAATACACGAGTAGAACGTCAGCAGAGGCAAACAGCATGCACTCCCAGAGGGCTGCAGTTCTGCTACCCCATATCAGATCTCCAGGGACAGGACCTGTACTCCCTTTCTAGTCAATTCTCACTGTACAATCTCTCTCTCTCTCTCTTACACACACACACACACACATCTTACATCCCCCCATTGCTTCAGCTTGAGGGATTAGAGCAGTGTTCTCCAACCTTGGGTCCCCAGATGTTTTTGGCCTACAACTCCCAGCATGCCCCAGCCAGCGTAGGTTGGAGAACACTGGATTTGAGGGCAGAGAGAAAGCACACTCCAGCTTCTGCCATCATCCAGGGGACCTAGGACCAGGGGCGGTGCTAGGTACCAAAGAGATCCGGGGCTCAGGGCCACAGGACCACAAACAAACAAACAAACAAAATTAAAAAAGCACAACAAATTTGCAGGTGCTCATTTGCATATGCTCTAAAGTCTGTATGTATGTGTGTGTGCATCTCTAAAGGACCCTGTCTCCTAAGGCACCCCTATTTGTAGAAAGGGACGTATGGTCAGGGGAGAGAGGAGGGCATTTGATTTCAGGAGGGGGAAAAATCTCAGGCAGAAAGATTCATGGGGGGGGGCAGCAGGAGGTGAAGCACATGTGGGCCAAAAGCCAGCTAATCCCGGGGGATCAGGATGCAATAGAGATCATCAGGGCCCCTGTACCTTTCTTTCTGCAAGTGCCCATGGACAGCAGGGTGGTGGGGCAGATGGATGGACTCCCAGAGATTTCGGGTTTCAAATGAAAGATTTGGGGTTCCAGCCCTAGTGGGCTGCCCCAAACACTGCCTCTACCTAGGAACACTGGGAGGCGGCACCCCCTGTTTCCCAGGACTAACATCCAGCCATAGGAGAGAACAACCTGGCCCATCTATGAGCCAGAGAGGGGGCAGTTGCAAAGAGATCAATTCCCCCTTCCCACCAGGAAGAACACTCGGCTGCAATGAACAGTTACCCTGGGACTGCAGAAGTAAGGGGGGTGGGATGCCCTGGCCTCTTCCATCAGCCAAATAGCCACCAGTTGCTATTCAAGCAAGAACACCAGCAAGGGAAGATCAGTCTGGCCGGAAGTGCATTGAAATGCTTGCTTATAGCTCACACCACCTTGTTCTGGCCTCGGAAAACCGGTCTCCTTCCTCTTTCTTTTCCTTCTGCTCCCTTTTCCTTCTGTGTCTCGTCCTTTTTTGGTTTGTAAGCCTGATGGCAGGCCCCCTCCTCTCTCTTTTTATTGACGTAAGCCACTTTGGGGGACAATAATTTGAAAAGCAGGAGGGAATGGAGTATAGGTAAGTAAGTTGAGGGTTGGTACCGTCACCAAGCTCTACTAGGTACAGGCAGTCCCCAGGTTACGAACGAGTTCCGTTCTTAAGAATGTCTTTTGTCTTTAAGTTGAATTTGTATGTAAGTCGGAACAGCATAGCGGTTCTATATGCCAAAATCGGCATTTACGCAAATTGCGTAGTATACTACGCTGTGTACTCTACGTAAACGACGTAGTGCCGGGGAGCCCAGAAGTCCGTTCTTATGTATGGGTTGTCTGTAAGTCGGATGTTCCTAACTCGGGGACTGCCTGTATCTCATTCAAGCATGGAGAGGTTCATGCTTGAATGAAGCTGAGGGAGATGAGAGGGAGAAGCTGAGCCAGTCCACCAGCCCAGCTGAAAGACCTATTTTTTTTTCCTTCTTCCCTCCATTCCTTTTTCCTCGTGTGCCGTGTCTTTTTAGATTGTAAACTTATATTCATAATCCGCTCCAGGAGCCTTTTTGGATGAGCAGCAGGATAAAAAAATGCTCTCAAGGCACAATCCTATATGGAGGCTTATGAGCATCCTATGCAGAGTGGGAGGCGCGTCGGAGGCAATCTCCGTCTCCCGGCTTCACCCACTCTGCATTTTAGCTCGTCCATTTTCGGCCATCTAGCTGGGGGTGTTTTGGAGGGGGAGGGAAGGAGGCTGCAGAGGATAGCGCATATCCTGGCCTCTGCAGTCTCTGCCTGCCCCCGCCCCCCCAGAATGCCACCTTTACCTCCTCTCCGAGGTTGATTTCCCAGCCTCGGAGAGGCAGCCGGCACTGGTTCTTTCCGTGCCAGCTGTGTGGTGGGAAGGAGGGTTGGAGCGCAGATTCCCAGCTTCGAGGTCGGAGCTCTGTCTCTGGCCTTGGATCTGGGAATCTGAGGTATCCTATGCGCCCCGCCAGACGATGTCTAGGGGCCATAGGATTGCTCTCTTCCTTTTTTAAAATTTTATATTTTTTATTATACAGCATTTACTCACAACATATTACCATAGACATACAATGCCTATTCCTTTCTTGGATCTAACAGTCTTTGAACATTCTTTAAACTCAACAAGTCATACTGAGGTTCTGAGTTATTCATTACTGATTCTTTATTCTATTTCTTATCTTATACTCTCCCTCAGTTTCATTCTTCTAATACCTTTGACTCTTTATATAATTCAAACTTTTACCCATAGGCATATAACACATTAACATAAAACAATTCAATGCAAAAAAACCCCCCCATTATATTCAAACATATAACCTAACAACATATGTTGAGATACTGGTACTGCTAAGTCATTTACGTTTTCAGTGCGCTGCCTTGGACTGATTCTATAATTACATTTGTTTATTTGCATCAAGTCCATAAAATTCATTGTTGGTGGTTAAAGTGTTGGACTGGGACTTGAGAGATCCGGGTTCTAGTCCCCACTCTGCCATAAAACTCACTCGGTGGCTTTGGGCCAGTCACTGACTCTCAGCCTAACCTACCTCACAGGGTTGTTGTGAGGATAAAATGGAGAGGAGGAGGAGGATTATGTAAGCCGCCTTGGGTTCCTTGCAGGAAAAAAGGCAGGGCATAAATATAATGAATCATCATCATCATCATCATCATCATCATCATCGAATCTATTTATATCTCTCTCAATAGGATGCCAATCATTTATATTTAATTTTCTCTCTCCCATTATAATTATAATTTCATTTCATTTCATTTATTTCATTTCATTTCTAACCGCCTCACAGCCGAAGCTCTCTGGGCGGTTCACAACAGATTGTGCATAAAAACAACAATAAAAACATACAAATAGTTAAAAAGATTAAAAACCAAATTTAAAAACACAGTGTAAAATAACAATCCAAAGTTAATAAAACTAAGCCTACAGGTGACAATTCCCCCCCCCCCCCGCGTGCTATTTTGAGCTCTTAACTATTGAATGCCTTGGCATAGAGGGAAGTCTTAACCTGGCGCCTAAAAAGATAATAAGGTTGGCGCCAGGCAGGTCTCAGTGGGGAGCTTATTCCATAATTGGGGGGCTACCACTGCGAAGGCCCTCCTCCTTGTTGCCACCAACCGAGCCTCTCTTGGAGGTGGCAGTTGGAGGAGGTTCGAGAAATGAAATGAAATAAATGAAATGAAATAATTTATAGTCTTACTATTTTCAACAAATCCCAGATGCGAAGTCTCCTGCACTCCCCACCCACCCTTACCTTCTCTCCGAGGTCGATTTCCAACCTCAGAGAGGCAGCTGGCACTGTTCTTTCCATGCCGGCTGCATGGGGGAGGGGGGGTTGGAGCACAGATTTCCTGCTCCGAGGTCGGAGCTCTGCCTCCGGCCTTGGATCTGGGAATCCAAAGTATGCTATACCCCCCCCCCCGCCAGACGATGTCTAGGGATCATAGGATTGCTCTCAAAATTAATAAGTAAATATTACCTAACCTGGAGTTCCCTTCAGGTGACCATTTTGGACTTATTAGCCAGCGATCTGCCTAATCAAGGAATGGCCAGCCGTAACAGCACATACAATACAGGCGCTATGGTGGTGGTGCCAAGTTCAGCTCTCTCCGAAACAGCCAAACACTGTCTCCAGCCAAATACTGTACTGTACAAGTTGGGACTTGTCCTGTGTTGGTTCAGTGAATTCTTCGGTAGCTTTTCTCAGCAACTCGTAGTAGCTCTGCAGAAGCAGCAGGATAACATAGTTACACAAAGATATCCTATTGACTCCCTCCACAGTCAAGGTCCATGTTGTGAAGGCAGCATAATGGAAGTTTTAGTGCCGTTATGTGAGATGTATGCATTGCTGCGGCTGATGACTGCGCATCACTCTTCCTCTCACCGGTTATTGTGTTCTTGTTTACCTTCCGGAATGGCACAGGTTAAACCTTTTAGATGGTGCAAAACAGAGCAAGCGAGTGGGAAATGGGGGGGGGGGGGGATGTTTCTACTATTTTGGATAGGCAGACTGCTGTTCAGTGGAATGAAAAATGACCAGAACTCCATAACTGCCCAGATTTCACAGATGAAAATTCATATGAACAATAATAAGAGTCACAGACTCTCAGCCTAACCTACCTCACAGGGTTGTTGTGAGGATAAAATGGAGAGGAGGAGGATTATGTAAGCCGCCTTGGGTTCCTTGCAGGAAAAAAGGCGGGGTATAACTATAATAAAATAAAATAAAATAAAATAAATAAATAAATAAATAAATAAGATCCTACTCTGTGAAGCACATTTGAAGCCAAGGGGGAGTCTGATGCGCAAAGGGGGTATCCTTTGGCCATAGCTTAGAGCCGGGGACGAGGGCCACATATGCTTGGGGGAAAGTGATGGTGGGGGCACATACTGGTGGTGGTTGGGGCCAAACCCCAAAGTGGGCAGGATCAAAGTCCAAGGTGGATGGGAACGCCATCATTTGCTCTTTCATTCATTCATTCATTCTCTCTCTCTCTCTCTCTCTCTCACACACACACACACACACACACACACACACACGCACTTAGTCACACCCATCCATCCAGGACCATTCCCGCTCTTTCCTTCCTCCACACAGTTCCCTTCCCCCTGTTTACACATGTTCTCCTATTCACACACCTACCTTCCATTCAGCTTTGCTTCTATGCTGGCCCCGGGGAAGAAGCGTTTGCTTGTTCTCCCAGTCTAGCAGGGAAGGAAAAGTGGCAGGGAGGCGGCAACCGGGATTGTGTGTGTGTGGGGGGGGATTGGGCAGGGGATGACTTGGGCACCCTCTGCAGGCCCCGCCAAAGGCCTCCAAGGACCACAGCTGGCCCTTGGGCCACCCACAGGTGCTGTACACGATGTCCAAGCCGTACAACTTCACTCCGTAGCTGGGGGCTCCCTTAATGGACTCCAGATTAAATAGTCATTAATCTTAGCCACAGGGATGTTGAAGAGTCCTTGGTCTCGAGTCACGAGTCGAGTCTCGAGTCCGAGTCCGAGTCCTTGGTCCAAAATGGTGACTCACAAGTCACGAGTCCCTCCCAAAGCTGACTCCACGAGTCCCTATTAAAATCAATGGGGGTTTACCCCCCAAAAAAATAAGGCTATTTCAGATGTGTGGCTTAAATAAATTCTAGGCACAAGTGTGCCTTTTTATTTCAAAACTCTGCAACTGATTTTGGCAAGAACAGACCAGGCAGACAAACCCAAAATAACCAGGCAGGCAGAGGAGGCAGGGAACCCCAAAGCAGGCAGGCAGAGGCCTTTGTCTTGGACAATTCAAACTGTGGAACTGGTTAAGAAGAGACCAGGCAGGCAGAGGAGGCTGGGAACCCCAAACAGGCAGGCAGAGGCAGCCAAACCCAAAATGTCTGAAAGGTTGCATTTTAGGGAAATGATTTTTAAAAATAAACTTGCTGTACTTCCTAAAACCTATCCATGTTGCATTTGAGGAACACGATTTTGGAACATGAGTCCTTGGTCTCGAGTCCCGAGTCGAGTCTCGTCCCATTAAAAATATTGGGACTCGAGTCTGACTCGAGTCAGAGGGGGGACTCAGTCCGACTCACAAGTCGAGTCCTGGAGTGGAGTCCGAGTCCCCATCCCTGCTTAGCCACAGCAATAATGCCGAATTCCTTCATCTTTGATCGTGTCATTCTTATTAACGCGTCTCTTGGGAAAGCCCACCACTCTTTCTCTCACCCTATTCCCATCATCCCCGCACACATCATGTGTATCTAACAAGGAGAGTCTGACGGTGTTTGGTTTTGAACTCCAAAACCTCTTTAAGGAACAAATTATTATTATTATTATTTTAAAAAAGAGTTTTATACTCTCTCTTTTTTAATTGATATATGAATGATACGGAAACCCCACGAGGAGGCAGTGTTGCGTCACTGTCTAAGCCGGCCATCCTCTCTCTCTCTCCCCTCCCTTCTTATGTTGCAAGTCCTGCGGGAAGCTGAATAGCGGAGTGGAGCAGTGCAGCATGCAGGTCAACTCCCAAATAAGCACATCAAACCATAGAAAATATATTGCACTGAGATCTTTCGAGGCTGATGTATCTGAATCTCACTTGAACTGCACTGAAACCATTTCCAACGAAAGCGGTGAACCACTTCTGTAAGTGACCCGAATCTAAGGCAGACTCTCCCACCCGCCCCTTTTCTTCTTCTTTTTTTTTGTTGCGGTACACCACTTCTCCTTCATCTGTCTTGGATCCTAATCAGATACCGCTCCGATATAATGAAAGCACAGGTCGTAACAAACAAACGAGCGCTTTGTATGCTTCTGAAAGGAGTTTCTTTGGGAGCCTGCATAAGTGAAATGATGGCCTTTCTATATGTCCAGACCGACCTCTGTTATTTGCAGAGGGACCGGACTACACTTGCGAAATCCAGTGTGTCTAAGCATGAACCAGGCAGTATTTAACCCGCATAAAATCTGGGAAACTACTACACCAGCTTCACACTGAATGTTATGCATATTAGCTGTATTACAGACATAATGTCCATGTTTGGATTTATGGTTGACCAGGAACGGAGAGATAGCATCCAAATGCAACGGAATGCCTCCTGTTTCTGTCTTTGGTTTCTGACCAGGAAATGTGACAGGCATGTTTGGTAGGGTGGTTGGGCGGCATGCTCTTATGACCCTTACCGCATGTAGCCTGTACCTACCTGCCTAGAAGTTCATCCCGATCAGGCCTTAGTTCTAGTCTGGACCGCAGTATCTACCTGCATCCTCCGTGTTCAAATTCATTGTTTGTCCCAGATGCCAGCGTAATCCTATGCAAACATTCATGTTTGCCTAATTTTCTGTTTATCTGCCTTCCTTGATGCCCCCCAAGCCCTTCAGATGAACAGTGATGTGCTGCACTTACATTCATTACTGAAAACTTAACTTCGCTCTGTATTCTCATTAATTCCACATAAAAGGCTTTGTGAACACAAATAAAGGTCTTTATCCTGTTTACAATTCTGCCATATTCCTCCGACTCTGGGAAAGCAAGAAGATTTCCTTGTTTTTTCCCCCCATCCATCCTTGTAGCAATCTAATGGTGTGGCAAAGGATTACTAGTCCTGTTTTCTCAGACCTGGGCCTGAAGGCAGCTGGAGCATGACATCACTACAGGTGAACCCCAGAATCTGTTTTTAATGTGAGAACTTAGACATCAGATATGTGGATAATATGGTCTCCTGTACATGAACAGCCAGCAGCATTCGAGGTGCTTCCCCCCCGATGTGTTCTAATGATGCAGGAGTGCCTGGATGCAACCGTGTGGGTGGGGCTGATGTAATCAGGCTTTCCTACCCAAGTGGCACCTGCCCTCCTGAAGGGTGCCAATTGCATGGGAAAGACCCATGCAGTTTGGCCCAATAATGTGGTCATGTCATTCATGCAACAACAAGATCTGCCACAGACGGCCTTCTCCCTGTCCCATCAGCCAGAGAAACCAGGCTGGTGGGGACTAGGAGGAGGGCCTTTTCTGTGGCAGCCCCCAATTTATGGAACTCTCTCCCCAGTGACCTCAGCCATGCCCCTTCCTTGATTAGCTTCCGCCGTGCATTAAAAAACGTGGCTTTTCAGGCGGGAATATGGGGTGAGTTAGGATTTTTAAGTTTTGTACTGTTTTTAATTGTGTTTTACACTCTGTTTTTTCTTGTATTTTATTGCACTGTACATAGCTCAGAGTGGCTGGATGACTGGCCAGATGGGCGATTCAAAAATATAATAAATAAATAAATAGATAGATAAATAAATAAATAAATAAATACTCCTGGAAGGTGGAATAAGCACCACGTGGATGAGCCTCGGTCCCCACATTGCTGGCTGCATGTCTGAAGGGGGCCTATACCACAATTGCAAGAATATTGTAATTCCTGGTATAATCATCATCATCATCATCATCATCATCATCATCATCATCAATTTCTAACTGCCTCTTACACCAAAGGGCGGAACAGGTAAAACATATTTGTAAAATATATGTAAAATTTACATATTCTGTGAGGAAACACTAGACAGATTAATACAAAGGAGGGATCCCATGGCACCCCTCTGTACATGGGGACATGAGTGTCCTTATGAGTGAGGGATGGCAACCCCAGAGTAGATCCACAGGTGTGGAGGGATATGGGTCATGCTGAGCTCTCTCTCTCTTTAGCTTCCGGCTGGCCATTTTGGTAATGAATGCTAACAGATGGCCAATGGCTGAGGCTGCAGATCACATTGGCCATCTGGATGGCTAGCTCGCCCCCATGCAGGGTGGGAGGAGGTGTGAAATTGCTTTACTCCACCGTTCTCCAACCTTGGGTCCCCAGATGTTTTTGGCCTACAACTCCCAGCATGCCCCAGCCAGCTATGCTACGCTGGCTGGGGCATGCTGGGAGCTGTAGGCCAAAAACATCTGGGGACCCAAGGTTGGAGAACACTGCTTTACTCTTTTCAGTGTGTCCCAAGAAGGGACCTAGAAAAAGCAAAAGTTCTGAGATTTGAAGTTGACTGAAGGACATTTTCTCTCATGCAGATGTAGGGTTTTTTTTGGGGGGGGGGGTGGAGTTCAGGGTGCTAAGATGGCTTTGGAAGACAGGAAGCTGCCTCATACTGAGTCAGACCATTGTTCCATCTAGCCTAGCATTGTTGACACTGACTAGCGGCAGTGGCTCTCCCAGGTTTCAGGCAAGAAGTTTTTCCAGCCCTACCTGGAGATGCCAGGGATTGAACCTGGGACCTTCTGCATGCAAAGCAGGTGCTCTACCCACTGAGCCACGGCCCCTACCTTTGGAAGTCTTGCTGGCTGCTTTGTGCTTGTCTTTGTACCTCTGCAATGCGTGCTCAACTGTGCATAAACGGAGTGTTTTTTTTTAAAAAAATACCTTTGAGTCTCTAGCGGTCTCTCTTTCATCCAGACGAAAACGCCCTGCAAGGGGCACCTAGATCGTCCCGCTGCTCAGAAGTGCAAAACAGTACTGTACAGATGTGAACCCATGGCGTTAGGAACCTGACCCAGTCCTGGCTCTCTTCTTCACCCACATCCTTGCCCCAACCTACCTGGGTCACTTGCCCAGCTTACATAACATGTGCATCTTGTGCTGTGGTCTGAAATGTGCTACTATTTTAGACATCTGCTTCTCAGTTTTTCAAAAAGAGAATTTTTATGCTGGCTTTTATTTGGGGTTCCAGGAGGACAAATATTATTTCTCATCTTTGTCTCCCATAATGCGGTGCACTGAGGTATGACTAGTCATGCCTTCACAATAGGCCCTTAACACATTAATGTTAAGGCCCTTAATAGGCCCTTAATGTCGATCATTTTCTCTATCTTGGCAGCTATCTTTCTGTTACAGCTAACATCGACAGTGAAATCCAGCATCGTCTGAGCTCCGCAAGTGCCGCATTTTCTCGAATGAAACATAGAGTGTTCGAGGATCGGGATATTTGTAAGAAGACCAAAACACTGGTTTATGAAGCCATTGTATTACCAACTTTATTGTATGCCTGCGAAACATGGACTATCTATAAACGTCACTTCCACCTCCTTGAAAGGTTTCATCAACGTTGCCTCGGGAAAATCCTGCAAATTACTTGGGAAGATAGGCGAACAAATGTCAGTGTACTGGAAGAAGCAAAGACTACTAGCATTGAAAAAATGATCCTTCAACGCCAACTTCAGTGGACCGGTCATGTTGTTCGAATGCCTGACTGCCGCCTCCCAAAGCAGTTACTTTACTCCCAACTCAAGGATGGAAAGCGGAATATCGGTGGTCAATATAAGAGGTTTAAAGATGTTCTTAAGGCTAATCTAAAAAAATGCAATATAAACATCGAAAACTGGGAAGCTCTGGCCCATGAACGATCTAAATGGAGGTTGGCCTTTCACAAAGGTTCCATGGACTTTGAAGAAGCCAGAGTGCAAGGTGAAAGGGAGAAACGTGCTAAGCGAAAAGCATGTCAAATGAATCCTTTACAGGACCATCTTCTATCTGGTAACCTGTGTCCTCACTGTGGGAAGCTGTGTGGATCTAGAATTGGCCTCCACAGTCACTTAAGGACCCATCGCTACTCGGTCGCGAGTGATCGCCTGATGATGATGATGATGATGATGATGATGATGATGATGATGATGATAATGATTTGGCCTGCCATTCAACTGATTCAGCTTCCTCCAAAAGGCCTCTAATTCTTATGTTAACTTTTCCCACAGTGCCTTAGTTTGGCTTTGACATTTATCCGGAATAAAGACTATTGTGCAACGATATTGCAATAGTCGACCTTATGTAAGAAATTGGCCATCCACCTCTGTCCCTTGCTGGCTGAAACCAGTTTAATTAGGGGATGCTGGTTGTCATTTGCACTGAAGGCCATAATGGTGTTTACACTTTTAATGCCATATTCTCAGTGATTTATGAAACTCAGCTGCCAAATTTTCAAGGGAAAGGGGTTTTCCTTTTTTCCTTTCACAGTAAAGTTAGTTTGATTTTATAGGAGAGTTTTGGTTTTTACACTAACTTTTCATTACCTGGAGAGCCTCTGCCACTCAGGGTATACCACACTGGGCTGGATAGATAATCAGTGTCAGTCTGACCTGGTCTAAGGCAGTGGCTTATGCTCCTAAAAAAATATTGCAGCAATGTGGGATCTCACCACAAGGATGTAGCTTTCACCTGTGTGAGCAGTATGTGTGAACAGCAGCCTTGCTTTGCCCTAGACCAAATTCCCACTTTAGACATGATCCTTCCTATACATCTGTCTGGCCCTAATCCTGCATATGCCACTCATGAGATACAATAATCCATGCTTGACATTTTTATCCCGAGTTCTCTTTTAAGCACAGAGGTTATTTTTATCTTGCCTGATCCACTGTAACCCTCTCACCTGCCCACATGAGTGATAAGGATTAGCGAGTGTTTGTAAAGTGCTCTACATGCAAAGCACTGCAGAAGTACTTAAGTGTTTCGGATTTTTTTTTTTAAAACAAAAAACTAAGCACATTGTTCAACACATTTACTGCTTTGGCAGTCCTCTCCCCTAATCAAATAATGACACATCTGTTAACGTTACAAGGTATAAAAGCCATTTACATTACAACCTGATCCCGAAGCCATTCTATGTGGAGAAAAGTTAGATCAGCCTGACTTGTTCCTAAGAAAGCGGGCAATTTAGAGTTGTGTTTGCAGGGTGCAATCCTCATTCCATTGATGGCAAAACCTCATTCGAACCAATTTTTAATGGATCTGGATTGCGCCATTCAAAAGGAGAGTTCACTGAAAGGTATTTGGAAGAGCTGGTGTCTGCAGAACAGAAGAGCAAAGGAAGCAAAAAAAAAAAAATTTTTTTTTTTAAATGCCAGCGTCTCTAAGGCTAGTCCATTAATGTGCTTCAACAACGAACGGAATTTTTTTTAAAAAAAATCATCATCTCTACAGAAAATAAAATCCACATCTATTCCAGTTATTGGATGCTACTCAAATGGAGAAGAAGAATGCCAATCCCATTAGGAGAGGAGCTGAGTACCAATATTTGGATAAGCTTTCTAGCTGCTGTATAAATATTGGAACACATTCAACTCATAAGAGCCACCATGTTGTAATACTTGTGTTTAATTTATATCAGGCTGTGCAACTTGTGACCCATTGAGCTGAGCACATCCCACCAGGGGATCGATAAAACTCCTGTCCCGTTCTTTGCTGCTTGTTTGGGACTGCAGAAACAAGAGGGGTTGTCAAGCAGCTGGCACAGCGCAAGACATAGCTGGGGTGCTGCCTTTGACCCGGTGGATCACATGTTGCTACGCAAGCTGGATTTATATTTGATTTTTAAAAGAGGTGTTGGGATTCCAGACGGGAGGAGTGAGGGAAGCTCCACACATTACAGTTGCTCCTGGGGAAACACTGCTGCAGCAAACATGTATCACGTCAATCAGACATGCGTGCACATGGATCTTTAAACACCAGCATACATGCATCTGAGAAAGCTGGCCCATTCCATTTCCCCCGACATGTGTACACTGGGGTTTAGAGATACACGTACACTCATGTGTGATGTCCACTTACTGTGTATTGGCTGTGGGAAACATCAGTGTGTTAACACTATGGTTTCCTGCAGCTGTCGTAATATGTGGAGGCGCTGCCCTTACATATCCCCCTGCCAAAGCAGCCCTGCACCCTAAACCTAGCTGTATCTGTATGGCAGGTTTGTAGCAGCAGCTCCTTGCCAGAGGGAAAAAAAGATCAATCATTGAGGAAAGGGGGTCTGCCCCTGTTCATTCATAAAGGTCTGCCTTTATCATTCAGACTGTAGGGGGGAACCAGGCCCCTTTAATGCTTAACATGGGAGATTCAAAGCCAATCTATGTATTGGGGGGGGGGGGAACTCCCACATGGTACAGTCCTTCAGGGATTGCACCACTTCAGAATGTGTGTGTGTATGTGTGTAAGGTTCACATGGTTCTCTTGTGTTAAAAGTTCCTGTGCAAAGCTAACAGGTGAGAGAGAAAGCTTATAACCTAGTCATCCACCTGACCTGCTAGTTTTCTATGTGCTGGGTGATCTTTATTTTAAATGTGGGAAGCATTCAGATACGGAATTCCCCATTTATATTCTGAGCGGGTAGAGTCTCAGGAAAGCATACCACTAGGAGGAGGAGCAGCAGGAGGAATGAGTGAGGGGCCATTAACTAATGTTCCAAGGTGCTTCCAGACAGAGGCCTCCTAGCACTAAGAATGAAATGGCATTGTGCAACTATTCCATCTTTTCTTCTATAACAGATTTTTTTTTTCCTCCCTGGTACGATAAAAGATAGAAGTAGCGATGGGAAAACATGGGAGGGCTACAAATGGAAGGAGACAATGTCCGGACCCCAGAAAGATTATGTGATGATTTATTGTGTATAAATGCGCCCCCCACCCAGCCCAATGGGCTACTATCCTCAGGGCTGCAAAGGGCTGGCCACCATGGGGCACAGGGCCAGTAAAGTGACTGTGCTCCTTGGAGAAAGGTCAGTCCTTGTAATTGACCAAACCGGATGTTTTCTCTGCTGGATCATCTTGAGCCAGTTTAGAAAGCAGTCATGTTTGCCTGTGTGGGGAACTTGATGTTATCTCGGTGCCTCCACTTTTGCAAAGGTGTGGGGGGGAGGTGGGCACTGGCAGGCACGGGTTGGACCTTGTAGAGCAGTGTTCTCCAACCTTGGGTCCCCAGATGTTTTTGGCCTACAACTCCCAGCATGCCCCAGCCAGCTATGCTGGGGACCCAAGGACTCTGGGGACCCAAGGCTGGAGAACACTGATGTAGAAGTAGCAACCATGTTGTGCGGTTGAATCACACCCTAGGGTGCAATGCAATGTATGTTTAGACTGAACAAAGGTCCTATAACTCCTAGCATCCCTCCAGTCAGCCATGCTAGGATTGCACCCGTAATTTTCTATCTCAATTTCCTCCTGTGAGGATCGGGGCAGTTTGTAGTCAGCAAAACCATAGGTCTTATTGCTCCAGGCTGAAAGCAGCATGACACTGAAGGTTTTATAGGGGCTTTTCTACATGAAGCCTTTATTGTGTGCTCCTGATTTCTTACTCAGGGTTGTTTAAGGGCTCTGTAGATGAGGGTCATGGTCCTCCAGTTTGCGTTTTTTGTTTTTTCAGAGCACTTTCCGTTATGTTATGTTTTTAGAACGGAGAATAAGAGCAATTAAATTTCAAGGGGGGAAGATGGCGCTCTTTCTTTCTGGGGCCGCTTTCCTTTATCACCAGTGTTTTCCACCTTGGATGGCTGGGGCATGCTGGAGATGTGTTAGGCAAAAACATCTGGGGACCCAAGGTGGGAGAACTGTTCTGTTGAAATGATGGCCCTCCCACTCAAAATGTTCTTCTCCTTCAGCCTTTGAAATTTGAAAAACAAACAAAAACCACCCCGCTGCCGCTGTCTATGGCTCCAGTGCATCTGATGTGTTTGCCTGCTATTCAGCTCTGAATTGTGGCTATAAAATTATATTTGTGCTATTTGGGTAATACAAAACAGCTAAATAAATAGAGCCAAAATTGTATTTTTTAGGCATTTGCTAGGAATGGTTTCATAATCCATTGCGGAAACTGCTCTTCTAATACAGAGCATTGGAAAAGTGAATTGAATGACTATAAAACTATGAATCCCTCTCCATCGCAAAGGGAGTTTCTCAAGCAATACGAGCAGAAAACTAACGTTAAAACAGCATAATGGGACATGCCATTTATAGAGTCCTTATTGGCTTTACAATATTGTTGGCATCAGGGCAGATTAGTGTGACACATTTAAGTTTGGGGGGGGAGTACAAGTGGGGGGAATGTTAAGTGTTGCATTTCATCATGTGAACAGAACATTTATGGCAAAACCCCAGACAGGAGTCCTGCTAATGAATGCAAAAAGGAGATGCAGGAAAGCCTGCAGCCAGGACCCATTTCTTTTCTTGGGATTGTTATGCTAATTTGGGGGACTTGCAGCAACAGCAAAGTTGAGATTTAGGAGGAATGCATCAACTACTAACTACTGATGCTATAAAGATATCCTTAGCTTCTTCAGCTAATTTAAAAGGCTCATTTATATCCTATTTTTCAAGCGTTGCACTTCTACTGACATTATGTAAAAGGTAAATTGTTTGAAAGTCAATACAACTGACCAGTTCAGCTAGGAAGCCTGCAGTGTTTTCTTTGGAAAGTTTCATTTTCTAATTTCTTATTAATGTTAAGAATAAAAACAGGTGACTAATGGTTTATTGATTAAGACTAAGGATTATAGGGTATTAACTTATTTCCTTACCATTGCTGCAGGAAATGACTACTTGGCTAGGGTTCATGAGACAGAAGTGTTAGAGTTTTATAGCCATTATTATATTATTTTATTTATTTCATTTCTATACCACCCAATTGCCAAAGCTATATATGTAGTGTTTGTGGTAGGCCCATTCCTTGAGCTAGACAAGGATTTCTGAATGCCCTGGGCTAAGCACAGATAACCCAGCCCAGGAATTATACTAGAGTCTAGACCAGGGCTCTCCAACCTTGGGTCCCCAGATGTTGTTGGACTACAGCTCCCAGAATCCCTTGCCATTGATGGGGCGTGAGGAAAAGCAGAGTGCCTCGCGTGTGTGAGATGGAAGATTTAAAATCCTATTCCTGTGTGCAGACGCCCATAAATCCACACACAGAAGTTCAGATCCTTCTCCCCCTCTCCCTGCGCAGCTTTCCAGTGTTTCGGTTGTCAGCCAGCTCCCTGTAATCTGACACCAGCCCAGCTTCCTCCGTTTCCAGATTACTTCAAGTAGCAAGGAAATAACTCTGTAAACTCCACAGGTCTATTTAGCTACCTGTTTATTTGAATAGCAAAGTATATGCTACAGAGTATACATTTCCTAGTTACAGTCCATGTGCAGAGCACAATGCATAGCAAGCATTTAATCCAGTGGAGCAAGCTGAGGTTTACTCCACTCAACAAAGATGTTACATGATTGCATTAATCCAGCAAGCACTAGTCAGAAGACAAGAGAGAAAGAGAGAAGTTCAGCATCTCTCTAAAATGGCTTCAGACAGAAAAACAACAAGTCAGTACGTCACCAGAACATACAAACCATGTGACAGGCACATACTGTTTCCCATACACTCTAGTAACCCCTGCGAAAGCACGAGATTCATAGAAAGACATAACAAACTTGTTTACCAGCCATTCTGTTCCTTCCATGTGTAAACAATGTGCCACAGCTGGTGAATGTGATACATGTCACAACATCCCCCCACAAGCTGTGATACATCTTGTTTACATTTACTCAATGGCTTTGTGAAAAGATCTGCCACCATACCATATCCCCTGTTGTACAGTACTTGAGTGTTACCCACCCTTTTTGCACACAGTCCTTTACATGAGAGTAGCAAACATCAATGTGTTTGGTTCTTGGCCTACATTTTTCATGGAGAGCCATGCTTATGCAAGCTTGGTTGTCCTCAAAAATTGTAACAGCCTTGTCTACTGGTATATGCATATCAGCAAACAATTGTTTGAACCACTCAATCTCATTACATGCTTGAGATAAACTGATGAATTCAGATTCTGCGCTAGATACAGCCACACAAGATTGCTTGCGAGTGTACCAGTCAATTAGACTGTTATCATACATTAATGCAGTCCCACTTGTAGACTTCCTATCTGTAGCAGACCCGCAGTCAGCATCAGTGTACACACAAAAATCTCCCTCTCTGTGTGTTGACAATTTCAGTTTGCAATTCATGGTACCTTTTAAATACCTTAACACACGTTTCACAGCTAGCCAATCATACATAGAAGGATTTTGCGTTTTCCTGCTAAGTATGTTTACAGCATTGCTGATGTCTGGCCTACTCACATTTGTCAAATATAGCAGGCTTCCAATAACACTCTGATACTTTCCAATATCTTCAAATTCAATGTTATCTAGTGTTTCTGGTATTCAAGAGTCATTGGAGTGGTAACTGGGTTACAATTCTCCAACCCATGAATTTCCAGCAATTTCTGAATTTTTCCACTTTGTTCAACCATGAAAGAACCTTCCTCATCTTGAGATAATTGCATTCCAAGATAGTGTTGTACCAAACCTAGATCTTTCAGTTCAAAGTGTGCTTGCAATTCTTGTGCAATTTTGTCTTTTTGACTTACTGATTGTGTTACCAGCAATATATCATCAACAAAGACCAACAAATACACCCAGTTTCCCTGTTCTGAGTGATTTGTATACAGACAGTGATCAGCCTTGCTTTGTTTGAATCCTAAACTAATCAAAACTCTGTCTAGTTTCTGGTTCCAGCATCGAGCTGCTTGCTTTAACCCATATATGGACTTGTTCAGACGACATACAAGACTGGGATTTTCTACAAAACCTTTCGGTTGCTGCATGTAGATTTCCTCTTGTAATTCACCATACAGAAAAGCAGTTTTTACATCAAAATGAAATGCCATCATTTTCCTTTGTGCTGCCAATTTCAACAATAGTCTGACAGTTGCATACCTTGTTGTTGGTGCAAACACGGAATCAAAATCTACCCCATGTTTTTGTGCAAACCCTCTGGCAACGAGCCTTGCTCTGTATCTCTCCACCTGCCCCTGGTGATTTGTCTTCACCTTGTACACCCATTTACAGGTGATGGCTTTGCGCCCCACAGGCAAAGATACTAGACTCCATGTTTTGTTATCATGCATTGCATTGATTTCATCCTGCATGGCCTCAAACCAATCATTCTTCACTTTTGGTTCCATGCTTTGAATTTCCTCAAAACTTTGTGGTTCTAAAGCTATTTTGAGAGCTTTATGTACAACAGTTTTCCCACTTTGGAATTCATCCTGATATCTAACAGGTGTTTTGCGTTCTCAGGTTGAACGCCTAAGAGATTGTTCACCTCCCTCCTGCTCCCCAGATATCTGCCCAGTGGCTTGTTCTGTCCCAGAAGCTTCCTGCTGTGTTTCAGACATTGCATGCATTGGCAATTCCACCAGCTGTTTCTGGTCATTTGTTTGCTCGCTAAAAATCACATCCCTGCTCAGAATTACCTTGTTGTGGTGTGGTGACCACAACCTGTACCCTTTTGTTTGTGCATCACACCCCAGCAGAAAACATTCAAAGCTTCTTGGAGATAGCTTTGTTCTGTTTTGAGCCTGTATATGAACAAAACATTTACACCCAAAAATGCACACGTGTGCTATCTTTGGTTTCCTCCCATGAAACATTTCATATGGAGTTTTCCCAGTTGTGGTATTGGGTAACCTGTTCAGCAGGTAATTGGACATTTGACAGTGCATCCCCCCAGAAACGGTTTCCCACCTGTGATTCAGCTAATTGAGCCCTCATCATTTCCTGGAGTGTTCTGTTTTTTCTCTCAGCAACACCATTTTGAAATGGGGAGTATGGGGCAGTGACTTTGTGCCCTATACCCTCACTTTCCAAGAATTTCTTGAACTTTGTACTCATGTACTCTCCCCCACCATATGAGAGTAATTCTCCTATTGGATATTGTTTATATCTGTTCCCAGCCCATTTAACAAATGATGCAAATCTCTCTTGAACCTGAGACTTATGCTGCAGAAGATAAACAAAACCAAATCGAGAAAAATCATCCACAAGTGTCATGTAGTACCTATTTCCCCCATAGCTATCTTCAAATGGTCCAGCAACATCAGAGTGTATCAGCTCAAATATTCTTGTGCTAACTCTATCACTGTGTTTCTGAATGTTAGATCTGTGTGACTTTGCTGTATTGCATACTTCACATTCCACATACTTGGAACAAGGTTTCATTTTCATACCCTCACACAGACCTGGCATTTTCTCTATGCTTCTGTAGTTGGCATGCCCGAAATGTTTATGGAAAATATGCACACAATTGTCATGGGGTTTACAATTCACATACTTTGCCCTCTCATCATGTGTTACAAATGGATTTATAACATACAGAGAATTCTGCAAATCACCTTTTGCACAGATCACCCCTTCATGTGAAATTACACAGTTGCTGTCAGAAAAGCATATTTCATAACCATTACTAGCTAATTGTGAAATACTAATTAAGTTTGTATCCAGCTCCTGAACAAATAGTGCCCTTTGCTGACCCAAAGTAGCAAAGTCAATCCCACATTCTTCCAGAGATTGAAATATGTCTCTAGAATTTGCCATGTGATGACTCGCCCCAGAATCCAAAATCCAAAGGTTGCAATCAGAAACTCCCACCCTAGCAATTAAACTTTTGCCCATTTTAAATGCCTGCTCAGGTGTACTGGTAGCTTCCTGTTTGGGTTTTTTCTTCTCCTTGCCCTTACAGTCTTTTTTAAGATGCGAAGTAGATCCACAAGAAAAACATTTCTTTACTTTCAAAGCTGTAGCCTGGGTAACTCCCAGCTTATTGTAATTCCCAGCTTGGCTGTGCCCCGCGTCAGCCAAGCTGTCTGCTGATTTACGTCCAGCATTGTTTTTCTTCCCTTGCCGTTTCTCCCACTCAGAGAGACGCTTGCCTGACACATACTCCATCGTCAGGTTCTGATCTGGTTGCCCCTCCATCAATGTTACAATTGTATCATATGAAGAGTCCAGACTGGATAACAGAATAGAGACTTGATGAAGGGGTTCCATTTGCATCCCCTGTGCTCTAAGCCTGTTAAACATGTCCCGAATTATGCTTAGATGTTCTGGCATAGATCCACCTGGACTTAAGCTCAACTTGTACAGCTTACGTGCAAGTATGATCCTACTACCTGCTGTTTGCATCTGGTACATATTTTGTAGGGTTTCCCAGATCTGCTTTGCCGTTTCCAAAAACTGAATAAATGGCACCTGCGAACTTTCAACAGATAAGCAAAGAATTGCTTTTGCTTTTTCGTCTCGTTCTTTCCATTCATTATAAGCTTGGTCTCCCACGGCAACTGCATCCTGTATTACAACATTCCAGAGCCCTGCATGAGTTAAATAATGCTGTATCTGGAAGCTCCATAATACATAGTTCGAGCCAGATAGCTTTTCCACTATCTGTGGGTTTAGAGCTGGTGCTGCCGCCATTCCGGGAACAGGGGGAATTTCCGCCTCTTCCCCGCCAGAACTCTCGGCCTCGCTTTCTGAGCTTTCGGCTTTGAACAGAGCCTGCAGGCTCCCAGCGAACACCTCCCACTCTTCCCCTTCCTTACGGACGACGGCCCAGGAGATTTCTCTTCTGCCTTGATGTCCGTGTCCTCCTCTGCCATAAATCACTGCAATCCCGGAGTCGAAGTTGTTGACACAGCTGTTGGAAAACAGGTCCCGCTGCTGCTGCCGGCGCTGACCCTCAGCCTGGTCCCAAACTGGTTCCATTCAGTTCTGGCACTGGTCCAACTGGTCCCGCTGGTTCCGAATTCTGGGCCCATGACCCTTATGGGGCGTGAGGAAAAGCAGAGTGCCTCGCGTGTGTGAGATGGAAGATTTAAAATCCTATTCCTGTGTGCAGACGCCCATAAATCCACACACAGAAGTTCAGATCCTTCTCCCCCTCTCCCTGCGCAGCTTTCCAGCGTTTCGGTTGTCAGCCAGCTCCCTGTAATCTGACACCAGCCCAGCTTCCTCCGTTTCCAGATTACTTCAAGTAGCAAGGAAATAACTCTGTAAACTCCACAGGTCTATTTAGCTACCTGTTTATTTGAATAGCAAAGTATATGCTACACATTTCCTAGTTACAGTCCATGTGCAGAGCACAATGCATAGCAAGCATTTAATCCAGTGGAGCAAGTTGAGGTTTACTCCACTCAACAAAGACGTTACATGATTGCATTAATCCAGCAAGCACTAGTCAGAAGACAAGAGAGAAAGAGAGAAGTTCAGCATCTCTCTAAAATGGCTTCAGACAGAAAAACAACAAGTCAGTACGTCACCAGAACATACAAACCATGTGACAGGCTCATACTGTTTCCCATACACTCTAGTAACCCCTGCGAAAGCACGAGATTCATAGAAAGACATAACAAACTTGTTTACCAGCCATTCTGTTCCTTCCATGTGTAAACAATGTGCCACAGCTGGTGAATGTGATACATGTCACAACAGCCATTAGCCATGCTGGCTGGGTATGCTGGGAGCTGTAGGCCAGCAACATCTGGGGACCCAAGGTTGGAGAGTCCTGGTCTAGACTAGACTGACAAGGCAAGGAAGGAACACCAAAATAAACAATTCATCTCCTAAGTTTTGTGTGAAACTAGATTCTTACTTTCAAGCGTCCCAGACCCCTGGACACAACAATATACAGGATTCTTGGGGTGTGTGTTATTTATCTACATTTCCAGCCTACTCGCAGAGATCCGGAGCAGGTAACAACATTACACACACACACACACACACGACTTCATTCCAAGTAAGCATATATAAGGATTCGGCTGTAAAGATAAAGGCAGGGGAAGAACCATAGCTCAAGTTTTGCATGCAGAAAATCCCAGGTTCAATGCCTGGTATCTCCATTTAAAAGGGATCAAGAGACAGGTGATGACAAAGACCTCTGCCTGAGACCCTTGACAGCTACTGCCAGTCAGAGTACACAGGAACCCAGGAAGCTATGGTATACTGAGTCAGCCCAGTATTGTCAACACTGACTGGCAGCGGCTCTCCTGGGTTTCAGGCAGGAATTTTTCCTGCCATACATGGAGATGCCAGGGATTGAACCTGGGACTTTGTGCATGCAAGGCAGGTGCTCTGCCACTGAGCTGTGGCCTCTCCAGATATTGCCTGGTCTGGATGGACGATTTGTCCATCTAGATCAGACAATACTGATCTAAATAGATGAATAATCTGGCCTGCTGTAAGGCAGCTTCCTAAGTACCTATATACAACTTTGTCAGCCGTTGCATCAGCATGTAACTGGGTGGATCCAGGTGGTTGCTTTGAGGGGAGATGGATATGCAGTCAGTGCTCATTTGCTCCCTAAGACCTACAGGGATTGGGTCGTCATCCCATTCTGGGATTTTCTTTCTCTCCCACTACCTCCTCATGCTCAGTGCAGGTAGGGAAGAATATGCGGGGGGTGGGTGGGGATAGAATCACCAGCTGGGCCTTCTGTAGTGGTAGAATAGTGCTACAACAACAATACATTCTTCCAGAATTTGCAAATAAATATTATTTAAACAGTAACCCTCAAAAAGGACTCAGACCAGAAATAGTCAGCTTCCTCCATAATGGCGTGGACCCTAAATATCACAGAACATCACAAAATAAAACTCTTTCTTTGTATCATCAGAGCTTTGTATCGTCAGAGCCAGGGTGGCGTAGTGGTGAGAATGTTGGACGGGGACTCAGGGAGATCCGGGTTCTAGTCCCCACTCGGCCACGAAGCTCCCTGGGTGACTTTGGGCCAGTCACTGACTCTCAGCCTGACCTACCTCACAGGGTTGTTGTGAGGATAAAGTGGAGAGGAGGAGGACCATGTGGGTCGCCTTGGGTTCCTTGCAGGAAAAAAGGCGGGATATAAATTAAATAAATAAATAAATAAAATATTAAGAATGATCAACTGAAGGCTGGTTACAATACAACACACTTTCAGCTGAAATCACTGTTCATCAGGGGTATGTAAGAAGAGCCCTGCTGGTGGCTTATGCTGGCTCAGCTTGTCTGAGCGTGGAAAGCTAAGCAGGGTCAAGCCTGGTTATTGCTTGGATGGGAGACCCCTCCTCTAGTTTCCTGCATTGAGCAGGGGGTTGGACTCGATAGCCTTGTAGGCTCCTTCCGACTCTATGATCTATGAAATCTATGGATCAGACCAAAGGTCCACCTATTCCAGCATCCTATTACCAATTCTGGCCAGCCAAGATGCCTAAGAGATTCACAAGTAGGACATGAAGGTCCTGCTTTGGTCCATGAAGGTCCTAAATGAAGGTTCTCCTTTTATTCCCAGCACCTGACATACAGAAGTATACTGCCCATGGACTTGGAGGTTCCAGTTAGCTGTTACGGCTAACAGCAACTGGTAAATACCGTAGATCTATCCTGAACATGAATTTGTATAATCCTTTTAAAAGCCATTTAAGCTAGTGGTGACCATGATCACCATGTGGTAGCAACTTCCATATATTAATTATGCACTGCATAAAAGAGTGCTTCTTTTATCTGTTCTGTACCCCCACCGCCAATCAATTTCACTGGGTATAGACTGCTTCAAAGGCTAACTAATATACGGTACATTATTTATATGCCTGAAAACCTCTTTTAAGACGCTCTCCTGGGCATCCAAGTATGTGGACCCCAACTGCTTGGGCAGATCCCCCCCAAGAGCCCTAATCAGAACCAAGGGAGCTGGGTTGCAAAACCATAGTAAAGAGAATCACTCCAGAAGCTGAGTTTATCAACAAAATCTGGATCCAAGCTGAGAAGTTCATTCAAAGGAGGCTAAAACCGAGATGCAGGCAAGCAGAAAGGCAGTTAGGTGGAGAAGGCTATTGAAAGACTGCAAGGAGGAGAATGAGACAGAGAATGAGACTAGAGCAGTGTTCTCCAACCTTGGGTCCCCAGATGTTTTTGGCCTACAACTCCCAGCATGCCCCAGCCAGCTATGCTGGCTGGGGCATGCTGGGAGTTGTAGGCCAAAAACATCTGGGACCCAAGGTTGGAGAATAACCGGACTAGAGTATAGCCAGGCAGGGTGTCAAGCAGAAACTAGGAAGCCTGACAGGCCTAGCTCTTCTCATCGAGGAGGTAGACTTGTGTTTGGACTGTACCACTTCACTCTGCAGGTTGGGGCCCACATAACTGAATGCTCCTTTATACAAAAATAAAAATCCACCCACACAGAAAAACAGACGTTGGGATAAAGTTCCAGCATAGGCCCTTTGACCGAACACGGTACTTTTAGTGTGTTGGGGGTGGGTTTCTGCGTGCCACATATGACCCTCCATCTGTAGTCTGAAGTGGTACAGTCCAGACACAGGTTTTTTTTTTAACTTCAGGGAGCGCTAGGCCAAAAGGCAAAGCCAGAATCAGATTTCTGCCCAGGCAAAGACCCACCTATGACTTCAAAAGCATTCATATCTAGGCATGTCAGGAGGAACCAATGCCCTGCCTGACTTGGGACTGGATCCATGGGAGTATCTGGAAGGATAATGCAGCCCCCCTCTTCACCCATTCTGTAGCTTCATCACATGGGGCATCAGTGCGCAAACCAGTGGACTCCTGATGAGTGTGCTGGCTGATCTCACATCACCCCTTGCACCCAGGGTCGGTGCAAGGCAGTTTGGTGCCCTAGGCAAGATCAGATATTTAGCGCCCCCCTCTTCCCACTTGAGCCCTCCCTCCCTCCAACCCTATGCTCCTGGCACCCCCTTTAGCCCGGCGCCCTAGGCAGCTGCCTAGTTGGCCTAATGGTAGCACCGGCCCTGCTTGCACCAATACAGGGAACTCTGTCTGGAGCCTGCTATCATTTTCTGCAGAGCCTGACTAGTCTGGAAAGCACTGTGTGCTGCTGCTTCTGAATTGGCCAGCCGCAAAGTGAGGAGGAGAAAAAAACGAGGGGCGCAGAGCTAGCTAGTGTGTATGTTTTTAGTGTAGAAGTAGTTGTGGAATTCAAAAAGTGAAGGTGAAGATTAAAAGCCAAAGAAGGTCAAAGCAAGACTCTGTGCACTTCAATGCTCAGAAGGGAGCTAGAAGAAAGAAAAGTCAGGTCCTCATATGAAAAGTAAGCTTGTGTAGTCCTGACCTGATTTAAGTTTTAAATTTAGAGTCATGGGATTCAGGGCTTGCAATATTCATTTCCCAGATCTCCCTGTATCGTCAAAAATAAAACCATTTCTTGTCTGTGAAATCTCTCCGTGGGATCAGCACAAGTAAAAAAAAACAAAAAACACCAGCCTGTTAAATCATGGAATATAGTAAGCAGCAGGAATCCATGTGTCTGCAGGAAGTGAGGAGGCACCTTGGAGGGACAGAGTTTGGGTTGTCAACTGACAAGGGGGCAATGCACGAAAGGAGCAATCCTATGCATGTTTAGACAGAAAAAAGGCTTACAACTTTTAGACCGAAAAAGGTTGTCAACTGACAAGGGGAGAATGCACTAACGGTGCAATCCTATGCATGTTTAGACAGAAAAAAGGCCTACAACTTTTAGACCGAAAAAGGTTGTCGACTGACAAGGGGAGAATGCACTAAAGGTGCAATCCTATGCATCTTTAGACAGAAAAAAGGCCTACAACTTCCAGCACACCCCAGCCAGTGTGCTGGAAGTTGTAGGCCGTTTTTCTGTCAAAATATGCATAGGATTGTGCCCCAAGCCTGATTTTTTTAAAAGCTGTAAACCTTAAGTTAACAGACAGATTTTATACTGGGGTGAGTCCCTCAGGTATATCCCTGGCTTGCCAAAATGTACCCTGCCCATCCAGCTCCACCCCTAGCTCCACCAGGATTCTGGCACAGGCACCAGGATTTTTGGTCTTCCTTTCAAGCGGTGGCAACCCTAGACAGAGCTTCCCTCACACTTAAAATCCTTGGGGCACATTTTCCTCCCGAATATACAGACCATTAAAGAAGATGTGCACCCTTCATTGGAAAAAGAGTGGCACCAATATTGTTACTGTGCATTATTATTGAATTGTCTAATGAAACACTTGTAACAGAACAATAGACAGGTGTTCCTTCAGTTCTGGCAAAAAGATCTGAAAGATGAAACATGAACACCAACTGACAGTTCCCTGGGGTGGCAGACTCTGGACTCATCCATCAGCCAAAGAACCAAGGGCCACTGGAAGGCTGCACCCCATGCCTCCCAGGATTAACATCATGGCAAGGGGGAGACCAGCCTGGCCCCATACATCGGCCAAAGAAGGAACAGCTGCAGGGAGCTTGTTTTGCCCTTCCCTGCCAGAAAAGAAAAAAAACAAAGCACACATCTATAAGAACCTTGTAACTATGAACTGGTGCCTGAGTTTTGCTTTCTTCCTCCTCCCTCTCAATCCCTTTTCCTTTTGTGTCATGTCTTTTAGATTGTAAGCCTGAGGGCAGGGACTGTCTAATATTAATCTTTGTAAGCCACTCTGGGAGCCTTTTCTGGCTGAAGAGTGGGGTAAAAATGCTGTAAACAAACAACAAACAAACAAACACAGTCCAGGCAATGTGGCCTCTGATTAAGAACTGAAACAGATGTAACGTGGGAGATCCATTATTGGATCTCTGGCCTTTTTTCATTTTTATACTTTAAAGCAGTCAAAATGGACTCGAATTTGGACAATTTAATCCTTTGCCCTGCATTATTTCCCTGATTTTAACATACACACACACACACACACACACCAGGAAGCTATTAGCTTTTCAGGGGGAAATGCAAGTGTGGTACAGGTACCTGCATTTTCTTTTCCACTGCAGGGCTAATAGCTGCTTCAGGTAGTTGTTTTAGATTAGGAAAATGGCACAGGGAAAAAGGTTTTTTTTAAAAACAACAACACACCTTCCTCAGTAATCTAGACCTCATGGTTCCTTTAAAGTGTGTGTGTGTGTGTGTGTGTTTGTTTTAAACTGTCTGGAGATCCAGTCATGGATCTTCCACAATCATGTCTGTTGCTGCCCTAAACTGTCCGGTTTCCTGCCAAATTACCCCTCAGTGTCTCCATGCAGAGTCAAGGTGTTTCCCGATGCATGGCTTCTAGCGGTCCCAATCAAAAGACATTGTGCTGCTATATCGTCTTAACCTCCTTCATGGTTTTTCCATGGTAAGAAAAAAGACAGAAGAGGTCATAAAACATGTGTAGGTAACAAATGGAAGATGACTTCTGGGGACAAAGAGACACAGCCTGTACAATTCTGTGATCAAGGCAGGTCAGTTGCACAGTAAAAACCTCATCTGTAAACATCATCAGGGCAAAGATGTTATCTCTGCTCTCCATGCAAGGGAGCCCATTTCAAGCTGTGCGGGAAGGTGGAGGGGAGAGGGAGGGGGACGAGAGAGAGAAGAGATTTCAGGAGAAAGGAGCAAGATTCATAGAAAGGTTCTAAGGCAGTGTTCTCCAACCTTGGGTCCCCAGATGTTTCTGGCCTACAACTCTGGCCAGAAACATCTGGGGACCCAAGGATGGAGAACACTGTTCTAAGGCCTGCTCTTAGGGCCAGACTTGATGTGACATGAGAGATCTTTGATCAAGCAGCCACAGAGAGGCCTGAATTGGATCAGGGTTAGGGCACCAGCAGAGGGCAGTTAACCCCCCCCCCCCCGGGACTATTTCACCTATTTTAATTGTGTTGTACCCTTCGAAGCTGCTATTAGTCACAGAAGAAGAAAAAGACAGGTACAATACATGTAAACCCCCCCCCCCCAGATGTTAGGGCATCCAATTATGGATCTCTTACAATTCCATACAGCTTGGCCCCTAGATATGTCCAATATGAAATTGCAAAAAAATAAAAAGAACCCAGTGTATTTTAAGAACATTGGTTACAGTTAATTTTTTTGATATCTCACCATAAAGTGCTTTGAGAAATAGTCACATGTCATCCGAAACGCGGAGCAGGACTGCTACCCAGCTTATCCAAGAAACAAACTGGAGTTTCTGTGCTTCGTTCATTAACAGCAGCAAGACATAAATTAGGAGCAATGTCTCCTGACCCAGCGCTGTAAGTTTCATACTGCTTGTTTTATTTTCAAAGTACGTGCCTACTTTCCTTTGTTCTCTTATTATATTCTTTAATAAATGCTTATCTTTCAGGTTGGTCCTGGGGTTTTCATGACTGAGTGAGAAGCACGGAGTTCTACACATTATTTGGAAATTGTATATGAAATACCGGTAAGAACTACCCTTGATAAAGTCACGTTCCCGAAACACATTGGGAACAATTAACATAAACATTGGCGCAGCTGTCTTTTTCGTCTTGTAAGGTGTTGATCAGGACATTTCAAATAGGAAGGTGCAAATTCCTCAAGCATCTGTAGAAGCCAAAACCAGCACTTTGAATTGTGCCCAGAAGGCAACAGAAAGCCAGATGATGGAACACTGTTATAATGCCCTCCCTATGACCTACCCCAGCAAGGGAGCAGGCTGAAAGTGCTGGGAAGAATCATAGAACCACAGAATCATAGAATAGTAGAGTTAGAAGGGGCCTACAAGGCCATCGAGTCCAACCCCCTGCTCAGTGCAGGAATCCAAGTCAAAGCATCCCTGACAGATGGCTGTCCAGCTGCACTTTGAATACCTCCAGTGTGGGAGAGCCCACTACCTCCCTAGGTAGTTGGTTCCATTGTCTTATTGCTCTAACAGTCAGGAAATTTTTCCTGATGTTTAGGTGGAATCTAGGTTCCTGTAACTTGAGCCCATTATTCCGTGTCCTGCAAACTGGGATGATCGAGAAGAGATCCTGGCCCTCCTCTGTGTGACAACCCTTCAAGTACTGGAAGAGTGCTATCATATCTCCCCTCAGTCTCCTCTTCTGAAGGCTAAACATGTCCAGTTCTTTCAGTCTCTCCTCATAGGGCCTTGTTTCCAGTCCCTTTATCATCCTTGTTGCCCTCCTCTGAACCCTCTCCAGTTTGTCTATGTCCTTCTGAAAGTGTGGTGCCCAGAACTGGACGCAGTACTCAAAATGAGGCCTAACCAGTGCTGAGTAGAGGGGAACTAGTGCTTCCCGCAATTTGGAAGCTATACTTCTATTAATGCAGCCCAAAATAGCATTTGCCTTTTTTGCAGCCACATCACATTGCTGGCTCATATTCAGCTTGTGATCAACCACAATTCCAAGATCCTTCTCACTTGTAGTATTGTATCCCCCATCCTGTAACTGTGCATTTGGTTTCTTTTTCCTAGGTGCAAATTGTGGGGCTGCCCTTAAGGCTGCTCCAGAAGCTGTAGTGCAGAATGCAGCAGCTTGGCTGTTGTCAGGAGCTGCCCCTATTCAACATGCAACTCCTTTGCTGAAGGAACTGCCCTGGCTGCCTATTCACTACCAGGCCAGGTTTAAGGTTCTGGTATTGGTGTGCAAAGCCCTGAACAACTTGAGACCAGGATACCTGAGAGAGTGCCCTCTGCCTTACCAACTGGCCTGGTCACTGAGGCTACTGACATTCTCCTGGTGGTTTCACATGGCCATTTGGCCTGGTTGGAGTCCACCAGGAGAAGAGCCTTCAGTGTGGTGGCTCCACCTCTATGGAATGCCCTGCATCTGAAGGTCAGGCAGGCTTTGACACTGTGTTGTTTTCGGCTCCTGCTGAAGATGTCTTTGTTCCAGAAAGCCTTCCTTGCTGACCAGTCACAGTTTTAAAGTTATCCTGTTTTTAATTCAACAACTTTATTGTATCACAGCAATTTGCCATTATACAGAGTCAGAGCTTAGTTAATAGATCTTCAGAAATTAAATAATTTCCCTTATAACCGTAAGTTTTTACAGTAAACATTTGTAAAACATTTACAAGGAATTTGGATGTTCTATAGGATATATACTTGTCAACATTAGACAACAGGAAACGTACCTTTACAAATGGTTTTATCAATGGAGAAATATATTTAATTCTAAGATCATTATAAATTGAACACTCTAAGAGTATGTGAATTTTTAATTCATTGTTTTAATTCTTTTATCTGTTTTATCGCTTTATTGTTCACCACTCCGGAATCTGTCTTGATATGGAGTGGTATACAAGCGCTGTAAATAAATAAATACTTACTCTAGATAACCACCTAGGATCATCTAGTGCAGGGTTGGGGAACCTGTCACCCTCTAGGTGTTGTTTGACTAATTCCCATCAACCCCAGGCAACATGGCCAATGGTTAGGGATGATGGGAGTTGTAGTTCAACAACATCTGGTGAGCCATAGGTTCCCCTCCTCTGATCTAGTTGTATAGCTGGCCATCTGCATGTTCACTGTAACAGAATGGGTTGAGCTTCCTGGGAGGAACCAGGAAGTGGTTGAGGGCAACACCCACTTCTTCTGGCCTGGGGAGAGTGAGGCCACAGCCTAAAAGAGCTTTCATAGATTCCATAGATCATAGAGTTGGAAGGGGCCTACAAGGCCATCGAGTCCAACCCCCTGCTCAATGCAGGAAATTAGAGGAGGGGTCTCCCATCCAAGTCATAACCAGGCCTGACCCTGCTTAGCTTTCCACACTCAGACAAACTGAGCCAGCGTGAGCCACAGGCCTGTATGCTTTGTACAAAAGCCTCTTGTTTAAATAAAACCTAAAACTTTGTTTATAAAGCAGAGTGTCTGATTCTATAGGTGCAATCCACCAACTTTGAAACATTCACCTACAAGAGGGATTTTCATAAACTACAAGTAGCTACTGCAGAAGAACAAGAACAGCATCTCCTGACACATTAAGTACTTTTTAATGGAAGGCATTACTGGAGATTCTCTTTCTTTTATTTTCTAAAGATTGTTGCATATCAGTTAGTGCACATATATACTTGATAACCCCCCAGACAAAAAACACATAAGCTTTTTTTTTTTTTTTTAACCACTTACAGATTACTCTTTGTGTTTATCCTTTGCAGCACACTGTTTAATCTTCCCAGAGTACTTAACAATTTAGGCCCTTAGTTTGGCCTATTTAAGCAGCGCTGGATACTGTCAGGAAAACTGTATGTCTCACACAGACAGGTATTAAACAGCATATAGTGACTGAGATGGCATCTGAGCACTTTGTGCAGGGTGGAAATATCTGTGTCTTTTTTAGTAAGAAATGGTGAGGAAGAGTCTGACAGTGACTCTTTAAGATGTGATCAGTTAACTCAGTGTTCTCCAACCTTGGGTCCCCAGATGTTTTTGGCCTACAACTCCCAGCATGCCCCAGCCAGCAGCTATGCTGGCTGGGGCATGCTGGGAGTTGTAGGCCAAACACATCTGGGGACCCAAGGTTGGAGAACACTGAGTTAAATGCTCCAATGTGTTGCTCTCTATTAAAGCAACCTATTCCCACCACCACCACCCCCAAACGTGGACTACAAAGGCAGGGCCCAATCCACCTAGAAGTTCTACTGCGCAACTCAGTTGCAACAAATAGAAGCACTATGCTCAAGATTTGTAATTTCTGTTGTCTGGCGGGTGGGATCAAACACAATATGCCAGATAATGCAGTCGTCACGGAACAAGGAACCATGAGGGAACAGTACGGGTATGACATGTTCTGGTAATTGGCCTGATTGTATTAGTGAATGTACTTATTTAGTATATTAATATAAGATCCCTTTGTGGACCAAGTCCAAGGCTCAAACTACCGTAAGTGTCAGTGGGGGTTGTATGGCTTAGTCCAGCATGCATCAGGGATGTTGAAGAGTCCTTGGTCTCGAGTCACGAGTCGAGTCACGAGTCTTTGGACCCGAGTCTCGGGTCCGAGTCCGAGTCCTTGGTCCAAAATGGTGACTCCCGAGTCCCAAGTCCCGAGTCACTCCCAAAACTGACTCCACGAGTCCCTATTAAAATCAATGGGGTTTTCCCCCAACAAAATAAGTCTACTTCAGATGTGTGGCTTAAATAAATTCTAGGCACAAGTGTGCCTTTTTATTTCAAAACTCTGCAACTGATTTTGGCAAGAACAGACCAGGCGGACAAACCCAAAATAACCAGACAGGCAGAGGAGGCAGGGAACCCCAAAGCAGGCAGGCAGACACAGCCAAACCCAAAATGTCTGAAAGGTTGCATTTTAGGAAAATGATTTAAAAAAATAAAATCTTCTCTGGCGATCGCACTTCTCTCCACTCCTTCTGGCACAGCCCAGGGATGTTGAAGAGTCCTTGGTCTCGAGTCCCGAGTCGAGTCTCGAGTCCCATTAAAAATATTGGGACTCGAGTCCGAGTCGAGTCAGAGGGGGGACTCAGTCCAACTCACGAGTCGAGTCCTCGAGTCCGAGTCCCCATCCCTGGCATGCATCCCCCTGGTATCGTAGGGTCACTTCAGACATTCAAAATCTTCTCCACAATAAAGCACACTTAACTGTTCCTGGATATTCATTCACATGGGGAACAATTTCATATCCCACAGAGACAATTTTGAATGTCTCATCCACGTAGATCATAATTGCCCTTAACACTAAAGAATCAACTTAATAAAAACAACAAACAAACAAACAACAACCTCCAGGGGAAATGCATGCTTCTTTTGGGGGGGGGGGAACCCGGTACCAGGAATATGATATCACTGCGTCTTCACTCCAGTACCACTAGGGCCGTAGTACTGATGAGGCAAAACTATAATAATTGTTATATTAGCAAATTAGAAAGCAAACTAGCTATCATCACCTGAGGAAGGGTTCTGTGTGACTCAGAAGCTTGTTTGTGGCATTTGAAAGATCTAGATAAAGGAATCAATTCACTTGCTTTATGTTTCTTTTTCTGTGGGCCCAATATGACATTAAAAGGACTTGCTTTTTTTTTCCCCCTTTTTAAAGGTGTTTTAGGATTAGGGAGTAAGGCTCGTTAAAATTCAGTAATTTTGGCACCAAGCTGCTCAGCTGTTGTGAATAGATTTGGCACTGTGGGAGTATAGCTCTGTCAGACAGTGAAGCACGAGAGCTGCGGAAAATGCTGTGAACAGTATGCTTTGCTAGATCTTCCAGTCCCAGCGTGTGCGTCAAGCAAGGTGGAGTAATTCGCTGATCAGGCCCTAACTCCCTCCTCCGCTTCTGTACTTAATGCACAGTAAGGACTGGAATAACCCCTGCGTGCAAGTTTTAACTTTAGAAGAGAGGAGGATGTACTGTTTTAAAGGGGAAATATCTACCTGCCTGCATGGTGAACTGGTTCTGCAAGTCCTGAGAATGCTACCCTGCTTTGATAGCAGTTTGCTGGTTTCGAACACGGATCACAGAAATTTGATTTCCATTTTTTCACAGTGGATTAATTGACTTGCTGGTATTCTGTGCACTTGAGACTCAAGCACAGTTTGTTCTACCAGGACATTACAGATGGCACTGCTGTTATCATATTGAGGCATGTTTGTTCTTGTGCCTTTGGCTGAAGATTATTTCCTGCTTATGTTGCTCTTTGTGGAATTTCTCTGGTTAGCCGGCGCAAAAGATAGCTACTTTTTGGGGTAGCTGAATGTATTAAAGCATATGTCTTAATTATGTTTGCTAGGTATTAGTAACGGATATGGATATCTACCACTGCATTATTTATTTTATTTTAAAATATATTTATGACATGTTTTTCTATATAGGATGCTCAAAGAGGCTTACCAAGACCATACAAAATTTAAAATAAAATAAACAATACATTTAAATGTCGGAACAAAAAAATAATAAACACTTGAAACACAGCAATCGGTCTGAGGTCCAAACCCCGATGCAATCAGTAGGTCTGAACTGCATGCCAAAAAGCAAACAAAGGTTAGAGACTGGTGGATCTCCACAGGGAGGTCATTTTACAACCTAGTTGCCACAAATGAAAAGACGGTCTGTCATGCCTGCCAGTTGCTCCTCTAAAGTTGATGGGACACAGAGCAAGGCCTCCAGTTCCAAGAAGGAACAGGGTCTTCTTTGTTGTGATGCCTCAACTGTGGAATGCTTTCTCCCTGTTGATTTGGTCAGCAACCTCCTTTATGACTTCAAGGTGCTGATTTAAAAACACAACAACACTACTATTTATGCTCTAATGGAGTTTAGGACCCCCTGAATTCTGGTTGAGGATCCCTTGCTACTGGCTTTTAATGTGTTTTAATGCTATGGATGACTGTTTTTAAAGGGCAGCACAATCCTATGGCCTCTAGACAGCATCTAGAGGGCCACAGAATTTTTCAGAGTCCCAGACTGAGTTTGGGGCTGGGACTCTGCGCTCAGAGCCCCCCCCCCCCTGCAGCCGGCGCGGAAAGAACCACGCTGGCTGCTTCTCCAAGGTCACAAAAGCAACCTCAGAGAAGGGGTTTAGTGGGGGGTGGGGGTGGGGAAGGGAGGAGACCGGCACTGCCAAGATACGAGGTATCCTGGCAGCACCTCAGCCTCCTTTTCTCCCACTCCATAGCGCGGCAGTTAGCCGAAATCGGCTGTCGACCTGGTTTGCAGGGCAGGACGAGTGTGGAGGCAACCTTCGTCTCTGTGCTCCTCCTGCCCTGCATGAGATGCCCGTAATCCTCCAAGTTCGGAGGGTTACAGGCATTCCCATAGGACATAGCCCCTTAAGTCGCCTTGAAAACTGAGTTTGAGAGTGGCATATAAATATTTTAAGAGAAATAAATACATTATTTTTTTATGTAGCCACATTTGACATTGTTCCCCTGGTGAAGGGTTATACAGGCTGAACTGTGTTAAGAGAATTTACCTTGATTATTTTATTAATATTTATTTGCACACCTTTTACAGCATTCTTTGCTTGTATCATTGTTAAAGACATTCCCTCGAGAAGAGATGAGAGGCACAACGGGTAGTTCACTGGAAGCCATGTGGTTCACTCGTACAAAGTGTGAGTCTGGGCATGCTCAGTACTACAGCTCACCTCTACCGGCTCAGTGCCAGTGTTGCTTGCAGTGCCAGAAGCAAGTTTCATTGGAACTGATTTTTTTGTGCATAAAAAGATTAGCATGTTCAGCATGTTCTGTAGTAGTGGTGGTTTCATGCTGTTTATAACCTGGACTGATTTGCTCTGCTGTTTTATCATTCTGGCTGTTTAGCCAGGGGATTATCAGTTTATGACTTAGTAAAGTTTCCCAAGCCACTTTCCTGATTCAGTCTGCTTTATTTAGCCACTTTTGCCAACAACGATAACATGGGAGAAGTGTACACATGGAAGAGGCCGTACAAACTTTTATGAGTTATTTCTGCATGCCTAGCACTCCCTGCTCATGGAGGTTTCCAGTATCTCTTCTGTGAGTATTTTTCTCCAGTGTTAATGATGCTCATACATGTAGATGCCTCACATGAATTTTTAATTTTGTTTTATTGTATTTTATCCTGTTGTACATCGCCCAGGGTGGCCGGGTGGCTGGCCAGATGGGCGATTTAAAAATATAATAAATAAAAATAAAATAAATAAATAATTTGTGCAAATCAGGGGCAATTCAAACTGTATGTATCTGCACCTAGTGGCCAGTTTATTAAATCTTCCATGGAATGTAGTTGACAATTTGCATTGCTGCTTCAGCAATGTTACTTGCAAAGTCAAGTCCTTTGCTTTTAGTTTTCTCTGTCTCTCTCTTCTGAGCACAGCAACAGTGATTCATTGATGGAACTCATGAAGGCCGAGGAGGAAGCTATTCAAGGTCCTTACAGTTACAGACTGAAGTTAAAATAGTGCTCTAATATATCAAGTACTGGGATAGGTTTGATGGAGACAGTGGGGAGAAAAGGGCATTTGGGCCACATAAGTGTCCTCGACATCAGTGTAAACTTACAGACCTGATAATGGCAAGACCTTGTTTTTCTATTACAATTATATCTCACTTTTCTGTATAGCTCACTGTGGCATGTATGCGGCTATCTCATTTTATCTCTCCAGTGACTGTCTTTTGCTGCTCATATACAGCACAAACTGCTACTTCTTAGGGCCAAAGTTGAGATTTCAAGCAGATGTGTGCAACAGCGATGGCTTTTTAACCTCCCCACCCCGCTATATGGGGGATGTGCAGCTTGGAGTGGGAAGGTTTAAGCACCCCTTTTCCTGTACTGCTGCCGCAATCAAATTTGCAGCCTCCTGGAGCTGCTTTAATTAAAAAGAACCACCATGCACACAATTTTTCTTTACTAAACCATGTCAGCTACTAGTTGCTGTAAAGTGTCACACACACCGTGTTGTTGTTGTTGTTGTTAAAGTATCAGCCTGGAATGTGTGCCTTTATGCTTGTAGAATGCAAGCTCAATTTACTAGAATTCAATAACTTTGCTTGTACAATCACTGATTTTTATTGTTTAAGGCTGAAAAAGTAGTATTTAGGAATGAGTTTTGAGTGATACACCTGAAAATATGAACAGTTGTGTTTGCTAACATCTTAGTACTACTGGTGTTTGCAATAGGCTTCTACTGCATCAGGACTTGCACTGGTGAAAACAATTTGGGCATCATACTGTCTTATGTATTAAATCAAGTGGGTCTTAGCATTTGAATTAAATACATATATTTTTGTTTGCATTATTGCAATGGGGCAAACAAGGATGACCCCTGGTTTTGCTGAAGTGGTCAGAACTGCCCATAGTGCTGGCACACCCCAATTCCAGCCATATTTGACTTGTTTCAAGGCCTTGCATGGTGCAAATACAAATCTTATTCAAATCTATGGTGCAACCACACTTAGAATACTGTGTACAGTTTTGGTCAATGCACCTAAAAAAGGGCATTGTAGAGTTGGAAAAAGTGCAGAAAAGGGCAACTAAAATTATCAGGGGCTGGAACAACTCCCCTAAGAGGAAAGGTTACAACAGCAGGGATTACTTAGCTTAGAAAAAAGGTAAGGGGAGATATTATAGAGGTGGTGTACAAAATTATGCATGGTGTGGAGGAAGTGGACAGTGAGACATTCTTCTTCCCCTCTTATAATACAAGAACCGGATGGGGTCATCCCATTAAGCTGATTGGTGGGAGATTCAGGACAGATAAAAGGAAGCACTTCTTCACACAGCGCACAGTTAAACTATGGAATTCACTTCCACAAGATGCAGTGATGGCCACCAATTTGGAGGGCTTTAAAACGGGATTGGACAAATTCATGGAGGAGAAGGCTGTCAATGGCTACTAGTCCAGATTGGCTATCTGCTACCTCCAGCATCAGAGGCAGTATGCCTGTGTACACCAGTTGCTGGGGAACATGGACGGGAGGGTGCTGTTGCACTCATGTCCTGCTTGTGGGATCCTGTGGGCAGCTGGTTGGCCACCGTGTGAACAGAATGCTGGACTAGATGGTCCCTTGGTCTGATGATCCAGTATTGCTTTTCTTATGTTCTTATGTACAACTGATCCATGATAGCTGTCCCGTCCTGCCTGCAGTGGTGCAATATCCTGGGTATTTTGTGGCATTGCTGCTTGCAACTTGTGATGTTGCACCGGTGAAACTCCACTCTCACCTCATCCTATCTACCATGGAATGGTGCTTATGGCGCATTCCACTTAACATAGGGAGAGGATATGATCTTTGGGTCTCTATTTTTATAGGTACATATTTAAAATCACTTGATGACACTTAATGCATATTAACTAGTGTTTTGCATTCCCACCAGTTTAGTAACATTCACTTTGATGGGGCTAAACCCACCACAACTCCAAATTCTCCAGTTGAGCCAGAAATGCTTATTTAGCCAGAATTGCCTATAACCGCTTGCCTTTAAAGCAGTGTTCTCCAACCTTGGGTCCCCAGATGTTTTTGGCCTACAACTCCCAGCATAGCTGGCTGGGGCATGCTGGGAGTTGTAGGCCAAAAACATCTGGGTACCCCAAGGCTGGAGAACACTGCTTTAAAAGGAGCATAGCAGGCAAAATATATGAAAGCAAAATAAATACAGGAATCCCCCCCCCCGCCCCCCAAGCATGGAGATCCACTAATCTCGACAACCCTTCATCTGTTCAATTTCTGGCTGTCCCGCAGCATTAAAAAAAGAAAGATGGCCCTGGCAATGCTGAACCAGAGTAAACTCTGTAGTGTGGTGGGTGGCAGGTCTGCCCCTATTGTCAGCTTTCACCTTTTATTTTTTGTATTTGATTCTTCTTGAACTTTCCCTTCCTAACTTGTTTACATATATAACTTCTACTGAATTTATTCCTGCCTGACTCCAACTCCAACTTGTTTAGTTGGCTGGTATTTTTAAGACAAGCTTTTATTACTCAGTTTGGGGCCCCTGACAGCGTTGCTGGGGTGTTTTTTTTTTTTTTTTTTAACTCATTCTTCTTTAAGGTTTTGTTTATGTATTTTGGGGGTGTTGGTGGCAGTCTTGCAGGGCTTTTATAATTTGCCTAAGCCCCCGCCGTGGGCCCTCTTGGCTTACGAGACGGGAGAGGAATGTGAATGTTTTAAGCAGGCGCGCTTATGAGGCGCTTCACGTGTCCTGAGGAGAATTAACGGATCCAGTCAGGCACGTGGCGCGCGCGCGCGCGCGCCCGCTAACCGAACCGCCACAGCCTCGCCTCGCACAGGCGGCGTCCCGCCCCCTACCGGCAACTTCGAGCGCAGGGTACCCCCTTTCCCGCCCTTTGCCGTTGCCTTTGGCGCGCGAGTCTCTCAAACACTCCTCCTCCTAAGGCGGGAGAGCCCATCCTTCCCTCCCTCGCCAGAACGAGGAAATGCCAGCCAATCAGGCAATAGGGAACGCTTCCTCCACCAGTGACAGCGTGCTCCCTGCCCAATAGGTAACAAAGGTAGGCGGGCTTGCGGGGGGGGGGAAACGAAGCGAGGAGGCTTGGACTACGCCTTTCTAGTGAGGCGCCGGGGAGAGGGGGGCGTGGCGTCCGAACGGCCGTGGGCGTGGCTTGGGGGGCGTCCGCTTATTTAAAGCGCGCCGCGCCGACGTCCGGACGCTCAGTCGCGGCTCGGAGTCGTTGCGACCGGTTGTGTCCTTGGAGTGGTAGCAGCGGTCCTCTTTTGCTACTTTGGATCCGCGGGATTGGGGGAAGCGGGCGCCTGTGGCTTTTCCTGGATGCGCCCGGCTTGGAGGGCGTAACAAGTGCCGCTTCTTTGCTCCGCGGCTTCCCCCTCCCGTCTCTCTTTCTCCCTCTCCGTGAATTTGTTTTCGCTCCTCTCGCCCGCCGAGGCCGCTTTGCCAGCGAGGATTTATTTGCGCTCTGCCGGCTGTCGCTGCACCGTCGTGCGTGTCTCTCCCCCCCCCCTCTTTTGTTTCCCTGCCTGCGTTTCAAGGCGTCTCGTCCGGTCCCCCCCGGGCAGGCGGGCGGGCGGGCCATGGAGGAGAAGTACCTGCCGGAGCTGATGGCGGAGAAGGACTCCCTGGATCCGTCCTTTACCCACGCGCTGCGGCTGGTCAACCAAGGTGGGGGACGCGCGGCGGGGCCGGGAGAGGCTGGCACTTGCCCGGAGGGGTTTTGGGAGGGTGGGCGTTGCAAAAGGAGAGGAAGATGCACCTCTTACTTTCCGGATTGAATCCTCTTCATGGGGAGTGGTGGGTGGACTTGTGGGTTGCGAGTCGTGGGGAAGGGAGACAATAGGCAACTGGAAACCAAAAGGGAGCGGTGCTGCTGGGAGAAGGCTGCTACCTGCGCGGAGGTGCAGGGGATCGATACCCCCCGTGGAGTTGGTGGAAGAGGGCATCGTCACCCTTGAAACGGGCTGTACGCAGGCATAGAAGCGGCTCCTAAGGCATCTAGGGGGGCTTGCTTCTGAGTAAGCCTGCATGGGTGGCTTAGTGGTCAGTGTGCTGGACTGGGGCTCGGAAGATCTGGGTTCTAGTCCCCGTTCGGCCATGAAGCTCAGTGGGTGACTTAGGGGCCAGTCACTGACTCTCAGCCCATCCTACCTCACAGGGTTGTTGTGAGGATAAAATAGAGAGGAGGACCACGTAAGCCGCCTTGCAGGAGAAAAAGGTGGGATGTAAATCTAATAACGGGTTGGGGGCGACTCGGTGGTGAAAGGCATCTTATGTGGATGGCAGCTTTCATTGAGGTGTCTGTGTAGCATCGCAAGGGGCTGAAGAGTAGTTCACAAGGCACGGGAATCTTGCAACATCGCTACCGGCTGGATCGGGTCTACTGCTACCTACCCCCAGGTTGCAAATTTTGAGCGGCGAGTTCATAAGAGGCGAGATTGAAATCTGGGGTCTTCCTGGATCCTCCCTGTCTTTTGGCGCTAGGCTCTTTCTGCTTATAGGGTTAGGTACGGCCATGCAAGATAGATTTAACAGCAGCTGTTAGCAACGAACCTCCATGTTCACAGGCAGAAATGTCTTTGAATGCCAGTTGCTGAGGACAAAAGGGAGAGGGATGTTTTTATGTCCTCGAAAGATTCCTGGAGGTATCTGGCTGGCCACAGTGGATCCATTACGCTACAAGTCACAAAACACAACATATAGGAGAACAGAAACAATTAATCTGAACGAATTAACATAAAATGCAAATCACCAAAATAAAAAAAAAAGTTTATTTAAATTAATAAATTCCTCTGGCAGTTAGCCCTATTGTGACTCAGGGAAAGGGCTCTGCTGGACTAGATGGAGCTTCTGGTAGGATTTGGCAAGGTTGGCTTTGTTATCCCCTAGAGACCAAAGAAGGATGTTCAGTAGTTATTCCAGTCAAAGCAAGCTAAATGTTGTGTAAAAAGAAAAACCTCTGAAGTAACTTACTCCAGTGTGCATCAGAAAGGGGAGATGGCGTGTGTGGGGACTACACTATTTAAATTATCCTGATTGTGTAGGGTGGCGTGGTAGTTGAAGGGCGTTGGAGATTGTCTCAGTAGTAGTTGCAAACCTTCTGTCCTTAAGGGCCCCCGTCTAACTGCAAATGATGCCTTATTGAAGATTTGAGGGGTAGTTTTGGAGAGTGAGAAGAGACCGAAATGGAGGTCAAAAGAGTGAGGGTGCCCTGCAATAAATACAGCAGCATGCCATCCTGTTTACAAGTACTTTTGTCGGAGGTGGAGCTTCCTGGGTGAGCATTAAGAGTACTTCAGGCAAAAGTTCCCTCCATGGGGTTCCCATTATGGGCTTTGAGCAGACAGATCTTACCAGAAAATAAGGCAAACAATAGTACATGGAAGGTATTCTAGAAATGGGTTATATGAGGGGTAATCTCTGTGCAGGTACTTATTCTAAAGGAGCTGCCTTTGATTAATAGATTCCTGCCAGTTGGGTGAATGCTGTGCATTTAAGGGGAGTGGGAGGGTAAGGGATTTTGGAAGTGAGAGTAGATAGCGCAAACTATAGGAACAAAAACCTGTGTGGTAGATCGGTCTTGACTCTTGAGATTAGGATGGACTTCAGAACGTGGATAAGAAGGCAGTCCTCCAACCACAGCAGCAGAGCGAGGGTAGAAGTTCTAGAGCTGTGGGGAATGGAGTGAACATGTGATGCAGTAGGTGGGAGCGGGAGGTGCATATACCTTTTTCTACAGAAAAGGTCTTTGGTTATTTCCTAAAGCAGGGACTTGGCATCTTCTGTATTGTCTTGAGGTGTTGGGGGTGGCAAATAACAGAGGGCTGTGAACGAAGGATGTGGACCCCCGTTGGAAGTGCTAGTTGGAGAGGGGGTGACCACTGGAGACTTGGGATCTGGTATGTAAACAAACAAACAAAAACAACGGCCATGAAGCAGCAGCAGGTGATGACACCTTAGCATTCCTGAGGATCTGATGGTGGCGTTTAAAGGATGTTATGGGGATATACACACATCTTCCCCTTTTGGTAGCTTCAGCAGGTGTTTCATCTTGCTTGCCTTTGATCCTGCATCTGCTTAGGAGAATTCCTCATGGGTAGGAATCAAGTGACAGGCTTTGCAATCTCTGTTTTTCTTTTGGTTCTGGCTAATCCTCTGGTGGGCAACCAGTTGGCCTGGCTGGTGACTTGCTGATGCTTTCAATCCCCAATGGGCCCAATATCAAGGAGAGACACCTGCTGCCCCAGGAATTTTTCCCTCTAGTCAGATAGTTGTCTGAGCCACTCAGAACACATTATCTGGGATGGAAGCAAGCATCCGCTCCTTCCAGCTTTCCATAGCAGCTTAGAAGGTGAGGTGTTGTGGCAAACTACAGCACTTAAGTTGATGTCTCTTTTTTTCCATGGTCTGTCACTGCTATATTAAAAGTGAGCTTGACTTATCCTCAGGCCAATAACTGGAGAAAAACTCTTCATTTTCTGCTCATCTTGGTAGAGAGGGCATTTGAAGAGTGTATGGTATTGATGTACTTGAACTGCTTGAGTAAATAGCTTTCCAACATTTGCTGTATAGCTAAAGGGGGCAGACAGTCTCTGCAGCTCTGACTTAATAATTGCTGTGCATTAAGGAGATTAGAGGTGCCTTTAAAAAAATCTGTCTTGTAAGGGACTTGGTTTTTCTGAAATAATGGAATTCCCAGTTCACTTTTTTTGGGTCAGCCTGCAAATCCTGTCAGATTTTTTTTTTTTTTTGTAACCTTGCTGTTTCATGCTGTAGAGACAGTGGCCTTAGTTAACTAGGAAACTGAGAAGGGCAGATGGGATTGAATAGGTATTGCTAGCACCTGCCAGAGTTCGACATATCCTGTTGCCATAGTGTTCATACTAAAACTAACTTGACAAATTGAATTAGCAAATGATACTACTTTTGCAGTTTCTGCTCTAAGACAAAACTCAAAGGATGTTTCATAACTACCTCTTTTAATGTTTTTTTTTTTTTTTTTTAAAGGCTTCAGTAACTGAAAGTGTTGAGCACTCTGCACAAATCTTGCACCCCTGTCCCAAAAAATGTTTTCATGGAAGTAAGCCCCAACTAGCTCAATGGAAATTGCTTGCTAGCTTGTCTGGTATTGTTGCAATCTGTAGGACAGGCTTGCATCTTTAAAAGCATTTGAGTACCAAAGACGTGCAGTGGAAATATATTCTGGTGACTCACAAAACTGAGCGTTTGCATATTTTTCTAACACCTCTTGAGTAGGAACTGTCAAATGTTCCCAGAAGAGCAATACTTTCCCAGTGACTGACTGTGTGTGTGTGTGTGTGTGTGTGTGAGAGAGAGAGAGAGAGAGAGAGAGATCTGACTGGGTCATACTTGTGATGGACAACCAGTTATTTTAGTTTATAATGTGTGACTAATACTTGGGCAGAGTTTTCCTTAACACAGTCCCACTCTTCCGGATTAGGGCAAGATGACAAGCTGAGGTCACTGCTTGAATATTCAAAATGGCTGCCTGCACCACAGCCCCCTGTGGCTTAACCTTGGAACAGGCCATGGGTTATGCGAGGGTTTTTTAACCTCATGCAGCCCACCTCTGCTGAGCTTGGAGGACAAGACAAGTAGTAGTCATGGTTTGAATATTCAAATTCCACCTGGCATGCACTGTGACCCACTATGGTTTAAATGATCATGGGAACTGCATCCATATCTCAGTGTTTGGAGGGTTGTGTACCACTGAATACCAGTTACTGAGAAGCAACAGTGGCAGAGGGCTATGTGCCTCTCGGAGCCATCTGGCTAGCCAGTGTTGGAAACGGGATGCTGGATTAGATAAACCTTCGGTGCGCTCTAGCAGGACTCTCCTGTGTTAAACTGATGCTGAATCAGTCCAGTTATGGGGCAGCACATTCTGAAGCAGGCTGTTAAAATTGTAGAAAGCTATATTTGTTCTCACAGAAGACGTCATAGTATTTCTTTCTGCACAGTGGTATGAGCCTCACTTAAATGGGAAGGCTTGAATCAGAACAAAGGAAACTTCAGTGTAAACTTATTTACAAAAAACTGGTTCAGGTGTAGCTGTTCTAGAATTTAAACATATGTCTTCTGAATTATCTTTGTGAGAGTGTATCTTGTAGCAATGACACAGTTAATCTGATCTATAACTCAGTCCTGTTCATCTTTACTTGTTAGGACACATGGAGCTTAATGGGACTTAATCACGGGTGAAGACCGTAGTTTTGGTTCTGCTAGAATCTAATCACCTTCAGAGGTTTCTACCCTTAAAGGCAGCCTAAAAATAATTTTAAATAAAAATAAATTAAATGACCTATCTTAAAACAAGATTATGGTAAGAAAGGGGCATTTTAAAAGTTAAAACCTCTCTCAACAAAAAAATGAGGTTGCTCAGTGAAGTTTAATGCTTCTAGCTTCAGGACAGATAAGGAATTACTTCACAGAACACCCAATTTAATTTGGAGGTTCACTGCCACAAGAAGTGGTAACCAGTAGTCTAGATAGCTTAAATGGATAAATCTACGTGGATATTAGCCATCATAACTAAAGAGCACCTACATGCTCAGAATTATTTATTTAATTTGTAACATTTATATCCCGACTTTTCCTCCAAGGAGGCTTACATGATCCTTCTCTCCATTTTATCCTCACAACAACCCTGTAAGGTAGGTTGAGCGTCAATGACTGGCCCAAAGTCACCCAATGAGCTTTATGGCTGAGTTGGGACTTGAACCTAGATTTCCCCAGTCCAACATTCTAACTAGTACACCACACTAGCAGGTGTATATACTAGATATTGGAGACAAACAATGCAGGAGGCTGATCCATTCATTCCCTGCTTCTCTATTTCCTAGAGGCATCTGCTGGTTCACTTCTGGAAAATGGATGCTGGATTGCTGAAATTAAGCCAGACCCTTAAGATGATACGCTATCACTTTGTTTAGAAAAAGTAAATGGTGGAATAGGAAGAACTTGGCTAATCAGATTTAATAAGATGATAGGTAAAGACATATCAACCTCTTATGATAGAAGCTTAACATATGTGAACCAAAACTGAATAAAGACTGTCTCCCAAATGCAGGCCATTGCAATTCCAGGTTGACATATTAAGTTTACTCGCTGGGAAGTATAAACTGTACAGGACTGATAACTTTTTTTAAAAAAGGGTTTGGTATTGGGAATGTTAGGATGCAGATATTAGACATTGCAATAGCTGGTTATCTTGGAGCATGCAGTATAAATCAAATGTCTTTTTTGACATTGGGCAGAACTCCAGTGTACAAGCTACTAACAAGGATCACATATATTTGCATCTCTAATCTCAGAATGAAACTCCTAATGCCTTCAGTGGGGCATGAAGTGTGTGGAGAGCTCTGTTTGTAGTACTGGACTTAATGCATCTGTCTAGGCATCTGCAAGAGCAGTTTTGCAGCGATGAATCACTGAAGAGTTTCACCTAGTATGTACGGAAACAAAGCATTGTAGCCACAAATGCACTCTCTCAATTAAAAGACAGGCTTATGTAACCTTTAAAACTGCCTGCCTGTGAGCTGACCCTTCGTGAATCTTTCAGATTTAAGAGTGTGAAGTGGCCACTGGGTGAAAAGAAATGACAAGCAAGCTGAGTGTATGGGTTTTTTTTGCAAGAAAGAAGTTGAGTTCTTGTTGAAAAGAACTCCACAGCAATATCAAATGCTTGTCTAAATCTATACACTGTTAGAATATCTAAGTTATAGACATTGAAATACTGGGGTGTTGGGGTTTATCTCTTCTAATTGGGGATGCACTTTCCCAAAAGTATTAGCTTTGCAGATTGAGTTCTTCTGCATCCAGCTTTGATCCTCTGTACTTGCCCAAGTGACTGTCTTAACTAGAAGGTGTTTTTTGTAGCTCTAAACTGACACCAGGCTAGATCTCCATGAACTGGTTGGGGTAAGTGTCATTGCAATGTACAGTCTACATGGGCATGGGAAGACCCCAGGCATGTGGGACATGTGTCTTTTATTAGAGTCCCATCAACCAGAGCCAAGTGCAAAATAGTGGCTTGGCTGAAGTTGGATGCAAAATAATTACAGATCAGAGATTCTAGTTTTGGTTGGGGGCATAAGTATTTTTGTTGTTGTTAGAGGTAAATAATTGGGAATCACATATTTGCTGATCTACTGCAAATGATCTCACAGTCTTACCAGTAGATTCTGATCTACCTCTTGCCCACTGCTGGTCTACTTGGGCTGCCCTTGGAAGTCTGCTTGGAGGCTGCCTAACTTCTAGCTAGTGTTGGCTATAGGGGGCACTTTATACCAGTGCTAATGGAGCTGTGCTGACTGTTCTTATCTTCTAGGCACAGCTTTAAGGTGCCAGCTTTAACCTCTGAAACACTAAATGGCTTGTTCACTGTGCATTCTAGGAAATGCATACTCTTTCGTAAATCATCTGAGGTCAATAAGAAATCTTGATTTATGTGCTTTCACCATTGGAGGTTAGACTGATAATGTTACAAACCAGGTTTGTTCTTGGTGTCATGTTTTGGAATTAACTCAGTGCAGAAGCTGGCCAAGCTCTCTACTTGCTTTCCTAAAAATAGCCAGTGAACTGATTACTGTTCTGCCAGGCCTTGGTATAAAGTGATAACATTAACTATGATGTTTTAACTTATGACAGAACTTGTTTGCTCCATGCTGGAGTACATGCTTTGCATTAGGGATGAGTAATTGTCTGTTTCCAGTCTATGCCAATTTTGCATTCACCTTTAATCCCATTGGGTTGTAGCCAATCCTTGCTATCTCTCAGCAGAACAAAGCTGCTGGTGGAATGGTTTTTCCCTTCCCTGGTCCACCATGTGTGCTCCTAATCTGCTCTGGAGAGCTTGAGAACCTTCCAGAGCAGACTTTGAAGGCATGCAGGTGGCTTCAGAGGGGAGAAGAGCAAGGGGAAGTCCCATTGCATCAGTGGTAGTCCACTCGTGTGACTTTGGATTTAAGCCATTCTGTCCGATTTCTGCATTAGTCCACAATGTTTCTTCTTAATGCACGTGAATGTTTGCATTTGGGAATAAGTACATTTTAGAATTTGTTTTGCTCAAAATATGTATTTCTAAACATATTTTGATTGAGTGGAGAACTGTCGGAACATCTGGAAAGCGTGAGGGATGGTGTAAGTTCCAAGCTGCATGTTGGTTGGTGTGTGAGGTGCGGATTCGGTCCATTTGCATTGGAATGTGCAAACCTTAAAATTCCTCAAGCATCCCTAGTTTGCATGCAGGAAGTCCCAGGTTCAATCTGTGGCATCTCAGTAAAAGGATTGGGTAGCAGGCAGTGAGAGAGACTTGTGTGTTAGGCCCTGGAGAGCTGCTCTCAGTCAGACAGGATAATACTGAGCTAAATGGACAACTCATTGGACCTGATATAAGGCAGCTTCCTAAACTGTTTTATAGAATTGTTATGCATTATAACTTCATGTAATCTACATTGAGTCTTCAAAGGTGACCTAAAAATGTTCTAACATTCCTAACACTGTTGAATTCAAAGAACAGGTTGGATGAAATCTTGAGTCACTACAGTAAACAATCTCTGCTTTTGGATATATTGTTTGAGTGGTAGCAAGAGGATTAGGCTGCTATCTAATAAGGAATATTGGACCAGTTCTCGGAGTGCTGCAAATAAACTAGCTCTTTTCCTATTACAAGTTTTGTAAAACCTTAAAGCAGGGATGGGCAACTTGTAGGCTAAAACATCTTGTGGGCTACAACTCCCACCATCGCTCACCATTGGCCATGTTGGTTAGGGCTGATGGGAGTTGCTGCCTTCCATGTGTTTTGGCCTACAAGTTTCCCACCCCTGGCTTAAAGGTTCTATATTCTGTCAACCGGTGGTCTTGCATTGAGTAGTCTCTGGGGCTCGCACAGATGTCTGTACTTATGCAAACTGGAATTATTGACGCCTGAGCTGCCAATGATTTACTTGAAAACCCTGTTTTTTCTATGGTGTATTCAGAAGGTAATTTGTAACAACTCAATAGCTTCTGACCTGCAGTGGGACTGGTAGAATTAAAAAGGAATTCACTGAATTGCGTAGTTCTGTGTGTAAGGTCAAGAACTCTGGTATGCTTGGCTACTACTTGGATGGTTTGGGGTTAAACATTCTTTAAATTGGATGGCTACTTGAACATCGGAAACTACTCTGAGGCATTTGACGGCATCTGATGGGATTTTAATTGTTTTATTGAATTGTTTTATCAGGCAGGTCCAGGTATCTTATTGTAACTTTTTTCAGCTGTGTGACATTGTTTTTAATTTTGTATGTCAACGTTTTTTATATTTTGTTTGCATTTCATAATTTTTGTGTACCACGCAGAGGGCTTTGGCTATTGAGCAGTATAGAGATGAAATAAGTGAATGAAATGAAACATGAAGCCCAGGGAAATTTATGTAATTACAGCATTAAAAGCATGAAAGGAGCATAAACTGGATCCCTTCAAAACTAGCATGCAATTGCTTTCAAGCAGTGATGTGGGGCAGACAATTTTCCAAAACAGAAAATTTTCCAGCCCATTTTTTCCCCATGGAAAATTTTCTGTTTCATAAGTTCATTAGTAAAAATCACCAATACAATATTAGGCAAGCTTGGCAGTTATAATTAAATATGTGAGAGAATTCATATGTCATTGAAATATGTATGTGTCAGAGTGAAATGGGACTAATAAATAGTGACAGTGGAACTGAACATGCCCTAACCAACTTATTGGAAGAGAGTTGAACTCTGTTGAAATAGATTAGTGGTTGTCAGCATATCATACACAGTTCTTTGGGTTGCTAAAATTAGTGTCAAAATTTTCAGTACCTTCATTTTTTCCCTTAAATGTAAACATGCTACTGTCTTTGAGGTTTTACAAGTATTCCAATACAAAATTTCTACATAATACAACATTTAAATCACATTAAGTGTGCTTTAATATTTTATCTCAAATATTTTAGGTCAAATACATGTGTATAACGGGGGGTACTTTTTAAAAGCTTTGTTGCTTACTAAATACAAGTAAAACATACTAAATTAGATCTTCCTAGGGCATCAGAAAATGTTCTGCTGCAAATGACCCGCTGCAAATTAAACTAATTTGCATTCGAACATTTTCTGGAGAAATTGTCCAATTCAAAATTTTCTGGAAAACCCATGTCATTGCTTTTAAGTAGTAGAAATAAAGGGATTTGTCAAAAGAAATACTGTCTCAATGCTGAAAATAACCTTTGCCTACTATCCTGGAAAGTAAACTGCTAAGACCAATTTTAAATTGATTTAACTTAAACCAAATTCTTTCTTGAAACCAGTCTTTACCTGCCCCAGTGGTTTAGACCCCAAAGCCAGCTTCATTGTTATAATCCTGTGCACTTAATCGTGGAGTGTAACATATGTGGTATTAGCTGTGTAAACACCTGGGCCACTAGATGGTGCTAGGCAAGGAGAAGAGATGGTGAGAAACACAACTGGCTTTCATTTTCCAGGCTCACTTCTAACATCACATGGTATCCATATAGACCAGTGATGGCGAACCTTTTTGAGCCCGAGTGCCCAAAATGCAACACAAAACCAACTTATTTATTTCAAAGTGCCAACACTGCAATTAAACCTGAATACCGAGGTTTTAGTTTTAGAAAAACAACTCATACAGTTGTCCGAACTAATTAACATCTTTTGTCTTAAAAGAAAAACACAATAACAGAGCTTTCAATGATACAGTTTTTTGTTGAAAAAAAAAACAACTCAAAAATTATTATAGTACTACATTGTACACATAGCCTGAAGGGAATGTATACAAACTTTTTAAATTATTAGGCACATGTATTTTTCGATAAGGGATTCTCAACTTGTAATATGATTATATGCCAGACTGAAATTGTATGGGGCAAGCTTTACCCTGGGTCCTTTCCCTGCTTCTACAGGTGTCGGATTAGTAAAAGTAAAAGTCAACCTGTACTAGGATGAGCAAGATAAACAAGAAAACTAAACGTGCTTAACACATTTTAAACACTTTATGTCTTGGACTGCAAACACTGCATTAGGTAAAAGTTTGCATTGGGCATGCTTTTGCACAATTAATGTGATTTTTGCTATTGCATGCATGCTGATAATTTGTCAAACCTTGGCTCATACTCCGTTAGTTTGAGAGCAACATGTGCAGCACTCAGGTCATGTTAGGGCTTTACATCCAAGCCGTGCTCTGTGCATCATTCTTCAAAATCTTTTAAATGTGATAACAATGAAGAAAATAATTCTGTAACAGGAATTCTAGAATAAAATCATTCTGTTCTACACTGTGAGAAAGAATAAGATCATTAGTGTTTTTGGTAATTAGGATCTATACTTGGTAATCCTGAATTTAACATGTAATTTAGGCTGTACTACAGTGTAGTCCAAAGTTATCCAGTCTGCTAATGGGCTGGGTTTTATTTATTGATTTGTTTTGTACCCTGCACTCAAGGGGTACAAAGAAAATTGGCACTCAAGGTGGCTTACAATCACAAATAAACTTGATAAAAACAGTAAACTAATACATTCAAACACATTAAAAACACAGCAACAGGTGGGGACTAGCACCCAGGTCTCTTACCACTACACTGGCTCTCATATTTGTTTTGCCTTTCCTCCAGGAACAAATGATCCCTCCATTTTTACCCTCACAACAATCCTGTGAGGTAGGTTAGGTTGAGAGGTAGTGACTGGCCCAGATCATCCAGTGAGAAATGTGAGGCATTTGCCAGTCCTCTTCAGGCAACAAAATGTCCTGGGCCAGGACTGGCTGTGTATGTATGTGTGTCCTGTTTGGCTGCTGTGTCTGAATGAGGCAGTAGGTCAGTCTCTGCTTCTTTCTTGAACGTGTGTGTGTGTGAGTGAGTGAGTGAGTGAGTGAGAGAGAGAGAGAGAGAGACTTTCCAGAGCAACTGGGCCTGAAGAATCGGTTTTGAGGTAGGCAACGCTGGAGGAAGAGGAGTGTGCGTGAGCACAGGGATCTAAAGGAGCAGCCCAGCCACTCCTTTGCAGGCAGACAGGGTTGAGAGCGAGCGTGTAGTGCAGGTGAGAGAGAGGCGGAGAGGAACCGACCTAGCATATAAAGCAGCAGCTCCTTGCCTTGCCTTTCCCAGCTTGCTCTCCCGCCCCTCCCCTCGGGGAATCTTCATTTAAAGCTACAGCTGCCCTCCCCGCCTCGCCTGGCCTCTCTCCGCTTGCTCTCCTGCCCCTCCCCTCGGGAATCCTCCCTGCAATCTTGCTCCTCTCGCGTGTCCACAGATTGGTCCCTGCGTGCCAGCTGTGGCACGCGTGCCATAGGTTCGCCTTCACTGATACAGACTTTCTCTACATAAATCATACAGCAATTCTGTGATATCAGCAGGCCCATGTCTGGTAATTGAGATAAAACTATATAATAGTAATTGCAAGTGTTCTACTTCTAGTCATAATGGTAGATGTTATGGGCAGCCGGAATGGTGTTTGCTGCATGCTTACACTTGGGCAAAGAACTTGCTCTTCTGTAAAAGTCATGTAAAATGTGACTTTAGGATGTGTTCTAAGCAAATTAAATGTAGATCAACTGAACATTCTGGTAATAGGCTTCAGTCTACATTTCAGGTTTGCCAGGGGGGTCATAGACCCTCTTTTGGGAGAAGACCGAGCCGAAGTAGGAATTGAACACTTCTGCCTTTTCTTTGTCTTCTGTTATCAATTTGCCATCCTCATTGCGTAGTTGAACCACCAGTTCTTTCTTCTGTCTTTTACTGTGCATGTATCTGAAGAAAGCTTTTTTGTTGCTTTTAGCATTGCTCGCTAACCTTAGCTCATTCTCAGCTTTAGCCTTCCTGACACTATTCCTGCAGTTCTGTGCTACCTGCCTGTACTCTTCCCCTGTAGCCTGTCCTTCCTTCCACTTCCTATACGTGTCCTTTTTTGTTTTCAGGTCATCTTTGAGTTTATTGTGAAGCCACATTGGCTTCTTCTGTTGCCCTCTGCCTTTTTTCCTTTTGGGAATTGTTTGCAATTGTGCCTTTAAAATTTCCTTTTTTAAAAACTCCCACCCCTCCTGGGCTCCCTTTCTCGTGAGAGTCGCTTGCCATGGGATCTTACTAATCATTGTTCTGAGTTTGTTAAAATTGGCTTTCCTAAAATCCAGGGTACGTGTTTGGCTACACTCAGCTTTTGCTTCCATTAGAATCAAGAACTCAAGTATAACTTTCCCCCAGAGTTCCCGAAACTGCCACTTTATCCACTAACTCGTCTCTGTTGGTTAGAATCAGGTCAAGGGTAGCCGATCCTCTAGTTCCTTCCTCCACTTTCTGTAGGAGGAAGTTATCAGCAGCACAGCTCAGGAATTTCTTGGAGGGGCCATGTTTGGCTGAATAAGTCTCCCAACAGATATCAGGGAAGTTGAAGTCTCCCATTACTACCACATCGTGCCTCCTTGAAACAATGGCAATTTGCTTTTCAAAAGTTCCATCCTCGTCTTCTCCTTGATTGGGTAGTCGGTAGTAGACTCCAACCGCCATGTTCGTTTTATTCTTTGCCCCCTTTATTTTAGTTTGGTGGTTTCCTTCCTTTTGTGTAGTTTTTTCTTCATTCAGAACATTGACATGCCTCTCCTAAGGCTTAGTTACTGGCAGTATGAGCTTTTAGCTAAACTAGGGTGGTATTTTTGGCCCCTCCCCTTTTGCCTTTGGGTATGCCCCTTTTGCTCTGCCCACCAGTGGAATGCCACCCCTTGGAGCTTTGCTGAAATTGTATTTGGCCCTCAAGCTGAAAGAGGTACAACACCCCTGGTGTAGCCTCCCCCCCCAACTGCATGCAAAAAAAAAAAAAGAGAACGTAACAGACATCTATAGTTCTTGTGTGTGTTCCATCTATGCCCAGCTCTTCTGAAGCTGAGAATGCCTTCCAGGTCTCCCACCCAGGAGGTTTATGCGAGTAGACTTGGTCATCAGTAATAAAACTGTGTCCTGTGCCTTTTAGAACATTGTCTGGTATGTGCTGGTACATACTAAGCTTTAGGTAGAATCAATCTGCATGGCTGAGTTAGTGAACAGTATTTATGTGCTTATATTCTCCTTTTGCAGGCAAGTCCGTTATACACCTATCATAATTGCAATTTAAAATATGAAATCAAACAAGATGGCAACATTAAAACATCCCGATCTGGAATAGTAAAGATAAAATGCAGAGCAATAACTTTTAAAATTCCAGACCAACATGGCAGTTACAAGCGGGTAGGAGTAAAAAAGTTCTTTAAGGCCTACCGGTACTTAAAAGGAACTAAAGACAAATACACATGGAGATACCTCATATAGCACTTTTGAGGGGGAGGGAAGAGGCTGGAGTGCTGCTAGGATACCTTGTGTCCTGGCAGCTCCAGTCTCCTCCCTCTCTGCCCCCTTAACCCCCTCCCAAAGGTAGATTTTCTGACCTCTGAGAAGCAGCTGGCATGGTTCTTTCTGTGCTGGCTGCAAGAGGGGGAGGGAGATTGGAGCACAGATCCCTCACTTTGAGGTTGGAGCTATGTTTCTGACCTTGGATCTGGGAATCTGAAGTATCTTATGGCCCCCTAGAAGTGGTCTAGGGGCCATAGTATTGCTCTTAGTTGCTAAATACTTGTAATGCATTGGTTAATTCCACTTAGGGTTTCTGCAAGAAGAGGATTAGCAAATGAGATGTAGTTGGCTCTGCCCATGGTAACCTGTTGGCTCCACCCTAGTAGGCACCAGCCACCACTGCTAGGCAATATAGTATTTATCTTCAGAGCTCACTGCAGCAAAGGGTTTTTATCCAATGGGATGGATTCAATATTGGTATAACTTAAGTCCTATTTATTTCAGTGGGTTTACTCCAAGTAGCACTGGATACAACCTAGGATGTAATGCCAAAAATGCGTAAGATGATAGGCGCTCAACCTGCCTTCCTATACAAGCAGTCCCCAAGTTAAGAACGTCCGACTTAGACAACCCATACTTAAGAACGGACTTCTTGGTTCCCTGGTGCTATGTCATTTACGTAGAGTACATAGTGTACTATACTATGCAATTTGCGTGATTTACTGTGCAATTTGCATAAATACCGATTTTAATGTATAGAATGCTATGCTGTTCCGACTTACATACAAATTCAACTTAAAGACAAAAGACATTCTTAAGAACGGAACTTGTTCATAACCTGGGGACTGCCTATAGTTTGTTTTCTGATGGCTATTGTAGCTCTCCAAGATGTATTGAACGTTTCCTATGTATGTTCTTGGAATAGCACTGCAGGGCTATCCTAAGATCTTCAGGTGGGTTGAGTTAAATCATTATTTAAAATTAAATCAAGATGATTTAAATTGCTGAACAAGAGAACATTTCAATTTGGTGCTATAGCAATTAAAATATATTGGCTTGCAACTTAATGTTTGTACTACTAAGGAAAATAATCCCAGACTTTGAATCTTTCAGCAGATATGCCTTTCTGTATTATAATTGTGTATTACACAATATTTTCTCAGACAAGGGATGGTTTTGAAACTAATGTGTTTCTCTTTGACTTTCTGTACACATGCAAGGTAAATTATTTGAAAACAGGAGCCGCAATCTAGAAGCAAGGCTGGTAACTATTGGGTGAAAGCAGGCACAAGATGGAAAGTAAAATGCCCAAACTGTTTAATTGATAGCCATAAATATGTATAACTGGCTGCAGTAATTACCAGTTGTACCATATTTAATATATCTGATCTTAGAAGCTGAGTATTAACTCTGCGGCTTTTCTTCATAGGAAATGATTTTATTCAGTGTTAAAGAATTGTGATTTCAGTCTTAAATGTATATGTAAAAACCAATATGCTTATGTTCAGTCTTCATCTTAAATCCAGTAACTGGTTTAAAAGCAGCATTTTAACCAAGATTTAATTATTTCTTTAAGACCTGAGTTAACCTGAGTTTATCCATCCTGGCTTTGCATTTGTTAATGCAATTGCACAACTGCGGATTTTCTGACTGTAGTTTTTCATCTGTAGTAACCTGGGAGTTCATCAGCTGGTAGACTTGGTCTCCCTGCCTTGACAAGGTGGTCTCTGCCAGTTTTAGAGCAGCTTATGCTAAGGTTGCTGGTTGCCAAAGAAGCAAAGTTGTTGCACTAACTCTCTCAAATCCCCCTCTAGTTTGTAATCAGCGCATTTCCGAAGACAGAGAAGGAGGCCTTCAGTGAATAACTTGCTGAAAGTTAGTAGTTCTGCTAAAGATTTGCCGGGGTTGGGGGAACAGTTGGATCTGGAGGCCTTGTGGTTGGTTGTAAATCCATATTCAACTGAACTACTTTTTTTCAAAGCGAACTTCTCCCGAGACATCATGTTTATCCAGTGCTTACTGAAAGGCTTTTGGCATGGGCAGCAGATGAAAATCTGGAATCTTCACTTTCCAAAGTACTAAATGGTCTGCCAGCATGACAAGCTTCTCCACATCAAGTAATAAACACTTTGATCCTTTAAGTATGACCAAGAGCAGATCAACATACTATAAAGTCCCTGTGTGAATATTTTTTCATAGCATGTGTCTGAGGAAATAAGCGGTACAATGTTGCTAGCTTGTTCATGGCAGTAGGCACCTCATCCTCGGTATACCCTTTCACAGGACTGCTGTATCTTAAGGTGTTTTACACATGGCTAGAGAAAAGGGCTGATGCTGATATCTTTTAAATACTAGAAGAACAGAGATGGCCTTGAGTGCTATTTTTTGATAGAAAAGGGGTACAAATAAACTACTTGCCCTTCGTGCAGAGGGTCACTTTTTAGTGCTCTTAAATCTTTGCACTGTTTTATCCCTACTGATCTTACTTTTGGCTTTATTATGTGTTGTATTATTGTCTTGCTTTTATTTTGTGCTGCTTTATTGGCTTTGTTTGTTCATTCATAATGTATTTAATTCATCTGTACACAGCCCAGAGAACTTGATAGGTAGTTTAAAATGTAATAAGGAATGGAAAATGGGGATGGGGGTGGAGGGGAGGGAATGGGCTGGCTAGTACAGGAGATTACTGCTGGGACCTGAAGCATTGTTGCAGTGTATCTTGCGTGTTGCCCTTTAATAGACACTCAGACAGGTTGAACTGCCAGGTTACTACAGATGAAAAACTACAGTCAGAAAATCCGCAGTTGTGCAATTGCATTAACAAATGCAAAGACAAATTCATCTTCCATTTGGGAGTAGGGCTAGAGCCCTGAACTGGAGCACTCCTCTTAGGGGCTGGGACTACGTTGCCAGCATTTTGTTGCACTATGTTGTTTGGGCAGTTTGAACTTCCAGATCAGGGCTCTCCAACCTTGTTGCTGGCCTACAGCTCCCAGCATACCCAGCCAGCATGGCTAATGGCAAGGGATTCTGGGAGCTGTAGTCTGGCAACATCTGGGGATCCAAGGTTGGAGAGCCCTGTTCTAGATGTATCAAAATGCTCAGTGTTCTATCCAGGCACTTCATAGCTCTCCTCAGCCCTATGAAGTAGGTCCCTCTTCCCATTTTATAGCTGAAATCATGCCCAAGGCCATGTGGAGTCTCCCCCCCCCCCCGAATAGTAACTACCATGTGCAGATAATACACCCTTCAGATGCATTTAGTAAGCTTATTTACATGTACCAAAAATCCTAGGGCTGTGTACTTCAGAGCCTTTTTGTGTGTGTGCTGAGAACAAGCCTTTAATCTTAAGCCTGTGAGTCATCAAAGCTGTCCGGCATAGGAGTCCCTGAATACCTGTCCATACTCATTTCATAATAAATGGAGCCTGCCTTGAAATGAAATAATGTTGGCAAAAGACTGAGTGTCCAATTAAGAGCTTTATGTAAAGGTAGATTAGTTAGCAGATGTTATAGGGTAAAGTTTAATAGAAACAGTAATCTGGATAGTTGGCTTCCAGATTCTCAATTTCCTAGATTTCTGTTGAAGTAAATATATGTACTCATTTCCCCCATTGTAGGCTGCAAAAATGCACTAATGGTAGTGGTAACTATAAAATCCATACCTCTGTTTAAGGTATCTTCAGTGCTTGCCATGACCCTGGCATACATATAAAGCTTAATTGTCCATCCCTGGTTTTCAAGCTTCCTGCTTTGGGAGCCTCTTCTACATGAATCTGTCTGCTTGGGCTCCCCAGTATATCTGCCAAAGCACCTCTGTGCAATGCAGAGGATTTGGGGGTACATCAGGATAATTCCCTGCACCTCCTCATCCAAGTCGTTAATAAAAATGTTGAAGAGCATTGGGCCCAGGACTGAACCCTGTGGTACCCCGCTTGTTACCTCTCCCCAGTTTGAGAAGGAACCATTGATAAGCACCCTTTGAGTCTGATTCTGTAGCCAATTGTGGATCCACCTGATACTTGTTCCATCTAGCCCACTTTTAGCTAGCTTGCTAATCAGGATATCATGAGGCACTTTGTCGAAAGCTTTGCTGAAGTCCAGATATATTATGTCCACCGCATTCCCACAGTCCACAAGGGAGGTTACCCGATCAAAAAATGAGATCAGATTAGTCTGACAGGATTTGTTCTTGACAAATCCATGCTGGCTTCTAGTAATCACTGCATTGTTTTCAAGGTGCTTGCAGACTGACTTCTTTATAATCTGCTCCAAAATTTTCCAAGGGATTGATGTCAGACTGACTGGCCTATAATAGTTCCCAGGTTCCTCCTTCTTGCCCTTTTTGAAGATGGGAACAACATTTGCCCTCCTCCAGTCATCTGGCACTTCACCTGTCCTCCATGATTTCTCAAAGATAATAGACAGTGGTTCTGAGAGTTCTTCTGCCAGTTCCTTTATTACTCTAGGATGCAGCTCATCAGGCCCTGGAGATTTAAACTCGTTCAAAGTAACCAGGTGCTCCTTGACCATTTGCCTATCAATCCCAAGCTGCAATCCTGCCCCTTCAGTCTGCACTTCAGGTTTGCCAGGGGGGACATAAACTCTCTTTTGGGAGAAGACCGAGCCGAAGTAAGAATTGAACACTTCTGCCTTTTCTTTGTCTTCTGTTATCAATTTGCCATCCTCATTGCATAGTTGAACCATCATTTCTTTCCTCTGAATTTTACTATGCCTGTATCCGAATAGCAGGATCGGGCCACCGCTGCTCACGGGGGCCCTGAGCCCGGAGCGAGCCTCCAGCCGAATCCAGCTCGGCCCCACCACTATTTCTTGGAGGGGCCATGTTTGGCAGAATCAGGGAAATTGAAGTCCCCCATCACTACTCATGCCTCCTTGAAACTCTGGTAATTTGCTGTTCAAAAGTTTCATCCTCGTCTTCTCCTTGATTGGGTGGTTGGTAGTAGACTCCAACCACCATGTTCAGCAACGAACTATGGGTTAAAACTCAGCAACAAACTATGGGTTAAAACTCTGGGTTGTTTAACCCTAGGCAACCCAGAGTGCTGAGGTGTTCCTGGGTTATTTAGCGAAGCAGGCAGGAGCCAGTATGTTCACTCGTGTATGTGCTCACAAGCAACCCATGGTTTGTTAAACATGGGTTGTTCGATCATATGAACAAGGCTACATTCTACTCTTGTACTCTACTGTTGCTTTTTTCTTAACCCTGTCCCTTCTCCTGGGACTTCTTTCCCCCCTGACCTGCTACCCCCCAGATGTGTTGGACTACAATTTCCATCATTCTCAGTGAGCATGGCCAGTAGCTGGGATTGATGGGAGTTGCAGTCCAGCACATCTGCACTGCACCAGAAAGCTAGCGTTGAGGTTTCTTTATCTGCCTTCAGTGACACTGGATGGTTTTTGAAGAAGCTGATCACATTGAGTTGTAATGGATGTTGGAATATAGAGCATAATAAAGTGTAACTTGAGGATTTTGTTTCAGTTTTATTGAAAACAAATTATCTGTTTGGGCTGTGGGGAGATTTACTGCGTCAGGTTTCAGTAATAAAATGTTAACTTGCATTAGCCAAGGTGGCTATCCTATGATGGAGGACTTTTTAATAATCATCATCATCATCAAAGAAATCTGCCTGGATGGTGAATGTAATCTGGAGTTGGGACATGGGATTAAGAGAGGAGCAGATAGCCCCTTCTGAAAATAGATTAGAGAACTGGTGTTCCTGGCTGTCAACTAGGGCTGCCTCTTGTTTGTGATCATGAGAAATATTAAAAGTATATGAAAATGATGAGGGGGTAGAAGAGAAAAATGATATAAATTTCCTGCTCTTCCCCATGTCCTTGTGCTTTGTGAATTCAAGGTGTTGTCCTTAAGATGAGATGATATATTAACATAAAGCAAATAGCAGCCTATAAAATTGCTTCTCCAAAGAGATGGGACAAAAGACATTTCATTTTGCAAGCGGAAAGCAATCAGAATATGGGAGACCTGAGGATACAGCTTTAAATGTACAGTAATGGAGAATCCTTTTTTTACAGATGCCACTTATGTTAATAGCTTGTACAGCAAACATTCAACATTAGTGTCTTTAGGGAGTCTTTATTTGCTGTAATTATGGAGTGATTTTTTTTAAAAAATTTTTTAAAAGACTGGCTGCTGGCCAAAATGACTTTCATCAATCTGTAACCTTCCAAAGGATTCTGGGTAAGGTTGTTCTCAATGCAAGTGCATTGTGCTACTTAAGAACAAAGAACAGACATTTAAGAGAAGGACATAAACATTTCTGTGGGACAAGAGCAATGGGCTGGACCTTATCCCACTGAATAACATGTAGGCTCATGTGTGTGCATACACACACACACTAGAGAGAGAGTATTGGTTATGAGAATGGAGCAGAGTTCCAGAGGCTGGGGCAGTTATGAGGGGGAGAGGGAGGATAGGATATAACAGTGATGGCGAACCTTTTTGAGCCCAAGTGCCCAAAATGCAACACAAAACCCCAACTTATTTATTTCAAAGTGCCAACACTGCAATTAAACCTGAATACCGAGGTTTTAGTTTTAGAAAAACAACTCATACAGTTGTCCGAACTAATTCACATCTTTTGTCTTAAGAGCTTTCAATGATACAAACAGTTTTTTGTTGAAAAAAAAATCAACTCAAAAAATTATTATAGTACTACATTGTACACATAGCCTGAAGGGAATTTATACAAACTTTTTAAATATTTAGGCACATGTATTTTTGGATAAGGGAGTCCCAACTTGTAATATGATTATATGCCAGACTGAAATTGTATGGGGCAAGCTTTACTCTGGGTCCTTTCCCTGCTTCTACAGGTGTCGGATTAGTAAAAGTAAAAGTCAACCTGTACTAGGATGAGCAAGATAAACAAGAAAACTAAATGTGCTTAACACATTTTAAACACTTTATGTCTTGGACTGCAAAACACTGCATTAGGTAAAAGTTTGTATTGGGCATGCTTTTGCACAATTAATGTGATTTTTGCTATTGCATGCATGCTGATAATTTGTCAAACCTTGGCTCATACTCCGTTAGTTTGAGAGCAACACATGCAGCACTCGGATCAACTGTTAGGGCTTTACATCCAAGCCATGCTCTGTGCATCATTCTTCAAAATCTTTTAAATGTGATAACAATGTAGAAAATAATTCTGTAACAGGAATTCTAGAATAAAATCATTCTGTTCCACACTGTGAGAAAGAACAAAATCATTAGTGTTTTGCAGAAGGGGACAGTCTTTTCGCGATCTGGTGACCGCTCAAGTGCCCACAGAGAGGTCCCTGCGTGCCAGCTGTGGCACCCGTGCCATAGGTTCGCCATCACTGGGATATAAGTAGTGTTCTGGTCTACTTACTGGAAGTTGGATGTACTTATTAGAAGTCGGTATTTACCGGAAGTTGGTGCTTGGAGGTACTGGGTCATCTGTTAACCTAAAGATCTCTAGCATGCTGTGAATCCCTTCTCCCAAGTCTTATGTGTAAATTTTTTTATCTTGGCTTACTGGTCACCCATAATGTATGATTGACAGTGACCCTTTTCCTGGCAGGTAGACCCTTCTCCTGCACCTTTGTAGGTGGGTAGAGAGGGTGCAGGAGAGTACTTAAGTAATGCTGAGCTTTTGCACAGACAGACATTGTGCAAGCTGCTTCTGCCTGCTGCAAAGTTCAGCATGATAGGAGACCATCTCTAGAGTCGTAGAGGTGGATTTCTCATCTCTCCCTGGAGAACAGATTTGCAGGAGCCTCTTAAATGAGCCAAAATTCTACAGTGTTATTAATCTCTTCATATTCTTGCCATGGATCTTTGAGAAGAACCCTGTTGCCTTGTTTTTTTTCTTCTTGGACACTTGAACATTGTCTCCCTTATGGGAAAACTGAGTAATATGATCAACAGTTTAGCTGAAACTTTGTAAACCCTCATCCTGCATTTTTATGAAACCTAGCTTTCACTTGCATCCGGGGTCCAGCCAGACCTGCCCACAAAAGTGCTTCAGGCAAGGCAAATTGTGCATATGAAAGGCTTTTGTCTTACTAAATGTTTCCCCCAGGCTGTTAGGATCAGAATAAGAATGGATTTCAGGTTTCAGCTACTTAAAGTAACTAATCTTAATCTTTCCTTAATCCAGACAATCTGCATAAGAAAAGCACAGCTTTAATGGCCATCAAATTGCATTTGAAAGAAGCCCAAGTCTGTAAACTTTAAAGCAGCATAATAAAGCTTTCCCTCGATGGATTTCTTCTCTGTTTGAAGGAGGTGTTTGCTATTGTTCTTGGCTATCAAAAGAGACTCAGATGCCCTGTGGATGGCCTCTTTGTTCCCCATAATTGTTTCAGTTGTTCGGGGTCCAAAAATTCCCCATAAAATGTATTATTATGCAGATTTTCGGGGAATTTTGTTCCCCGGGCATGTTTGGTTTATAGAAAGAAAATTGTAAAATGCAGGTGGCTGAAATCTGGTAATATTTTTTACTGAACAGTTTTAGACAATGTCCTGAAAGCACTTGCTGGAAGGTGGTCTTATGTGTAAATTACACAACAAAATGTGAGCCTGGCGAAGGAAAAATCCCTCGATAGCAGGATGAGGGTAAAACATACAAGCACTATTTAGGCTCTGGCATTTCAAGGTACCCAGAGGCAGGCTTTTTATAGTAAAGATATAGTAAAGATGATCGAGTTCAGTTGCAGTTAGGGGCAGACAGCTTGGCAATGAGTGACGTTGCGGGTGACAGGATTTGTGCAGCTTCAGCCTAATATGTAAGTTGTTTTTCCTGCAGAATGTTGTCTAGCCACCGTAGTCATCATCTGATTGGAGGAGAAGAAAAAAGGCAATCTGTTTTCTCAGTCATTTGTTTTAAAGTGCAGCGCTTTACTCTCTTGTATATTTGCGAATGGTTCCCATTTGCTTCTGAGTGAAGACATAAAGCAGCATCTTACATTTTTTTTTCTAGAAGGCTAGGGACACACTCTAACAGAACAGCTACACAACCAAACCATGGAAGACAGGATACTGAATAATTATCTTGTCAGGTCAATACTCCCATTTTGCAGGCATAGAACATGAATCTAGAGGCAAGACTTGAATGCAGTACAGTTAGATCCAGATCTTTGTCTTAGTGGGGCAACATGCTCACCTTTATAAGTTTCTCATTAAGAGAAGACAATTTTTCCTAGTGGGCTAGATAGCATCAGAAGTTCAAGTTTCAATCCAATCTCATAATGTAGAAATGAACATCCATAACTAATCCATCTTATGGACCAGTGTGTTATATAACCACACAGAAGGTGCTACCAGGCTTATTGGAGAATGATTCTTAAGATCTATGTGGAGGTATGCATCAAACAGAAAATGAGTTTTGGCCTTTTAAAGATAAGTCTGGTTTTTCAGGTTAATCTGTGGTAGGCTCTTTACACACCAATTGCCCTCATGAACTTACACAGCTGGTATGCTCTTCTGTTGTGGTTTTCAGTCTTAGTAAAGAGGTCATCCGTAGAAGACTTCTACCATCCTCAGCGGGCATGACAGGGATGAAATGACCACAGAATGTGCTGACAGTACACGATCAGCAAACTAAGAACATCCATGAGCAGGAGGTCAAACTTAATTAAACGTATTGCAAGAAAGCTGTTGGCGAGGACTTGACGTATGGATAAAATCAACCTCTTATACACTTGGAGGCATTAAACAACTTTAAAGGTTGTGTACAGTTGCAATTTTATGTTGTATATTAAAGATGATCGAGTTCAGTTGCAGTTAGGGGCAGACAGCTTGGCAATGAGTGACGTTGCGGGTGACTGGATTTGTGCAGCTTCAGCCTAATATGTAAGTTGTTTTTCCTGCAGAATGTTGTCTAGCCACCGTAGTCATCATCTGATTGGAGGAGAAGAAAAAAGGCAGGAATATGCCTCCCCTTCAGAAATCTAAGATCGAGAAGGAGCTGCTCCTGCCCTATTGTCTTGGGAACTTCCCATTGCCTGTGACCCTCCAAGGAATTCTGCATCTGCAACTAGCTTGGTTTTACAGCATACAGCAATAGCTCTAGTACATACTAGCCTTAAGTAAATTGGTCCCTATATGTTGCTTACCAAGCCCTTAAAGGTAGAAAAGGTTGGGCAAGCATCTACAGATTCCTTCCCAGATGTGTTAAATGTGTTTGTGATGCTGATACAAGTAGACTGGCAGGGGTGAGCAGTAGCTGCTGACAATAGTCACCCTGTCTCACAGGCTCCCCAGACTGTAGCTTTGCTTAGCTATGGTAGTGGAAACATGGACTATCTATAAACGTCACTTCCACCTCCTTGAAAGATTTCATCAACGTTGCCTCCGGAAAATCCTGCAAATTACTTGGGAAGATAGGCGAACAAATGTCAGTGTACTGGAAGAAGCAAAGACTACTAGCGTTGAAAAAAATGATCCTTCAACGCCAACTTCAGTGGACCGGTCATGTTGTTCGAATGCCTGACTGCCATCTCCCAAAGCAGTTATTTTATTCCCAACTCAAGGATGGAAAGCGGAATATCGGTGGTCAATATAAGAGGTTTAAAGATGTTCATAAGGCTAATCTAAAAAAATGCAATATAAACATCGAAAACTGGGAAGCTCTGGCCCATGAATGATCTAAATGGAGGTTGGCCTTTCACAAAGGTTCCATGGACTTTGAAGAAGCCCGAGTGCAAGGTGAAAGGGAGAAACGTGCTAAACGAAAAGCATGTCAAACAAATGCTTTACAGGACCATCTTCCATCTGGTAACCTGTGTCCTCACTGTGGGAAGCTGTGTGGATCTAGAATTGGCCTCCACAGTCACTTACGGACCCATCAATAGAGTCTACACAATCCTTTTATCCTGGAACGAGTGATCGCCTGATGATGATGATGATGACCTCTGTCCTCAGCAGTTAATGATGTGGGACAGGGAAGTACATGGCTTCATGAGTAAATGAAACTACACAATATGGAAAGGGATGGGAGAATGAAATAGGGGGAAGAACTTTCTGTAGCCCTGCCATGTCTGTTTTTAAAGAGGGCTGAACCAGACATGAGGTGGGGTGTGTCTCCTGATGGTCTTCCCCCCCCAACACTAACCATGGGAAGTTCCAAATTTGGCACTGTGTGTGCACGTGTACTGTTTGCCTCCAGCTAACTAATTGCTGAAGAGTCCTCCGTATAAACTCCTAAAAATCCTAAGAATTGTTTTTCCTAAGCTGTTTTTCTTCCTGTAGAGGGGGAAAAGGCATGTGATCTCCCCCCTCCCCAAGTGCAAAAACAGGTTGGGCAGGCAGCATGATATAGTTAGGAAAATGCCCTGTTGGGAAAAGTTAAGCATGACCCCTACTAATATGAAAATATGGAACCCCTTGGGTCTTGCTACAGTTCTTAAGTTGGAGAACATGTTATATCCATCAGAGTAGTTCGACTCTGATGGATAGTTCCCTGCTTTAAAGGCCAATCCTATATTTGTGTCCTTAACATTGATTAACAAATGAATAAGGTCTATAAGGTGGGGAAACTGGGTAAATTGCTTTTAGTATTGCCATTTGTAATAGGGAGGGCCTATTGATGGTAGGCCTTTGATAAAAATGTGCAAAAAAGCCAGCTGCAAGGATCAGTACGTTTTTGACAACATCTTTATCAAGGGAAAATACAGTTATTGCTCCTTCACCAAAAAGCTGTACGCTACAGTAAAGTAAAACAAACTCAACCAACAATACATTGTTGAGCTGAGTAGTAGGGAGTATTTTCCCTCGGTGAAGATACTGTTGAGATGTGTGGGAACTTTCTAGTCATTGCAGCTGCTCTTCATGTTTGTGGTATCTTACAGCTGTTGGCTCTCATTTCTGTTCCTCTTTATAAAATGCCTCTTCTGCTTTCTATGTAGCTCTACATTGCACAGGTTCATGCTTGCATATATAAATGGAACAAAATGAAAGTGCATAATGTGTGAAAGGTTCAGCTTTATTTCTTACTGCTTCATTGCCTTGTCTGAAAACCATAACAGACAACAAGTGCACTGGCATTGTAAGGAACATTAATGAGTGATGCGATTCTTGGTTGAAGTGACTGGCAGCCCAATCCTATCCATTGCTTGGAAGGAAGTCCCACTGGTCTCGGTATAGGATCAACATGCCTGCAGTAGAACCTTTTGCAAAGTAACCTTTTCTCCAGGCACACAAACATCTTTATTTAATGGGAATAAATAGGTGCAAAAACCGTTTACTAGCACAACCTGTCATGTTTTGAGCTATATCAAATACTTGACATTCAGCAATGTTGTGTTCAGAGGGCTTCTGTTCTAGAACGTGACTGCCCAGAGTGCAGGTGATAGTGCAGTTCTTTATATTTTCTTACTGATTTTTTTTTTAAAAAGGAGGTGCCGCTTATTAAACTGTGCTGCTCCACGGTCCCTTGTAGTCCACGAGATCCAGAGGAAGAGACGCTTAAGTGCAGAGGCATTGCTAGCCTGGGCCCCAGCAATGAAATCTATTACCAGAGCCCTGAGTGTCCATTGGTGCCAAGGGAGGGATTCCCCCCCCACACACCTTAATTGCCATTCTTGGAGCAATTTCAAGGGGGATTGCAGCTGGGTTGAATCTCCCCACATGCTTCAGCACCCTCCCACAAGCATGACAATTAAGCTGTGGGGGGATGGGGACCTTCCATGGTGCTAATGGAAGGGTTCCCCCCCCCCCCCCAAGCTGCATTACATGGGTGTGGATGAAAGGGTTCATGAAAAAGCTAACCAGCCACTCTTACTTGGGCATTTGTTCACACCTGTTCAGAGTCATTGCAAAGTAATAGTTACTGTATAGGAGCTACTGATTTAGGATATGGGTCTGGGATGCAGATTAACAAATTCTATTTGCTGAGATTTGGATGGGAAATTGGCTGGCATGTAATTAAATCCTAGTAATATTTAAATTTGCATATATAGATATCAATTAGCATATGTAGATTTGTGACCCAGGAGCCTGAGGCCCAAATCTTACGTGTCTAGCAACGCCCCTAAGCAAAGCAATCCAATCCTATGCAAACCTTCCTGAGAGTAAGTAAGCTCTATTAAATACAGTGGCACTTTGGGGTAAACACACACAGGATTATGCTGTCAATCACCCAGCAGCTTGGCAGTAACTCTCTTCTGTCTCTTTATAATTCCTTTCTGTGACCCTCACAGGAGTGGTTTTACTTCCTCCTGAGTTTGAAAAGGGAACTTAATTTGCAGCTCTGCAAGCACTGCATGGGATCGAACTTCTAAATGCAGAGTGGGCACTGCAAAGCAGCCTTGGACATAGGTTTAAGACAATTTTCCCTAGGCTCTTAGTACTGCTGAATGGGGGGGGGGAGGAGGAGGAGGAGGAGGAGAGAAATACTGAATGAGAAGGGCAGAGAAGATGGAAAGTGGAAGAAGAAAACTTAACTACAAGATCGGCAAAGATGGAAAGGAAAAGGGTTGAGGATGTGATACAATGTGAAGAAGCTGTGGGAAGCAGTACAGCCAGTCCTCAGGTCACGAACGAGTTCCGTTCTTAAGAATCTCTTTAAGTTGAATTTGTAGGTAAGTCTGAACAGTATAGCATAATATACATTTACGCAAATTGTGGCCGTAAACTCTATACGTAAAGGACGTAGAGCTGGGGAACCCGGAAGTCTGGCAGGTGCCTCAGCTGGCACTTGCTGGAGGCTCGGATTGCACAGCAGGAGTGCTTGCAGACTGCCCCGCGCGTCGGTTGCCGGGCTGGGCGCCCATCCCTATTTTTTAATGGTGGTCCGTTCGTAACGAGGAGTTGTCCATAAGTCGGACGTTCATAACCTGGGGACTACCTGTATTACAGTTGGAATATTCGCGGAGGCTGCTTGTTCCATACGATGTTCTTTTGCCATCTTACTCATGTTTAATCTCCCAACAAACCTGTGAGGTGATACTGTACAATGACCCAGATGGCAAAGGCAGAACCTGAACTTGGGTATCCAAGGTCCAAGCCCACTGTTTCAGAAGCACTTTATGTGGATCTCCTCCAGATCAGGAACCTAACAACATCGCCCATCAGCACTGCATTTCTTTTAGTCTGGTGCGTATCCCCATTTCTGCTTCTGCATGTGCATCATCTCTGGATTGGGTCATCTGAAAGAAGAGCCTATAGGATATGATACTCGAAATAGGGAAATAATGATCACAGTAATATGGTGGATGTGAGAGGAAAAGATATTCATAATATTTACTGGGCACTGGCTCCACCCACATAACATTTAACACAAGTCTATTTTTGTTGGCACTCAGGTTTGGGTAAAAGTAATATTTTCAGGAAAGTTAACTGCTGTGTTGCATTTTACCATGCTTTTTCTATCTTGGCAAATAAAAGATTCTTAAATGTCTACAAAAATTATCAGGACCAGAAAAATCCATAATTATTTATTTGCTGGGAGAGTACACTGCACCCATATGTTGCCTTCTAGCTAAAAAATACTCAGACAAAAAGATACAAAAACTGAAATAATAAAGCAGCTGAATTCTGTCAAGTTGCTGATGGCCTTTTCTGGAACTGATGGGCTGAACTTCCTGGCCTGGGCTTCTCCACTTGGGGCATTCAGGTCTTTGGGCTGTATCCAAAGCTGGTCCCTCTACTGATGTCTGCCAGCAGAATGGGGAGGGGGTTGATTTTTGGCAATTCCCCCTCCCCCTGCAGCCCACTGCAAATACCACAAAATGTATCTGGAGGATCCCCTTTTCCTCAGTGGGGAGGGGTGAGGGAGCTGCAGGGAGGAGGAGAGAGTGTTGAAAATTACCCACCCACCCCCATTCTGCTGATAGATGTCTTCTGTCAGTGGGGCAGCCAGTATTGGATATAGCCCAATAAGCATCCCCAAGAACATTGGAGGGGGACTGTCAGAACTGAATTTTCACAGGCTGTGTTGGTCTCATCAGGAGCTGCTGTTATGAAGTCCCCTACCTTTTCCTCTTGGCTTGTTAGATGTCCTACCAATTCAGCCTGAGTCTTTGGAAGTCATTCAGATTACTATGCCTGGGAATATCTGGTCATGGGACTTTGCTCTGAATTAAATGAGTCCCTCATTCACCAAGAGAAGCAGCAGCTAATTGCACACAGAGTTGGTGACTTGCAGGGTTTTCTGTGCTCCTAATCATACTGCATCCCTGGTTCGAGAGGAGTGGCAAAAGCCAGAGGATTGTCTCTCACATCCAGCAATATCTAAATGTACTCCTGTGCTGCCTCTGTGCAATCGTAGTTCTGTCCCGTGGTGTGATAACGCCAGGAGGATAAACGAGACATTGAATCTTCACACAAAGGAAATGGTTTTTATAATGAGTGCAGGCTGAACAGAACTAATCTCTTTTTTGGATCATTACTTCACCTAATCGCAAAGCCTTCTTTTTAATTCAAATCCTTGCAGGGTTCTAATTGGTGACCTCCGGAGTCTGATAATTGTAGGAGATAGCTAGTCTCAAACGGTATACCTCAATGGCCTGTGCAATTAAAAGTGAGAAATGTAGCTTAACCCTTAGCCTGATCTTGCTTGGAAGAGTTGACTCGGGCTGCACTGTTCAGCATTAATCAGCTGTGTACTGTCCCTGGCACTCAAATCATTACTATCAAAAGAGCCGAGCTGTTCACTTCAGTAACAGCTTTATTTTATATAGCTCTTGGATTTGAAAATTTGGAGGACTCTGTATTTTTCAGGGTTTTCAAATAACCTGTTTGTAGAGTGGAGAAAGGTCAAGAAGGTTTTTAATCGGGTCCTGGGATTTCCTATTGTTGATAGTTAAAATTGTGTGTGTGTGTGTGTGTGTGTGTGTATGTATATACATAGGGAGAGAGTGTTGTCTGCTTATATGTTTGTATGTAAATGGTTTTTATATTATGTGCTATATTGTATTTGTAAGATTTTTAATTTTCGTAAACGGCTCAGGGAGCTTTGGCTTTTAGGCAGTATAGAAATGGAGTGAAATGAATGAAGAACAGGAATACTGTATTGTTGTGCTGTTTTCCACTTCCTTAGTAGAAAGACAATCTGATCCCAAGAGAACTGTTACCATGCTTGCTTGGGACATGTGCCTGTATCAGAAGCCTACTCTTCCATGTTCTGGGAGTAAGCCCTTCTGGAACAGAAATGAGTGGGGGAATAACTATAGTGCTAGGGGACCTTTTCTCTCTGTAGTGCTGCCAGAGGACACCCTACTATTGGTCCAGTTAGGCTGGGCTAGAAGCTAGCACATTTGCCAAATACACAGGAGTGCATAACATAATTTTAAGGGCTTTAGTCTAAGTGATGGAGTACCCTCATAAGGTACCTGGGAGGGGAGTACCAGTTGAGGACAGAGTATGTATGCCAGCAAGACTGCTCCCCTGAAATCACACTGCTCATGGGAAGAATCTCACTGAGTTCAGATGGTTTTACACTTAAAGATGTAAAAGTGGTGCACGTGTATCCGTGCGTGCATATCATATTGGTACACTAGTTGCAGAACTGTGCCTATGTGCAGCTCCATGTTAATGTATACCCAAATCTGTATAACTTTGGGGTCTCCAGCATGGTGCCGATGGACACCAAGGCACCCTTGGACATCTCCCTGCTTCCTGTGAAGCCCCTTAACTTCCTTTTTTAATTACAAAAAATACCTGGCAGCTGGGGCACACCTCAAAGCTGAATGCTGTGCTCCCAGCCACCATTTTCCTTTTCCTAAGATGCCTCTGGGGTCCTATGTGCTTTTGAAGTGTGCCCCAACTGCTTCTTACAGCTAAAAGAAATAACAAGGGTCTCTACTGCTGCCTGATAAGCTTGGGGGGCAGTGGGAGAAATGGTGTGTGTATGTGGGGTAGGCAATCATAGGGAGTGAGACAATTGGAGGGCTGGGTATGTGAAAAGGCAGTAGTGGGGTGATTGTAGGTGTAGCAGGGTGATTGTGGGGAGTCTGCTTGCACCTTTTGTGTAGCAGCTGTTTTCAATTCTTCACTCTGAATGTTATTTTAGTGCTGATGGCTGGAAATGGGAAGCATAGTTTTCTAAATGCACTTGTGTGAGTAGGAAAACTTTGGTGCATTGTGTTAACTTTCTTTATATGCTAACTTGTCTTCAAATGGTAAGTAATAGCCTGTAGCATAACCGGACTTGAAAAACACATGCAGTGGAATGGGATTCGTAAGTATATCCTATAAAGTCCATAGTGTGTCCACACCAGCATTTTTTTATTGTGCTACCTGAGCATCAGAATGGAAGAAAATTTTAGATCGTACTTGCTTGCCATTTTCTATTTGTTGTCAGGAGAGCCTTGCACTATAAAGGGCATAAATGCATCCCATCACCATCTCTTTTTCTGAGGAAAGTTCTCATTTTTTGAAAAAGCTTAGCAGCCATCCTAATGGGGACTACTTGTTCTCTGTTATTCCATGAATTATCTCTGCTAAGCATGCCACCTTCAGTTTGCCACAATATAATTGTACTGATACCGGCAAGTTTTACTCAGTTTTATCTAGACTCTTTTGAAGCCTGCGGGCACCACCAAAAGTCTTTTTTTTATTTTTGTCCTTACAAAATATGAAGTATTTAACTTTCTGAAACAGTTGTAATACTTGTTATTTATTTTTACTGTGTGCAGCAAGCTCCAAACTGGTGCCTGCTGTGGTATTAAAAAGCAACAAAGAAGAAAGCTCATTCTTTATTATTGTCTCTTTAGCAATGGTCCATCTTTTACCATTAAAATTATGGGAAACAGCAATTATATTTCTTAAAGCCTGAGTAAAATAGCTGTTTTGCATGTTATAAAATGAGTTCTTGGTGGGAAGTGTGGCAGGCAGATTTAACAGTGGATGCTCCAGGAAATGGACAGTGCAATCCCATGCATGCCTACTCAGAAGTAAGTCCCATTGAGTTCAGTGAGACTTAGGGAGCAATCCTATGGCCCCTAGACAGCATTTGAGGGGCCATAGGATATTTTGAACTCCCAGATGTGGGGTTGGAAACAGTGATCTGACCTCAGAGTTGGGAATTGGTGTTCCAGCCCCCCCTCCCCCTCACAGCTGGCACGGAAAGAACCATGCCGGCTGCTCTCCGAGGTCAGGAAAATAACCTCAGAGAGGGGGAAAACTGGGCAGGGAGGGGAGGGGAGGAGACTAGAAAGGCCAGGATCTGAAACCTCTCCAGCCTCCTTCCCTCCCCTCTGAGACGTTTCAGCTAGACAGACAAAAAATCCCATCTAATGAATATGCAGGGCAGGAGGATGGGGAGGTGAAGATCCGCCTCCGCCGCTCTGCATTGGATAACCGTAAGCCTCCGAGGTCAGGGGCTAAGTTACGACTATCGCCATAGGATTGCGCTCTTCCTCCCAATCAACATTTGGTGGAAAGGCAGGATACAAATTTAACTAATGTGAATAGCATTAGGATTGCAGCCTAAAGCATCTAGATTTAAAGTCCCAAAATTCATAGAAGTACAAGTCCAGTTCACACTCAGGCTAGAGCCCAACATGACTCCATTCACATAGAAGTGCACTTTCACTCTAAGTATGGCTGCTACATTTTCAGGCTGCTGTGACTGTGCAAATTGTGGGGCTGTTGGAATGGTCCCTCCTCCAACGAAACATTAGTTCTCGCTGTCTCTGCATGCATGGAGCCTGGCCACATGCCTGGTGTCAGCCCCCTCATGTTTGTTTATTTATTTATTATATTTATACCCCACCTTTTTTCCTTCAAGGAACCCAAGGTGGCTTACATAATCCTCCTCCACCTCTCCATGTTATCCTCACAACAACCCTTGAGGTAGGTTAGGCTGAGAGTCAGTGACTGGCCCAAAGTCACCCAGTGAGTTTCATGGCCGAGCGGGGACTAGAACCCGGATCTCCTAAGTCCCAGTCCAACACTCTAACCACTACACCACACTGTTTGAATGAGTCCTCTGTGTAAATGTGAGCTCTGCTCCATGGAGCCGAAAGGAATTGGGTTGACTTCTGCTACAGGATCTTCCATAATTTAATTCATGTACATACTACCGTGTTTCCCCCAAAATAAGACACTGTCTTACATTTTTTTGGCACAAAAAGACACACTAGGTCTTATTTTCGGGGTAGGTCTTATTTTTTTAATGTACAACAATCCACAGTTATTCATGTACAACAGTCTACATTTATTCATGTACAAAAATATACCATACATTTATTCAAATACAATCATGTCATCTTCTGGAACATCGTCCTAAGACACTAGGTCTTATTTTCGGGGAAACATGGTATAAATGAACCTATGGGATCCACAGTATTGTGTTACAAAATGGAGTAGGATCATTTGTTTATAATTTATTTTCCTACCTATACCCTACACTTTAAGATCAAGAAATAAGGTGGGTTTTGTAGGTGTCACAAGCATCAGTGGTGAAGTTTCCTTCTACTGTAGTAGGGACTTTTTCTGTAGTAGGGACTGATAGCAGTTTATCAGATCCATGTAGTCAGCCCTTTTAGGAGGGCCTATTACATTTCCGCATAAACTGTTTATCTGACTGTAATGTAGGTATTGTTAAAAAAAAGTTTTTTGGGTTTTAAATTTTTTTTTTGCAAACCACTTTGAGAACATCAGTTGAAAAGCAGGTTATTAACTTTTAAATTAAATAAACATAAAACATGGAGCTCTGGCAAGAGGTTTCCATAATCTAATAGCTTACTTTAATATATATATATATATATATATGTGTGTGTGTGTGTGTGTGTGTGTGTGTAAGAAAGTATGCTGAGCTTCATGCTACAGGAAGGCCCCAAAGGGTTCTCTTATTCCTTGTCAGACCTGAAGAGTGTGTTTGGGGCTTAGGGGAGGGAAGTAAGGAAATGGCAGGTCCCATTTTCATCTAACTCAGCTATCCTATTCTGAGCCTGAAAATAAAACCCCAAACTACTTGAGTCTTTAAAAATAGAATCCTATGCATGTTTAGACAGAAAGTCCTACAGCTCACAGCATGCTTTTTTCTGTCTAAGCATGCATAGGATTATGCCCTAAGACAGTGTTCTCCAACCTTGGGTCCCCAGATGTTTTTGGCCTACAACTCCCAGCATGCCCCAGCCAGCATCTGCTGCGGCATACTGGGAGCTGTAGGCCAAAAACATCTGGGGATCCAAGGTTGGAGAACACTGCCCTAAGAGAATTGTCTTAGCCCTTTATGACTAATCCAGCTACTTGGCATGCAATCACCAGTCACCGTGATCCAGTGCCTCAAGGGAATAGGGACGAATTGGAGAAGAATTCTGAGATCTTAGAGGGGCAAGCTTATTGGCATGAAATTTACGTACCAGCTTAATATCTGTTCCTGTTTCTTTAAATCCTCATCTTGACTATCAGGCAGCCCCTGAGTTGCTCTGCAGACACTGATGTACCTCCCCTTCCCCATCCGTAATATACATTTGTATGGAGGTTTAATTGTGAACCACTTTGGTAGCCAATCTTGGCTGAAAAGCAGGCAGGGCACATACTGTATATAATACACCCCCCCATTTTTTTTATTTTAAGCCAGGGAGGTTCTCACTCCCCTGATGACACTAGGGAGGCTATTTTGTCTCTGATCTCTGATCATTAGGAAGTTCTGGATCTCCAAAACGTTTAAATGGGACTGTTCTTATATAAATGGGTCTGTTTGTATCAGCTGCAGGGTGGCACTCAATTGGATGCCTATGCAACAAATGCATTAGTTCACACCTCCAGCACAAAACACAAGCACAGAATTGTTGTGGTCAAAGGTAGAAACACTTTTTAGATTACATACTCATTTTTCCTGTTCTAAACAACTCACAAACGTGCTCAGAAGAGTACAGTGCTTCGCTCTTGGGGAGGAAGGCAGAGGAAAGAGACATCAGGTCCAGTAGACCAAGGGTGGGCAACTGTCCCCTGGACCCCACCCCCCTTGCAGGCCACACCTCCCCACCATGGTTGCTGAATTTATTTATTTATTTGTACTATTTATACTGCTAGATATTTTTAAAAATCCCAAAGCGGTTTCCATACAAATATTAAAATCACAATAAAATTCACATTTAAAAACAATACGATTACAATATAATAATAAAATAATACACAGCAGTACAGGAGCAGTAGAAATAGGACAGCATAGTTAATTTAATTACGGGCCAGGGAAAGGCTAGGTGAACAGGTGCATTTTCAGGCGGCGTTTAAAAGATGCCAAATTTTCTGCCTCCCGAACTGCACATGGGAGTTTTTTCCCACAGGGTGGGTGCTGCTACTGAGAAGGTCTGCCGTCGAGATACTACACGGTGGCATTCTAATAATTTTTTAAAAAAATATTTTTAAAAAATTAAAAATGGCAATTGTAGAGGCTACCGAGTGCCAAAAGGATCAAGTTTCGTTTACCTATTACTTTTTTGCCTTGAATGAGCTGTTCTACACATCACACAGAGAACGACTGTTCAGACTGCTCTGTGCCTTTTGAACAACTGAATTAAGCACTTTTTAGATTACATACTCATTTTTCCTGTTCTAAACAAACCTTTTGAGTCCTTTGTGGTCGTTGTCAGCTAAGCAAAGTTTTGCTGTATTTAAAATAAATATATCCTCAGGTGTAACTTGGATATGAGGTGCAGAAACCAAGTGAGTGTGCACTAACATATAGAATTAGATGCATAGATGTGGAAGTCAAAGGATTTTCCTTTGAAGATGTAATTGCTATGCTCTGCATTATCCCATTTCATATATTACCAAGATGTAAACCCAGCTTTGTTGACAAAACCCAGTTTATGGATTAGTATGTGTATATTCAACAGCTGCAGCTAATATTGGAACTGTAGCCACAATTTTAAGTGTGCATAACCCATCCTGGGCTTAAAAATGTAATCCTGGGTTTAAACATATAATATGTGAAGTGATCCTGATTTTAGGGGTGTCTTACAGAGGCTAACCACGTTAGTAGTTCATTTTTTATTCCCCCACCCCCTGAAAAACTGCAAACAGGATAGCAGACCCTTTGTGTGCTAAGACATTTTGGTATGCATCTGCAAGTTTGTTAGTTGACTCTTACAATTACAGGCTTAGCCTGTTAAGATTCATTCTTCCTCCTATGCTACAACCTCTTCTCCCTGTCATCACTTTACAAGGCTAAATACTTGAGTCTTTCAGATTCCCATAGAACAGATTTTCATTACTGCAACAGTTCTGGTTGTTGTGCAGTTTCCCCATCTGCATTTATACAGAAAAAATGATGACAAACTGAATATGGTTCTCCATACAAAGCACCATGAATTCCTTGTGCAGTGCTTTTTTTTTGTGTGCAGTGCTCCTTATGCCTCTTGGAAATGCCACACCAAATTATCTGAACTTCATTTGCCTCGTGAGGCAGCTGTCATCTTCTGATGTGCCATCTTCTCCAAAGGTTTCATACTGCTGGACCAAGTATATGATGTCAAATTCTGCTATGGAATTCTATTCTACTTGACTCTTATTAGATTAGTCCAAGTAATGTTAGGTCCTTATTTCTGTTAATGAAGGCTGTGACATTCATGACCTTTTCAGACTTTAGATTTAGCCGCATATCCCATTACCGTAAAATTGATTGATTGGATGAGGAAAAGGAGCTTTCTTTTTGGTGTGTGTCATTTGGGGCATCCTGAACCATAGCTGCCAGAGAACTGCCTGTGTTACTGAAATCCTAGATGCTAAAACAGAATCTGTCCACATTACCTTTTCTGATTTGTAGTACGGTATGTATTTTTGGATTAGTTGTGTCTGGCCTTGAACTTGAAGTTAAGCAATTATGTCGGATAACATCAAAACATCTAGTTCCATCTTGGGCTGCATCTGTTGGCTGTAGCTGAGTTCTGCTGAGTGTGTAGCAGTGTGGTAAAAACTGCACTGATCTAGCTCCCTTACAGGTCACGAAATCCTGTTCTTGTATTTAGTGAAAAGGTGAATAGCCTTGCTTGTCTAAAGTCAAAATAACCCAGGAAGGTAGAATTATAAATGATTTGGGGATGGGGAGAAGCATAGTTATGGAGGAACTGATGGAATGGCTGCATGAGCTGAATGAACAGCTCCTTGGTATGTTATGTTCTGCTAGTATGTTTTATCTTGGCATGTTCTGGTATGTTTATCCCTGGTATGTTTGGCAACGGGAAATGAGAAGATGATCCTGGCTGTCATTCCAGGAGAAACTCCTGGAATTCACACTCTGAGAGAATCCAGTTCTGCCTCTTATTTCCTTATACAGTCATGCCTTGGATTGAGAGCATAATTCGTTCCGGAAACGTGCTTGTAATCCAAAACACTCTTATATCAAAACGAAATCCCCCCAATAAAAATTTGTACAGAGATTTTTAATTTAACCTGTACTACAGTACTTGTACTGCAGGCCGTCGCATGTATATCAAGTCAAAAATAAATAAATAAATACTTTAAAAATTGCTTGTTTTGCAAAACGCTCTCAAACCAAGTTACTTGCAATCCAAGGTATTACTGTATTGTTTTTGTTCTATTTCTTTTTATTAGGGCTGTTGATAAATACACAAAACATCAAAGGTAGGCAAAGGGATTCGCCGCATTTGGCTGATCTGTCTCGACTTATTAAGCTGAGATATATGCATGAGTCTTTCCTGTACATGCAGATCCTTCACTCATTTTGCGTGAGCCATGATTAAACCAGGAAGTGTCTATTCAACAGAGTTTCCTGTTTTGGCCAAAGGAAACTATGATTACCAGCTTCAGAACAAGCCATTAGCAAAATTGTTCAGTTCAGCACTATGTAGAAGTGCAGAAACCCAGCCATGGGTCACCAGTAGAGTCTTGCAAAAGAATGTTGTACTTGATGGATCTTGGTTCCCTCAAGCAAGGTGTTACTCAGGACCATAGTGCACAGCTTAATTATGTCGTTAGTGTTAAGAGATCCTAAGTATGCAGTTCTGCATTGTCCATTTAAACACATTAGAGTGTATCCAATGTTAGTCCTACTTGGAGTAGACACGTTGAAATGAACGGGGCTTAGCTAAGTCTAATATTGGATACAGTCCATTGGATACCAGGCATTCTGATAGCTTTAAAATAAAAGATTAGAGAAGACTGAAGTTAGCCCACTCCTGGCCGTTGTTCAAGGGCATAGGAAGCCTGTGGGAGTAGGGCAGGGAGGAAATTGATTGTGGATATCCATTGATATTGTAACGGCCTATATTGCTCCCTTGGTTGTGCTTATTTTTCTTCACATTTAATCTGCCCTGTCCAGACTATTGGAAGTAGATGATGTCAGGTAAGTGTTGATCCTTGTTCCGAAGTGGTACATTATATTTATCTGGTGTTCCCAAATTGTAATAAGCCTTTCCCAGGACTAGAGATTCAAGAGGTGATAAAAGAAAATGGTATTTCTCTGGTGTCCCTCATTTGGTAAACTTGGCCTTTATGCATTATTCTAAGCTATCCCGTGTGCTTTGAGATTTAGTCTGTCTTTGCAAGGTGTGGTAAGCGCTATTTGATTATAGCCTTTAGGTTTGTCCAACCGGACAGTGGACTCCAATAAAAATAGCCAGACAACTGGGATGGGTCTTCAAAGTTTATTGCAGTACTAGTCTGACTCTTTTTGCCAGAAGAGACAGCCGCGCCTAAGCGTCACACACACACACACACACACACACACACTTATATACCATGATCAAAACAAGCTTTCAATACAGGATGCTGCGCGCACATGCTTATAGAATGTGTACGTGTACTTATACTGATTGGCTTATCTGCCTGTTGCGAGGCAAGCTGACTAATTTTGGTCTGCTAGGGACTTTCCAGGAGAATTCCTCTGGGCGCCATCTTGCGATTTCTGCCCATGGTGTAGCTTTTTTTGGAGAATAAGGACCTTATTTCTAACAAAGGTTAGGTCCTGGAGTGCATGTATTGTCAGGCTCTCTCTATTTATTTATTTATTTATTATATTTATACCCCGCCTTTTTTCCTGCAAGGAACCCAAGGCAGCTTATCCTCCTCCTCTGTTTTATCCTCACAACAACCCTGTGAGGTAGGTTAGGCTGAGAGTCAGTGACTGGCCCAAAGTCACCCAGTGAGTTTCATGGCCGATCGGGGACTAGAACCCAGATCTCCTGAGTCCCAGTCCAACACTCTAACCACTACGCCACACTGGCTCCCTATGCAACCTCAAGGCTGAGAAATACTCAGATTTAACAAAAATGTAAACTGATTCTCATAACTTATTGCAATGGAATGACCTCCCCCCCTGGTATTTGGGAGTCACCAACCATAGCATGCTTTAGATGCCAACTAAAAACCCATTTCTTTTCCCGGGCCTTCCCTGAGTGAGTGTGCTGCCCAGTCTATTTGCCTGTAATTATGATATTGGTTTTAATGTTTTTATTAATGTTATATAAACATTCTAGCAAGTATAATGTATTTTAATGTTATTTTAATGTATATTATGTATTTTAATGTATTTAATTTTCTTGTAAACTGTTTAAAGATATTTTTAAATATAGTCAGCAGTATATAAATATATTAAATAAATAAGTTTGGTAATTTCAAGGTTTCACTTAATATTTTAGGCTGACACGCAGACATAAATGTGGGAGATAGAAATACTCATAGGCCTGAGTACTAGAAATGGGGAGAAACTTAATAGTGCTTAAGGTCGCATAATTCTCTATGGGGACAGTATAAGCAATCTTGTTTCATTTACTGGTAACCTGTCTGCTGGCAGTGTCAGGAAGGAGGAGAACTGGTGTGAGACACATTGCAGATCATCACAGTACCAGTAAAAATAGCTGACATTCTGCAAGCATGGATGCATTCTTTTTCTGTCACTGGAAATCTCCCAGTCCAAGCTTGAATTGGAATTCTAGATTCCAACCTGTGCCCTGGCTTGTTCCATGCTAGAGTACTGGTTGTTACGCATGAGAACATGTCCAGGCTTTCCAGGAGGAGAGGTAAAAAAATGTCAAATTTTCAGAATTTTCAAGTACAGTAATACCTTGGATTGCAAGCATAATTCGTTCCAGAACCGTGCTTGTAATCCAAAACACTCTTATATCAAAGCGAGTCTCTGGCGGGCGTGAGCGGGGCTGATTTTGGCCCGCTCGAGGTGAGCGGTTACATCCCTACACTACTTGTATTGCAAGACGTCGCTTGTTTATCAAGTCAAAATTTATAAAAAAAAATGTGCTTGTCTTGCAAAACGCTCTCAGACCAAGTTACTTGCAATCCAAGGTATTACTGTAATCAAAGTCTAGTGAACTTCATAGCCAGCTTCAATACTCAGGTTAAGTCAGTGAGGTCCAACGAAGCATACCTTTCTATTTCTGCTATCCTCCATATTTATATTTGGTATATAAATAAAATATAGTTGTTGATTGATGCAGCCATGGAGGACCATAGTGCACAGTAGTTCAAGGATGTATTAAGATAATAACAAATACTATTATGTAAAGCACTTCACCCTACCATTCAGCCAAAAGGATCCTAGAACCGCATACATACAGTAAGATAAATAAAAACAAGACAGTCCCTGACTGCAGGCTTACAATCTAAAATACGGTACGTGACACAAAAGGAAAAAGGAGTGAAGGAGGAAAAAGGTAAACTTGGGCACCAATCTTAGAGTTACACAGTAGTACAGATGGAATGGAATGGAAATAGTTCAGGGAGAGAAGGAGCCCAGTAGAGCTGTTAAAAACGACACTGAATTATCACTTTTAGCTTGTGGTGTCTAAGACGGATGAATTCTAACAAACACGCTTGATGAGAAGTGGGATGATCCCTAGGAAATGAGAATGATTTGAAAGAATGTTGAAAAAAAAGGGATATTTAGCCTGTAAAAGCAAAGAAGCCCAAGTTGATAGAAAGGAACTGCAAGAATCCATAGTAGAAAAGACACGAAGATTGGCAATAAAGCGTGAGAGCAGGAAGAGGAGAACTATTATAGGAATTCAGTATTTCAGAAGTGTACCAGCTGTTTGAGTTTTAATCTGTCATACATCTATCTTGTTCTTAAGGTATGTTGATCTTCATTCTGAAGCATGACAACTCTGGCTGGACATGGGATATTACTGAGTGGTGGGGGCTCTGCTAGGCATCATCTCAGTGGACAATACTGGCTTCTGGGCTAGAGAAGTCCCTGATGCATGACTTAAAAAAAAATCATCCTAAAGAACTTGTTCTGTGCAACGTTTGTGTTGAGGATTCAACATTTGAATGTACGGTATTTCATCTGTGTGTCTTACTGCCACGCTTAGTATCAAATTGAACATTATATTGGGGTTTGGAAATGTCAGTCTTTCCTCCTCTCTCCCCCCACCACCCTTGACTGTCTGACTCTTCAAGTTTTTAACCTTATCCTGTAGCGTGTGATACATCTTAAACCAATTTGAGTCTTGATGTAATTGCATTCATGAAACTTGATTTTGATCTCTGCTTGTGGCACAGTACCCACATCAGATAGATGACCTATTGCAGCCTTCTGCAACCTGGGGCCCTCTAGTTGTTTTGGATTTCAACTCACCCAGCCAATGGTGAGAGATGATGGGAGTTGTAGTACAAAACATTTTTGGAGGACGTCAGGTTGGAGAAGGCAGATCTGTCTGATCAGGATGCTTGCATATAAAAGACCTTAACCTGATGTGTTTCCTTGCCATTAAATCCATTTTAGCCTAATGATCTTACAAATCTTGAATGAAGACAAAAATGTCAAACAATTTCTTGGGGGTGGTCATAGGGAATAAAGGGTAACAATGGGCAACAGCAAATGCACTTTATTGACAAAGAACAGAAATAAATTTTGCCTTAAAAGTTGCTGCTCCTTTTTTAATTAAATGCCTTTAGATCAAACTTGTAAATAGGTACTTGTCTGATCACTGGCGAATAAGAAATGAATGTTGATGAACAGACAGGTAGGTTTTTAAAAATCTCAGTTGTCTTTCCTCTTTGAACACCCACATGCATGGGCAAGTAGGTTACAGCACAATTGTAAACATGTTTACTTAGAAGTAGGTCCCACTTGGTTCAGTGGGGCTTACTCCCATGTAAATGGGCATAAAATTGAACCTTAGTAATGTTTGGGAACACATCTGCAAGGCTGCTTTAAATATTTAACTGCTTTGTAAAATAGTCAACCAAGTGAGGTGCCAAACTCGGGGGGGGGGGGGGTTGTACTCTGCAACACCACCCACAAAAAAAATAACTTTTGAATTAGCCTCAGGCTACTTTTCTAGCAGGTTTATGGAGAGGGCTAGAAAATCCTAGACATCTGGCTGCTGTTGTGCCTAGAAAGTGGAACCTGGTTCTTGGTCTAGGGATCTAAATGTGAACTTGCCTTGGTTAATTGTAACAGGTACAATTCCTGCTGGCTTTTACTTTTCCCAACTGCAGCACAAAACTTCTGTGAAATCCCCTCTTTGCACTGGTTAGGCCTCATCTTGAGTACTGCGTCCAGTTCTGTGACACCACACTTTAAGAAGGACGTAGACAAACTGGAGAGGGTTCAGAGAGGGCAACAAGGATGATAAAGGGACTGGAAACAAGGCCCTATGAGGAGAGACTGAAAGAACTGGGCATGTTTAGCCTTCAGAAGAGGAGACTGAGGGGAGATATGATAGCACTCTTCCAGTACTTGGAAGGGTTGTCAAAAGAGGAGGGTCTTCTCGATCATCCCAGTTTGCAGGAGACGGAATAATGGGCTCAAGTTACAGGAACCCAGATTCCACCTGAACATAAGGAAAAATTTCCTGACTGTCAGAGCAATAAGACAATGGAACCAACTACCTAGGGAGGTGGTGGACTCTCCCACTCTGGAGGCATTCAAGGTGCAGCTGGACAGTCATCTGTCAGGGATGCTTTGACCTGGATTCCTGCATTGAGCAGGGGGGGTTGGACTCGATGGCCTTGTAGGCCCCTTCCAACTCTACTTTTCTATGATTCTATGATTCTTCCTTTTTACTCCAGTGCAAGTGAACAAAATCCCTGCCTGTCTTCCAAGACCTCTGTGCATACAATGCCTGTTGGGGGAGTAGTCCAAAGCAGTCTGATGCTTGCAGTTACTCAGATTCTCTCATTTCACATGTCTTCAAACAGCACTAAATATCCCATAGTACCAAGTAGGGTTGTGTCATTATGTGCTGATTAAGATGTGTGTTTCCCATTGTGGAAGTCAAGCCCACATATGTCATATGAATAAGGGCCAGTGGAAGAACTGGATTTGCACACCCACTTCTACAACTGTGTGGAGGAATTTGACAGTTTGAACCTGCCCTTAATCAGGATGCTCAATTATATCCAGTCCGATTTAGCGACTTTAGATTGCAAGGTTCAAATTTGACCTGTAGATTATCAATTCAGTCATTCACCTAAGCAACCAGGCATGGAAGTGCTTCCTGCTTCTGCAGATACAGTGGCCAGGATCCATAGAACTGTGGAAACTTAGTTGTATGAGCCTACCGGGTTGGGGAAGGATTTTTCCATCTCCTCACTAAACAGGAGTCTTCCACTTCAAACTATAAGCACTTTTGATACTGATGGGAGTTTTAAGAAATTACTGGGTTAGCCCGCAAGCCCCTTAATAATCCCTAAACAGCTCTTTGAATCCCACTCAGTAACTGGCCATGAATTACCTTTTTACATTGCAGATTTATAAAACTAATTTCCTATCGGTATGGCTTTCTGCAGTCATCCTATGTTGTAGATTTATGCAGAACTAGCTTGTGGGTAGAACTTAGCACATTTTTATTTTCTGATAATGACCTTGAAAATAGTGAAATTAATGTCTTAAGCAAAACTTTAATTGTTGCTTGGAATGACATCCTCTCCAGATTAAGGGTATAGCTCTCTCTCTTTGCATTTGTCATGTTAAATAAACCTATCTGTAGGATCTTGAGAAGAGCCACAGAATTCTTACTGTTACGGATAATTAGAATATTTTGAATGCAGGACTCAGTTCTATGCAAACTATGTTTGATTGAGCTAACTGCAGAAGGACTCTTGGTTTGTCCAGCAATGTATGTGGATCTGTGAGCTTTCCAGTTGGCCTTGGGTATTGATGAAAATAACTATAGCACAAAAACAACAACACCCTATAGCTCATCACTTTAATATGGCCTAAAGTTTTGTTGCGTGCAGCATTAATAGAAGTAATAAAGCTGACAGTAATGGTCCTCTCACAGAAAGATTAATTCTTACTTTGAGATTAAAGTGAAATAAGTCTACTTTTTCATTACCTAATGCACTCAGTGATATTGTGGTCTGTCATGTGGGTTCAATGGGAAACAATCCTTGCTTAGCCTACTGTGCTCTGAATAAAATACAATAATTCCTCCACTGACATGAATTTCTGGGCTACTATAAACATTGTGTCCATGGTCTGGGAACATGGGATTTTAATCCTTAGCATTATCAGAAACCTTAATCACATGTTCATCTATTATTTCTGAGCTAGGAGACTACATCAGCACACAAAGCCTACTAGTAGCACAGAACATAATCTAGGGATTAAAGAAAGGCAAATCCTCCTACTCATTCAACCTTGAAAATCTGATTGGATTTCCTCATTGGTCTGGCTTGGGTATCTCCAATTAATTTAGTATGCTATATACTTGAAACAGTCCTCCAGAGGTTATTTTGATAGCATCTGGGGTTCATAGTTTCTTAAAACAGGAATGATAATAAAAGGGGCAAAGTTATTATTATCACTCATAGTACCATAGTTTGTGGTAGTGAGAACCCAAACTATGAGTGGGTTCACACAACACGACAACCCACACTCGAGGTTGAGTGTGTGTTGTCGAACTGTGGGTTTTTGTGTCGTGTTAACCACAAACAACCCACAGTTCACAGCCCAACGACAAACTCTAGGTTCTCTTCATGGGTTGTTTGTGGTTAACAAAACATGGTTAGTTAGCACGACTGCATTTACACAACACAACAACCCACGTTTCAGTAACAACTCACAGTTCAACGACAACCTGCACTCAATCCATACTCAACCTTTGACTAAATATTCTCTGGAATCTTTAGTCAAAGGAAGTGTGGGCAGCTTGCAACTCCTAGGTCACACATGAGGCTCTTTATTGCCGTCCCTTTTCTTTTTAGAATTCTGTCACAGTTTGTCCTAAATTAATAATAAAAAGCCAATGTTGCTATCCCTGCCCCATGGCTGCATAGAGGAACTTGGTGTAGTTCATGCTGCTGAATCTACAGTAAAGAGACATTGATGTACATCGGGGTGGGGGGCAGGGGGAAATACCAAGTCTACTGGACCGATCCAATCAAAAGTGAATCTAACAACCTGTTAAATTACCAGTGAGCAGGTTCCACAGCACCCCTTCATAAATCTGCTGCAATGCTTCTCCCATACTGCTGGATAATATGACACTTTGCCCACAGTTTGAAACCATTATCCCTCAGCGTCTGGAGGGCTGGCTTTGCTCTAGGGTTGGTCTTCCTCCTGGTAGCAGACAGGGTCCACAAACAAGACCAACTCCTCTAGTCTTTCCTCATATCATGTGATTGCAAACCATTTTGCTGCTGCTGCTTGGATCCTCCCACCCCCCTGCCTCAGAACAACCCCTTTCCTTAGCATATATCCTGAGGCACAGAACATAGTATTCCATAAAAGGTTTTGCCAGTGCTGCATAGAGCAGGCGATTGAGATTCTTAGTCTGCTGTTGGCTTGCTTTGTAGCAGCAGTAATACATCACTGACTAATATTCAACGTGTCCAATATCATTGCACAACTCTTCTGGTGGTGTTGATAATGTGATAGAAATCTCCAAACTACACTTCTTGATCAAGAGTAGAATCTAGCCCTTGAGTTTTTCTCCCACCACAGCTTCAGTTTGTGCGGCCATGTTGCGATATCTTATCCGTGTGTCTTGGGTTTTAGGGTTTTACAACTGTGTTCAGAAACATGTATTTCTTCTTTGTGGGCTCACAATTCGGTCTGCTTAGATCCATTTTTGGAACATTTTAGAGCTCTAGCATGGCAGCTGGTGCTCAGCCCCCCCCCCCCCCCCCAGGTCTTGAGTGTGTGTCCATGTTTCTAAACGTGGAAGGAGCACCTTCTCAGTTCTCTTTAACAATCACATTAACATCTAGATGAACATTCTCCATAGTCTTAACTATGAGTTTCTGAATACAGGTGGGCCATAATCTGCAGATATGCCTAATCACCCCAGAAGAAGGTGTTCAGTTATCTGTTACAAAAATGACTGGGAACAACCTCTTCCAAGAACATGAAGAGCTGGTCCTGAGATTTAACTTCCAGACAGGATAAATCATTAGTCTAGCAAGTAAAAATGCTTGTCTTTACAGCTAAGATCTATTTTCAGTTGCATAACAGCGATTGAGTGTGCTTGAACATTTAACTTTTAAGAAACTGAATCAATTTAAGAAACAGTTCTTGCAGCAACAACAACAAAAATAGCTTGATAATGAGCTGAACAGCAGGCATTCACACTTTTGCTTGTTATGTGCCTTCATTCGTTTGTAGCTATTTTTAGTCCTTTTTCCAAAATACGTCTCTTTGGCAAATATAGTCATATTGGCAATTGTAAAAATTGGCAGTGTGACTTAATTTTAGGGGAATAGTCTGGCTACCATTTTGACAATTAATTCCTAACTCAGTTAAGTAGCCAATAAAATCTTTGTGGACATCTACTTGTCCCAGTCTATTTTGGGAGGAAATGCGGAATATGTGTGTGGCTGTCAGTGGTGTACTTCACAGTGGCTTCAGGCAAGCCATCCTCTGTTAGCTGCAGTGGCTCACCCCCAATCTGCAATGTGGGGGTAATAATACCCATCTGTCTTGCAGACTTGTTAGAGGGATTACTGAGCTAATGCATGTCTAGTGCTTTGAACATGGCAATGTGCCATATACGTTGTAAGTATTGTGAATGCACTGCCGTGGGTACAGAATGGGTTTATTTTAAGCCTGCCCTTTTTATGTGGAACATTTTATGTTCTAGGTAAGATATCAAAGCCTAAAAAGAGGCATTTTTTAATTTAATGAAGAGCTGGGAGAAAGCAGAACAAATGATGGCTAAATTTACTTTTCGTGGTAATGAATATTCATTGTATCACTGTCGTTAATGAGGTTCTTAGCAATACTGTGTTCAGGTTTAGTTCTTGATAAATGAGTGAAAAATCTATTTGAGATTAATTGAAGAGTTACGTAGGATTTGAGAAAGGGAAGGGATTGATCCTTCTGGTTCTAATTTGGAAAAGTGAAGTTCAGAGCACTCACAAATTTCCTTGTCTCTTTCACTGTGAATGAAGCCCTGAATATCTTCAGGGAACAGTTAATTATGGTCCAGGAACAGAACCCCTTCCTTTTAGGATGAAGAGCAAACAAAAGAAAGTACTTTTCACAGTTTGTAATTTAAGTGGATAGAATTCACTATTTCAAGCATTTCTTTATTGGACTGGATCCACATGTTCCCTTCCTGTCATGGAAGAACTCCTTCTGTTGGATCCAACCTATCACACCCTTTAATCGCAAATTTGGCTGGTGAATGCCGACAAACTGCAATCCAATATGGGTCATTTTCCAAAGTGCATAAATTCTGAAATCATCCAATAGGCCTTGTGGGAAGAATGTATTACATTAATCAAATGTTCAAAATGCATACTCAAAGTGCTTGTGATGCACGAAATAAGGTAGAGTTGTTAAACTAGTTCTTGGCATGGAACCATTTTAGAAATATACCGTAGCTGTTCTTCCTGCCCATTGTTTTTGGTGCCCCTCCCATGGTTAGAAGCTTGTGAAAACAATTCATGGAGAATGAGACTATCAATGACCACTCATCATGAGGGCTACATATTATCTAGACAATACTGGGCCGGATGGATAAATACTCTGTCTGGTATAAGGAAGCTTCCTACGTTCCTAAAAGACTGTCAGACTTGCCCTGACGAAATAACTCCTTCATCTGTTCTATAAATGAGAATATGTGTGTTCAAAATGATTTAGGAAAACTGATGCCAAACCCAAGTTTTATACTTTTTGTTACAGAAATCGATAAATTCCAAAAAGGGGAAGGAAAGGAAGAAGAAAAGTACATTGATGTAGTGATTAACAAAAATATGAAACTGGGACAAAAAGTATTAATTCCAGTAAAACAGTTTCCCAAGGTAAGTTCAGTGTCACTTATTCTGAATGCAAAGAATGCTTGTTCAATGCATGCTCTTCTTGATTCACCACTGTTTCTGAATCATCAGCGGTTTTGCTTCTCTTCACATTATCTTTTTTTCAGATTTCTCAGTATGGTGTCTAGGAGAAATACTGCAGTGCTTTTATAGACATCAGGAAAAAATATTAATTTCATTTTGCTTGTATAAAAACCTAGGCTGAACCCACCAGATATTGTGGCTATTCTATTATATGATCTCAGATGTTTTGGACTTCAGCTCCCAGCATTCCTGGCCATTGGTCATACTAGCAGGGGCTTCTGAGATTTGAAGGCCATAACATCTGGAGATCCTTCTGCCAACCCAACCTGAAGCATAAGTAAAAATTTGGTAAGCGTTACCGCATATTCACAGAGAAGCTCTGTTAACATGCATTTTAAAAGTAAACTTATACAGCCAAATGCACACTTCATTTTATTTTTATTTTATTTAGGTATGTATTTATTCTCTCGTTACCTTGTTCTATAAAGTACAAAAAGAGGAGTGAAATGTCAGCAGCCTCTTGAGCCCTACTTTTTAAAAAACTTCTTTCAGAATTGGGCAATTTTTGTGGCAACTCCCAGATTTATATGTAGGCAAATGCATATTGTAGCTGAATTAGTAAATGTAGCTCTTAACATTATTTAATCTAGTTTAATAAAACTGTGCTTATATTGACCAAGGGGATAGTTCAGTTCGCATGTCACACTCAGCAACCTATCAAGAAGCCAATTGTGGGCTGCTAAGTAAAAGAGGAAGTGGCAGGCATGTACAACTCCAGCTCCAGTGTGTGAACTGGCCCAGACTGGTGTCATTGCTGGATAACTGAACAGGAACACTCCACACTGTGTTTTACATCTAAAGGCACCAGAGAATCTGGAACCAGGCCCAGAACTTTGCCCCCTGTCCAGTGAAATGCCACCATTTGAATAGTAGTAGAATCTCCTGTTTTGGTTGTTTTTGTCTCCCTGTTTGAAAGGCTGGGTGAGGTGGATGATGGACTGTGTTAGCCCAAGGCCTGTTCCTGGACTCTCCCTTGGAATGGGATGAGAAATAATACTGCAAGAGGTCTCTCATGATAAGTACGGTTGCCGGCCAGATGGGCGATTAATAAATGTAAATAATAAATAAATAAATAAAGTAATCGGAATCTTTCAGATTATTCAGGAATAATCTTCCATTATCTTGTGGGTTCCTTAAATTTTCTCAAATGACGCTGGTCACTTTTTATGTCTCACATTCTTGACAGAGAGGGTTCTACCTTTAATGAACTACAGCTGCTCTCTCTCAGAAGTCTGGAATAAATGGACTGGGTTTACAATGGAGGAGAGCAAAACAGTTGGATGTCCCAAGGATCTGTATTGTATTTTTATAATTGAAATGTAGGACATACATTAAATATTTTCCTGAGAGTAGCCATGTTAGTCTTGCAGTAAAAACGACAATGGCACCTTTAACTATATGCCATGAACGGTTATGCCAGAATAGATTTGTTGGTCTTTACCATGCCACAATCCTCTTTGAGGACAGTAATGTAAAAAGTTGTACTGCAAATGTGTATCTTTTCCATACTGGTCTAATTGTTAGAGCAGTGTTCTCCAACCTTGGGTCCCCAGCTGTTTTTGGCCTACAACTCCCAGCTACGCTGGCTGGGGTATGCTAGGAGTTGTAGGCCAAAAACATCTGTGGACCCAAGGTTGGAAAACACTGTGTTAGAGCTTTCCCTAAAGAATCCAGGACTTGTCATTTGGCGGGGAAGTTTAGAATTATCTGTTGCAACTCTCTAGCCACCATCACAAAACTACAGTTCCCAGAATTCATCTATGGTACCCTTAGAGTTGATGTGGTTGGGTATCATTAACTGCAAGTTAATTACCAAGTAGTTGATAACACTGGCAGCAACTTTTTTTTGAGCTTTCTTAGTTCCAGTTATTCCTTGAGAATCTTGTTGATACCTGAAGGGATGAATACACAAGGTGAATGTTGCTGTTTGTTCTAGAGCAACTGTACTACTACTTCTTTGTCTTTGCAAGGAAGAGCTTCAGTTTCTCTAGCATCTAATGCCTTCTAGTAATAAGAATCAAGTGAACAAAGTGAATGGGATATCTTTATTGATATCAAAGGGAAGGCAAGTTCAACAACTGCAATTAATTATGCATTGAAATCTATATTTTATATTGTAAACACTATTCACAATGCTGCGGTTATGTTGGAAGAGCAGCAGGATTATTGCTGTGTATCTTCCACAAATGAAAAAAAAAATCTTGGCTTTCTAAATTGCTTACATCAAGTAACAGAACTAAAGCTTAATATTTCCTAATTGATACTTTGGGTCTGCATGAATGTTCTGTCTTCAGATTTATATCTTAAAGTAGCTACTTGACATTGTGAAATAGATTTCTTGCATGGTTTACTGTAAATGAATAATTCCTCATTTAGGAATGCACTGAAGATTTATTTATATTGCTTTCCCTTAATAGCATACCTGGCTGTGTATTTCAGGCTGCTCTATTACTGCAAAAGAAGCCTTGTAATCATTAAATCATGACAGGGATTGAAATATATTGACCACTATTCCATTAAACTGAAAAGTAGATCTTTATATATGTTAACTATGGAGTACCATTTGAAGCAATTATTGTTTCTAATAAAACAGAATTGTTGACAAGGCATTACTGATGTCTGAAGGGTTTTTAAGTGTGCTTACTAATTGTCTGAGGCTACATCTACAACACACACACACACACCCCAAACAAAAACCAAGAACCACCCTAACTTAATTGTGATGCGTTTCCTCGGAATCTTGGAATTGAAGCTTGCAGATGTTGCTGAAATTTTGTTGGCTCCCCTGTAATTCCCAGAATTCTGTGGAGAGGCCATGATAACTAAGGGCTTGTACAGATGTAATGCTAGCTTTGCTTTAAACTGTGGTTATGTGATCAGGCTGATAACACATCATTTATTAATGTTAAATTGCACTGACCCCAATATGGAACCTTGGAGGTTGCCACTGTTTACTTCTCTCCATTGTGAAGCCTGTTTATCCCTATCTCTGTTTCTTAACCAGTTGGAAATCTATGAGGACCTGTAGCTGGTTAAAGAACAGGAGGCAGAAAGTAGTTTTATGGAAATGGTTAGCTTAAAGTGGAGCTTTAGGTGGAGACGGGCAGGAGACAGAAGACGGCTGCATTGAGTAGCCCAAGATAATGTTTGTCCTGGGCTATTCCTCTCTAGGGAAATCTTCCCCAGAAGGGTGTGGTTTGTTTAACAAGCAGCCTATTAACAATGCACAGTTATGTACTGGATAAGGTATTGTGTCTTCAGGTGACTTGGGTGGGGAACCTCTTGCCCATGGGTTAATTTGGCCTGCCAGGTCAGCCCATCTGTCCTTAGGTGAAGCCCTTCCCCACAACCGTGCCCCCTGAGGACTAGTGGGAAGGGGTGTCCCTACTGTTATCTCTGATCACTGATCAGACTTAACAGACAGGATTCCCCTGCACTCTGCTGGGAGGGGGAACGGCCATGCCTCCGGACGTCATTCTGTCCGCAGCTGTCCCTGGCCTCGTCAGGTTGGCTTCGTTACATGCAGGCTTTCCCTAGCCGTGTCCCCTGATATCATTTGCCCCCTAGAGGGCTGGGTGGGGCAGGATCATCCAGCCCTCTGCCAGATAGTTCCCAATCCTTGGTGTAAATCTTTGTCCTCATTTGCCTGTTGTAGTAGGTCATGAGGAGCCTGTTTTGACATTGACTTCATTCTATGATATCCCCATTTACTTTCAACCCTATTTTTATTGCTTCAGTTTACCTTGCTTAGATTTGCTGAGGCTACTAATCTCTTCAAAGGTAGGGAACCTATTAAAATGGTTCACCCTCAAAGACTGATAGATTCCGAAGGATACCCAAGTGCTCTGATAAGATTTTCCTGCTAGTAGAGCTGGTGGTCCTGTTGAAGCTCTAGTTGATCTCTGGAATGAAGAAATGGACCAAGCAATTGACAGTATCGCTCCCAAGCTCCCTCTGTTAAGAGGTGGAGTTTACGCTCCTTGGTTTTCTGAAGGGCTTGGGATGGTGAAATTATTAGGTAAATAGCTAGAAGGTGGAGAAAGACCCTGGATGAATCCGACTAAACATGGGTTAGAGCCCATTGTAATGGCAGTGGTGAAGAAATCACTTTCCTGCCACCATTGCATGAGCACCGCATCAGGAAGTAGAGTTGTTCTGGGTAGTGAAGGCATTGTTACAAGCTAGTCCCCAAAGTAGAGACCCTTGGCAGCCCACTGTGGCCAGGTTTCAAAGCAGTTTGCTGAAAGTTAGTCGCATCTTTTCTGACTTAGACTCCGTGTTGAAAACAGGATCTGAGGTGGTGACGGAGATGGCCAATGGTTCTATATTGTTGGATAGGTGTCAACTTTTTCAGCATGAGGATGTAGACAGGTTTCTTGGAAGATTGAAACAAACCGCTTGTGCATTAGATCCATATCCATCCTGGCTGATTAAGACTGCTATAGGGGGAGAGGTCACATGGGTGGTGGGATTTGTAAATAAGTCTTTAGAGGGGAAGGCTGTGTTCCTGTGGTATTAAAGCAGGCAGTCATGAGACCTTTTCTTAAAAAGCTCTCATTTCATTCCTGGATAATTATCAGCTAGTCACTGGTTTATCTTTTTTTGAATAAACTTAGAGTATGTAGTGGTTGCTCAATGTCAGGCATCCTGGAATGAAACTTATTATTTGGATCCTTTCCAATCTGGGTTTAGGCCTGGTTTGGGGACTGGACAGGTTTTGGTAGCTTTGATGGATGACTTCCACTTGGAACTAGACATGGGGAGCACATCCATGTTGGTTCTGCTGGACCTCTCAATGCCATCAACCATATCCGGTTGGTATGGGTTTAGGAGGCATGTTGTGGTGACTCCAGTCTTACATGGTTGGACATGCTCAGAAGGTGATGCTGGGGGATTATTTTTCATCCTGTTAGCCATTGGTCTGTAGGATTTTTCAGGGCTTCACTGTTTCCCACATTGTATTTAACATCTACAGGTAGCGACTGGAAGAGGTCTTCCATGGTTTTGGAATTGAATGTCACCAATATGCTGGTGTCACCCAACTCTATTGCCTTTTCAACTGGTTTCAAGCAGGCTGTGGAGATCTTGAACTGTTTCTGTGTGCAGTGATGAATTGGATGTAGGCTAAAAAGCTGAGGCTTGATCCAGAGAAACTGATCTGGGAATAACAGTGCAGTATGTTCTGGAAGGGATTGCACCCCCTCCGAAGTACTGGGCTCGCAAGTTGGGGATGCTTCTAGATCCTGTGTTGCTCCTGGATATCCAGGTGGCATCTGTGACTAGGAATGTACATTTGCCCATCTTCAGCTGGTGTGTGAGCTGTGTCCCTTTGTGGAGAAGGCAGGTCTGGTCACAGCTACCCATGCTGTAGTAACCTCCAGATTAGATTACTACAACACACTGTAGGTGGGGCTGCTCTTGAGGAGCGTTCAGAAATTGTAGCTGAAGCAAAATACAGCAGCCAGGATGCTTTCGGGTGTCCACTTTTTGGATCATATTGCACCGATCCTGTTTTCCTGCACTGGCTTAGTATTCATTTCCAGGCCCAGTCCAAGCTGCTCATTATTACCTGTAAAGCCTGGTTACCCAAGTGGCATCTGTAAAGCCCTAAATGGCCTAGGACCAGGATATTTGAAAGACCGATTCCTCCTGCATGAACTGCCCATCAGTCATGGTCATCATCTGAGGCCCTGCTCTGTGTTCCATCCCCAAGGGAGATGTGGTTTGCAGTAATGTGAGATAGGGCCTTCTCAGTGGCAGTATCCCAGTTGTGGAGCTCTATTCCAAGTGAGGTTGGACATAACTCTATGTTGATGTTTTTTGGGTGGACAGTCAAGACATTTTCCAAAATCCATGTTGCTGTAATACCTTCGCCAACCAAAAGATCACCAAAAAAAAGTTGTGAAAGCTTTCAAGGTCCCCAGATCTCTTCTTTATGAAAGATGTTCTAGGAAGCTGGTGGTGGTAGTGGGGAGAATAAGGAGGGGGGAAATTGGTTTTGTATCTGGATTGTGTTTCATCGTTGTGTGAACTGCCTTGCGGGCCCTTATGGGGGCAAGAAACTAGTATATAAATCTTTCTATAGGTAAACAGTATTATTTTGGTTGCCCTTTTTGACACCTTTTCCAGCTAAGTGATACTCCCTTTTGAGATGCAGTAACCAGAACTGTACACAGTATTCAAAGTATAGTTGCACCATAGATTTATATAAAGGTATTATATTGGCAGTTCTGTTTTTGATCCCTTTCCTAGTGATCCCTAGCATGAAATTCACCTTTTTCACAGCTGCCACACGGTGGGTTGATGTTTTCATTGATCTATCTACTACAACTCCAAGATCCCTTTATTGGTTAGTCACTGCCAGCTGAGATCCCATTAGTGTATATGGATTTTTTTGCCACAGTGTGGATCAGTTTACACTTTCACTAAAACAGCCTTTGCCATTTTATTGCCCATTTGCCCAGTTTAGAGAGATCCTTTTTGAGCTCTTTATAATCCCTCTTGAATTTAATCCCCCTAAATAATTTGGTGTCAACTGTAAACTTGGCCACCTAATTGCTTACTCCTAACTGCAGATCATGTATGAACAGGTTAAAAAGCAAGGGCCCAATACAGAACCTTGGGGGCACTGTTTACACCCCTCCATTGTGAGAACTGACCATCTATTCCTACTCTCTACCAATCCATAAGAGGATCTGTCCTGTTACCCCATGACTGAAGTATAATTAAGAGCATATTGTAAGGGACTTTGTCAAAACCCTTTTGAAAGTCAAGTACACAGTGAATACTGGATCACTCCTACTCATGTGCTTATTGACACAAGGACTCTAAAAGGTTAGTAAGACAGGACTTACCTTTGTAGCCATGCTGGTTCTTCTTCGTCAAGACTTGTTCTTCTCTATGCTCAATACTCTTTTCGCTTGATAGTCTGTTTTAGAGATGGGTTATGTTTTCATTGTCTTCTGTTGCATGGTGTACAAAGGACTGTTTCAATCAAGGATAGGCAACCTGGTGCCCTCCAGGTGTTTCGGACTCCACTCCCAGAAGCCCCAGTCAGCATGATGAATGGTCAGGGATTCTGTGGTGTAGTGTTTAGAACTCTGAAGACCTGGGTTCTAGTCCTCACTCGGCCATGAAGTTCACAGGGTGACTTTGGGCTGGTCACTGACTCTCATCCTAACCTACCTCACAGGGTTGCTGTGAGGATAAAAATGGAGAGGAGGAGGATCATGAATGCCACCTTGGACTCCTGGTAGGACAGGCAGGATATAAATATAACAAAAATATAAAACAAAAATTCTGGGAATTGTAGTAAAAAATAAAAATATATGTAGGGCAACAGGTTGTCTACTCATGGTTTAAATATTCTAAGTGTGGTGGGAAAATTACCCACTCTGAAGATTATGTATTTGTTTGACTTTGGGAGAGGAGCTAATGTGGGGAAATGCTATATGTCAACAGTTATAGTAGAGAACTATCAGGACTGAAGCAGCATTGTGAGAGAAGGCCTTGACCGCATGGGACACTCTCACCAGCTCAGTCACCGCACGTCAGAGGGCTTCCACTGCAAGTGTAAGACAATTTAGATTGGCTGGTATCTGTCTTGATAGTTCATGAGCTCCCATTTAAATATTAAGTTACCCTTTGCACAGTGATGTGGCTATCTGTTAACACTAATATCAACTGTTTGGTGTTGTCTTTGGTATTGAGGAATGGCCCTCTCCCTGTAGCTACCAGCAATGTGAAGAGGCTAGTGCTAATCCTGTATCAGTTGTTAAGAGGTTTCACGGCTGGTTTTCTTACCAGTCCCAAAGGAAGGGGACTAGCATTAAAATTACCTTGATCCCTTCAGTGCCTGCGAAACATGGACTATCTATAAACGTCACCTCCAACTCCTTGAAAGATTTCATCAACGTTGCCTCTGGAAAATCCTGCGAATTACTTGGGAAGATAGGCGAACAGATGTCAGTGTACTGGAAGAAGCAAAGTACTACTAGCATTGAAAAAATGATCCTTCAACTGCCAACTTCAGTGGACCGGTCATGTTGTTCGAATGCCTGACTGCTGTCTCCCAAAGCAGTTACTTTATTCCCAACTCAAGGATGGAAAGCGGAATATCGGTGGTCAATATAAGAGGTTTAAAGATGTTCTTAAGGCTAATCTAAAAAAATGCAATATAAACATCAAAAACTGGGAAGCTCTGGCCCATGAACGATCTAACTGGAGGTTGGCCTTTCACAAAGGTTCTATGGACTTTGAAGAAGCTCGAGTGCAAGGTGAAAGGGAGAAACGTGCTAAGCGAAAAGCACGTCAAATGAATCCTTTACAAGACCATCTTCCTATCTGGTAACCTGTGTCCTCACTGTGGGAAGCTGTGTGGATCTAGAATTGGCCTCCACAGTCACTTACGGACCCATCGCTAGAGTCTACACAATTTTCTTTAGAATTTTCCTCCTTTTAAAATCTCCTTTTTGTAAATTTTCTTTTTTATCCTGGAAGACAATCTTACTCGGTCACGAGTGATCGCCTGACTGACTGACTGGTCAGGTCATGTGTAGAAAAGCCATTAAAACCCTTGCAACCTTTATTTTACAAGCCTAAGAAAAAAGACTAGATCGAGTATTGGAACAGGAAATGCTGTCATGGTTTGAATTAGTTCCTTTATACTGATGGCACTAAACTTCGCAGTAAGTGGGGTGTGTGTGTTCTGAGTGTGTATGTGGTACATGCACAAACACACTTGAGTATTTTTTTAAATTTCCCTATATCCGAATGGAGTTCAGACCCGTGGGCTTTTTTTGGCACTTCTTCCCACTTTGAGCATTTGCCTTTCCTTTACTTCCTGCCCCTTTTCTTTCCCTGATTCAAACTTATCTGTTGGCAGTGGGGGCATGCATTGGAGCCTCCATTTAGGAGACTGTCATGAGCACATGTGGCAACATTGCTGGTTGTCAGGATGGATGGGATACCTAGTTTTCATGGTTCCTGACACTGCAGATTTTGGGAACTCTGGAAATATTTTCCATGGTCCCTGGTGACTACAAATGATGCTGGTAGTGTATTCCTAATAGAGGCCTTCATTGCCACTAGCTATTGCTGCCCTATAAATTTGGGAAAGGGATGGGGTTAGGATGGGTTTTTTTAAATATATGTATATATATATATATCTTCAAATTGTTTTACATGAACCCATTTTTGATCAGGTCAGGTGAGTTTGCCAGCTACCAATTCTTTGTAGACTACATAATTAGTCACTTCTGGCCTTCTGCATATTTGGATGTAGGCTTTGGAGAATTGGGTTTAGGAAGTTTTATGTTTTGAGGAACCCCCTCCCCCTTCTATTAGTGAAGGGGTTGAGATACCTTTAGGTCGTAGGAAAGAAGCCCTACCAGGGCTCCAGCCAGGCTATACGGGATTAATGACCCAGAGGCCACTTTGACCAGAGTTCAAAGGTCTGGTTAGAGCAGGGGTCCTCAAACTTTTTAAACAGGGGGCCAGTTCATTGTCCCTCCGACTGTTGGGGAGCCGGACTATAGTTTGAAAAAAATATGAACAAATGGATCAAGTTAAAAAAAGGGCCGGGTCCTTTTTTTTACTTGATAGGGGTGATTTTTCCCCCCTTAAATTGAAAGTTATTTTATTTATTTATTTATTTCATTTTTATACCGCCCAATAGCCGAAGCTCTCTGGGCGGTTTACAGCAATTAACAAGACAGTCCCTGCCCTCAGGCTTACAATCTAAAAAAACACGACACACAAGGAAAAAGGAATGGGGAGGGAAGAAGAGGGAATATTAATGAATACTCCTGTCAGGGCTGGTGGTATTTACATATATAGTTGCACAATTGTTTCATGCCTAACACGAATATACTTTTGTTTTTGCCATCACACATATGAGCATACTCTGCTTCAATCCAAAGTAGCATTTTTGAAACATTAGAAATCTGACTTAGCTACATCAGCTCATACATAGGAGGTAAAACACCACCACTAATTTTTCCATATTATGGAAAAGAATTAAAAGAATCTGCGCTTGAAGCGAAAGAGTTAAAAGAAAGTCTGCTTCCGCCAGTCGGCCGGCGGGCTGGATAAAAAGGCAAGGCGGGCCGGATGTGGCCCGCGGGCCTTAGTTTGAAGACCCCTGGGTTAGAGGATCAAGAATAACAGATCCACATCAGGTATTTTGACACCTTAAACAAATAGAGCTCCTCCCCTGACTTGAAGATGTGGTATCTGAGAATTATGTAGCTCTGTTAGCTAAGCTTGAATTATCTCTTGTCATGTTAATGTTAGGTGCTATCTTTCCCCTAATTCCCGTAGCAGTAGTTTAATACAAAATGAGTATAACTAGGATCTGAATTAGCTTCCCGCAGCTGTAGAGATTACTGGGCATCAGTGCAAGACACACAGAGAAAAGTATGAGTGTTCTCATTATTGAATTTGCATGTTTTTGGAAGTCCCAAGTCAAGGTTGAAGAAGGTGCTTTAACAGGAATGTGTGAATGTTCTTCACTTGAAATATTCTCATTTCGCTTACTGGAGTCTGTTGTAGCATGTGAGCGACCGGTGTGGACCTCTAGTCCATTAACTGCAGCAGGATTGTAACTGTCCCAATTTCCTGGTTGTGGAAGTGTGGCATTTGGGGCACAGTGTATGATCCACTACTGATTTGTAAATGTTGGCCTCTCCTGTCATAGTCCCCTACTGCTGCTGCCCCTGTAGAAGGATGGAACCCCTAACACATGTCTCTCTTGTCTGCTCGGACGAGTCCCCAGTTCTCTCCGTAGCTGCTGCCTTAGCCCCTCGTTGTTTATGTCCCACCTTCCCCTGCACACTTTTGAACCACAGTCCTGTCAAATGAGGGCTGGTATCATGCTCAGGTACAAATCTAATTACAGCCTATTTTGGATTATGGTTGTGAAGATTAAATTTACGAGTATTTTACACGATTCTTTCAATATAAGTGTTGACAATTACGTTTCTGTTTACTTGGATGTTGGATTTCTTTGTGCAAATAAGGTGGTGTGCAATCTTACGTGGCAACATTTTAAGTATTGTGACAGCACCGCTTATAACAATCCTCCTCCTCCTCCTGGATGTAGTCCCCATTTCAGGATGCTTATATGACCACCTAGGTGGCTAACAGTATAAAATAATTAAAATCTGAAAACAATAAGTAAAAAGACTAAGGGTGCAATCCTGTGCATGATTAGACAGAAAAAAGTCCTACCACTGGCTAGCTGGAGAATACTGGGAGTTGTAGGACTTTTTTTCTGTCTATACAAAAAAACAATTTAAAAATTGGTTTTAAATTTTTGTAATGTCTTTATTTATATTTAATTGTACTTTATTGTACTTTTTAATTAATGTACACCACCCAGAGATCTTCGGCCATTGGGAGGAATAGCAAATAAATAAACAAGCATAGGATTGCGTTCTAAGAAAATAAATAATAGATTGCAGCAAGGAGAAACAGCAGAGAAGTGTCTCACAGCAGTCAGTTCCCACCGAGCCCAAACTCTAACTGAAACAAACAAATGTTGGCCTCACTTGGGAGAAATTTTTACAACCTAGCCACCACAACTGAAAATACCCTGTCTTATATACCCATCCACCACACCTCAGACCTGGTGCCTGCAAGTTTGTGTTGGAATAAAGGAAGTTCTTCCTGTGAACACCATTTGTTGGCTCACACTGTGATGTTGGCTGCTTTTGCCACCACTGCCCCTCCCCAATCCCAAGAGTATCTTTGCAACTCTATTTAAACATTTTGCAGTGTTTTGTTTTGTTAAATAAAAAAGTAAGATGACTTGAACAGAAAAGTACGGTACATGCTGCTTGGTTTAAAATGGGTGAGCAATTGCAGAAGGTCTGGGGGCCATTTTTGCCCCCCACCTCCACCAGTGGACTGTACCCTCCCCCCACCTTGGATGCGGAAACTGTTGTGATATGTATCACTTCACCAGCTGTAGCACACTGTTTACACATGGAAAGAACAGAATGGCTGTAAACAAGTTTGTTATGTCTTTCTGGGTTCTCGTGTTTTTCGCATGGGAAGCCTAGACCGTGGGAGCCTTATGAGCTAGTCACATGGTTTGTATGTTCTGATGACGTGCTAACTTGTTTTCTGTCTGAAGCCATCTTAGAGAGATGCAGGATTGCTTTCTCTCTTCTCCTTTGTTCTTCTTGCTGGGCTTTTGTTACTGCAACAATGTAACTTCTTTGCTGAGGTGGAGTGAAGCTCAACTTACTCCACTGGATGTAATGCTTGCTATGCATTTATACTTTGCACATGGACTGTAACTAGGAAATGTATACTCTGTAGAACTTTACTTGCTAAGTGAATAAACAGGTAGAATTAGACCTGTGGTGTTACAGAGTGTTTCCTGACTCCATGGATTAATCTGCAAACGGGGAAGCTGGAAGCAAGTTGGATTACAGGCAGGCTGGGCTGGCATCTTCACAACACGCTGCACGCTGCGAAAAGGGGGGAGCTGAGATCTGGAAGATCTGTGTGTGGAATAACAGGCCCCTGCTAGCACACAGACAGGATTTTAAATCTCCCATGCGCACACGCACTCTGCTGCTCACGCGCACCAACAGAAACATATATATATATATATATATATATGTATGTATAATATCCATCAGTGTCCATAGTGGCTACGGGGTGCAAAAAGGGTTAAAAAGTGCTTGGGAACAAGGTAATTTTTGTCTCTCTGGTACTCTGTGTAGCTGCTACGGATGCCCCCCCCCCAATATATTTTAATGAATTTTCGGGGTCAGGGCGGAGGCTGCATGTGGCCTGCAGGGCACATGTTGCCCACTCCTATTTTAAAACCGCAACAACAACAAACCCTTGTTGGTGTTCCACTTTAAGCATAAACCTATTTTCAGCTGCTGGTTTGTTCCTCTTGTCACGAAAGATGGCATAGTTAGAAAGAAGGAGTCATACTATGAGAACACCATGGCTTGGATCCTAAGAACCACAAGTGGAAGGGAGCTCCTGGAAGGGGGAAATTTCCCCAAAGGAGGCAGAGGCATCTTGCACAAGCTCAGCCTTGTGTTCCACCTGTAGCCTTCTGAACTCTTTCCCACACTGCTCAGGAGGGTCCCTTTCCTTCCAGATAGATTTTTCTGGGGGTGCAGGTGGGGGTGGGGGAGGAAGAGGAAATCTTCCTTCCACTCACAGTTCTTAGGATCCAAGCCTATGTCTGTCCACCTTGCATCGAAATGCATGAACCAAATGGATGTGAGTTGATTAATTTTGTCTGGATTGGGGCTACAGTCTTGTGTGGATGTTATCATCACTTTCAGGTTCCTACATTTTTCTTTTTGCTTCTATCAATTCTGTTCTAATGCAGCTTTTTACTGTCCCAAAACTTTTTAATACAGTTATTGTTTGGTGTGGAATAACCACAGAAATTGTGGTAACTTACTTTCCATGTCTGCCGTCCCCCCCCTTTCAGTGGCTGTAAAATTTACAACCCAATACACTTCTTTATTTTGCAGAAACAGCCAAATGCTGTTTTCAGCAACATTTTTCATACCTGACAAGAATCTTAAGTCCCCTCTTACAGCTCCTCAGCACTATGGTTAGTTTTTTATTGCTTTTTTGTTGCTTATTTTGTCTTTCAGTTCAACTTTGTGGGGAAACTTTTGGGCCCACGTGGCAATTCTCTGAAGCGCTTGCAAGAAGAGACATTGACAAAAATGTCAATATTGGGAAAAGGATCCATGAGGGACAAAGCAAAGGTAAAATTGCTAGCTGAAGGTGATTAGTGTGCACTGTACTGCTGTGTGTGTCTTTCTTTGCTGATCCTAGTGTAGTCTGGGGAGAGTCAAAGCAAACACAAATCAAGGTATATGTGTTAGCTCCATCTTCCTTTGTATTCTGCACGCATGCTGGTCCTCCTCCCATAGTGTGCCCCTGTCTTCAGAGGAGATCCCCAGTGATTATGCTTGCTTTATGGACACAAACAACTGTATCCCTGACTGGAACATAGTGGGGTGGAGGGAATGGTAGACCCCATAATCAACAGCCATTCTCCTCCTTTCTCTTGTAATACCAAGTGTGTGACATGATCTCACTGCGCTGTGAGTTTCCCCATCCCCACTCCACTTCAATGGCTGCTGCTTTTGTGGTGTGGAGGGTTGGAGTGGCAAAGAAAATTGCAACATGGTGATGCCACATCACATACTTCATTGGTGAGCCCTTACCGAGATAAATAGGAAGAGGAAATATGTGGGCTGCTGTTTTCAGTAGCAAACATACATCTCCTTATGTCCAGTGTGAGCCAGTGAAGTGTAGAGGCCAGGGCGTTGCTTATGGTAAATATTCAGAATTAGAATTGTAGAGTTGGAGGGGGACTTGTAGGCCAGCCAATCCCCTGCTTGATGCAGGGAATTCCTTCCCAACAGATGGCTGTCCAGCAGATGTAAAACACTACTACAATCTAGCACTGCTACAAAGCACTATCCCATCTAATCTGTTTTTTTAAGTACCTAACAGTTTTGTAAATCTATTATCTACCTCCCCACACTGCACATATTCAATTGGGGCACATTCTCCCAAGGGCACACTTGCTCTTCTCCACCTACACTGGCTTCTGAAGTAGGTGTGCTAGTGAAAGGACCCCAACATTTCTCTTAATGTTGGACCTTGTGACTGATATCCAAGATGGCTGTACATCCCATCTTAATAGTTGATTACATTAGGGATAGGAGGGGAAACAGTACAATGGCATTTTTGCATCGACCACCATCAGTTCAGCCACAGACTGCATCAGGTCACATGGTTTTAAAAGCCCACAACAAAAAAGTGTTTGCGCTTTTAATTAAAGATAGTGTAGAGCACATAATTGTCTATAATTTTATTATTTATAATATGTTACCCTACATATATGTTGAAGTCATGCATGCTTCTCTAATGTACATGTGTACAGGCACAACAAACATTTCAAAAGGCACCCTGAAAATCTCTCCCAAAGGCCAACATCTTGGTATTGATTTGGCTTGTTCTCTCTCTGGAGGATTTTTTGGTTACCATATTCTCAGGAACTTTAAGCTGAAAGAACATGCTAAACCCCAATGCAAGACATTCATTTCCCCTGATACAAGGTATTCATTTCCACGATCATTATAGAGGGACATGCAGATAAACGAAGTAGCAAGAAAAAAAAATTGGTTAACTTTGATTCAAGCTGACTAGATCAAGAGAGGGAGGCAGATAATCACAGATATTTCACATAGACCTCTTATATCCGCAGATATTTCAAGTGTCAGCTTTTCAATTTACTAATGCAATACCCTGTGGTTCTCCCAAGGCAAGGTACCAAAAATTTGTAGCAGAACTGAGATTCCTGGATTCAAATCAAGCAGGTTTCATTGACCTGAAGTCAAATGAAGCTTATATGAATCTAAGGTAAATCCGCAAGACAACTTGCAAAGAGCATATGGCAGCAGATGTTTAGATTGATAGCCCACCCCATCTCAAAGGCTTAGGGGTGGGTAAAACCTGCAAACATGCCCCCCTCTATTAAATCAGAATAAAATTCATGAATAGAATGGGAATTTCTGGCTTCTCTGGACAGTGACTGGGATTCAAATACTGTGCATACACTTGGGTTCCCCCACCCCAGTTTCCCTCTTTTCAGCAACAGCATCCTGAAAGGCCTCCTCCCCTTAAAGTTTGGGAGCCTTCTGAAGCGGAAAAAACAAAATAAACTGTTGGTGCCACCGCCTTGCACAACTGTTGGGGGGAAATCCCTTCCCTGGCTTCTAGTTGGTGAAGAAACTGGGGGCTTACCTGTGTCATGCTGCACTTCCAAGGCCCTCCAAGCACCTTGAAATTGCAGTGTAATGCAGCCACGATCATTCTACCCCCCTCCTGAAACCGAAGCTCCAGCAGGAAGTCTGGAGCTAATCAGTCCAGGTGCTTGGAGCCACTAGGATAGCACAGCACAGGTGGGGCAGGGAAGATCCTCACCCCCCTTTGCCAGCTTCTGGTGCCTCAGATTGGTAAAGATGTTGTATGACTGACTTCACAGAGTTGTTGTAAATGTTAGGCTTGGCTTGAGTGACCTTGTTCATGTTAGCCAGTGACTATCATGCCTCATTGGCAACTCAGATTTGTGTGTATAGCATCCAAGCCCATATTATGCCTATATTATCTCGGTTATCCCTGGTTTAGATAAAGGGTTTTTAAAAACCTAGCACTAAATGCAGAAATTATATCTATATGTAAAATAATGCAATATGAATAAATATTTGTAGGAGAGTGATTATAGCCAGTGTATAGGCTAACACAAGGAGAGATGGCAACTACCTTACACTAACTACCAAACTACAATTTGCCCTGAAAAGATGCACAGAATTTGGTGGTCACTGCTTATAGGCTGTTGGCCCCTAGAGCAGATGAGTAGCCATTTTTGCATGATTACAACAAAACACCAGCACAAGCTTTCCAGGCTGCGTGAGTGGTAATTCTAGCCTCCAAGCCTGGCAGTAGTCAGAGACAGCTGCTATGAAGGCTGAGAACCACTGCCACTGGGCATAGTGTATAGTATGCCCAAGATTTTGCATACTGTGGTGTTTTTTTTTCTTTTTAATGAAAACAACAGATCAGAGCTCTGCACCAAGCTATATGTGACTTGATATCTTCTTGAAATGAGTATATACAGTATCTTATATAATTCTGCTCCTGGTTGCAGGGAGGTAGAAGCTCTGCCCCTTCCTGACAATTGGGAAGCACAGTCCCTCCCCAGGCTTTGGAAATCTGACAAAGTACAGTCCATGCTACGTGCACAGTTTTAAGGGCTAGAAACATGGTCTTTTTAAAGAGTGAAAACTGAGATTCTCAGGATACTGACTTTTGCACTTTAATTGTGTGATCGTTGAATACACACAGTTTCATGTGTACCTGTGATTCAGGCTATAGAGCAGGGGTGGGTAACTTGTGGCCCTTCAGATGTTTTGGCCTACAACTCCCATCATCCCTCTCCATTGGCTATGTTGACTAGGGCTGATGGGAGTTGTAGGCCAAAATATCTGGAGGGCCACAAGTTGCCCAACCCTGCTATAGCGAGTTCATGGTTGCACAAGTACACGTATGGCTGTTCTAAGGACATACTGAGCTGCCATTCAGATTATTATTGGTTGAGATGGTCCTAAGCTCTTGATCATGTTAAATCCTATTTTTATATGCATTTGATAGAAGAGCTCCCCACTGGATTGATTGAAAATCCTGAGCAGAGCAATGTTTGTAAAGTTATTTTATATCTAACACTGGTTTGTCACAAATGCAGACCAGGATGTCTAGATCCCACTTCAGTTGCTGGGCATTTCAAATAAATGCATTTCCGTGATCTTCATGCTTCTCTATAGTATGAACAAGTCGAGTGTGTTTGCAGTGCTCATTTTCAATTTACTTGGCCATCACACATTTGCATGACTTTATTATATTTTTAATGCACAGTTTTGTCTTTGAATCCTTGATAGTGCTTCTAGATAATCTTGGGTCTTTCAGGATTGTTCAGTAAAATATTTTTTTCCAGTGCTTTGTTTAGTGTTAAATTATTCAGTAGATTGGGGCTTGTACTGCTTCCCAAGGGAGATTATTAGAGTCTAACAGATCTCACCGTTAAGAAATATTTTGTGATAGCTGGCTTATATTTCTCCATTGTACATTTCTTTCTTGCGGGTCCTAACCGTTCTGCCTCTGGACCTCCCTAAATTACTCATAAGTAAAGAATTATCCTCATTTTTCAAAAGACTACTTCATTATGTGCAAGTAAGACAACCTGCTGCTAAAACTCTTGAATACAAATCTTGATCCCAAGGTTTTCCAGCTTTATGTCACAAATAGGAAAAGAAAAGAAGAAAATACAACAGCTGAAAGGGTAATACTGAGGGAGGTTTTAATTTATATATATTTCGCTGTTTTTATTACCAGCTTTGACAAGTTCCAGACAGCTAATTATGGTGTGTTAATTCCCCTGCTCTGAATTTGCTAATCAACTAATCAGATTGCTTTGCTTTTCCATCCAATTTAGGCAGTCTGAATGCTCTAAATTTTACAACAAAAAGATTAGCGGCAATAAGCTGGTACTGATTGTCATTCCTAAGTAACTCATAATTATGACACACCAAGAGAAAACATGAGAGCTTTTTAAAAGTCAGTCAAACTTCTATTTGTGGACCTATTTAGAAAGAAAGGTGCTGGCATGAGAGTATTTTTAACAGAGAGAATTTAACAGAGATAATTTTCTATTCTTGCTAAATAGAACAAGAAATACTGTTAAAAGTATCTTAACATGACACAGGAGTAGTTCAAAACAAACAGTGCACTGCCTTAGATTAGCAGAAGTCGGAGAGCCACTCCACAGGGTGAAATCTGCTCAGTTCAGTATGTCTTGAGCCATCCATGGTCTTGTGCACAGGGCCATAACTGGGGGGAGGGACTGGCAGCCCTGGCTCCGTCTGGAGCATACTAGACCCCTACTTCTTTTGCTCTATATCCACCTTCTTTAGCACTGGAGTGGAAAACGTGCAGGCAGTATTTAATCTAATTCCAAGTAAGCGCTAAACCTATTCCTGCCTTCCAGTGTTCTGGCCAGTGAATGCAATGAGATGATTGATAAGACACTTAGTAAAATAAGTGAACCAGCCTATCCAGCTGCAGTGACCTGACAATGATTTCCATGATTATGGGAGCACCTTCTCCCCCCCCCCCCCCCCCGCCCCAGGTTCTGGCTGCTTATTTCCTCTCCCTTCCCTTGTGCAAAGGATGAGATAGCCAGTCAGAAACAAGAGACACTAATATGCTTGCCAAGATCATCCCCACCCCCAACCATTGACTTACTATCTTCATGATTCATCTGTGCTTACCTGTATGCATTCCATGAGGGTCAATAGCATCTGCTAAGTATCTCTGTATCTCAGTTGCCAAGCAACAGAGGCAAGGAAGAAGGCCAGAAAAGAGGAACCAGAATGGATGTAAAATACTTGGTAAATGAAAAGTGTTATGATGAAAGTTGAAAGTTGGAGCAGGACTGGAAGCTGCTGGTTGGGAAAGACTCAGTACTCTAGAAGAAAAATAGCAAAGGACTTCACAGACCCATAGAGTAGGCAGTAGGGTTGCCACCTTCTGATTTTAAAAATATTGGTCCCTTTAGTGAGACAAGGGGCAAAACCCTATAGGTCAGGGAGTAGAGCCTGGAGGAATTTGGCAGGTGAGAGAGGGAGAGCCAGGATGGAGTCTGGCAGAACACCTGGCTTTACTAGTTAGAACAGTAAAATATTTAGCTCGTTGGCAACTCTAATGGGCATTGAGGAAGAAGATGAACTCCTTTCAGCTTCTATCTAGTTTCAAGAAAAACTTGAAGGACTGGATTTAATTGTATTTTTCCGCAAAATCAACATATTTTCCCCACACACTTTCCATGAATATGGCAGCTTCTAGCCTTTTTTCAGGCAGAGCTCAGCCTAAAAGAATTTTTTTTTGGGGGGGACAGGATGGGACAGGTTCAGCATGTAGTCATTTATCAACCTAAGATCTAAAATATTTATAGAAAAGCTTGAGCATAGTTTTCTAGGAGCATGTTTTTCTAGGAGCATGGAAGGTGTTATCCCTTGGAGCAGGGTAGGAATATCCACCCTTGTGAATATGCTCAAAGTTAGCTGTTAACCTTCCATGTCCCTAAAAATGTAGTACAGATGTTTTGGACTATAATTCCCATAATTTTTAACAATTGCCTATGCTGGCTTGGGCCGAAGGGAGTTGCAGGCCAAAACATCTGGAGGGTACCACATTGCCTACCTTGTGAGGATCCAAAATGGCTCTAAATCCACCTACAGTTATGAGGGCAGCGAGGGAGAATTAATCCAACATTGTTTCTCAAATAGAGAGGCACAGCTTTGTAGATAGACTGGGTCCCAGAGGAGTTATGACGCTTCCTAATTTCCAGTGATTGTTCTACGTCATCTTAATTCAATAGGTGTAATGCTGGACTTGTTTCTGTTGGTGAGAATCAAGGGAGAAATATTTCTTGGTCTCCTGTTGGTTCCCTCTGAAGGGTCATGCAACAAAACATTGGTGAAGAGAATTGCCTTGCTGGATCAGACAGAGTTGAATCTAGTCCAGCATTTTCCTTCCAACACCAAACACCACATGGCTAGGGATGTGTGAGGAATCTGTTCGAGGGGTGGAAATCCATTGGATTTCCTTGGTTCAGCCCCCAGGATTCTGGTTCTCTGCCCACGCACTGGCACAGAATCGCTGCAGTGCGAGTCAAGCCAGCTTGCAGACTTCCACCTGTAAGACGGACGGCGATTTGTGTATTTTTTTTCAACCCACCAATGGAATTTGCACAAAACGGCTCACGAAAAGCACTTGGCTCTAGCGTGATTTGTGCAAATTGTACAAGTCGTGTTAAAACAAGATTTCCGGCCGCTGTTATGCGCAAATTCCATTGGTGGTTTGAAAAAAATATGCAAATCGCAGTCTGTCTTACAGGCAGAAGTCTGCGAAAAAAACTCGACTCAGCCTGTTTGTTTGTGTGGAGGAAGGGGGGGCTGGCTGACCCGCCACACCCCCACCCTTTCCTACCCCAAAGGACCCAAGACCCCCAGAGATCTCAAGGTACCAGATTGCCAGCCTCAGCTGTCTGCAATCCTACTTGAATCTCTGTTCAGGGACTTGCCTTTGTCTATAACCTGGATTTAGTTACTGAACCAAGCAGAGCAATCCACAAACACCATGTGGGGTAAAACCAAGAAAGGTTTATTCTGGTAGCATTTTACAACAAGAATAGGGAAATGAGAGAAGCACAAAATGGGGAGACACTTTGGTACAAAGTAAAGCTGCAAAATAACAAAACCTGATTCCTTAATATCTCCCAGGCACACAACTCTGTTACCTGGGGGTCTGTTCTCTTCCAGGGTTAGATCCAACACAGCCTTGCTGCCAGGGAGGACTACTTCACCTACCCGAAGGTCCGAGATGGGTAGCCCTCCACAAGGCCTGTCTTTACCAGAGCCCTCATTCAGCTAATTTCACCAGGAGCTACCTGGGGTCATATCCTGAGGCCCCCCGAAGGCTTGGACCTCTGCCTGGCTTGCTGCCATGGCTCCACAGCCAGCAACCACGCGACGAACAAAGACACAAAGGCTACACTTTGGGAATATACCGTACCTTTTTCCCCTCCCCCCCCTCCTTCCTGTAGCTTCTCTGCCTCCAGTCAATCATGATGCACTTCACCTGGCCAGGCAGGGAGGGGAGCTCATGACTCATGGCATTTGCACTTGAAAGCCGGGTCACTGTAGACTTTGGGACGCGGCAGGGGCTATCAAGAGGAACCATACACACACACACACCCAGCCTTTAGCCGGTTCACACATGAGGGTGTGTGTGTGTGTGTGTGTGTGTGCGTGCACGCGCGCATGCATGCATGCATGCATGCATGAACCCCCAAAGGCTCCTTCCTTCACAGTTTGGAAGTGGGCAGGAAATCTGGCGAGCTCAAACAGGTCGGATTTCCCTGTTTTGGTACATCCCTTCACATGGCCAAATGCCTTGGGGTTCTCACAAGTAATGGCCATACCTTGTTATTGCTCTGTTAGCATTTTGACCCCACTCTTCATCCCCATCTGTAAGGGGCTCAGATCAATAAAAAACAAGACAGTCCCATTGTTTGTCCCCAGTTCAGAGGCATACTGCTTCTATTCGTGGACGCTCCATTTAGCTATCATGTGAAATAGCCATTGATAGATACCGTATATCCTCCATGAGAGACATCAGAGCTCGTGGCCATAATCTTGCACATTTGAATTCAGTGAGTTAGTTACTTCAGCTGTTTCTGAGCTCAGGTTTTCTGGAGTGAAAATTTCCCCACTATTCATGCAGCCTTGTGGATCTTTCCCCCCCCTTTTTTAACTTTTTTTAAAAAAAAGTCTCCAAAAATGGGCTTCAAAATTTTGAGAAACATCCTTGCTGTCTTCCCATTCACAGCTTGGAAGTGCGAACTGTTGAATTGCTTTGTTTAGAGCAGCTCACCGTAGGGAAATATGCTCACCCTCTCAAACACTGAGAATCCCTTGTCTAACTGGGCTACTCCAGCATTCTCCAACCTGGTGCCCTCCAGATGTTATGAACTACAACTCCCCTCAGCCCCCACCCTGCATGACCACTGGTCAGGGATGATGTGGGTTAGGAAACCTTCAGAGGAAGTTAAATATGCCCCCCACCCTGCCGAGGTATGTAAGCTTGAGAAACTGGATGTGCACCATTACAGGCTGCTCTAGTCTCTCTTAATCATATGGGCTGCAATGGTGTTGCAATTACAAAGTATTTCCCCGCTCCGGAGGGGGTCTGTGAAAGTATAGCTGTGTGTAGCCAAGTAGGTTCATACCTTTGGGTCTGTTTATGGAGGTGAGTGATTCAATTTGTTTAGTTGTGTGTGTTTGTGTGCTTTTAGAGGAAGTCCTTACAAGGCAGCTTACAGTTATTTATTTATTTTTTAAAATAAAAGGTAGGAAGCTGCCTCATACTGAGTCAGACCATTAGCCCATGTAGCCCAGTATTGTCGACACTGACTGGTAGCGGCTCTCCAGGGCTTCAGACTGGAGTTTTTCCAGTACTACCTGGAGATGCCAGGGATTGAAGCTTGGACCGTCTGCATGCAAAGCATGTGCTCCACCACTGAGCTATGCTCCCCTCCCACAAGGTACAGAACCTTCCCATACAATAAAAAATAATATAATTGTATAACCAGCAATTCTTGGTGTAGTCTTCATGCATATAAGTAATCTAATTGAATTTTTCATTGAACTCTATGATAAACAGCTGATATTGTACCCAAACTGGGAATCCTCATGCTTTGTATTTCATCAGTAGTGGCCATCTTGTCACAAAAAAATACATTTCACAGAAACTGCTTAGAGGTTGGAAAAGGTAGGTATCCCCATTGTTGGGATAATATAGGCTTCCCCAATGTGGTACCCTCCAGATGTTTTGGACTGCAATTCCCATCACTTCTGACCGGTCCCATACTGGCTGGGGATGATGGGAGTTGTAGTCAACACATCCCGAGGGCGCCACTTCGGGGAAGGGCAATATAAGAAATAACACAATGTATACTTATACATGCTTTTAGTGATTTCAGTTCAAGTACAATGCAAGATTCTAATTGGTAGGGGCTTGCTCCTTGTTTTCTTTAGAGATGAATATTAATCTTCAATATCTGCCCATTGTCGATTGAGATCCATTATGGACACTCACTGTTGGATGCTGAATATTGGGCCGTATCGGAGATACTGGTTACAAATCCTTGCTTCACATATTATGGATTAGAGCAGTGTTCCTCAACCTTTTTCCGACTTTGGCCCCCTTCCGACCTTGTTTCCTTCCTGTTTTCTTTCCTGTTTTCTTTTCTCGGTCACTTCTCTGTTTTCTTCACTTCTCTCTCTGGCCCCCTAATCTCGTGCCGTGGCCCCTCATCTATGTGATTTTCACCTGTGGCCCCCTTGAAATATCCTGGGGCCCCCTGGGGGCCTTATGGCCCCAGGTTGAGAACCCCTGGATTAGAGCATATTACATTTCAAATGACAGTGCTCTCCCCCCCTCCATTTGAAACATCTCAGTTGGCCATGGCTTTCACTATATCACAGGCAAAGACCGCTTTATTCAAGTGAGCCTTTGGTGTGCCTGTTGACCTGGATGCTGTTTTTACTCTGTTTTTGTTCTGTTCCGAATTGCTTTGAATTGTGTTTCAGTGTGTTGTTCAATGTGTTGTTTTTATCAGTGATTGTAAGCCGCCTTGAGTGTCATTTTTGGGAGAAAGGTGGGGTACAAATCAAATGAATGAATAAATATTTGTGCACTGTCCATAACTATGGTGAACCTAGTATGTGTAGTTGCTTTTAGACATGAGTATACATTGCATGTACCTTTGTGTGTACACTGAAATTTGTAATGTGTAAAATGTCCCTTAGTGTGACCTCCTCCATCTGTAGTAATGGTGACAGGCTTCAGTTAGTTGGTATGAGATTGAATGAGAAAGGCTAGAATGCGCAGTTACGATGGTACATAAGCCGTACTGCTGAGATGCTTCTTCTAACACAGTGTTCTCCTGGCTGGGGCATGCTGGGAGTTGTAGGCCAAAAACATCTGGGGACCCAGGGTTGGAGAACACTGTTCTAACAGAACGTCTTGTACTACCATCAAACAGCATGTCTGTACTTGAAGGTCTGTGGACATGTTAGGAATAAAGGAAGCTGCCAGAGTCAGACACTAGGTCCATCTAACTCAGTATATTTTTTTTTACTGACTGACTGCAGCTCTCCAGGGTTTTAAGAGAGGGGCCTTTCCCAGCCGTAACTGAAGATGACAGGATTTTTGAATTCAAAGCATGTGGTCTTGTCTTGTCTTCTGCAGAATAATTTAGGAGATAATTGTAAGTTTGTTTCCAGGCTCGTTTTGATTGAGAATTTAAAATAAATAAAAAATCAATAGTCTGTAAGATGGCAACTGTTAATGAAAACTTTGCTTTTATGTTTTTCTACCCCATATGATTATTCTCTATGTATTACTTTTCTGTCTTCCCAGGAAGAAGAGTTGAGGAAAAGTGGAGAAGCGAAGTACTTCCACCTAAATGATGACCTGCATGTGTTAATTGAGGTGTTTGCCCCGCCAGCAGAAGCATATGCCAGAATGGGACATGCACTGGAAGAAATTAAGAAGTTCCTCATCCCTGTTAGTACATATTGCAACCTTTTTCATTTCAGTTGTTGTTCTACATGAAAAGTTACCTCTGTTTTTTATGGGAGGACTTTTTTATTTTTATTTTTTGAGACTTACAGACAGGTCAGAATAAAAATATAATCTTGAAGACCCACTTGGTCAACACTTTGGTGGTGAAAAAGGCATTGTATTCCAGTAAGATGCTACTGTTAGGCATAGATTCCTTTCCTGACAAGAACATCAGAAAGTTTTAAGCTGGCACTGGAAAGAATTCTGGCATGTGTGTTGTACGCCTTCACTCATGTCTAAAAACGTTATTGCATTCCAGGTCAACTGGCCATCATGGAAGCCAAAGAGCAGAAGTTAATGCCCTGTATGAATGGAGTCTAAACGGCCACAAACAGTTGTAGCCTATTTTGGTCCTTGGTCGACGTCTTCTGTCTGTGATGTAGAAACATGTCCCTGAAATTCAGTGTATTAGATAGTTTGTCATACTTCGAGTAGACTCATTAAAATCAGTGGGGCCAAATTAGTCATGAGCAACTTGATTTCAATGGGTCTACTCAAAACATAACTAAGTCTGGAACCTACTGATAGTGTGGTGTTGGCCAGTTCATGGAAGGAATGTTGATAAATGTTCATTGGCCATTGCCGCAGATCTCCATTACAGAAGCTATGTAGTATGTACCTCCTGAATACCAGATGCTGAGCTGGAGACTAATGGGGAAAGGCCATCACGTTCATGCTCAGTCTGGCTGACTGCTTTTGGAAACAGAGTGCTGGAATAGATAGAGCTTTCATCTCATGCATCAAATCAGTTCTTATGGTCTGCAAAGTCAGCTGGGGTTTAATGTACAATCTGAGGTGATCAGTGAAGAATATCATTAGATGGACATAAATGTATCCATAAAGAATATAGGTTGGATCCAGACTGTGTCATGCTTGGCATAGACCCATTGAAATCAGTGGGACTTAAGTCAGTCATTACTTATTTAACTTAACTAGTCTTAACTAATTTAACTATGGTGCTGTCTAGATCCAACCCTATGTTTTCTAGGATTAATAGCAGAGATACAGGTTTAAAACTGAAATCAACTAACAAAAGCGACCCTTGAAAATTCTGCATATACTACTTTGTTGAGTAGACAGTGCCCCCATCCCATTTAAACTGTTTGGGAGTTAACAATCCACATGTCACATTACTGTAGCTGTGACCCTATCCATTTAGTGTTGTAACATAACGTGGGAACAATGGGTTTAGGCCGAAACAGTGTCTGGTGTAACCCTGCTCACATTTAGTGGCAAACCCCATTCATAAAAAGGAGTATTGCACCATGACGCTGGCATTGTTACATGTATATAGTGCAACTTTCAGATGAGAGCTCTCCCAGCCTTGCTGCTTACAAGTAGTGCTGCCAACCGCTGGCCTTAACAATATTGTTGGAGCAGCCTGTGGGAGATCTGGGTTCTAGTCCCTGCTCAGTCATGAAACTCACTGGGTGACTTTGGGCCAGTCACTGACTCTCAGCCTAACCTACCTCACAGGGTTGTGAGGATCAAATGGAGAGGAGGAGGAGGATTATGTAAGCCGCCTTGGGTTCCTTGCAGGAAAAAAGGCAGGGTATAAATGTAATAAATAAATAAAAATAAAACTTTGGGAATTGTTACTGCCTTTCACATCTGCTCTACTAGAACCTTGTAAAAGTTTTCTGGATTGAAAAGTTGTGCATAAATTAAATAAATGGAACATGACATTCTCGCCACATGGCGTGCACTTCCATAGGACTATTCCACCATGTCAGAATTGCAGTGGAAGGCTAGGTGCAGCTTTGCTGAGCTGGCGCCTCTCACCTTGAAAATAAGTGAGTTGCCCTGCTGTGGATCTGTATTTTACTATGATATGTATTCCTGATTTTTAAATGTTTGGAATCTTAATCCATTTTGTATTAGGACCTTGTGAGAACTGGTTCCCTACTTGCTACCAAATGAATAGCCAAATCATGTAGCTCTATGCAGAAAAATCCCAGAAATCCCATTCATTTGGATGTTCTATTAACTGAATGTCTTAAGAGCTTTGTTAGCTTAGGAAGCCCTGACTAAGTGGATCCTGGGAGATTTGTATAAGGTCATGAACCCATTACCAGAATTTCTGGTAGTTTTCTGTGCAGAGCCTTGGGCAGCCATCCAGCCATTTATATGGTAGCAAGTAAAAGATTTGGTTCATACAGCCATGTTCTTGTTCATTTTTTTGCTTGTCTTAAAACTAATAGTGTTGCTATTGGAAAGTCAGGAAACTGTTCAGAAGTCTGTGCTGTTTTCACCCCCCCAACCACACCCCAATAGTCTTTGGAAGACCAGACTGGATTTTTCTAGACAAATGTCTTCAGTCTGTTCTTCCAGTTGTTTGGTTAATGAACTGTTTAAAATCATGAAATCCTGTCAGGGTTGCTAGTATTTTGAATAAAATCTCTTCAGTGGGAAAGGAAACCCTCACAGAGAACTGTTTGGAGTAAGATGAAAGAAACTATATTGGACTCCGTCATCCCTTTTACTCCTTTACACAAAGCTATCTAACTCAATTATAGAATCCCCATGAATAGAAATTGAACTCTGAAGTGCCAACATTAGCTCACTTATCTATTTTTGTGTCCTGGATGAGGAAGAGCGTGTCCTCTTTGAACACGGAGGAGTGTTCATTGCTTTGAAGTCCTCTATACAGTTGAGAGGCACTCTCCAAACTGTAAAATAACTTTTGTTTTGAATTTTGTAATACTCTTGAAAGGAACTCTGTGGAGAGTAGAATAGTTTACTGCCTGCATCTTATTTATGACTTGGAGCTTCTGGCTGGAAACCGTTTCAGTATTTTTAAAATCAAGCCACTCTCAAAACATCAATTCAGAGGCTGAATGTAAATGGAGAATTCAAGCAGGTTCTCCATCCACATACCAGCACCTCATGTTAAGCACGCCTTCTGTATTTTGGGACTTTTCTAACTAGATCTGTGTTTATTTGAATTGCTGCACAGCCACCAGGCCAAACCAAAAGATGCACAGTACACCAGATTCTGCTGTGATCTCTGTACTCCCCCACATACACACACAAACGCATTCGTAGCAAACATAGTTCATAGCAAATACATTCACGTGATTAGTCACTCTGCAGTGTGTTGCTGATAGTAGAACCCGCAACCAACTGGTAGAACTTGCCACAGGTGTGTTTGTCTTCTCTCCCCCAACCATTGGCTTGACTTATCCACCAACCATTGTTTGTGGCTGCCTCTGCCTCCTCCCACCCTGTGTCCTGTGGTATTTACAGATAGCCCTACTGTGCTGGGCTTTTGCAGGATGTATTGACAGCACCAGGCTTCTGCCACCATTTCCTGTAAAAACTGTGGGGAGGGAGGAAAACCATTCCGTTATTCTCTCCAGCTCCATGAATTATGGAAGACTTTAGTAGAAGGAGGGATGTCTTCTCCACCTGCAATTTCTGGAAAATTTAGCGAGGAGATCTTTGTGCTGAGCATGTGGAGTTACAGGTGCTTGGTAGGTGGTGGGGGGAAGTCCTAGTGGATTTATGGAACCCCAGTACTACCACCACCATTCAAGACCTATCTTGCATATATATAATTCTGCAAAGCAAATGGATGACTAAGCTTCATCTCTGCTGGATACTAGTGATCTGGAATGCCTGAATATTACCAGACTCCGCTTCATTTGGGATGGTGGTATTAAAGACAAACTGGTGTCAGTCGTCTTTTATGCATTCATGCACACATGGCACAGCTACTGTTCCTTGCTTTGTACTATTGAACCCAGCAGTACTCTTGCTTAGTTGCATTAAAAGGGGCTTACAAGTGTGTTCTTTTTAAGGATTAAACAATTAGAAAGAAGGATAGGTCTATCAGGGGCTATCATCCATGGCAATTAAATGGAATCAATTGATACCAGATGCTGTGGGGAGAAACAGGAGAATGCCACGATCTTCAAGTCTTGCTTGTGAAATGGCCAAAGGCATCTGGACGGCTATGGCTGAAAACACTATGCTGGACTAGATACACTTTGATCTGATCCTGCAAGGCACTTCTTATATTCTTGATACTTCCCCTAGCTCAGTGACTAAGCTTCAAGAGAAGATAAGAGTATCAATCTTGGCAGTAGCTTAATGAGGGTTGAAAAACAAGGATTTAAGTGATTTCTTGCATCCTGTGGGAATACCTTGGATTTTTTTTTTTAAAAGGTTAAAAAACAAATAACTGATTCAGCCCAGTAAAAAGGAGTCTATATCAATCATGTGCCTCTACCTTTATAACTGTTTGTCAGATATTTGCAACATGAACAAATACAAAATGCCATTAAATATTTGACATGGATATCTTCAGAGGTGAATGTATCCTCTTCCTTCCTGCCTAGGACTACAATGATGAAATCCGACAGGCACAATTGCAGGAATTAACTTACTTGAATGGTGGCTCAGAAGATGCAGAAGTTCCAGTAGTTCGTGGAAAACCTCCTTTACGGTCACGGGGAGTACCAGCCCCTGCTTTGGCAAGGTAGGTGTTGCTTAATTTCTATACCTTCTTCGTGGGGTCTGTGCATCACTCTTTGGGCTCTGCACCTGCACAGAGCCCCATTTGGGAAACTTCTATAGCTTCTATACTCACTGGACCTCACTGCCTCTGTGTAAGGATTTTGCCTTTTGTTTTAAACAGCAGCAAATATTTTTTTCAAAAAATTGGCTTGCTGGTATACTAGAAAGCAACATTAAATGGATGGGATAGGTAAGATAAAAGCTCACAGGTCATACCTGGCCTAATAAGGCCTGTAGAATGCCATGTTACTGCTACGAGTCTGTAGATTTGAGATGTGAAGTCGTCTGTGCTGATGGGAGTTAGGAAGATGAGTTTTGCAGGCAAATATGATGTATAAATTTTGTTTGCCTACCTTGTGGTCAGTGGTGCTCATACAGTAATACCTCGGATTACGAGTAACCTGGTTGCGAGTTTCTCGTAAGACGAGGAAAAATTTGGCATAAATTTACATTTGAAAGACGAGCAGGTCTCGCAACACGAGCCGCTGCTGCCGCATGTGGCTCCTGTTGCGAGATGTCTTTCAAATTTAAATTTATGCTAGCAACGCGAGGCGCCGGCTGAGCGAGCGGCCGCCACCTCGCGCTGCTGCGCTGGCCAGCCAAGCGAGTGGCCAGGAGGCGGGGGCATCCCTGGAGGCGAGACGTGGCTTGGCTTGGCCGCCGCCTTGCGCTGCTGCTCCGGCCGGCCGAGTAGCCAGGAGGTGGGGGCTTCCGTGGAGGCGCGCCAGGCTCCTTTCTCCCCAAAAGGCAGCAGCATCGGCAGCACTTAATCCTTTCTAAAAAGCACACAAATCCTTACAAATTCTCATAGTATGAACCATAATCTCTCTAATACTGAGACAGACTGAATGTATTTCAAGCATTTTCTGTCAGTTAAAAAAAGAACTTCTCCTGCCGCTTCGTACCTTTGAAAGCAAGCCGCCCGCGCCGCCGCCGGTCCCGTCGCGTCACATCCGGCTCCGTCAGTGATGGCCGGATGTGACGCGACGGGACGGCGGCGGAGAGGCGAGCTGCTTTCAAAGGTACGAAGCGGCAGGAGAAGATGCTTTTTAACTTGCAAATGCTTTTTTTTAACTTGCAAATGCCGGCTGCATCTGGGCTCCCTCTCTCGCTTCTTTTTCTGACCCTGGCAAAGGAAATGTAATGTAATTAAACAGCTGTGTAGGAAGCAACTAGTTTGGCGTAATCTTTTCTTTTCCTGCCTTTATTTCTGCATGCAGAGTGGTGGAAAGAGGAGGGTATAAAGGTGGTGGAGTTGGGTGGAAGGGAGCACCCCTTTTCCTGACAGAAAATGCTTGAAATACATTTAGTCTGTCTCAGTATTAGAGAGATTATGGTCCATACTGTGAGAATTTGTAAGGATTTGTGTGCTTTTTAGAAAGGATTAAGTGCTACCGATGCTGCTGCCTTTTGGGGAAAAAGAAGCCAGGCTGCGCCTCCACGGAAGCCCCCACCTCCTGGCTACTCGGCTGGCTGGAGCAGCAGCGCAAGGCGGCGGCCGAGCCAAGCCGCGCCTCGCCTCCAGGGATGCCCCTGCCTCCTGGCCACTCCTGGCAGAGCGAGTGGAGGCGAGGCGCAGCGCGGCCGGGAGCCGGCACATCAGCGAGTTTCCCCATTAGAAATAATGGGAACTCCGCTGATTTGTTCCACAACCATTTAATCACTGCTTTGCCGGCTCCCTCCATGGGGCAAAGCAGTGATTAAATGGTTGTGGAACGAATCAGCGGAGTTCCCATTACTTCTAATGGGGAAACTCGCTTTGATGTACGAGTATTTTGGATTGCGAGCATGGTTTCGGAACGAATTATGCTCGTAATCCAAGGTATTACTGTATGTGACTTGTGCATTATGGGCTTTATGTCTCTTGTGTTCATATCCTCTTCTGGGTCAGTAACTGAAAAAAGAACAGGAATCAAAGGGTAGGAATTAAATGGATAGTTCTCACAGCACAGTAGAGGGATGTAAGCAGTGGGGTCCACTAAGGATGTGTGTTGGGGCTCGTGCTTTTTAAGTTGTGCATAAATGGCCTAGGGCGAGTCCACACAACGTGCTAAGCCTACCCTGGGAATAAGCTATGTAGTATGAGTTGTTCACAGGAACAACCTGCGGTGTGCCCAACAGACAAATTGGGCTCACCATGGCTTGTTCTCCCCCTCTTTCCCCATCGGTCCTCCAGCCGGTATCCCAGTGTCCTTCATGGCAGAACCCATCCTGTCTACCCCTCCCCACTCTGATCCCTACCCCTTTTCATTAGCCACTTTAAAAAAAAGAATTGAAGCCTCAAAAATGCGCAGTTGGGTCATTTTTTAAAAAAAATTCCGCCCCAGAAAATTGCTCAAATGTGTTGATGATATTATTATTATTATTATTATTATTATTATTATTATTATTATTATTTAAAATTTTGTCGGTCCTTCGCAAGTGCACTCTTGCAGCTGTGCAATATCTGTAGTCATGCCTGGTCAATTTCCTTGTATGTTTCAGCTGTCAAAGGGAGTTGCAAAGTGGAGTTGGTAGCATACATGGACATTGATAAGGCAAGACTGCATATAGGCTAATTTGTGCACAGTTGCCAGGGACCAATTGCTGAGTTGTCAATTGGAAAGCACCAAAAAGTGGTGGAAAGCGGCAAAAGTGGGATGGAAACAATATCTCCCCCTTGGCAATGTGATCCTCTCACATATGGCCACATTTGCTGAAGACACCAAATTATTCAGGGTGGTGAAAACAAAACAATTGCAAAGAACTCTAAAAGGATCTCTACAAAGGGGAATGGGCAGCAAAATGGCAAATATGATTCAGTGTAAGTAAGTGGAAAGTAATCCACATTTGGGGGGAAAATTTCCTCACTTCACCTACACCCTGATGGGGGCTGAGCTGGCAGTGACTGAGCAGAAAAGGGGTCTTGTGGGGGAGGGAGAAGCTGTGAAAAAGGCAAATTCCATGGTAACAATCATTAGGAGAGGGTTTGATAATACAACTTCTAATATCGTAATGCCTTTTTACAAATCTCTGTTGCAACCACAATTGGAATACTATGTACAGTTCTGGCTGCCACATCTCAAAAAGGATAATTTTAGAGCTGGAATAGGGGCAGAAAAGGGCAACCAAAATGATTAGGGGGCTGGAGCAACTCCCCAGTGAGAAAAGATTACACTCTAAAGGGCTTTTTAGTTTAGGAAAAAAGGGGGAGGGGGAGACATGATAGAAGTTTATAAAATTATACATGGTGTGAGTGGAAAAAATGAGAGTCCTTCCTCTCCCTCTTATGGCAGCTTCCCTTATTAGACAACTATAGGGCCCTCATGCTGCACAGCTTTTGACTTACTGGACCCACTGCCAGGCCTGGCCCTCCCATTAGGCAGAGTGAAGCGGCTGCCTCAGACAGCTGATTTGGGGTGTCATGAAAGGGCAGCAAATTGTTACCTATTTAGTTTATTATTACTATATATTTACTGCCAGGGAGGGGGAGAGGTGCTTGCTGAATGTTCTGTCTCAGGTGCCAAAATAATCTTGATCAGCCCTGGGTGCTATGCACTTTGATTTGGGATGTGGAGGGCCATTTGCTGTTCCCCTTCAGGCAGCAAAATCTCTTGGACTGGCACTGGCTGGTGCTCAAGACCAGTTTTTGCTTCTGAGCTCACTCTGAGTTGGAGGAGAAGGAATGCTTTGTTGTTGTTGGTGGTGTGTGTGTGTTTGTGTGTGTTTTAAGAGAGCATTTTGCTTCTCTCTATAATTTCTAAGGCTGCCTTTAAGGGTGGAACCCCCTCAAGCTGGCATACAAGATAAAAACCACACAAAGTGGATACAATTAAAAATCCATAAAAACCTGTTTCAATAAAATCCATTAATACAGAGATTGCCAATTGAAATCAATAAAAACAAAACTTACCAATAAAAACCAGTAGCCCAGACTTAAGGGAAGACCAGTATGAACAGGTGGGTCTTCAGAACCTTCATGAAGACCTGCAAAGAAGGGGCCTGATGAACCCCTGATAGAAGTTAATTCCAGAGGTGCTAGGCCACCACTGAGAAGGCCCTCTCCCTTGTACTCACCAGCTGTATCATCCTTGGCAGCGTGCATGTGAGAAGGGTCTCTGTTGATGACCTCAGAGCATGGGCAGGCTGGCTTGGGAGAAGGCAGCCCTTCAAGTAGCTCAGGCCCAAACCATTTAAGGCTTTGACGGTTAAAACCAACACTTTAAATTAGGCTCAGAAACACACTGACAACCAGAGCAGCTGGTGCAATATTGGTGTTACATGAGCTGACCACCTGGCCCCCACCAATATCCAGGCAGCTGTATTCTGCACCAGCTGAAGCTTCCAAACCATCTTCAAAGGCAACCCCACATACAGTGTATTACAGTAGTCCAGCCTGGATGTCACCAGAGCATGAATAACTGAGGCAAGATCCTCCCTCTCCAGATAGGGTTGCAACTGGCGTACCAGCCTAAGCTGGTAAAAAGTACTCCTGGCCACCACTGCCACCTCAGCTTCCCTAGTTAGTGCCGAGTTGAGGAGCACACCCAAACTGCGCACTTGGTCCTTCACAGGGAGTCCAAACCCATCCAGGACCAGATGTAACCCTCTGTCCAGGTTAGTTGGTTTCCCTACCCACAGCATTCCTGCCTTTTCCAGATTAAGTCTCAGCTTGTTTGCCCTCATAAACCCCAAAACTGCCTCCAGACCAGGAGCTCAACAGCCTCCCTAGGATCTTTAGATGGAAACAAGAGGTAGAGCTGAGCATCGTCTGCATATTGGTGACACTTCAGCCCAAACCGCTGAGTGACTTCTATGAGGAGTCTTTTTTTGGTCCCTGAAGTGTAAAGGTAACCATGTGGATTATTCTCTTTGGATACTATTCCCCATTGTCAGAATCATGCAGAAGAAATGACATCTATTACTGTAGTGTCATGTTGTTCCGATGAAGTTGTACTCCAAAACATCTGGAGAACACCAGACTGGGAAAGGCTGCGTTAAGAGAAGAGATTAAAGTTTTACATAAGCGTATGTTTGTTAGCTTGTGTGTGTGTGTGTGTGTGTGTGCGTGCGTCTGTCTGTCTGTCTGTCTGTCTGTCTGCGTGTGCGCACGCGCCCGTCCAAATGTCCTACTAGAGAGAGAAAACAAATTAGTATATTTTAACCTTTTTGCTGTTTAAATGACTAGTTGCAAACAGTGCTCTAAAAAAAAAAAGGCAGCTTTCCCCAGTGCGTTTCATCACACAAAACACGAATCAGTTAGCATGCATCTCCTGGCTTTTCCTCTATTAGAACTTCCTATGCTGAAATCTGTATCTGCTTTTACTACCGCCCAACTTACAGCAGCAAAACCCCACAAACAGACTACAGCTTGATGATTTGTGAAGAGGTTTGCATGATGAAATACATCTGCAATTGGGCACCTGAGATTGGATGCATATTGACTCCCGTAGACAACTTGTGCCTCTTTTGTGTGTCTAATTAGGTCTACACTGGTTTCCAAAATACTCCCATGCATTTTTTAATTTATTTTTTGGTTTGGAGTTTTGGCAGACATTACACTTCAAAAGACCAAAATTCTTTACTACTACTTCGTGGTCTCTGACTCACACAACCCATATGTGTGGGTTCACAGATGACCACTTGAAGAGCCATAATTTCAGGTAAGCAACCTGTCCATTTAGCATAAGAACTATGTGACAGAATCTCTCATAGCAGGTCTCCATTCTTTTTAGCAAACTTTGGGGCAAATAAGATTTGTATCTCACTGCAATTTTTGGTGGAGGCATTTTAACCTTTGGTTGTGTCTGCCCACTTCATTACCCAGCCTTTGTGTGTATGGTTCAAGCTACAATGTAGTTGTGGTGAGGAGTAGTCATCTCAAGATAACTTTACTGAGGGGTCACCCTTTGGCAGAAGCTGATGTGTGCTATTCTTTTATTGTTCCCAGATTTTTTTCTGCATAGGAGCAGGAAAATCCAAATTTTCTAGACACAACCATAAGATTTGTAGGTGCCAGGCCTGGGTAGAAGTTTGAGGGCATGAGGAGGGTAGCCCAATTTCCTGGGTGCCAGTGATAAGCTAGGGTTTTCCCATCCCTCTTAGGGCATATGCAATGGTTGCACTGATCCCTTCATCAGGCATGATGAATAGATCTGTTTACTACTTGGACTTCTGTGAGGAAATCTGGTCATTTCATTTTTGAACTGTTATATACCTTTTTTCTTTTTTACATTCTTTCTTCCAATGTGTGTCTTTAGGGCATGGTTTGTGGGATTGATTGATAGAATATAGTTTTGTATTGGGCCAGCTGACAGCTTCTTGATAAAAGCACATGCTCTCTGGCATTCTTACAAAGCAGCTGCAACATGAATTCCACTCCATCAATCCATCTTGGTTTCTTGAGCTCTAATAATTCTGGCTACTGATAACATGGCCACAAACCCATCTGAAATTAATGGCTGCTGCCAAAGAGCTTGTGCAGGAGAACCTCTACAGAAAGGGTGGGCAACTTGTGGCCCCCTAAATGTTTTGGCCTTACAGCTCCCGTAAGCCATAGCCAATGGTGAGGGTTGGTAGGAGTTGTGGCCCTCCAGAATGTTTTGGCCTACAAGTTCCCCACCCTTGCTCTACAGGTTTGGGCCTTCTGCCCAATGGCTCCATCAGGTCCTTTTCCTTGTAGGGATGGCACTGAAACTCGAAATTAAAGAGTTCCTCAGTAGAGTCTATTGTGTTTGTAGTGCCCGTATGTGTACCCAGCTTGGATGGCTATCGTAACGAACTTGAGAATTTTCATTATTCAGACAGAGATTGATTACGAGCTCCTGCGCAGTCTGCAGGACTGAGACATCTAAACCCCACCATTTCTGCACATGTCCTTTACTTTCTGAAGGAAACGTAAGCATCCCATTTGCAGTGCTCAGGCTCATGGAATGATGTCACTTAACCTTTTAGTTACTGTTTTTCAAACCAAGCAGTGTAAAAGTTCGTATCTGAATTACTTCAACAAATCAATCATATTTAAATAAACACCTACGGTATGTAGGTTAGTATCCACCCCTTGTTTGGCATTTATTTTTCACTCATGGCTTGATTTCCTTTCTGTATCCAGCTAATCAACCAAGGCCAGTTCTCTCTAGTATTAGACAGAATTCCCCCCCCCCCCCCCATTTTCGGTAAGTAAAAGTTTACTTTAGAGCTGGCTGCTGGTGGGTGGCACTGAGACTGGATACTGGAAAGGGAATCCAAGGAAGTGGAGGTTGGGAAGGTAGCAGTGGAGCCAGGGTGGCTTAGTGCGTATTTATACAGATTGCAGAAATCAGCTTTTCTTGGCACAGAATTTAAACTCCGTATGTGTGTGAGATTTTAATATTTTTAGTGTGAAATGCACATTCCTGGGAAATTACCAAATTTCAGGCAATATGGGGCTTTGCTAAATAAAAGCTTTAGTTGAATGGGATGCATTTCGTTATTACATCTTTACTTCACCCTTCTTCCAGAGACTTCAGGGTGGCCCACAACATGACTGCCACCAATACCAGTGTTGCCTCAGTTCATTAGAATAACAACCACTGGTGTTGAAGAAGAAGCATCTTGGGCTCCTCCCCACAGCCTAGATAAGGGGATGCAGCAGAACCTATGGGCCAAAAGTGGACCTTCAGGCTTCTTAATCCAGATCTTCATGTTATTATTTACACAAAGATATTATATACTGTGCCCTGCTCTGTCCCCAAACCACAAATCTGATGTTGGGAACTTTGCACAAGCTGGGGAAGGAGAATGTCTGGATGCAAATCTCCCCCCCCCCCCTTGTGCATGGAGCAAAAGTGAATCACATCCATAGCTCTGCCCACTTTTGGCTCTGGTCCCGCCCACCCCTAGAATGCTGACCCTGACAGGTTTTGACCAAAGTAACGTGGACCTTGACGGGAGATTCCAAACCCCTAGCTTAGATCTTTCAGCATGACTACAGCTGCATGGAAAGAGTTACATGTAGCAGAGGCTCCCACACCTACCGTAATGTCAGAAGAGACCCTTAGTGGGGCATCACACATTGCACCCACCATATGGAACCATGTGAGAGCTACATAGGAAGCTGCTTCATACTGAGTCAGGCTATTGGTCTGTCCAGCCCAGTACTACTGATGCTGACTGGCAACTGCTCTCCAGGGTTTCAGGCAGGAGTTTTTCCTAGCTCTACCTGGAAATGCTGTGGATTGAACCTGGGACTTTTTTGCATGCAAAGCATGTGCTCTACCACTGAGCTATGGTGCAGATGGGATTATCCCTATTTCATTCCCTAGCATAGCCCACTTGTGGAATAATCCACATAGCAGATGGCTCTCAAATACATGCCCAGTGCAGAGGTGTTGTCATGTAATGAATATAATGTAAGAGACCACATGCTGACTAGCATAAATGTTTCGCATGGTAGATGGTTTGACATGTCATGCAGCAACAGTGTGAACTTTATGAGCTTTATCAAATCATAGTCATTGACTGTCGAAGGATTTTGTCCGTTATTTGCTGAAATAAGGTGAAATGGTTAAATCCTATACTAAAATTAAAATGGACTCTTGGTCATCTAGTTCTCTAGAGTGAGAGAACCATATGGTTGCAAGTGGTGCACACATTAAATATTATTTGAAATCTGAAACATCTTGTATTTATATTGATGTATGTTACATGCTTGAGAGTTGATGAAACTGGAGGATTTCGACTCCCCAAAAGGTTTTTGATGATGATTGTTTATTGAGATTAGGGGCACATTTCATAAGTCCATCAGTAGCATATTTGCATACTAATCCCTAGCAATATCTCATTATAATGTGGCTGATTTATCTCCTGGATGCTTACAGCTGTTTTATAAATGAGACTGCCAATTAAATAGTGGAACCACCATATAAACAAGAATCTTTTGTTGTCTTACATCCTTAGATTCATAGATCATAGAGTTGGAAGGGGCCTACAAGGCCATCGAGTCCAACCCCCTGCTCAGTGCAAGAAACTAGAGGAGGGGTCTCCCATCCAAGTAATAACCAGGCCTGACCCTGCTTAGCTTTCCACACTAACTGACACACTTTTGTCAGGTGAAGACAAGCTGAGCCAGCGTGAGCCACAGGCCTGTTAGTGGGCATTTTATAGTACAATATTTGAAATTTAAACACGCATGAATGTGTTCGGGACTGACTGAACATATTCTGGGAGTGAGGTAGACATGTACTTTTAAGGCAGGGAAGCAGCTTGAGGGCTGGCTCACTGCCAGTTTATGCATCCACTTCTACTTGTTGATCAATTGCATGGAGACACCACTTGTGTGACTTTCCTATTACAGGGGAAGTCTGCATGTTCTGTTTCTGAATATACTGTATTTTTCCGTGTATAAGACGACCCCCACTTTTCTAACTCAAAATTCAGAAAGTGGGGTGTCTGTGAACGGGCAAGGAGCTGGCAGTGAGATGCCGGGCGGGGGCAGGCGGGCAAGGCCTAGGCTCCCGCAGGCGGTCTGTGCAGTGGCCCTCGATGCCCCCGAGCACGCACGCAGCCTCTGCCCACGGGACTGCTGCCTGCCCTGCAGGGCTCCAGGCAGGCGGGCGCTGCAGCAGCGCTCCCCGCCGCTCGTGCACACACGCCTGCTCTCCCGCAGTGGCCGGGCGAACAGGGCGCCTTCTGCCTGCCCGGATCAAGCTCGCGCCCCGCTGCCGGCTCAGCCGCCCCCCCCTTCTTCCGCCGGCTTAGCCGGCCATGGGACTGCCACCCGCCCTGCAGGGCTCCGGGCAGCTCGCGACTTGCGCCCTGTCGCCGGGTCAGCCGACCCTCCTCCCCTTCCCCGCCGGCTCAGCTGGCCACTGGACTGCCGCCCGCCCTGCAGGGCTCTGGGCGGCTCACGGCTTGCTCCCCGCCGCCGGCTCAGCCGCTCCTCCTCCCCTTCCTCCGCTAGCTCAGCCTGGCTCATACCGTAGTTCTGTGTATAAGACGACCCTTAATTTTTCAACTATCAATTTAAGGAAAAAGCATCATCTTATACACGGAAAAATACGGTACTCACTGTTTCTTTGCATCTTGAATTTCTACACTTCAGGTGCTTCTGTACAGGTAGTAATCTATAGATTGCCCTTTGTTCATGCATGGCACAGCTGATGGTGCCACACTCTTAGAAGTTGTTTGTATCCATATAACAAACTAGTGACTATGTAATTCAATAGCGCACAAAACAGGTACTTAATTAAAGAGGTTTGAGCATGTTTTTTAGCTATGGGAGGCCTTGCATTTCATAGCTACAGTGTGCTCAAACCTCTTTAATTAGGCACTTCCTGTTCTTTGGGCTATCCATTCTTGTTATTGTCTCCCCTAGTAGTGACCTTGAAGCAGCCTCTAAGGAGAGTTTCATAAGGATAACTAGGTCTTCTCAAACAGAGGCAAGGGGTGCCTAAAAACAATCCCACTCACCATTTGTCCAATGCAGGGATGGAGTACATGTGGCCCTCCAGATGTTGGGCTGCATCTCCCACAATCCCTCACCATTGGTTGTAGGGCTGACAGCTGTTGCAGTTTAACAACATCCAGAGGGCCACTCGTTCCCTGCGCTTGCTCAATACCTTCTCTCTCTAGCTCACAAGCTTGTCCATCTAGACTGTTTAGTTCTCCTTCAGATAGTTGTTGCATTTATAATGTTGTTGATTCTTTCTTTTGAAAGTTGATTCGCAAGAAGGTTTTTTAAGCCAGTTCTGAGTTTATGTGACTTTGTCTGATTGTTTGGTTATGATGGTCCCTTATGTTTTGTATTTTGTAGTAGTCCTAATTACTTGTGAAACCATATGAGAGCTCCCAGGGAAGTAGGATAGAAACCTGAAAAATTAATATTAATTAACAGAACTTTGGTTAAAATGGTACTATCCAGGATTGTTCACACCTAGCTGCTGTGCCGATCCCTGATTCACAGTTTATAGTGGAGACCATTGGGGGTGGGGAACAAGAATTTGAATGTGGAATTGTGTATAAACTACTCTCTTGTTCTTAGAGCCCGTGGAGGTGTGCCACCTCCACCCACAGGTATTCCAAGAGGGGCGCCAGCACCTAGAGGAATACCCCCTGGCAGAGGTCCTGTCAGTCGTGGTCGTGGTCTTCTAACTCCGAGGGCAAGAGGAGTTCCTCCATCTGCAGGCTACCGACCTCTTCCACCACCTCCAGCACAGGATACATATGGAGAATATGTAAGTACAGCCACCTAAAACTGTTGATCTAAGCCCTTATATTCTAGGGAGTACTTTAGAATTCAGTAGACTGTGTCTAAGACCAATATGCATTGACGTATGTAGTAATGGTATGGAAAACAAATGACTTCTGAGTAGCTTTGCAGTAGCAGGTACTGCACTTACTTTCATATTTACCTAAGAACATAAATGCTGTGCTGAATCAAGCCAAAGGCCCATCTTGTCCAGCATTTTGTTCTCACAGTGGCTTACCTATGGAAAGCCCACAAGCAGGACATGAATGCAGCAGCACCTTCCTGCGCATGTCTCCTAGCAACTGGTATCGAGAGGCGTGCTGTGTCTAATATTGGAGTTAATATATAGCCATCATGATTTACAGTAGCCATTAATAGCCCTATCCTTCATTAATATGTCTAATCCTGTTTAAATCTATCCCAAGTTGGTGGCTATTAATACATCTCGTGGAAGCAAATTCCATTATTTTACTAGGTGCTGTTGAATTGACCGACACCTGGGTCCGGGGGCTTGTCAGAACTGTTCACTTTGATCCCAAGGAAACAATAAGTCATGCATGCGTACCCAGATAAAGGCTCGGAACGGACCAGCGTAGCTCACAGGCGCCGCTCAGGGGTCCGAACCAAGAACAAAGCAGGCAGTAGCTTCTTATACATTTTTTGCTGTTTACACTTGATAGGCTATACATCAAGGTTACTAGAGTTTGAAGCTGACAGCTAGGCGAAAACAGTACTGCTAAGCTAATTAGCAAGGTGAGTAATGTTGGCACAAGCATTTGCAATTGTGGGGCCTGGTATGTATGCTTGGCCCTGGTTCCCATCATAGCCGGCCATTAGGCAGGCGTACCTGGTGCTGGTTCTCAGCATAGTAGGCCTAAACGCAGATAAGCGCAGCTCGCTTTGCATGCCAAGAACCAATTAAAGCTTGTCCAGTCCTTTGACCCGTCTCCCGTATCTCACGAGGGGAGGGCTGTGCCGAAGGAGCAGGCAGCTTAGCTGAGGTGAGACAGAGACACAGGAAATGCTCTCAGAAGCCTAACATGGCTGCTCTCTGGTCAAGGTCCTAGCATGAGTATGCTCAGGCCTAACAGCTGTGAAGAAGTACTTCCTTTTGTCTGTCCTCAATCTCCCACCACTCAGCTTCATTGGATGACCCCGAGTTCTAGTGTTACAAGAGAGGCCTACCGGCATTCTGTACACCATACATAATTTTATACACCGCTATCATATCCTCCCTTAATTTAGATTCTTTTGATGGATTACCAAGCATACCAAAAACAAGTTTTACGCACCATACTATAACTTGAAACAGAACTTCTAAGAGTGTGGACATGCTGCGCTATTACCTTCTTACTGTACTATATCAAACTGCAATAACAGCCACCTTGATTGCCATTTTTTGGTAGTAAGGCAGGGTACAATCATCATCATCATCGTAGGAGCTTTGAAATATGATCCTTGGGAAAGGTTCTCTGGATTTCAGGCTCTCTGCCTTCAGAGGATCCTTTCCCTATCGACAACTGCTGATGGAGCCCCTTGCATGGCTGCCAGAGAACCATTATTAACTATTGTGGGGCATGCTTTAAGGCAGTGGTGGGGAAGCTGTGGCCTTCCAGATGTTGTTGGGCTACAACTCCCATCTGGCCTGACAATTGGCTATGCTGGCTGGGGCTGATCCATTACTTTTCTCCCCCAGGGCATTCAGTGTACTCCCAGGGCTTGTTAGGCCTCACCATTATCATGTGTGAACTCAATGTGTGTCCATCACACACACACACTCTGCCCTGTGACTGCATGTTGCAGGGGACAGTCGGTAGTAGCAAGCAAATTTGTCCATTAGTATTGATGATCTCATTGTGAAATCCCTGATTTAGCTTTCTGAGAACCCTATCATTTCCCAGAATACAGCTTAGGGCAGTGCTTTTCAAAGTATATCCCCATACCATAACTCTGATCTGTGTAACGTATTGTGTCAAGGTGATCAATGAATGTATTTGGAAGTTTATTAATGTCTTTCATGCCAACTGTTTCTCATTAGATCCATTTTTACAAAATGCTCCCATGGCACACTCTACCTTGCTGATAGCAACATCTGTTGGAAAACAAATCTGTTAGGATTTAAACACCAAAACTGTACATGTACCCCACTGTACTGTTAGCAAAATTAAGATTTTCTCAGTTGCATAAAAGTTACATCCTCCTAACATTAGATAGCATTGCAAAAGGAGGACAGTCATAACTTGATTAAATATTATGATACACTCGGGCAGAGTGATCCTATCACCTCTAGACAGCATCTAGGGGGCCATAGGTTTCTTCGGATATTCAGACCCGAGGTTGGAAAAAGAGCTCAGAGCTGGGGATCCGCTCTAGGACACCCCCACAGCCGGTGCGGAAGGAACTGCACCAGCTGCTTCTCTGAGGTCATAAGACTGACCTTGGAGAAGGCGTAAATGGAGTGTTCTGGGTGGGGCGGGGAGGGAAGTAGACTGGGTCTATCTGTGTACTACATATCCCAGCAGCGCCCCATCCTCCTTCCCTCCCTGTCTGAAGCGCCGCAGCTAGCTTGCCGAAATCAGCCGTCTAGCTGACTTGCAGGGCGAGAGGAGCACGGAGGTGAAGATCGCCTCCATGCTCTTCCTGCCCTGCGTAGGATGCCCGTAATCTCCCGAGTTCGAAGGCTGATGAGCATCCCCCTTGGATTGCGCCCTTAAAGTTTTAACCATGATTTTTAAAACCCTGTTCTTTAAATACCCTTATTAAAAATATTGCTTCGGTTTGCCCACATAATCTCTTGGCCAAAACGTGTTTCCTGGAGCTGGTTAGACATGGACACTTGGTTTCAGAACTTAGTTCCAGAGATTTCCCAATGTTACTTAAGAAATAACTAAACTAGAAATATAAGTGAGAATAAGTGTTACGATCTTCCTTAGAAGGCTCAGCATGACTGAGGGAAATGCAGAACAGGATTCTTCAGGTTGGAATTGAATTGCCAATTTAATGGTTGAATTTTGCAATTGTAATTTCCAAGTAATTAAGGAATTCAATATCGTACAGTATTTTTCCATGTATAAGACTATACTTTTTCCTAAAATTGTTAGACTAAAAATTGAGGGTCGTCTTATACACGGAAGTAAGTCGAGGAGAAAACCGCCCGGTTGCGAAACTGCCCAGTGGGGGGCGTCTTATACATGGGGGCGTCTTATAGACGGAAAAATACGGTACATTGGAGTAGCTTACTGAGATCTGCAGAAACAGCAAAGCATGTGTTACATTTTTATACAGATACACTTCCTTCATAGGCCTGTCATTTTGAAAAAAACAAAGATTAGTTACAAGTTTTTCCCCCCCATCTCTGAAATTAGCAAAAGAAATTTAATTAGGCCCTTCTGTGCTTTATTGATGCCGCTTTGCGTTGGCATTCACAAGTTGCACTGATGTCAGGCTTCTCAATGCTGGGACTACTTGCATAATTTCTGACAATAAACTAATCTTTAGTAGCTTCAATTGGGTTGACTTTTTATGTAATGGGAAACTTAATTAAAAGGGGAGGATATGCTACTTCAGAAGTCCAGGAATTTGTTCTTCCTTTGGCTTTGTGCAAGTCGCATTTTGTTATTTCAAAGTATTTAAAGTTTTCAACAGGAATGGAAGGAGAGACTAATGACGTAATCCTACATAGGTATACTGTCAAGTAAGTTTCACTTAATTCAAGGGGGCTTACTCCCTAATTAGTATGGATAGGAATGCAGCAATTTAGTTTAGGCAGCAGGATAGTTTAGGCAGCAGCCCATGGAAGTTGGTCACCAGTGGTGACCACTTCTTTTTGACCTGGTGAGAACTTGAGTTAGGGTCAAGCCCACTCCCAAGGTTTCCTGATCTCAGATCAGAGGAAAATGGTTGATGCTACCCACTGTCCTTCTCGTTGTCTCCTTTCCAGCATGCCTGGGGATTATGGGGCAGTCTTCCTTGGCTGTTCCCTTTCAAACACCTGGTCATGATATTCAGGCTCTGTCCTAACCTCCAAACTCCTGTATGGTCCCTGTCTTTGGGGAATATAGTAGCACATTCCATTCACTCCAGCAACCAGTTGTGCTAGAATTGACTTGGCTCATCTCCACAGCTCCAGGATGGTTAATCTTGCCATCTTTTTGCCACTGCTCGAGTGGATTGTCCTCCTGCAGACCCTGCTTAATCACAAAAGTGAGCAATGGGCGGAGGACTTCCCCTGGCTTTATACTAGAGGCAACTGTAAGAAGTGAGACTTGTAGATTTTCTGGAGGCTTTCTAATGAACATGCTTTATGTTTTTAAGTGTATTTAGAAAAAATGTAATGTGTGAATTGGCCCTCATCCAGGAGATTTTCTGGAGGCTTTCTAATGAACACGGAAACCTATTGTCAAAAGTGCCCCACTACTCCGGAATCTTTTAAGCTGCTGTTCTCAGCAGGAAAAGTTTTTAGCTGAGCAGATATTGCGGTAATATGGCACTTTTTAAGAAATGGGACTTCAGTTTAACTGGCATTGGTGGGCTTTAATAGACTGCTCATATAATACTGCCAAACATTTTCACTAACATTTCTCTAAGGCAGTGATGGCGAACCTATGGCACACGTGCCACAGCTGGCACGCAGGGACCTCTCTGTGGGCACTCGAGTCATTGGTCACCAGATCGCGAAAAGATCGTCCCCTTCTGCATTCAGCGTCGGGTTTCCATAGTAACTCCTCTCCACTCATTCCTCGCTGGCCTCCACAGGCAGGCACACTCCAACATCTCCACCCACAGAAGCGGACTGCGCAGGCACCCAGCCCTCCTCCTAACTGAACAAACAGCTCAGAAGCACAGCGCGTGCGCACCCGAATCTTTGCACACCTGGTGAAGAGCCATGCCCTGAGACAGAGCGGGGTGCGATTAGCTAGTGCCCCCTCCTTCCTGCCAAATTTAAGGCACTTTGAAATAAATAAGTTGGTTTTGTGTTGCAGTTTGGGCACTCGGGCTCAAAAAGGTTCGCCATCACTGCTCTAAGGCATCCAAGGACCAAGGTTAAAGGGTGCATATCATCCCCCACCCCCCAAAAGATACATAATAATAAAATATATAACATGACCAGACAGAACTCTCTTGGATTGCAGGAAGTTTGCATTTCAAAAACCAATGGTGGGCCTAATTTGTCTTCAAATTCACATCTCTGAGATTTATTTAAAATTCAGAAAATATCAATTTATATGCAGAACTGGCCAAATTAGAATAAATGTGCAGCACTTGAAACCTCAAACACAGAAAACATTAACATGAAGATGTCAAACCTAATTAAGGGCAAGCTTTAAAGCATTCTTGAGCTCCACTTGGTGATTGCTATTTAAAGGGAATCTCTGGGTTGCAGGAGAATTTGAGATGAGTCTCTTACCTTATGTTTTGGTGCTGTAGTTCAAGTACACTATTAAGTCAAATCATGCTCTTACAGAGATGGTTACTCTATTTTTTGCCGTGTAAATTCTACTTGCATGCTTGTGCCATAAGTCATACAGGACAGGCAATTTTGTCATTAAAGCCAAGGTAGAAAAGCTATAAGTAGAATTGAATGGGGAAAATCAAGAAGGTATAGAGTTTACAAATTTGTAAAATAGCTGTTGGGCATGGAAGAGGAGCAGCACAGAATAACTTACTCAGCCCGAGTTTATCTGCAGGTGAAAGGGAATAGGTCCTCTGCTAATCCATGCCCCCAAATTTGGTATAACCACATTGGTCTTGGCCCTTTCCTCTAATGGGCCAAGCAGAACAATTCACTACACTTGACTGAGATCAGCTGTAGTCACCTGAATGCCCCTATTACATTCCTCAGCGTGGTGTGGGTTCTTGCCTCGAGCATCACACTAAACTGTCCAAATCAGAATGCTGGTGAGATCAGAGAAGAGCCCTTGTCCATCTCTCCCCTTTTGCTGGATCAGGCACTGCAGAGGCTGAGGACACCCTAGGGCAGGGTTCTCCAACCTTGGGTCCCCAGATGTTGCTGGCCTACAGCTCCCAGCATACCCAGCCAGCATGGCTAATGCAACATCTGGGGACCCAAGGTTGGAGAGCCCTGCTCTAGGGCAACTGGAGCATATTCCAACATATTCATTGGCTTTGGCAGGCAGAACATGCTGGCCCAGACAGTGGGGAGATCAAGACAGACGCTACCCTGTTGCTGGCTTTGGTGGGATGGGATGTACAGGTCTGGTTGCAGCGACAACCGAGACATGCTCCCACATTCCTGCAGCACCTGGGAACCTCTTGGGAAGCCAGGGGATGGGAGAGAATGGCTAAGGGTGATGATTTTCTCTGTGGATCCTAGGTGTGCAGAAGAGAGGGTGGGGGAAAGAGGTGGACAGTGGGTGGCAGCAACCCATTTCCCTCTGCTCTAAGGCCACAGCAGTCAACCTTTGGCCACGATCTAGGCACTCGCCAGATTAAAAGATGCAGTTGCCAACAGGGACCTGATGAACAAATCTGTGGCCCACTGATTATTCCACTAACAACTCAACTTTGTCTTCCATTGTCGACCCAGGATCCAAAGATCTATTCAATGTGCCTAGTGCAGTTTGCCATTCCCCAGGCCAGGCCACCAACTGCTTCTGAAGCTTCTCTGTTCAACATGTGGCGTGAGGGCTGCTGTTCAAGAAACAGAAGTCCAAAGCTTCCTTGGGTGCTCAGGATTAGTGGTGGCCCCCTTTGCATCCGGAACCTTGATACTTAACGTCAGTGAGTTTAGATTTCAGGAGAGAGTGTACAATTGATTGAAACATGGGAAGTTCTCAAAGGTTCTGAAATTGTTCTTTGAATTGTAATATTGCCTTTGCATTGAATTGTTTTTCCAGGAATATGACGATGGATATGGCACTTCGTATGATGAACAGAGCTATGATTCCTATGATAACAGCTATAGTACTTCAGCACAAAGGTAAGGAAGAGTGTTTAATGCAAATGCATTCAGAATGGTTGCTAGCATCAGGGTGTAGTAACAGGGTGAGTGGTTGTAATTTGGGGTTACTCCCTTGAAATATCCAGCCCTTGTTAACAAGTAGAGGATCCCTGGTAAGGGAGTAGAACATATGAAGCTGCCTTATACCGGGTCAAACTATTTGTCCATTTGGTATTATATGCTAGCTCAGTGGTATCTGCTGACTGGCAGCAGTTCTCCAGGGTCTCGGGAACATGTCTTTCCTGTCACCTTCTACCTGGTCCTTTCAACTGGAAAGGCCAGGGATTTAACCTGGAACCTTTTGCATGCACAGCATGTGCCCTCCCACTGAGTTGTGGTCCTTCCCTGAAATGAAGTGCTTCATCTCTTGGTCACTTTGGGGACAAAAACTGATGGGATAAACTGATGGGATCTGAGGTAGCGCTTACTGAACAAGAAAGAGAGCTTGGGGTTGTGGTGGACATCTTGATGAAGATGTTGACCCAGTGTGCGGTTGCTGTGAAAAAGGCAAACTCCAAGTTAGGTATAATTAGGAAAGGAATTGAGAATAAAACTGCCAAGATTATACTGCCCTTATACACATCTATGGTGCAATCACACTTAGAATACTGTGTACAGTTTTGGTCACTGACTTAAAAAAGGACAGTTGGAAAAAGTACAGGAAAAGGCAACTAAAATGATCAAGGGGCTGGTGCAACTCCCCTATGAAGAAAGGTTCCAACATCTGGGATTGTTTAGCTGAGAAAAAATGCGAGTAAGGGGAGACATGATAGAGGTGTACAGAATTATGGATGGTGTGGAAAAAGTGGCTAGGAAGACATTTTTCTCCCTCTCTCATAATACTAGAACCTGGGGTCATCCCATGAAGCTGAATGGTGGAAGATTCAGGACAGATAAAAGGGAAGGACTTCTTGGTCACCTATTTGGATGGCTTTAAAAAGGGATTGGACAAATTCATGGAGGATAAAGCTATCAATGGCTACTGGTCCTGATGGCCATGCTACCTCCAGTATCAGAGGCAGTATACCTATATACACCAGTTGCTGTTGCACTCATGTCCTGCTTGTGGGGTTCCTGTGGGCAGCTGATTGGCCACTGTGTGAACAAAACGCTGGACTAGATGGACCCTTTGTCTGATCCAGCAGGGTTCTTCTTAAGTTCTTACAACACAACTCACTTGTCACACATTTTGTTCATCTCATCTCTGCATGCTCTGGATGACCTTGCATTTTTAGCATAGTCATGTCTCATGGCATGTACTGGGAGCAAATTCTTCCTATCCAGAGGCAGCCATCTTCACTTCCAACATTTCATCCCCTGGATAACCCCTAGATGATGGGAACAGATCATACCTTCAAAATAAAGTGCAATAATGCATTAGTAGGCATCTGATTATGTAAATACGCTGGCCCACGTACATTTTTTGCAAAACAATGTACTACTGTTTTAAAGTGCACTAGATAATTAGAATTGAAACCTTATTTATTACCATCTTCAGCCTTGCATAGCTATTGTGCTAACAGGTAAATATTAAATCCAAAGCATTCTGTAGGTTTTCACTAAAAACAAAATAATATTTTCAGAAGTCATTTATGAGCTTTCCATACAAATCCATTGAAAGAATTTTAGGGGAAAAAATAAATTCATATATTTTTAGCTGTGAGGATCTACATCTGCTTACCGGTAGGTCCTAGAAAGCTGGCACAATTTTTGATTCCCATGGCCTAGCCATAAGTATGCATTCTCATTAGTCCTAAGAAAATGCATTCCCAGCAACATAACTCATGGAAATTTTAGTGGACTTCTAAAGGAATTACTTTTGGCAGCTGATTAAAATGTATATTGAGCCTCCTGGGACTTGTGCTGGCTTTAGTTACTTGGCTCCATTGGCTAAAGTGAGAAAGATGATGTAACTCTTTAATGTTGAGTGATAATGTTCAGCACAAATTAGCTGCCCCAATTTACATATGTTTAACGAGACAAGCCAAGGCTAAGCCAGTCCAGTGTGTCACAGTGAATGTAGAGAACAACAATATTGGTGTAGATTCTGAAGGCTGTGCATTACTGAACACTCGTTTATATTGTACTCTGGTGATTTGGGACAAGCTGTTAGAATATCAAATTGTCAGAAGCTAGGTTTTCAACACCAAGTTAAGAAAGCAAAATGGCCAGATGGCTATACAGGAGATGGGCAAGCGGGTTTGGCACAATGCATTGAGCAGTCTCCTCTTGAAAGCTGTTCTATATAGGTAGGTGACTTGGTTTTCTGTAAATTCTCTGTCTAGCTGGACTTTGAATTGCTGAAGTTTAAATGTCTGATAAACACTGGCCTCCTTGTGTCTGTTCCTGTGCGTTTACACTTCTAATTGCTTAATTCCTGTCCTTTAATATATTTATGGAAAGCTGTTGAATTATATTATGATTCTCCTTGAACTACAACCCAGTAATCTTACTCAGATTTAGAGTCTCAAGAATTCAGTTCCTTGAATAAGTCTACTGTCAATACTAGAGCAATTTCATCACAAAAGTCCTCTGATTAGAGCCTGATGGAAAGACCAAATTTTAACAGGCACCTTTGTAAAGATCTGCAAACTGCAGTTTAGACACATTTTGCAAAGACAGATTGTGCTGAAACACGGAATCTGTTTAAAAACCTTGTGTTACACAAAATCAGGCTGATGGCCTTGTGCACCTTGAGGGTTTCCAATGCCTTCTGCACAAGTGTTTCTAAAGACCATAACAGGGGTAAATGCAAACCACTGCTAATAAATCAATTGCCGATGTCGGCTCACTATTTAATGTTCTCTAGAATGCGTAAGATTTATCACAGAGGAATTGTGGAATAATGGTAGGGTATGGAAACAAAGTCCACCAGGGGGATGTACTACATCATTTGGATTTAGCACTGCCATCTGCTTAATAGCACTGAGATGACTGCAGAGGTACTTATGATCAACCATTCATAGCAGTGACAGATGCCGCAGAGAGTTAACATGGTAAGAGAATGAGGTTTGTTACTAAAATTTGGATTATGTGACAAGGTTGCAGAAAGTGGTGGGGGCAGGGGTGGGAGTGGTTAGTTACCTGCCCAGTGCCACTTGAAGGGTTCCCTTTTCTGTCTTTTGCCTGCCTCCAGACTGAATCTGATTGGCTCTGAGGAGATGGTAAACAGATTTTATAGAACTGTTTGATATTCTTCTGGATTAGCCACTTTGCATAAGTCTACAAGCCTCCTGAAGTGTGGGCAGGGTAACTCTGATAAAAATGTCGGTTGATCTGCATTCACACTAGCTGCCTGATGTAAATTTAACATGGTAGGTTTATGCTTCCACACAGTAGCTTCAGTATTAGTTCCTTATGGGCTCACCACAGCCTCCCTGTATGATGCAGCTAGCTGACTCGATAGAATCCCGAGCTAAATCCCTGCTACACAAGCCCTCTTCAGGCATTCTGATCCTCGGTTTCCTCTGGAAAATCAGGGCCCTGGATCGCATGAAGAGCCTCCGTGAATACAGGAGGCTCTCCTGTTCAGACCGTCACCCTCCACGCATACAGAGTGACAGAAATGCACATCGCGGGGGGCTGGAATGGAGTGTTCCTCTCCTCATATGTTCAGTGAAACTGGGAATTAGAATGCTTGAACAGGGCTAGACTAAGCCAGTTTTAGATCCATTTCTGAACTGGTCAGGTCCTATATGGTTGGGGGTCTGAATCAAAGGGGGAGGGGGCTGCTTAAAATGCAGTTTCTGACACACATGCATGTGTGTGTATACAATTGATCTTGGAGTTTATGGTATAACTAGTTTTATTATAAGAGTGTGAAAAGTCAAGCTTCAGAAATCATTGCTGTTTCTTAATAATAAACAACACAAATGTTGGCCTTTTGTCCTGTGTGTTGTTTTTTTTTTAATGGTCTCTCTAACTTTATTTATTACATTTCTATACTGCCCGTTCACTGAAGCTCTCTGGGTGGTTCACAAAACAAACTTAAAGCCATAATGTACAATAACATAGTAAAACATTATATAAAAACTTTTAAGTTTGAAACAGAATAAAACCAAAGTAAGAACCAAGATAAAAGCCAGGAGCAGTGCAAAGATCTAAAAACGCACTAACACAAATGTTTAAAACTGAAGAGCTAAAAAGCCTGGGAAAATAAATTTTAAAAAAGGTTTTCACCTGGTGCTAAAAAGACCACAATATAGGAGCGAGGCAGGCCTCTCTGGGGAACATTCCACAACTGGGGTGCCACCACTGAAAAAGGCCCTTTCCCTAACACAAATGTTTTAAACTGAAGAGCTAAAAAGCCGGGTGGTGGTGGTGAGTTTTCAACATAGCCACAACATAGGAGCGAGGCAAGCCTCTCTGGGGACGGCATTCCACAACTGGGGTGCCACCACTGAAAAAGGCCCTTTCCTTAGGAGCCACCCACCTCACCTCATTCAGCAGGGGCACCCTTATTACCCTATCCTTTTATTATTCTGTTTTCTCCCCTGCGGATTGTTTAGCACCACGCAGCCCATGCTCTGGTGTGTAACAGCCATTTCTTGACTACTACCCTCTCTTTTAAAACGTTGTGTAGGGCTGTGGCTTTTATTCATTTGTTTGTGATCAGAGAGCCACTTAGAGGAATGTGCTCTTGCTGTTTTTTCTGCAAATACATGTATAAGCAAGTGCTATAATTCTAGAGATGTTCTGAAACTACAGTGGCTCATACAGTTGAGGACTAAATTAAGCACCTGAGACCCAATAAAGAATGACAGTAGTCTAAAGCAAAACATGTGTATTGCAGAGAAACGATTTCATACATGAAAGCCATAGTACCTGTTTGAGAGGCTGAGAGCACCAAAGCTGTGGTGTGCCACCCTGCAGTTATCAATCACAGGCTGAATGGTGTTGTGCTGCGGCAGAGGCAACTGGTAACGTTCTTCTTGTTTTTTTAGTGTGCGTTTAATTAGAAAATTCAACTTTGGAGATGCTCGTTGGAGGCAGATGTTTAGAAGTGGTAGTGTTGAGATTTAAAAGTTGTACTAAAATTTAATTGCTAACATTGCGCTTCCAGTGCTCTGAATTATATTTAAGTCAACTGTGTGTCTTCAGGGCATACCCAAATATGTATTGTGTGCTAAGCACGAAGGCTGCAGTCTTAGGTCCCATTGGATTTCTAACAGAGCTTGGTATCTAAAATGGGAGGTGTTGAGGCTCAGTCCTTTTTGGAAAAGGTAAGCCCTCTGACCCAAAGTTACCTGCTCTCTACTCCCGGATCTGTGTGATGATGAAAGGCCCCGTTGCACATGCCTCTAGAGGCATTGCTTTTATTCCAGGGTTGAATCCTGGCTCTGACTTCAATGGGACTTGGGCACATCTGTCTAGAATTTCAGCCTTACATGACCTGATAGTGCTGCTAGACTTAACGGCTGTTTAAGATGGGATGCCATCATATTGTCATCTGTGGAACAGAACTGAGAAAATAAATTGCCTCATACTTTGCTGTTGCAGATAAGTAGGTCAATAGTGCCATGTGAGTAATGACACCTGCACCAGTTGCTTGAAGGCATTAGCCATTTCAGATGTTACTATAGGTGTGTGTGTGTGTGTGTGTGTGTGTGTAAGGGAGAACTGTTGTCACTTCCCTCTTTCCTATGCGTTTCTGTCAATGTGCAAGATTGGTTTTGGACAAGAACAGCAAGCACAAGTCAACTGCACTTCCCTTGTCTGTTGCATCCCAAATGATCCTGTAAGCGGTGTGTACTCTATAAATGCTTATAGAGTAGAAAGTGATGGGTTTGAAAACTGAGACATTGCACCAAGACATTCTGTAGGCGTTCCAGTCACCACCGCCCTCAGTGTGCCTGATACTTGGAAATAACCTTTTAGGATTGTGGGTTGATCAAGCACCAGCTTCTATACATACATGTATGACTAAGTTAGCTATCTGGGTGTAAGTAAGAATTTGATGTGGATTTTTCCAGCCAGCTATGGCTGCTGCTGAAAAAGCTGTTCCCTGTCAATGGTCATTAAGGTATTAAAGTTATTCTCTTCTATGTGTGCCATTCTGAACACACAAAACATTGGTAGGTCAACGTTGTATATAAATGTTCTTCATATTTAGACCAGTACACAGGAAAGACATTTAATGTTGTCCTCTGCTGTACAGAGTGCACGGATGGCCTAGGGCTGTGCTGGTGAGATCAGTGGTCCTGATCCAGCAGCCACACATCTAATGGTTTGGTAGAGAGTGCTCATCTTGCCATGTTCCTGCTACCTGGAAAGTCCATGTGGGACGGACTTACAGGTGGCAAATAACATAATCCAGCCCTCAGACGTACGGAGTAAGTAAAATGATATATTTATTGCAGGGACCTGGGAGGGATCTTTCTTCTGGCTCCACACTGAGTTTTGGAGCTATTCTGAAGCATTGAGTAGTCTGGTTGTTCCAAGTGTCTCTGAAGCCTGGTATGAGACCCCACCCACCCCAGAATCCCTTCTGAAAAGTGAGAGACTCCTCACTGAAATCAAAGATAGCATTGCTGCCAGCAACTATATGTATAGACCATTGACTTATTAGGTATAGAAGTTACACTAATGACATGATCTAAATATGCAAATTAGCACAATAATTTTCTAAGTTGGCCTGTACAAACTGTCTACCTTTTTATTCCTGCTCTTCAAGGATGAACTTGATTAGCTAAATTCTAAAAATAGTCATGGTCTTTAACTTTGTTCTTACAACAGCTCTGTGAGGCAAGATATTTCTGATGGGTCTGAAGGCAAAAGTGTTTGTGGGTATCTAGGAGTGGCTCACGAGAATTTTTGGCATGTGTTTCATGTGAGTGGAAGTGTAGACATGCCTTTAAAATCTACCGCTTGGCAATACATTATTGGTTGCCTTTTGCCAGAAAAGTAAGTAATGGAGGTAAGAGCAGGCCTTAATGAGCCATCTGCCTTCTCTGTCCTTTGAAAATATATGTATGTTCCCAATAAAGCAGTGCTATATTAAAAGTAAAAAATGCATTTTGACTTTCTCAGCTCCACTTGGCAGATGCTGCCCTGTGGATAGAGCTGAATCGGGGAGGCATGTTCACTTTTAGTCGCAAGAAGTACATTTGAATTTCTAGTAAGCACTTTGCTTTCGTGATCACAGGAGGCTCAGGGGAAGCATTGCAAGTTTTTCCTTGTCCTCGCTAGGAATCCCCTTCTGACATGCCAAGGCTTCTGCTTACAAGTCAGACATGCTCTCTTTGCAGAAGTTCTTTTGCTCACTTAGAAACTTTGCACACACAGGATATAACAACACTCAAGGAAAATGGTTTCTCTGGAGGTAAGCTTTAATGAGGGCTTTTCTGTCTTTGGCGTATACAGCACTTTGCAGAATGGAAGCTTTCCTTTTAAAGACAAATAAGGTTCTAGCCCTTGTGATGACAAAGAGCACTTGTAGACACGCTTGCTGAAAAGTTGCTAATGTGAAATAGTGGGTAAAGAGTTTCGCCTCGGCTGTCAGTTTTGTAGGTTCCCTTTTGCAAGACACTGTTTGTTATTTCAACCTCATCCCCCTCTGTGATTGCAATATGGGAATGACAACACTGACCTGCGTGCATGGTTTTTGTAAAGATTATTGAGCTAATATCTGTGAAGCGCTTTGAGCATTCAAAAAAACATTATATGAATTTATTTATTTATTTATTATATTTATACCCCGCCTTTCTTCCTGCAAGGAACCCAAGGCGGCTTACATAATAATCCTCCTCCTCTCCGTTTTATCCTCACAACAACCCTGTGAGGTAGGTTAGGCTGAGAGTCACTGACTGGCCCAAAGTCACCCAGGGAGTTTCATGGCCCAGCGGGGACTGGAACCCGGATCTCCCAAGTCCCAGTCCAAGACTCTCACCACTACGCCACACTGGCTACGCCACATATGCTATTTTTAAATGTTTATTTTCTTTGTACTTGAAAGAACAAAACAAGCATCATGAGCACAGTGAGAAATGGGCTGTCCTCTTTGTTCCAGACAGGATGGGCAGAGGCAAAAGTAGGCTCAAGGTACAGCCACTTGACCCATCCCATATTAGCCAAGTACGAGGTGAATTTGCCTTTCTTTTGCCCACTTTGTGGATATGCTTGCGCCTTTTGAGTGAGGTACAACTTGAGCTATGCACACAGGTCCTGAGGACATCTTCTCCTCTTTCCAGATAATTATTTACAGCTTGCTGTCAAGCCTGGTTATTACTTGGATGGGAGACCTCTCCTCTAGTTTCCTGCATTGAGCAGGGGGTTGGACTCGAGAAAGAAGTTTTTCCAAATTAAAATTAATAAAAAATATCTGCGTTCAACAATGTGCCAAGAAAGACTGGTTGGCTTGGCAACCATTTCAATTGAATCTGAGTTAGCATCTTCTTTAGACATTAAAGAAATGGTTTGCCAGTTTGCCAAGAAAAAGGCAAGGAAAATGCTGTTATCCTTCATGCATGTAGGTATCTCTCTTCATTTCAGTAGAGCAGGGATGGGCAACTTGTGGCCCTCCGTATGTTGTTGCACTGCAACTCCCATCAGCCCTAGCCAGCATAGCCAGTGGTGATGGATGATTGGAGTTGTAGGCCCAAGCATCCGGAGAGCCACAAGTTGCCCACCTTCAGTAGAGGAAGCCAGTCCTCCTCACAGATGGACTGAATATCCATTCTGGACAGAAAAGGTTTGTGTAAGAGTCTTGCTATTGAGGAGAGGAAAACTTGTGTCTTGCATAGCTACCTGTTGCTCCATCAAGTCAGACCGCCTCCCATTCTAGCTGTACCTCTCCCTACAATATTGCCTCTCCCCCCCCCCCCCCCGCAATAATTATTCAGAGTAAATCAGGCAACTGGAGCTGTTTTCTCCTTTGGTTCAATTTTCATTAAACAGTGCAGAAGCTGGACTTTTTTTGCTAGGAATTTGGACTTCATTCTAAATGCCATGGAGACCCACACTCTGCATTCAATACAAGCAGTCCCCGGGTTATGAACAAGCAGTCCCCGGGTTATGACTGATTTACGGGCAACTCATACTTGAGAACGGACTGCCATATATGTAAAAATCTGAGTTTGTACTTACGGACGCACGCACTATACTTTGTGACACTTTGCAACACTTTGAAAACATTGTGTGGCTTCTCTTCCGACTTAGGTACACATTCGACTTAAAGACAGACTTACGAATGGATCTCATTCATAACCCGGGGACTGCCTGTACATTATGCAAATAAAAAGGGGACTGCCTGTACATTATGCAAATAAAAACAATATATGAAAGTGTTGCTCATTTTGTCATTTCATCATCTCCTTCAGTGTTCAAGTCTGATAGTCATCCTGGACAATATATAAGTTCACTTCCTCAAACTAAGTATATTTGGTGTTATGCTAAAATAAGAAGATTTAGATTGGATAATCCGAAGGATATCCCGTGTAGATCTAACAGTGTTTTGTAACAGTATCAGGAAGGAAAGGGGTAGCATGTTATTCTCAGAGATGAGAAGACAAGAGAACAAAACATTTATGAATACACAGTCGGTGGTTATCCTAATCACATTCATTTTCTTAGCTCATGGAGGAACCAATAACTATAGGGAGTGGAGGCTTGCTAGAGCTGCCAATATGGAGAAAGAATTGGAGATCAAAGTTGATGTTACTTCTGATGCCAGAGAGCAGCATCACTAATAGTACACAAACTAGCAGAGCATAAAAGCGACTGGTTGGATTAATGGGAAAATCTCTCTGACTGTTCATTAGCTTGTAGCTGTCGTGTTAATCCCTAAGGACAGGAGAGTCATTTTATTTGAAAAACCTAGACAGTCTCACACATCACTTTTGTATATGTGTACACCTAAGATGTCCTAAGTATGTACTTGAAAATGTAAAGTGTTAATAAGTGAGGACAAAATAGTCTTTACAAGCATGGCAATCATACATACTCGTTAGGGTGCCAGAATTGGTTGTATCTTTCCTAGCATTGGTGCTGTGTAATGTGTGAAAAGGCCCTTAGGTTGTATAGGAGAATGCAGACTTTCAAGTTCTTCAGAATTCCATTGGACGGCCAAGCTTGTCCAATATTTTGCCTAGTTTGTATCTCCCTGGCTGCTGATTTAATGCGATTAGGCAGTTCTCTTTCTATTTGACTGGCTGCTTTGAACCGGCGGCTCTATTTAGCCAGAGTACTAAAGATTTTACCTTGAGCGTCCCAGTTGTTATATGCAAGTGATCCATGTTAAGCATTGCATGGAGGCCTTTGCAAAGATCAAGCAGTCAGCAGTTCCACAGTAACTAAATGGCTGGAACAGTTGACCCAAGAAACTTCCTTCAATATAATAGTAAGGCAGTGCCAAGCTCTCAAAGCTTCTGGATTACCAGTTTGTTTGTGTGATTGTTACATTTCTATACTGTCCAATAGCCAAAGCTTTCTGGGTGGTTCAAAACAATTAAAACCATAAAATACAGCATAAAACATAATATAAGACTTTCAAAAATTTTTTATAAAACCAAAGTAAAACCCATCAGTGACGTAAAGATTTAAAAATACTATAATAGATTTAACAACAAGAAAAATTGAAGGAACAAGATGCAGACAGTTTTCTTCTGATAAAACGTAAGATCTCATGGTATGTATGATATACCATGAGATCATACATACATCAGCATTTTTTTTCCAGCATCAGCATCAGCCTCACACATCAGCATTTTTTTTTCTTTCTTTCTGGAAAAATGTCATTCTTTCTGTGAGAGCCAGTGTGGCATAGTGGTTAGAGTGTTGGACTTGGACTAGGGAGATCTGGGTTCTAGTCCCCACAGCCATGAAGCTCACTGAGTGAATTTGGGCCACTCACTGACTCTCAGCCCAATCTACCTCACAGGGTTGTTATGAGGATAAAATGGAGAGGAGGATTATGTAACCCGCCTTGGGTTCCTTGGAGGAAAGGTGGAATACAAATGTAACAGGTATTTTTATTTATTTATTTATTATATTTATACCCCGCCTTTTTTCCTGCAAGGAACCCAAGCCGGCTTATATAATCCTCCTCCTCCTTGTGGCATCCTTGTTTAGATTTGTGCAATCTATCTGTTGGGAACATTTCTGGACCTGAAGGTGCAAGACATTGGATTAGATGGCTGTCCTAGCCCTTCCACAGTTACGGTATCCAGTCTGTACTACTAACTTTTCTCCTCTCTCAAATGCTTGTTCTTGAGGGAAGATGTGAGGGGAAATTTGGGCTGATACATGGAGTAATCTACATTTGATTTGAGCAGAGGAATGACCTCTTTAACATTCTGGTCCATTTCAGCCCTGTATTGTCGTAGTTTCCACTAAAGACAACCACGTGCTGTGCAGAGGTGGCTTCGCTTGTTTTGATTTGTGTGCCATCTTGGGTAACAACAACAACAACTTTATTGTATCATAGCAATTTGCCATTATACACGATCAAAACTTAGTTAATAGACCTTCAGAAATTAAATAATTTCCCGTATAACATTAGGTTTTTACAGTATACATTTGTAAAACATTTACAAGGAATTTGGATGTTCTATAGGATATATTACTTGTCAACATTAGACAACAGGAAACATACCTTTGCAAATGATGACCTTCCCTTCAATGGTTTTATCAATGGAGAAATATATTTAATTCTAAGATCATTATAAATTGAACACTGTAAGAGTATGTGAGTTATATCTTCAACTGATACTGAATTGCAATCACATACTCTATCCTTCTTAGGAATCCCTTTAAGACGGCCCACCCAATCAGTCAAAGGAAAAACATTTAATCTTGCCCGAGTAAAGGCTACCCTCATTTTAATGTTTGGCAAGTCTACCAAATATTTTGGGGGGGATAAATATGATGGGATAAAAGAGGCATAAAAAGTGTTTGACTGACAGACCATAATCCCAGCAATCTGGGATTGCATCTCAGTGTCCTTAAGTCTTTGAATCAATATCACTTTGGCTCTATCATATCCTTGAGTTAAAAGAAAAGAAGTAGAGAATCCCAGACTCATAACAGCCAATTGCATCTTTTGCTTCCATGAGTTTTGACCCATCTCTTCTAATAACACCAAAATAAATTCTGACACCCGCTTAAAAATGATTTTTAACCAAAAAAGCAAGGCTAATCTGAGGGCTTCAGCCTTTATGGTCATTACACCCAGTTCTGCACGAACCAATTCTAGTTTTGTAGAAACAGGAACTGCCAACAGTCTACGCAAAAAATTATTTTGAGCTCTCTCTAGTGGATTGGCCATAGCCCATAGTGGAGCTCCATATAATAATTTTGGCAAAACCCTGGTCTTGTATATTTCTAAAATGGGCTGGACCAAATTACCCCCTTTTGTATGATAAAATCGTAATAATCCATTTAATGTTCTTCCAGCTAGCAGGGTGTTTGACTGAACCTGTAGGGACCATGCCCCTGTCCAGTGGAAAACCACACCAAGATACTTAAAAGAGGGCACTTGCTCCAGTTTGTTCCCATCTAGTGACCAGTTAAGAATTTTCTTGGATTTACCAAATATCATGATTTTTGTTTTTTGGTAGTTGATAGAAAGAAGCTCGTTCCTGCAATATAAACTGAATTGGTTCAACAGTCTACGCAAGCCCATCTGGGTACATGAAATCAAAATGGCATCATCCGCATAAAGGAGGATTGAGTACTTCCGATTTCCCACTTTAACTGGGAAATAACAGTCACCTCTTAAAAACTCTACTACATCATTTAAAAACAAGTTGAAAAGAAGTGGTGCAAGTAAACACCCTTGTCGCACTCCTTTTGTGACTGGTACAAAATCAGATAGATATCCTCCATCAATTCTAACTTGCAGGGATGTCCCAGAATATAAGGTCATTATACATTTTAAAAGCTGTGGGTCAATATCCATTAATTGTAGTTTACTCCAAAGGCGTTCCCGTGAAATAGAATCAAATGCAGCCTTCAAATCAATGAAAGCTACATAAACATGTTTTACAATTCCAGCCAAATACTTATCAATGATGTATTTCAACATAAAACAGTTATCTAAAGTTGACCGACCTGGTCGGAAACCTGCTTGTTCTGGGACGAGCAAAGCATGATCCTCCACCCAGCCCTCCAATTTTTCTAGGAGAAATCTGGCATAGATCTTCCCTGGAACATCCAATAGGTTGATTGGCCTATAGTTTGTTGGATCACTCCTAGGCCCTTTTTTATAGATTGGAACCACAATAGCTGATAACCAACTGGGGGGCACAGTCCCAGTGGTGTTGATTAAGGAGAATAGTGATGCATATATTGGAGCCCACCAATCAGGGGATGTAGTAAAGATGTCTGGTGGAAGGCCATCTTCTCCAGGGGCTTTGCCGTTTTTTTGTCTTAAAATTAATGATTTGGACCCTATCTATTGAAATATTCTCCCAACAACGTTCCCAATTACATTCGACTAAAGCCCCAGAAGAAGGGCTAGAAGGATTAGACTCATTGAATGTTCTCCTGAAATGGTTTTCCCATTCAGTCTTAGCAATATTTCCTTCCAGAACAGGGGCCGATCTCTTTTCCAATCTTGCAAGTATCTCCCAAAATTTACTTGGGTTCTTTTGCAGGAGTGCCAAACCCTAGTTCCTTCCATTGCTCCTCATAATAGATCCTTCCCCCCCCCCCCTGATTAACCTTTTATACTCCCTACGCAATTCATAGAATTGGGGGGGGCATCTTGGGTAACTTGTTGGAAGGCAGCACATAAAGAACATGAACAAATCTCATCATTTTTTTAAACAGCTTTTTTCTAGAGTGGTTTTAGCATATATTCTTCTGTACAAAGACTTCTCATTAGGATGGAAATATCTTGAATTCCCATATTTCACAGTGGCTTCTGTTCAGTCACTTTCCCTAAATGTATTGGTGGGAATTGGGGAGGGTGGAGTACCCTACATGGTAGGGAATGGGCATTGGTCTGCACTGCTGCTTGGGCCATTCTGCACTGCCCAGTCAACATGTGACCCACCAAACCTGGTCATGGCCCATCAAGGGCTCGATGAACCGTCCTTTTTGCCTCATGGGCACCTACCAGGCCACAATACATGGCTGTTGGGATGCCTTCACCTTGGTGGATCACAAGTTGTGTAGTCCTGCTGCAGGGTCTTTAACTGGCTCCTCTTCTTGCTCATGGGCTCTTGAGTGATTGGGGCCTTTGTCTTTCTCTGCCCCTGTCCTGTCCAACATAGCCTTTCCTGACCAAAGAAAACTTGGTAGCAGGGGACCAAAAGAAGTACTTTCCTGTTCTTTCAAGTATCCCGGGTGGCCTGGCTCCGCGGCTCGTCCTTCCTCCCTTCCTCCCTTCCGCTCAAGCAGCGCCCGGGCAAGCGGGGACGGCGTTAGATCCAGGGAAAGCAAACGCCGGCCCCCGCCAGAAGAAAAATAGAGAGAGAGGCAGGGGGGGGAAGGAAACTTCAGGTGCCCCCCTGGATCGCTCGCCTTTGGCCGGATCGCTCGCCTCGGCGCCGCGCAGACGGAGCTGCCGGTCCACCACGCGCCCTCTCCGCTGCGCTCCGCGAATCCGACGCGTTCGCTGCTCTGGCGTGCGGGCTTCTCCTCGGTGCTCTTCCTCCTCCTCCCTCCCTGCCAAACGCAGGTTCGGGCGGGAAGAGGATCGCTCGCGCCCCTCCCCTTCCGAAGTGGGGCTTCGGCGGCGGGAGCAGGTACGGTGACGGGGGTGTCTGGGGGTAGCGTGGGGGTGGCATGGGGGTGTCTGGGGGGGCTTCGGCGCGGCTTCGGCGGGGGAGGGGCTTCGGCGGCGGCGGGTGCAGGTACGGGGGTGTGGGTGGGGTGTCTGGGGTAGCGTGGGGGTGTTTGGGGGTGGTGTGGGGGTGGCGGCGGGGGTCCTGGGGGGGCTTTGGCAGTGGCGGGGCTTCGGCGGCATTGGGTGCAGGTACGGGGGTGGGGGGTGTCTGGGGGTGGCGGCGGGAGTCTCCCCTCGTACATTTCCCACCCTAGACTTATACTGGGGGCAATAAGTTTTCCCAGTTTTGGGGGGTGAAATTAGGGGCCTCGACTTATGTTAGGGCCGACTTAAAGTCGAGTATATACGGGTAACTTGGTCTGAGAGCGTTTTGCAAGACAAGCAAATTTTTTTAAAATTTTTTGACTTGATAAACAAGCAAGGTCTTGCAAGACAAGTGTAGGGATGTAACCGCTCGCCTCGAGTCGGCATAGCGGGCCAAAATCAGCCCCTCTTACGCCCCCCAGAGACTCACTTTGATATGAGTGTTTTGGATTACAAGCACGGTTCTGGAACAAGGTATATCTGTATATATTTGGACTGCAGAGCTGTGCCCTCAGCTTGTCTGAACGTGGAAGGCTAAGCAGGGTCAGGCCTGGTTATGACTTGGATGGGAGACCCCTCCTCTAGTTTCCTGCATTGAGCAGCGGGTTGGACTCGATGGCCTTGTAGGCCCCTTCTAACTCTATGATCCCTCCCCTGTGTGTAGGTGCTGAACAACTTTCCTCTAGTACCACAGAATAATGCTTCTGCAGGGGTTTCACACATAAAAGAGGGGAGGAAGGAGGGATAATACTGGGGTGGGGGGTTAGTTCTTTCAATCCACCCCAGGGAATGCACATCGAAAACAAAATCTCTGGGAGGGAAGGAAGACCTTCAGTTCCCTCTCCCACTGAGGTTTAGGGCTGCCTTGGATACTTCCAAATGGCTGGGGAGAGGCACCACATCTGGGCTCTGCTTGTCTCCTGTGAGGCCGCCTTCTCCCGTGACAAGCCCTGCATCTTCCTTCTCTCCCTCTCCCTCCTCCTGGCTGCTCCTTTCTGCTTCCATCCTCTGCCTGCAAGAGGATGCAGACAGTTCTTGAAGCTGAAGGCACCACCCTCCTTCTCGAGCCTGTTGAGTCGTCCTCCCAGCTGCCCTCAGCTACTCCACATTGCTGTGCAGCCCCTATGGGAGAAGCTCATTTTGTTTGCCAGTGGGGTGGTGGTGGCTTAAAGACAACTTTCGCCCTGCATTTCTTCTGCCAGGATAGGGCTGACGATATCACGGGAGAGGAACTGGCTGCTGGGCTGCTTCCTGGCCCCGGTCACTCCTCCCTGCTGTAGGTGCAATGCACAGTGCAACTCTCTAGATTTGTAGCCTCCAGCAGTTCTAAACCTATTTTCGAAAGCTTTGGTACCTCAGGCTGTGCCTCTCCGCATGTACAAAGTCCGTGCGAGCATTCCTGAGCATGTGCAGATTGTCTTCCTTCTGACAGAAAGCTTTTAAAAATATTTATTTACAATTGTAGGGCAGTTAGAGTGCCTTGAATGTAATGCAAACTGTTTCCCCCTGTGACAGGTACCATCTTAAAAACATAACATACAGAAAGCAGGGAAATAAGAGGCCCAGACATTTTTCTACCCCTGCATCCTCCTAGCCAGAAATATGAAATTCTAGCACTGGCCAGGTTGCAACCCTAAATCGCCACAGTCATCCAGGTGTATATTTCCGATTTCTGCTGCCGCCTTCTGTGACAATTCCATATTTAAGAAGCAGTCCTGCGTATTTCAGTCTGACCGTCAAAGAAGCGTTACAGGAGCACCATTCAATTACAAGTTGGATGGGCTGAGAAGGGTACACAGAATTGCAGGCCGCACTCTGGCAAACAGCTCCAATCACCTCATGTTATAACTTTTTGATGTGATTATTGGTGCTGAAGGCTCTGTCAGCTAATAACATTTGAGGGGTTTTCATATACCTTCAATGTAAATAAGTGATTTTTTCTCCCTACCAAAGATTATTGGTTTTGCTGCTTACATGCCATGAAAGGCAAGTCATTTTTGGTTTTACAGGCACTTAAGTTTGTAAAATGAAGCCCAGACAAAGTAATTCTGACAGGATTGACAGGTAGGGGAACGAGGGCTCAGCTGCTTTAGGCCTCCAGACTTGATGAGTCCTACGATAAGTAATCAGATACTGTATGGAGTGATGGCAAATGTCAGTTTAGAATTCTCTATCAAAATATGAATGCTTTTGTGTGTGTTTCTGGGTGAGCTGTGTCGGTCAAAAATGCTGCTGCTCTTAGTGCTTCTATGGGGATTTTTGTCCTGGAGTGCTGATCTGGAAGAAAGATTTTTCAGTCTGTGTTCCAGGAAACCTTCTAGGGGTTTCTCATTGAGAAGACCAGTAATGGTGGACCAGCTGCTCTCAAAGCTAGCTTGTCCTCCACTATCTGTCTCTCAATTTAATGTGCTTCCACATGCAGGATTATTGCGAAGCCCAGTGTCCCACATGAACTGAATGTTTGCCTGAAAACATGATCCTCTGAAACAGGAGTCCTGCGGCAGATAAATCTTACATGGGAAGGGTTTTCTGGCAGGAGACTCAGACTTTCGGTAGTAGCAAGACATGGTTTGAAAATCAGCATGGTCTCTACCTAGGAGCTCTAGGATCTACATTGAGCTATAGAGAAGATCTGGAGCTCTGTGGTAGGAATATGAGATTCTAAGTTTGATGACGGCATCTCAGTTTAAGAGGTTTCTATGTCAATTAGCAGGTGAAGTTGTAGAGCCCTGCTTCCTGTCATGGTTTACTGTCATCTGATTAGTTGACCAGTGACCAACTGGAGCCCCTTCATACATTAGCCCCTTCATTTTTTAACGACATTTAAAATGGCACACCCTTGTAAACCAGTTTGTTCACTAAGGCAGTATAAGAAATAAGGACAGCTTTAAAAGCATACAGAGGGTCCCTTTTCTCTGTTCCTTCCTTCTGAGAAGTGGTGTGGGTCAGTGTTCTCCAACCTTGGGTCCCCAGATGATTTTGGCCTACGACTCCCAGACAGTACCATGGCCGAAAAGGCCCTCTGTCTGGTTGTCACTCACACCAGTGTTCTCCAACCTTGGGTCCCCAGATGTTTTTGGCCTACAACTTCCAGCATAGCTGGCTGGGGCATGCTGGAAGTTGTAGGCCAAAAACATCTGGGGACCCAAGGTTGGAGAACACTGGTGTGGGTGACAACCAGACAGAGGGCCTTTTCGGCCATGGTACTATGTCTGGTACCACCCTCACAGGGAAATTCACCTGGCACCAACATTTCTGTCTTTTAGGTGCTAGGTGAAAATCTTGTTGATTCTCCTAAGCTTTTTGTATAATCGGCATTCTAAAACGTTAACGGATTGCTCCGTTTTATCTGCTGGTGGTGGTTGGTGGTGGGTTTTTATGTGGCTTTATTGTTTGATAGTTTAATTTTGTAAAACTCTCTGGAACCAAATCTGGTAAAATACATAAATATTTTAAATAAATGCATTGCATTCATGTAAAGTGTAGTTAGCTCTCTTGTGCATGTGTAGAGCCACCAGATTGTTAGTCCCTCAAGCCCAGAATTGTCTGTCCCAACTGGGAGTGGTTCTCCAAGGTCTCAAGGAGATATTATTTTCCCAGCCCTGTACCTGAGGCCCCCTTTTGACTGGAGATGCTAAGGAGCTTGGGACCTTCTCATACAAGACATGTGCTCTATGCCTGAGCTGTGGCCCCTCCAGTACGTGGAGAAACTGTACTGTAAACATTCAGACTTCCAAATCATTACCGCCAATAACAAAACACACCCCATGTTTATAATGTGTATGAATTGTAAATGATTCACAATTGATTCAAGGAGGCGTGCTTATCTTTTAGTGCATAACATATGACAGTTTAAGTTTATGGCTTAACCCCAGTAGCAGCTCAGCACTGTTTCTGAGTGTACAGGGAGAAATGCAAAAGCAGGTTTTTCTTCTACCGGGGCATTTTCTTTCAAGCTATCATGTGTTTTTTTTTTCATGCTATATCTTAACTCTTTCTTATAGCTGGATTCTTTTTGCTCTTTCCAAACAGCGGGGCCGATTACTACGATTATGCCCATGGGCTGAGTGACGAGACATATGATTCTTACAGTGAGTAACTTTAATGCTCTGGAAGAAGTTCTTTTAAGTAGAGGAAGAGAAGGTTCATTAGTATTTCGAATTTGCAGCCTCACGCTAAAACTCTGCTTTCACACACTTCGGTAATGGCATATGATGATTACTACTGAAGCTGTAAGTTAAATTATGTATGGTGTGAAGAAAGTGGATAGGGAAAGGTTTTACTCCCTGTCTCATAATACTAAAACCTGGTGTTATCCCATGGAGCTGAATGGTGGGAGAATACAGGACAGACCGACCCAGGAAGTACTTTTTCACACAGTACATTATTAAACTATGGAATTCGCTACCACAAGATGTGGTGATGGCCACCAACTTAGACAGCTTTAAAAGGGAATTAGACAAATTCATGGAGGAAAAGGCTATCAAGGGCTATTGGTCACGATGGCTATAGGCAACCTCCAAGGCCAAAGGCAGAATGCCTCTGAATTCTGGATGCTGGGGAATAACAGTAGGAGAGGGCCACTAGTCATGGCTATATACTGTCCCCTGTATCAGAGGCAGTATGCCAATCACTGGGGAACATGAACAGGAGGGTGGCTGTGGCCCTCATGTCCTGCTCGTGGGCTTCCCATAGGCATCAGGTTGACCACTTGGGACATGGGATTCTTGGCTAGATAGGTCTTTTGAGGACAACAAAGCTCCAAACCGTAGGAAGAGGCCTGCTGGATCAGACCAAACACATCTGCAAATGCTGCTTTTTCTGTCCCTGCTGCCCCTTGCTTATCCCAGCCTAAAGAATGTTGTGCTGTTGTGGTGTGTATATATAGATGCTATATATATATATATAGACCGTGGTGTTTTTAGCCTATGAAAGACCATGCCTGCCCTGGCCTCCAAATATTAGAACATACTGGACTTAATGGGGCCAGCCGTCCTGGCTTCAAGCAAACGAGGGGCACAGCCAGTATGGCACCACAGAACTCTTTGTGACTGGATAGACACAGCACAGCATCCTGTAGATCAGTGTTCTCCAACCTTGGGTCCCCAGATGTTTTTGGCCTACAACTCCCAGCATGCCCCAGCCAGCAAGGTTGGAGAACACTGGTGTAGATAGACCGTCCTGCAGCAGAGATGGATCGGGGCAAGGGAGGGGAGGTGTGACATTTGCCTGCATAAACGTCACACACACTCTTGTTTTCTGCCATGGAGGTGAATGGACAAATGTTAGCACAGTTAACAGCACCCCCACCCCTGATCTGTGGTGCAGTCCTTCATTCTGTGAGCAGTGCTGAGCCATGTCAGGTCTCCCTTAATATCCCCAGCAAAGAGCTTGCTCAAGTTCAAAACAACCTCATTGGCTTTCCTCTTGTCAATATTCCATTTTGCTGTTTATATTCACCTCTCTTTGATCTCCCTGGGAGAGTGTACTAATAAGAACAATGCCATCATTGTACACACCATTTGCAAAGTAACATAAATAAAGAAGAGAGGTCTCGAGGAGGCAACTGCCTAAGTTTTAATAGAGGGGAGAGGGAAAGAGGCACAGGTAAGAAGGGATGAATATATGCAAATGCAATTCCCACATACTTAGGCTTTGTTTCAGTTGGGAGAGGAGGACTAAGGAGTAAAGCTGAAGGGTACACAGAAGAGTTGTAGGTTTTGATCTAGGGATTAACAGTACTAGTGGGATTGACAGTGGTGTTGGCACCACATAAGTGTGCAGGAAGGGGAGTAGCAGGCCCAAGGAGCAGGAAGGAAGGGACCCTGCTGAATTTCCCCCAGTTGTGGAATGAGGTGGCCATGCTCATCGAAAAGTAGAGCCACCATGTCTTTGAGAAGCCGCATGGGAACCTGCTCTCTAGCTTTTAGTATGCCAGGCTGCCGCCTGTCTCATTGGGTTGGTGTTGGGAGGTATGAAAGTACCCTTGACCTCGTTCTTAACCGAAGTTCGGAGCCGACCTTTGAACATTCCCGACTTGGCCTACAGGCTTTTTCAATGCTTTAGTGTTGCTTTTCTGTGCCACTTGAACAAATTCAAGTGGGGAGTCATTATGCAAAGGTTATAAAAGGTGTTTCAGATAGGCAGGAGACATAAGAGGAGCTAGGATTGTTGTTGATAAAGAATAACTTCCAGAGGAGAAACCACATGCTAATCATGGGGATTAATTAAACTTTTTTAAAAAGCACATAAGTGTAGTGGTGACAGGTTTAATTAAAGAAATCTGTTATGGATTAGGCACACAAAGCATTTAAGAGGCACCTTTGCTTTAGGGATAAAAGTTAAACCTTTGGCTAGAGATCAGAGGGACTCAGACTTCGATCAGTCATGAGGCTGATTCCTCACACCCCACTGCCACCACGACAGTCGTCAGAGCTAGTGACTCACAGTTTTCTCACTAATGGATATTGCGACATTTTTCGGGAACATGACTGAAAACCAGTTCTCTGGGGACTCTTTTGAAGTGTGGTGGATTTTTTAAAATATTTTTTTTAACAGCGTCTCTCACCTAAAGCAACCATGTCCCTCAACTTGGGTTTGTTTGTCATACTAAATTGTTCCACCACGCTGTCTGTCTGTGTGTCACGGGCTTAAATGTGCTCCAGTCACCTTGAGGGGAAGCAGCTGATTACATGATAGTATCAAAAAGGAAAGGACGCCTTAAGCCTCCCTTTGCCCCCCTCGCAACAGGCTAAATTGGTCTCCGTGGACTTGCGTAGCTTTGATCATTTCATGCTTCGGCATTAAAATGAGCTGTCTAGCAGCAGGGGGTCTGGCTTCAGCTTTCCTCATTGCTGCAAAACGTTTCCACATAGAGGCCTGCAATGTGCTTTGTGCAAACACATTGAGCAAGGCACCCAGGGGTTGCTATTCCCTTGCTTCCAAAACTGACTACACCCCACTTTTCCTGGCCGCCTACTTCCTGAAGTGCTATGACTGTGGGGAAAGTCGCAAATCAATGATACAAAGAAAATAGACAGTGCACGCGTTTCCATTGCTTCAGAATGTGATTGTGTTCATATGACGCTGATCCTCTACCACAGGAGTGGACAATTGATGGCCCTCCAGATGTTTCGGCTTACAACACCTATCGGCCCTAGTTAGTGTAGCCAGTGCCCACCCCTCTACCAGCTTCACTGGTTGCCAGTGTATTTCTGGATTCAGTTCAAACTGCTGCTGGTCTTGACCTTTCAATGGCCTGCACCAGAGTATCTCAATTTCCTCTTCTTCCCCCACCCTCACCTGAAAGACAGCACTCCCATCTCTGAGGTTTTTCTCTAGATGTACGACAGGTGAGCCCATTATTCCGTGCAGGACACGGAATAATGGGCTCAAGTTACAGGAACCTAGATTCCACCTAAACATCAGGAAAAATTTCCTGACTGTCAGAGCAATAAGACAATGGAATCAACTACCTAGGGAGGTTGTGGGCTCTCCCACTCTGGAGGCATTCAAGGTGCAGCTGGACAGACATCTGTCAGAGATGCTTTGACCTAGATTCCTGCATTGAGCAGGGGGTTGGACTCGATGGCCTTGTAGGCCCCTTCCAACTCTACTTTTCTATGATTCTATGATTCTAAGAGAAGGCCTTTTAGTTGTGGTGCCCAAAATCTGGAACGGCCTCCTAACAGAGGTACACCTGGCCCCATGACTGCTTGCTTTGGGACGAGTAATGGAAATTATTATTATTATTATTATTATTTACATTTATTAATCGCCCATCTGGCCGGCAACCGGCCACCCTGGGCGATGTACATAGGCTAAAAACAAGATAAAATACAATTAAAACATAAATTTTTTTTTAAAAAAATCTTAACCCACCCCATATTCCCGCCTGAACAGCCAGGTTTTTAATGAACGGCAGAAGCTCAGCAGAGAGGGGGCATGGCGGAGGTCACTCGGGAGAGAGTTCCACAGTACGGGGGCCGCCACAGAAAAGGCCCTCTTCCTCGTCCCCACCAGTCTAGCTGCTCTGGCTGAAGGGACAAGGAGAAGGCCGTCTGTGGCAGATCTTGTTGAGCGGCCCACTTGGTGTTGCTGGAGACGCTCCTTGAGATAGACTGGACCGGAGCCGTATAGGGTTTTAAAGGTCAAAACCAACACCTTGAATTCGGCTCGGCAAGCAACTGGTAGCCAGTGCAGCTCCTTGAGCACTGGCGTGATGTGGTCCCGCCGGCGGCTGCCTTTAACCAGGCGAGCCGCCGCGTTCTGTACCAGCTGGTACAGTGGTTTTCTCTCAGTGAGCTTTCTCAAGATACTGCTTTTCCTAAGGATTTTAATGCTGCTGTTGTTTTTAACCTTTTGTAAACTGGTTTAAATCACTTTAATTGTTTTATTGTTGTTGGCTGCTCTTTCATTATTTGTAAGCTGCTTTGATTGTATATTTTTATATATAACGGCAGGGTAGAAAGTTTAGCAGTAAATTTAAATAAATATTTCTGTGAACTCTTTGTTTTTATTTTTTTGTTTTATCAAACTGCTGCTGAGTTGCAATTAAGGAGATTTGGTATTACAAACAAATCATAATAATTTATATACTATCTCTTCTTTCCCTCCACACATACCACAAAAAACTTCATATAAAATATTATTTTTTGGTGTGGTGTTCTGTTATATATTTTTCTTCTTTTCTCTATTAAAATATTTTATAGACCACCTTTCAATCATAAAGCTGCTGTAAAAGGGGAAAGATTGAAACTGGGTACACAAATGTATCTGGAGAATAGACAATGTTTATGTGTTTTCAAAGAGTGAGTAGAAGGGAACCAATGGATACCTGGGAGAAATTAATGTTACCTTGAAGACTCACGGGTGATTTTCACTAAGGAGATAAACTTGTGCTAGACTTTACCAATGGAAACTGCAAGTGGGGGCTGAGATGGTTGAATGTTTTCCACAGAAAAATTGGAGGAGCAGTCCATCATGTAAGCCCCCACCGGCAGCCTGAGGTGGTACAGCCTAGAAACAGATTTCCTACCTCAGTGATAACAAGGCCTTGGACTCTTTCACGCTTAGAAGCTCCTGAAATTCATGTCTCTGGGATGCTGAAGCTGGGGAGAAATGTGTGTGTGGTGTAAAGCTAGCTAGATCCCTTCATACTAGATGGTTTGCAAGCCTTTCCCTCCAGCATGAAATTGTGGTGAAAATATGCCACAAAGGTTTGTGGGGAAAAATTTAACCATGTTTGCACTTCCTTTTTGCAGGACAGGAAGACTGGACCAACTCAAGACACAAGGCGCCTCCACCGAGAACAGCAAAGGGAGCCTACAGAGATCAGCCATATGCCAGATACTGATTATACTGTCTGATGTTGTGAAATACCCAATCTCCACCAGTCCTGTATACTGTTCAAAGTAATTTTTTTCTATGAACAATCCCTTTTTATTAAAATCAAAGTGCTTAATCTGAATGGACGGACTGAGCTTAATCTATTTTTTGCTGAATGAAAAACCTGGACAGGAAGACATGTGAAATGAGGAGCTTTGTTATTTCCAGATTGTATTGGGGGGGGGGGGGGGAATAGGTGATCAAAACAAACAAACAAACAAAAAAAGAAAAAAAAATAACCTTTGATTAACTAGTGTTAAAAACAGCTAGGTTTACTAAATCTGTTAATCCATTATTTTAACCTAAGCGTAACCTTTTATTTTAAAGGTTTTCAACAATTTAGTTCTTCTAGTTTTATCTTTCAACCATTTTGCTAGTCTTTCTCTTGCAAACATGCGTAAAAAGGGAAAGCAGATCACAAATGCAAATAATGTGGTATTTTGTAACTTGAGTCTTGAAATGTTCTGTAGTGTTAAGCAAAGTTTACTCTTGCTTGATACTAAATAAACTTTTGAAAGAAAAATCAGTGTGTGTGAGAGTATGCATTATTTATTTAAAAACCTTCATAAATAGTAGTAAACAGGGAGGGAGTGATTAGCAACGATCAACATAAAATGGCTCCTACTAAAACATTGTACTTCTTTTTTTTTTTTTTTAATAAAATGGTATAAACCTAAAGGGTCATTTCATTATATATATATATATATTTCCACCTATACACACAATATAGTCTTAAAGGCTTGTTAAAGGAAGTATCCAAATGGTATTGATCTGCTGGAATGCCACATTTTAAAAACAAATTCTTGGTTTAAAATAGTTAATGCATTTTCTGAAACAAAACAAAAACATAAAAAGAGGCAAACACCTGTGACTTAGTTTTCATCTTGTTGAGCATTTCTTCACTAGTGCAACTTTGGAATTTTTTATTTTTTATTTTGTGTTTTGAGAATTTTGGTTCCTTAATGACAACCTCGCTCCGTGCTGGAAGCAATAAACACAAAGCTTTTAAAGACTTTCTGACTTGACTAATTGAGGTCGCTTTCGTCAGAGGCAGAGGATGTGTAACCCTTAAAACGGTCTTCATTTGCAAAGGTAAATAAATCAAATAAGATTTTAATCTCACTTAATTTATCTTAATATAACCAATAAAAGCAGGGGAAGAGTACCAATTAGCAAGTTCTATTTTAGATTATAGAGAGAGAGGCTTTAAGATAACCACCTAAAATTTCATATTAAAAAGTTTAATTTGTTCTAGTCATCTAAAAAGCCTTAGCTCGGTCAGTTTAATTCGAGGAAATTATTCCCTATTAAACAAATGTAAAACCTCATAACTAGTAACTTGTAATCCTAGAATTTATGGACAAATAATGTAACTAAGAACTTAAAACATTACAAATGTTTTCTTTCTAAAGCTTTTTAATTGTTGGTTTGATGTCTTTTAATTGTTATATTATGAATTGCTTTTTATCTATTTTAGATTTTAGATATGTGGGTGTTTTTTTAGTTAGTAAATAGAAATCTTTTCTCTTATCAGGAAACACTGAATGCCATGGAAAGCCAAGAGGATAAAAAAAACCTGTTTCTGTTGATGTTTTGGTAGGTACCCATATTATTTTAAGCTGTGGTTAATGATGTAGCAGAGGGCAGCATCCAATGCTGTCACAGCACTAGCACTAATGCCGTTGTATTAGCATAAATCAATGCTAGCGCAACATCATCAGTGTTTGCTAGGCAAAGGGAAGAAGCAGTGATTTGCCACCAAATTTCAGCAGCAAATTGCCCCTTTTCCTAACAAGCACCAATGATGTTGCGCCAGTGTTGGTTTATGTTTATGCTGTGATAGCATTGGAAACTGCCCAGAGAAACGATCTCTAACCAGCAAACCGGATTTCAATTTGTTTTATGTCTTTCTACCCACACTTGAAATGGGTGTGGGGGTTAATCTTCAAACAGACATCAACATAAACAAACATGTTGCATTTCATCCCTCAACGCTCAGGTGAGATACTCCATTAGTGGCTGCGTTCAGACATCATGCCAAACCATTGTTTTACATCTGAACCTGTGTCAGCTCATGAACTATGGATTGTAAGGGAGCCTCCAGACCAAAGTTACACCAGAATTTGAAGCTGGTTTGCAAACCACAGTTCATGCTGCTGTTGCTGTTATATCTGAATTCACAAACCATAGTTATGGCGATTGCTCTGTCTCAGAGGGCTGCTGCGTCGTGGAGGTGAAATGGCATTTATGAAGTTGAACACTGAGCAGATGGTAGACTGAAAGAACTGGGCATATTTAGCCTTCAGAGGAGGAGACTGAGGGGGGAGATATGATAGCGCTCTTCCAGTACTTAAAGGGTTGTCACACAGAGGAGGGCCAGGATCTTTTCTCGATCATCCCAGTTTACAGGACACGGAATAATGGGCTCAAGTTACAGGAAGCCAGATTCTGGATGAACATCAGGAAAAATGTCCTGACTGTTAGAGCAATAAGACAATGGAACCAACTACCTAGGAAGGTGGTGGGCTCTCCCACTCTGGAGGCATTCAAGGTGCAGCTGGACGTCCATCTGTCAGAGATGCTTTGATTTGAATTCCTGCATTGAGCAGGGGGTTGGACTCGATGGCCTTGTAGGCCCCTTCCAACTCTACTTTTCTATGATTCTAAGCAACTCTAAACCATGCTTTGCCTGATGTACATTTGGAAACTCAAACTGCAGTATGGGTTTTTAACTATGGTTACCATGGTTTGGAATGATGTCTGAATTGAGCCAATGTATCTTTCCTGGCCCCTTTGAAAATGGGTGTTGGGAGACAGGTTCAAAGTGCAGTCTGAACATGAAACGTAGAGTGGTGCCCTAAATGTTTACACGAGTTTCTGTTCTGAAAGCCTTATGTTCAAGTATGTTACTTTTTAACAAAACAAATAGAATACTTTGCTTGGCCAATGAATGAGTACAGGAGAACTTTTATAATGGTGATTATCTCTAAGGTGTTGCTCCCTTGCTCTTCCTAAAAATCCACATACAGTCCCAGAATTTCTGACTGATGCAGCGAGTCTAGGCAATCATCTAGCCAATCCTATTTTGTGGAAGAGTTCTGGAATGTATTCATCCCATTGGTCACCTCTTAAATATAGCTTGTTAATATATTGACCAGAACATCAAATAATTTGGCTTTTCACAACTTAATATGGGGTGGGGGTGGGGGTTTGTGCTTTAAAAAAAAAAAAATCCTGCACCAAGGAAAGCTCCGTTCTGTGACCTGCATAAATTATGCAACTTTGCATGATTGCTCTTATTTTACACATTATATTTCTCATCGTCCTTGGGTAGCTATGGGAAAGGTCAAGGTGCTATGACAGGCAGCACTTTAATGCCTATCTGAAATTCAGCAGGCATTTTGCACACACTTTAAAGCAGGGGTGCAGAGCCTTGGCTCTGGAGACCAAATCTGGTCCCCTGGGGTTCCCCAGATGGTCATATCCATTTCTCTCGACAACCAGTCCTTTGGAGGTTTCCCACCTTTTGTGCAGTTTTTTCCCACATTTTAAAAGGTTGAAATGCTGCTCCTAAGACTTAGGGCGTGTTCGCATGACGCGGGAACCATGGGGGAGCAGAAGTTCCTGCGGTTCCCGTGTCGTGTGAATGCCGACTGGGGGTGCCCCCACGGGACGCACGCTAAGTGACCATGGTTGGAAGAGGGGTAAGCCCCTACCGCGCGTGGCCACCCTGCTGTGCGCACAGCGGGCGGCCGTCCCGCGGGGGCCGCACAGAGGCGGCTGGAGCTGCTGCCGCTCCATCCTGTAGGGGCAAATGGCCCCTCTGGGCGGCCCGCACTGCGGTGCAGGGGCTGCCAGCTCCACCGGGGTCCGCCCACACGCGTGGGGCACAGGTCGTCTGCGGCCCATGGTGCCTCCCCCGCCCGCAACCTGGGTCGTGCGAACCGGCCCTTAGTTACTGGCAGGAAGAGCTTTAAGCAAAAATACACTGGTATTTCTGGCTCTGCCCTTTTGCCTTTGGCCCACCCCTTTTGCTTTTGGCCATGCCCACCACTGGAATGTGGCCCCCAAGAGCTTCTCCAAAATGGAATTTGGCCCTCTGGTTGGAACTAGAAACTTGTTTTTCAAAAAAGCTGAGCTGCTCAACACTTTGAATGCTATGCCTAATAAGATATTCTGTGGATTTTCTCTGACCCTGTGAAACGGCAGAGTGCCCAGCGCCCTACTCACTATCCTGCCTTGCAGGAATAAGTCACACTTGTATGAATATGGCTTGTCATGCTCTCTGTCACTCTCTGATCCGATATGCACAATCATTGCAGCCAATCATGGCATATTTAAGCCATGGTGGGTTGTGTGTGCTGGTGGCCATTTTGAATATTCAAGCTGTGGCAGATGGTTATCGCGGCTTATCGCATCATCTGAACCCTGCATGGCTGGGTTGTTTGCATGGTTAACAATCCACCCACAACCCCGAAACAGGCCATGGGTTGTGGGTGGTTTGTTAACCACAACAACAATCCACCCTCACTGGGTTCAGGTGACACAATAAGCCACAGTGACCGCCCTCCATGGCTTGAATATTCAAAATGGCCACCAGCACACACAACAACCCATTGTGGCTTAAATAAGCCATGGCGGGCTGCAGTGATCATGAAAGCCAGCCCATTCAGTGGTTTTTGGTAGCAGACCAAGCCTGGAAGAATTTACAAGTGGGGATCTGGTGACTTCCATTAGACCCAACAATAATAAAGATAAAGTTGTTATTATTTTACATGTATATCTCTCCTTTCTTCCAAGGAGCTCAGGGCAGTGTACATGGCACTTCCCCCAACCTCCCCATTTTATCCTCATAGCCTAACCTACTTTACAAGGTTGTTAAGAGAGAGTGACTGGCCCAAGGTCGCCCAACAAGCTTCATGACTGAGAGGGGATGTGAACCAGGCTCTCCCCGGTCCTAGTCAGACACTGTTAACCACCTCCTTGATTCGTCAAGTGACCGTAACAAAACTCAAGTGTCTAGTGTGGTGGGATCTCAGAATTTGTGCCACTTGTTTCTTCTGATGACTGTGTATTTGCTTAGTAATGAAACTGTATACCAAAAGGCAGGCTTCTAAATAGCCACTCACCTGGTAAGAATTGCCTTCAGGTAACCACTTCTGTAAAGTGAGGCAGTAGTTGGTTCTTTTATACCTTCAATGTGCCCCAGACAGCTAATAATAGATACAATAGACATCACTTGACAGTACAGTCAGTGAGAATTAAACATGCATTGTGAATAGGTACTGAGTCTGATTCAAGCATTGGTCTGGTTCTTACATTTAGTGTCTGTAAAGGACTATAGAATTAGAATTATTTGGGGGTTAGAGCTACTGTTACTGCTTTGAAGATATTGCTAGTAGCAATAATTGGCACAGCCAAGACATAGTGAGTGTCCAATACTCTGAATCTCTGTTAGTCATCTGCAAAAACAACCAAATCCCCAGGGAACATGGAAATGTGGAAATATCTGGAGGGAAAAAAAATCAGTTACTTGAGAGACTTTGTGGGTGGTTCAGAATAAGAATTAATTCACATGCACACACATCTCGATCGGTCTCATTCCTCTTCATGTGATTTCCAGCATGTGAACTGCCTGCACTTGGAAGTTATTGTTTTAGAGATGAAATGATATGAAAACTCTGTGGCATTTGACCCAGAGTGGCTGTTTGCACATGCAAGTCATCACTTGATGCTGAAGACACAAAATGATGCATATATGTGTACTTGGTCTACCTTTGCTCCATAGCAGTACAGTAAACTTTTATTGCTTTTGGACAAAGAGTTTTGCAACTTTCCAAGAAATAAAATATAATTTCAAAAATACCAGAAATTACAAAATTAGAGCCTGGAAAATAAAACTTAGAAACAATGAATATCATGATTACCAAAATACATCAGTGAGTTCCTCAGATTAGAGCATCTCATTGTGAACTGCTAGTTCTAAAATAGTTTTTGCTCGAATTCTCAAGGTTCTGAAAATGTAAAGACAAACCCCATGAGTCATATAAGCATCTGTATCAGACAATAGATAATTTTTCCAGAAATAAGTCTTGATTGTAAGTTGGCCAAAATAGTACCAATAAATTTAGAACACAGCAGAACAGCGCATAATGTGGGATGTCTTCCAACTCAGAAACCACAAATACAAATTCGGTGGGCCAACAAAATCTGATGGTATCTGCTGTCAGTTATAGCCATTGGCAAAAGCAAGGTGGTTTGCTTTAAAACAGTGTTCTCCAACCTTGGGTCCGCAGATGCTTTTGGCCTACAACTCCCAGCATGCCCCAGCCAGCTATGCTATGCTGGCTGGGGCATGCTGGGAGTTGTAGGCCAAAAGCATCTGGGGACCCAAGGTTGGAGAACACTGCTTTAAACCAAGGGGACTTAAATCAGCAAGGGGGGATTTAAATAAATTGATTTAAATAAAGTTTCCCATTGATACTTCATATATTTCCTAAACTACGGTCCAAATCTGACCACTGAGCCATGTTCATTTACATCTAAAGTATTCTTTAAATGGACACTCAGACTGTGCATCTTTGTCTCACACTGTACATTTTACCTGTACCTATTGAAGGAATGTCTGAAATATTCCCATATAGGGTCTTTCAACGAGCAGCTATGACAGTTTAGGACCGGGTGGGGAACTGCAGGCCCACAGACCAAATCCACCCTGCCTGTGGTCCTAATCCAGCCTTCCAGGTTCCCCAGAGGGCCATGCTCCTTTCCCCTGCCCACCCCTTTATCCCCAACGACTGATTGGTGGTTTCCCAGCTGTTGCACAGTTTTTTCCCTATTGTAAAAATTTGAAATGCCTCTCCTAAGGCTTAATTACTGGCAGTAAGAGCTTTACGCTAAAATATGTTGGTCTTTGTGTGTGTGTGTGTGTGTGTGTGTGTGTGTGTGTATTTGGCCCCTTTTGCCCATATCCACCCACCACCGAAATACAGCCTGTGAGAACTTCTCCAAAATTGCATACGGCACTTGGGCTGAAAGGGGTTCCCCCCGCACATGGTTTTAGGAGATCAAGTATGGGAAAAATAGGACAACTTTGCACACTGTGTTCTCGTCTTCATTCCAGTGTTGCTCCTTTCTCCTTCACTCTGTTTTGACCCAGCCTCACCCACACAAAAAGTAGCCCAACAAAAATAAAATGCCCATGATTGACGGGTAGAAATAAGGTCTGTCACTGTGTCACTGGGCCGTCTAAGATCAGATTAAAGTTGTTTTACTTTTCCGGAATTTGTTTACATGGGGAAGCACTCAAATGTGGCTTCTCCCAGCTTCATCTTGAAGTGATATGGTCCCCTCTACTGCTTTGTTCTGCTGCATGTGTAGCTCGGGCCTACACTGAATTTTATAAGTTAAGGCACAGACCTTTTTTTCTGTCTAAACCTGCATAGGGTTGTGCCCTTAGTTATGCATTTGATTATGCCACAGCTGAACTTGTGGCCAGCTAGAATAAAGTCAGCCCTACGAATGGGATATCACGGCTAGTTTTCATCTCCCACGTGATGTATAAAGGGGTGGCGTTGTACCTTTTAAAATTTAGCTCTAGCCTGCTATTTGCAAACTTCGAACCATTGGTCAACAGTGCAGCCACTCTGTTGTTTCTCTTCGGAAACACTTATAATAGGTTTCCACAAATAAATCAGTAACATTTCTAATTGCTGCTTTCCACCACCTGCAATGTGATAGTCCCCCGAGAGTCACCAATAATTATTAGCTCCAAGAATATATATATACATCTGTGTCTTTTTGTTCTGCTGTTTTCCAGGGACTTTGCTCGCTTTTATGGACAGATTCAAAATACTACCCTCACCAACGTGCCTCGGAAACATTAGCCAGCAGCTATATCAAACTCCAGTTTGATTTCCTTTTTCTGCTACCTGCTGTATTCCAGACTTTATAATACGTCTAACTTTTCAGACCTCAGTTTTAACTCTCAAATGTTTATTCATTTAACAAGTGTAACTTTGTGAAGATGTTAAATAAAAGAGTTTGTTTCATTTTCGTGTGCAAAGAAATAATTGATTCTTCATCGGATTCTGTAGTTTTTGCATGGCAAGAGTAACTTTCAGGGGTGGCAGGAAGGGGGCTCTGTTTCAAACCTGCCCGTTACTGGAAGGTGCTTATCTGTTGTGTGTGCAGCGAAGGCAAGCAAGCAGAGGAATGTGCGGCAGAAAACACTTTGGCTGAATGTAAACAGATACTTATTTATTTATTTATTATATTCATTATATTTATACCCCACCTTTTTTCCTGCAAGGAACCCAAGGCGGCTTACATTATATTATTCTCCTCCTCCTCTCCATTTTATCCTCACAACAACCCTGTGAGGTAGGTTAGGCTGAGAGTCCGTGACTGGCCCAAAGTCACCCAGTGAGTTTCATGGCCGAGCGGGGACTAGAACCCGGATCTCCCGAGTCCCCAGTCCGACACTCTCACCACTACGCCACACTGGCTCTCAGCCTAAGCTACCTGGAGCATAAGATGATGTGGAGAATGATTTTTGAAGGGGGGGGGGGAAACCACACCTTTCCATGCTGTTGAGGATGAGGCAATCTAAACTTCTGCTTTAAAAATTGTGTGTCATAAAGCCCAAGTTCTGTATTAAGTATCTTCATTTGTCTGCCCCTTACTACATGCCAATGTGCTTGAAATCTGAGGGCATACCAGCCCCTTCAAATGCACGTGGCATTTCCTAATTCAAGGTGAGTGGATTGTGAGATGTCCCCTGCCCCGTATCAATCCTGCGTGCCCAGCTTTCATGTGCATCAGCTTTACAGCGTCTCTCTCCTCCTCCTCCTCGACACCACGAGTGGGCAACTTCTGGCCCTCCAGATGTTCTGGCCTACAACCCATCAGCCTTAGCCAGCATAGCCAATGGTGAGGCATGGTGGGAGTTGTAGGCCAAAATATCTGGAGGGCCACAAATTGCCCCCCACCCCTTCCTTACAGTGCCCATTCAGTACAAATTCTCATCTTCACTGTTCTGTGCATCGCTCCTACCACAATCTCTCTTGTGGAGAAAGGGAGAACAAGCTCCTCTGTCTAACTACTCATTCATGTCCCTCCTCAAGAGCCACTTCAGCCAAAATCTTTCTAGCTTCACCATAGCTCCTCTAGCGCTACCCCACAATACTTATTCTCTGAATCCCAGTTTCCATGTCTGTCGTTCCTTTTAATGCAGACTTTCTGGGCAGGGGTTTGGGTCATAGCTACTTTCTGTGTAGCAGACAGTATGTTAGCGTTATCTTAAAGGATTCTAACAAATAAGAAGTGTGTACTCCTATCTTTTCCTCAACATACAATTTTTGGTCTCTACAGCCCTTTCCACTCCCCATCTCACTCATAGCAGATCCCTAGTGATCCTCGCTCCCCCTTTACTTTTTGGTCAGCCACATTAGCAATACTCAGCCCCATAAGAAAGGAAGTGTTTTCCAGCTCCCCTTGGTTGTGTGGCAGAGCAGCTGGAATTTAACCACAGCAGAGAGTCGAGGACAAAAAGCTTGACCATTTCAACTCAGTTGGTGCATGGTGCAGGCTTGATGCTCTGGACAGAAGCCCCAATTTTCCAACAGGTAAACCAGCACTGAAATACATGTTAGTCATTGGTCAGGATTCAAAGGGACCCTGGCATATGTGGGAATGCCTTCTGTGAGTGTAATGCGATTTCCATCAAGTCCCTCTCTCCATTCCAGGCAATCCCCTGATCCTAAGGAGCAGCTTTTCAGAGGAGACCGGCTGCAGCAGAGAAGGGTGTGTGGAAAAGCTTCATTCCGCAAGCAGAAGTCTACTTGCTGGTTTACGCTCTAGCCCACCCTTGGGATGATATTTCAACAGTGCCACAAGCTTGCCAGCAAGTGTAAATGAGCACTGGAGTGTGCATTGTTGTTGCCTATGTCTGTGTAGTGATTCCTCCACCATTAGTCTCACCCCCACGTTCCTCACCTCTATCAAAGGCCACTCCTGTGTTTGATTTTTCAATCGTAAGCATCTTGAGGCAAAGACTACTTTTGATACTCTTTAAAACAGCATGCACACTGAAGGCACCATTTTAAGTACCGTAGTAATTTTTAGGGCCGTAACATTTAATTGCTTTTAAAAAACACTTTTTGATTGACCCCAAAGGATTCCCAATTAACCAGCTAGTTGTGTGTGTGTAAATAAATGTATTTACAGTATTTTTACCCGGCCTTTCAGTCAAAAGCTCCTAGAGTGGCTTACATGGGTTAATAATGAGACAATCCCGGCTCCCAGGCTTACAGTGTAAAAGACACAACAGGAAAGAAAACGATTGGGAGGGAGGAGAACCCAGGAACCAATTCTTAGTTTCTCTAATGCAAATACAAAAATGGCAGATGGCAAGCACATTAAGGGGCATTTACCCTTTTCTCCCTCTTTTAAGATGCTTACTGCAACATACATGTGTATCATCTAAATTCAAAGAAAAGTGCTTTGCTTCAGAATGATAGTTTACTCACACAAATTGATGCTATTTTTAAAATTATTTAGATTTTATTTACATATTCAAATAAAAGTTTTGATGATTGTAGCAAAGTTTTAAAGAACACATATATATGATATAGATTGAATGTAATTATTTTCCTAGTTACTAAAAAAATCTGTCTAATGACCAACCTCTATCAGTGTTGGTGCCAAAAAGTCCTTTCCTGTAAAGGCAATCCTTGCAATGGGGAATGGCTTAAAATGGCAATTCCTATACAGGTCTACTCGGTAGTAAGTCCCATTGATTTCATTGGGGCTTACTCTCAGGCAGGTACAGGATTGCAGAATCAATGTCTCTTCTATGTGAGTCGGTCTAATGTCATAGAACAGTGATGGTGAACCTTTTTGAGCCTGAGTGCCCAAACTGCAACACAAAACCAACTTATTTATTTCAAAGTGCCTTAAATTTGGCAGGAAGGAGGAGGGGGCACTAGCTAATCACACCCCGCTCTGTCTCAGCATGGCTCTTCACCGGGCGCGCAAAGATTCGGGTGTGCGCGCGCTGTGCTTCTGAGCTGCCTGTTCAGTTAGAAGGAGGGCTGGGTGCCTGCACAGTCCGCTTCTGGGGGTGGAGATGTTGGAGTGTGCCTGCCTGTGGAGGCCAGCGAGGAATGAGTGGAGAGGAGTTACTATGGAAACCCGACGCTGAATGCAGAAGGGGACAGTCTTTTCGCGATCTGGCGACCAATGGCTCAAGTGCCCACAGAGAGGTCCCTGCGTGCCAGCTGTGGCACGCGTACCATAGGTTCGCCATCACTGTCACAGAACATTAGTATGTCAGCACGGACTACACCTCCGGCCATGCAGTATTGATGGTTGGATGTTCCATATGTTTAGACCAGTGCTTGGCCTTACCTTGATAGCCCTCATGGGGGGCAGGGTTTTTCAACTATGAATGGGAAGTGACATCTAAATTGGCCCCAATTATCAGCAAGGAACTAAACTGCCCGAGACCAGCTCTGCATTTTACACAAGATAATTGTGTTTGCCGCAGCCATGCCCCCAGCACACACATGAAGTGTGGACCAGACGTGCATCCTCGAACACCCAAATACATGTGCAAAGGAGCCAATAAAAATGGATGTTTAATTAATTAATTTATTTATTAGATTTATACCCCACCTTTTTTCCTGCAAGGAACCCAAGGTGGCTTACATAATCCTCCTCCTCTCCACTTTATCCTCACAACAACCCTGTGAGGTAGGTTAGGCTGAGAGTCAGTGACTGGCCCAAAGTCACCCAGTGAGTTTCATGGCCGAGCGGGGACTAGAACCCAGATCTCCTGAGTCCCAGTCCAACACTCTAACCATTACGCCACACTTAAATATGAGTTGCCTGCCATTCAGACTTGCTGCTCGTCCTCCAGAGTTTCCCACAATTGAACGCTCTTGTGTGCAATGTGTCATTTCTCTTAACACATCCGCCAATTAGATCGACGGGGATGGATGGAATATGGCTTATCTGACACCCACAAACGCAAACGCTGTTTTGCATTTGCACAGCAACGCGCTCTGGTTGTTTGACTTATGCATCGAATTTGGGGAAACAGATGACATAAATAGTTTGGCGAGGATATCGTTTCCCACAGTGCTGTGTTTTGACCTTTTCTTGGATCCATATTTTGCGACAGATAAATGCTGACATAGTTTTAGAAACTTTATGGATAGAGGATTTATTTGGGGGGGATGCAATAGTTTTCCTGCTCTCAAGATACAATTTTTGCTCACAAGTTACACCTGCTGCAACTGGTTAGGGATGACATGAAAGTGAATTTGAGCGCTCTAGAACAGGGCTCTCCAACCAGGGGTCCCCAGATGTTGCTGGCCTACAGCTCCCAGCATACACAGCCAGCATGGCTAATGGCAAGGGTTTCTGGGAGCTGTAGTCTAGCAACATCTGGGGACCCAAGGTTGGAGAGCCTTGCGCTAGAAGATGCAGGTCCAAGAAGGCTTCAACCAAGACCTCCTAGCTTCTTTGAGGTGCTATTCTCCTTTGTCCAGTTGAGCAATGCTGGTTTAGCAGAAGGTCTTGCTGGGTAGAGGATAAATGTGAGAGTGGTATGACCCCCTCATAGGGTATAGTGTTTGTTTGTAGTGCCAACATGCATAAAATCCATCTTTTAGATCAGGTGGGCAACGTGGCCTTCCAGATGTTTTGACCTACAACTGCCATCAGCTCTAGCCAGTATAGTCAAGGGTAAGGTGTGATGGACTTGAAGGCCCAAACTTCTGGAGGGCCACAAGTTGCCCACCCCTGTGATGTAGATGAAGTGTTGAACTGATTCCTGGATTGCACATAGGGTACTGGTTTGGGTCTATGCAAATAGTAGGGTCACACATGGATATCCAGTGGAACCAATAGGCACAATCCAACCGGCCCCACTGCATCTTGTGGAAGTGAATTCCATAGTTTAACTCTGCGCTGTGTGAGGAAGCACTTTTATCTGTTCTGAAACTCCCACCATTCAGCTTCATGGGATGACCCCTTTGGGTTCTAGTATTATGAGAGAGGGAGAAAAATGTCTCCCTGTCCACTTTCTCCACACCAGGCATAGTGTTGTACACCTCTCTCATGTCTCCCCTTACTCACCTTTTTTCTAAGCTAAAAGAAGGTAATTTTTTGGGGACAGCATCACATCTGAAAGGGCCGTTGTCATATATCAGTGTAATTTTCGTTTGCTTGATCTCTTGTGCTAAACTGTGCAGGAGTCACAATGCCCAATGTGGCCCACTGGAGGTCACACAAACTGGAGAAACTCCTAGGACAGCCTTCACCAACCTAGTGCCCGCCAAATGTATTGGAATACAATCCCCATCATCCCCAGGGGTGATGGGAGTTGTAGTCTGACACATTTGGAGGTCACCAGGTTGGCTGTCCTTGTGTATCTATGCTGTACTCCCCGTTCTTCTTCTTCGTCTTTCTCTTCGTCTTATTCTTAATAATAATAATGATCATCTGTGAGATGCTTCAGTATTTTCTGTCTGCTGTCAGGATAATTCAATACTATTTCGGACAAATATAAGTTCTGCCAGAGGCAATGATTAAAGGGCCTCGCACACATAAAGGCCACTTGGGGATTTTAAACTGCCATGACTTCATCCTCCTGAGCCACCCTGTAATGTGCAATTTTCAACCTGCCCACATTGTAAACAACACACGCAACAGGTGCCTTGAGGTGTGGGGAAGGGATGATCGAAATGCTAGATATAGGCATCTCGTCAAGCCACATTTCGAAAGATCTAATCAAGGGGTTACGTAAGCCATGTTGCAAATTAATAGCCAGTTTGCAACGGCAAATGACCTCTTTAAAAACAACAAGAATGTGTGGAAATTGACCTCATGCAGAGCTAGACAATCCTCAGGTCTCTGTGCAAATGTAAAGATGGAGAATGCAGCTTTGAGAGAACTCAGGGTAGCCGCTTGTCACACGGCTAGTTTATGACTGCCTTGTGCTTTTCCAAAAAGGAAAACACTCTATAGCTTTCTGCCTGTGTCAAGGTGAGACAGCAAACCGATGCAGTCCTATTTTTTGTTCTTGGCATAGACTCTAACCTTTTATCCATGTGTTCTTATATAACACCAGGACAATAACATTAGCTACTATGTTGAACATGCACTCCACCTGCCCTTATTTACTGAGGGATGTTCTCTGCTTTCTGATACTTATCCCTAGCAAGTCGTTGTTCCTATAAACTATCCACATCAGTAAGACAAAGTCTTCCGTGCCATAAGACATCATACCGAACGATATGCCATGTTGTCTCAGACTTCAAGAGCTGTGAAAAGCTTTATCGTGATTGTATTTATCATTTACAAAGCACCTAACATTTACCAAGTGCCCAGTTACAAAATTAGACAGTCTCTGCCTGCAAGCTTACCATCTAAAAGGCATGACACAAAAAGAGAAAAGAATGGGAAGGGGAGGAGGAAAACAAGCAAACTGAGGCACCAAATCTGAAATGTGACAAGATCTGTCCGAAATAGAGCATGCCCGTTGTAAAGTTCCCTTTCCGATGGGCAGGGTTTGAATAAGTTTTGGGGTGGATGGATGGATGGATGGATGGATGGATGGATGGATGGATGGAGAAGCTGTGTAGAATTATTAGGAGCATCAGTTTTCAAAAGGTGCTCTGAAAGAAAAAAAATAAGGGTCAAACATATAAGCTGCTTTACACAGAGTCGGCCCATTGGCGCATCTATCCAAGTGCTGTCTACTCTCCAGAGCAGTCTTCCTCAACTGCCCCCCCTCAGATTTTTGGGACTACAACTCCCATCAGTCCCAGCCGGCATGCTCTGGGATGATGGGAGATGTAGGCCAAAACATATGGAGGGCACCAGGTTGGAAAAGGCTGCTCTAGGGTTTCAGGCAGAGGTCATTCCCAGCCCTGTTAGCTGGGATATGTTTAACTGGAGATGTTAGTCACTACTCAACCTGGGAACTTGTTTCAAGTGGGTCCTATCACTGTACCTTTAACAATGGCTTGATTCTTTGAACACCCAACTCTAATTTTCCCAGAGTTCCTTGGGAGGGGTGGAGCTAACGCAGAGTGAAATCTGCTCCAATACAGCTTGTGCAGCAGTTACAGCCTAAACAGCCAGAGAGCCAGCGTGGCGTAGTGGTGAGAGTGCTGGACCGGGACTCGGGAGATCCGGGTTCTAGTCCCCACTTGGCCATGAAGCTCACTGGGTGTCTTTGGAACAGTCACTGACTCTCAGCCTAACCTACCTCACAGGGTTGTTGTGAGGATAAAATGGAGAGGAAGATGAGGATTATGTAAGCCGCCTTGGGTTCCTTGCAGGAAAAGGAAGGCAGGATATATAAATATAATATATTATATTATATATTATTATATTGTATATAATATAATAAATAACACTAACCACTACACCACACTGGCTATCCGTGGTGCTGAACCTATTTTGGGTGGGGTGGGGTGGGGTTCAGAACCACGGACAGCTCCTTAAAGGTTCAGACTGAAACCTGGAGTGGACACACCACCACTGACACTGGAGCCACTAGCCTCCACTGGGTTGGGTTCAACATCCCTGGCCGAAACCAAAACGCTGCCTGTATGTGTGGATAACACAGGTTTAATAACTAAAGTACCATGGAGGCTTGTGAACTCTCCCCACCCAAAAAAAAGTGAATGGGTGGAGTTTCAATTAGAAAAAGTCAAAATGCCCCTGAGTCCCTGCAAAAAGGCTGATCAACAGTGATTATGTATGGTAACTTAGTGAAGCCTCCATGTTCCAAGGCAGTGTTCTCCAATGTTCCGAGCATGCTGGGAGTTGTAGGCCAAAAACATCTGGGGACCCAAGGTTGGAGAACACTGTCCCAGAGTACAAAACACACACGCCTTCCATTAGTTTGGAGCAGCGCACGCGTGTCTTAGATTTTCGTGGCAGGAAACGGCGTCACGAAAATCATGGCGGGAAATGTGGGGGAGCAGGAACGACTGGGGCTTCTCTCCTCCTCTGTACTTGAACCGGACATGCCTAGTTTGCACTCTGCCATCCATACCAGAGAAAGTGCAACACATAAAAGTGAGAGATGGCCCTTGGGGTGAACGGATCAGAATAGGGTTTAAACAAAGCACTCTCAAGGGTTTGTTAAGCTGAAGTAACTTCCCGTAAGCGGGGGCCCCACAGAGGTCTACGGGGAGGCACCGAAATAAGGCTGTCTCTTTTGATCTTCGATGGACCGGTGATACTCTGGGATAAAGAAATTTATAAAGGCTGTTTGTCAAGCCTGAGGTTCCCATCCCCAGCTGGGCCTCCTCACTGCCCTGAGCGGGGCTAGTTAAGGAATGCGAGCCTTCTTTCTTCAGGCAACTCTTCTAATCCGGCTCAGAGAGGATTATATAACCCCAGCCTCCTCCTTCATCATACCTATCTGGGGCTGCTCATACCGAAAGCATTAATAACCCTGTGCGAGCTGGAGCCAGAGAAAGGACAGGGTGAGAGGGGACGGCGTTCTTGGGTTTCAGCGGATCGGCCTCAGAAGGACTTACTTTGCTTGTAACCGCGCTTGCAACAAAACCATTCTATCAAGGGATTTATACCAATGAAGGCACTTTTCAGGAAACTTGCCCTAGTCCGCATGCTTCTTCTGTGGCAAGCGTCATCTATGCGGCACCCACTGGTGCCTGCCAAGACCCCTGAGTGCGCCCGCGATCACCACACTGTGGTGGCTGTGGTGTGGGGTGAGCTTCTTCCCCCCCCCTCCAGCCCTTTTTTTTTGTGTTTGCAGGGGGACACCTCTCCTCACCTCTACTGAAGTCAATGGAGCAAAATCTTGCTCCACAGACTTGAACGGAGCTGGGGCCAAAGTCTCCAGACACAAACCAGCTTAAGTGGAGGGACCCCCCCACACACCCACCAAGGACACTTGGGGCAACAGGTCCATTGGTGGTGGGTGGGCTTCTTCTGCCCCGGCTATTTTTTTGGCAGGGGACCCTTTCCCCCACCTCTATTAGATTTTGCTCTAATAGCAAAATCATTTGACTTTAATAGAGCTTGGGGGGGGGAAGGGTGCCCTGCCAGAAACCAGCTTGAGGAGGGGGTGGGAGGGAAGAAGAGTGAAAATCCAGAGAAGGGGGTAGCAAGAAACAAGAGAATCCAGAGATAGGGGTGGTAAGAAAAGTTAAAATCCAGAGAAGGGGGTGGCAAGGAAAGTGAAAATCCAGAGAAGGGGACGCTCCCAACATGTTACCTCCCATGACATTTTGTGGTGGTACCCGGGGCACTTTTCACAATGTCGGTTGTGCCCACGGGTCCCAAAAGTTGCCCACCTCGGTTCTATGGCATGTGAATCTTGCAAAAATTTGACACGTGGTTAATGCATGGCAAATAGCACAATGAAAGATGAGAGGAAATACTGTGGTGTGTGCTGGGTGGCGGGGGAATCATAGTAAGGGAACAGGGCTAGTGGTAAAGGGGGGGGGGGAAGTGATACAGAACAGGACATAGATTTCATAGATTTCACAGATCATAGAGTTGGAAGGAGCCTACAACAAGGCCACCGAGTCCAACCCCCTGCTGAATGCAGGAAACTAGAGGAGGGGTCTCCCATCCAAGTCATAACCAGGCCTGACCCTGCTTAGCTTTCCACGCTCAGACAAGCTGAGCCAGCGTGAGCCACATAAAACCTCCATTCTTATTCACCCCCCCCCCCCATGATAACAATATATCTTCTCTTTCTCCCCTTTATACTCTCTCTTCCTCCTTTTCTCCGCAGCTGATTCCCTTCCTTGGCAACAATCCCTCCCTCTCACACCACTGCAACAATAAGTCTTCAGGGGTGTGTCCGTCCCATTTTTCAAAGTCTTATTGTGGGGGGGGGGTGGAAGTTCAGGGGGACTACAGCAAGTGGATTTGTGTTAACTCTTGCCTCCCCAGCTTCAACCTCCCCCCCCCCATGCAGCAATTTAGTTTTAAAATATACATGGACACTTTTAAAAAGCCTAATTGCCGGGTGGGGAGAAACAACTTTCAGCGGGGTTGCAGCAAATGAAGTGAGAAGGGTTAACCTTTCAACTTTAAAAGTAGGTGCCGCTGCTGAAAAGTCCGGGGAGGGGCGGGGGAATCAGGGTGGTTTACCAGCTCCCACGTGGCATCCAGAAATTCCAACGCTCCAGCTAAACAAATAGACCCTAGGTGCAAAATGAATTAATGGGTCTTGGAGTTAAATTAAAACTCAACAAAAAGAAACAACAACAAAAAATCACTTCCTTGGAAAGATGTGTTTTCTTTGAAGTGATTAATGAAGAGGCATCTGGGTTTCCACTTGTGAGGCACATTTATCAAAGCCAAAGATAGTCCTCCTTAGAAGTTGTAAAGGGATGCGTAAGATCAGGCACCAATGAAAAAAGAGGCATGGCTTTGTTCTCTTTCATGTCCCCTTCAAAAATTATTTTGGTGGGGGGAGGATTTCATTCACTCATGCCCACCATCTCTAATTACCTGTAACTTAACTAAAAAGGGCATTTGCAAAATCACTTAACACTAGTTGCTCCTTACCTACATTGGCTTGTTTGCTAGGGATGTATAATTCCTTTCAGTTCGTTATTGATCAGGATTTTACCCAGTTCTCACCTTCTGGACCAAACACTGACTCGGAGTCAATCTGCATTTCCAAGCTTGCCATGTGGGTTATCGTGTGGTCTGAAACCAGCTGCGCAAACCAGCGCTGGCTTGTTAACCACAAGCAACCCATGAAGAGAACACATGGTTTGTTGCTGGGTTGTGAACTGTGGGTTGTTCACCATGGTTTGTTATCTTGGCTGGGTTCAGACAACATGATAACCCACATTTCAGCCACAAGCAACCCACCGTGGAATGATAACCCACACTCAACCCATACTCAGCCCTTACTCTGAATGCAGTCACTGTGTTGTTTTTGGTGCCTGCTGAAAACATCATTAATTGCCGGTATTTCCAGAAGCCTTCCTTGACTGACCAGCCTCAGTTTCATTGATACCCCATTTTTAACATATTGTTTTATCCTTTTATTATTCGCCGCTCCAGAGTCAGTTTAGATGTGGAGTAGTGTAAGCCGCCTTGGGTTCCTTGCAGGAAAAAAGGTGGGGTATAAATATAATAGATAAATACATCATCATCATCATCATCAGGCAATCACCGAGTAAGATTGTCTTCCAGGATAAAAGGAGGAAATTCTAAAGAAGATTGTGTAGACTCTAGCGATGGGTCCGTAGGTGACTGTGGAGGCCAATTCTAGATCCACACAGCTTCCCACAGTGAGGACACAGGTTACCAGATGGAAGATGGTCCTGTAAAGGATTCATTTGACGTGCTTTTCGCTTAGCACGTTTCTCCCTTTCACCTTGCACACGGGCTTCTTCAAAGTCCATAGAACCTTTGTGAAAGGTCAACCTCCATTTAGATCGTTCATGGGCCAGAGCTTCCCAGTTTTCGATGTTTATATTGCATTTTTTTTAGATTAGTCTTATGAACATCTTTAAACCTCTTATATTGACCACCGATATTCTGCTTTCCATCCTTGAGTTGGGAATAAAGTAACTGCTTTGGGAGACGGCAGTCAGGCATTCGAACAACATGACCGGTCCGCTGAAGTTGGCGTTCAAGGATCATTTTTTCAACGCTAGTAGTCTTTGCTTCTTCCAGTACACTGACATTTGTTCGCCTATCTTCCCAAGTAATTTGCAGGATTTTCTGGAGGCATCGTTGATGAAATCTTTCAAGGAGGTGGAAGTGACATTTATAGATAGTCCATGTTTCGCAGGCATACAATAAAGTCGGCAATACAATGGCTTCATAAACCAGTGTTTTGGTCTTCTTACAAATATCCCGATCCTCGAACACTCTATGTTTCATTCGAGAAAACGTGGCACTTGCGGAGCTCAGACGATGCTGGATTTCACTGTCGATGTTAGCTGTAACAGAAAGATAGCTGCCAAGATAGAGAAAATGATTGACATTTTTTAAATAAATAAATACATACATACATACATAAGTGTTGTAAATAAAAATAAATAAGCAACCACATTATGTCAGGTCTCTCAAACCTCAGGCACCTGAGCTAAATCCAGCCCAGCTGGAGTCCCAATCCAGCCCTCTGGGGTTACCCAGAGGGCCACACCTATTCACTCCAACTCCACCACCTTTCCCCTTTCCCACCAGTGGTTTCCTGGTGTTTGTGCAGTTTCCCCCCCCCCCTTTCTAAAAGGTTGAAATGCCTCTTCTAAGGTTTCATAGATCATAGATCATAGAGTTGGAAGGAGCCTACAAGGCTATCGGCTTAAGTTACTGGAAACAAAAGGTTTAATCTCCAATATCCTGGTGTTTTTGGTATTTTGGCCACACCCCTTTTGCCCCAATAACCACTAGAATGCACCCCCCCTTCCCCGAGAGCTTCTCTGAAATTGAATTCAGCCCTCAGGCTGAAAGAAGTTCAACACCCCGGATGTATGCGGAAACATAAAGTCAAGATTGAAAGACCTATTTGGGGCGAGTGGTATTTTTGACCCTTCCCACTCCCCCACAAACAGCGCAGGCCTCCCAAACCCTGTTCCAAAGGGGCTTCCCATGTGACTCAGGGGTGGGGAAAAGCCCAAGGCCTCTTCTTGGGAAACAGGAAGTCATCATGTAAAGCTTTGGATCAGCTTTGGGTCAGATCCATTATGTTTCTTTATTTTAATTTATTGGTTTGATTTATACCCCGCCTTTCTACCAAAAATAAAAATTAAAAAAATGGCACTCAACAGGCTTACAAAACAATTTAAAATACATTAAAACAATGCAACACATTAAAATAGAATACAAAACAGCGGTTACAGCACCTAACCACAGACCCACTTACAGGCCAAAGGCCTTCTTGAATAAAGCGGCCTTGGCCTGCCGTCGGAAGGGTAGCAGAGGGGAAGCAAAACCCAGCCTTCCTTGGCAGGGGGTTCCACAGGCCCTCAGTGTCACCACCAAACGCGCCTCTGATGGTGGCGTTGGTCTCAAAAGAAGGGCCACTCCAGAAAATCTTAAGAACTGGGCAGGCTCCTATGGGAGAAGGTGGGTCTTTCTGGTACCCTGCGCCCCGGGCCATGTTGTATGACACACACATGCCATCCTGGTGACATAAGAATAAAAGTTTAGTACAAGCTTGCAAAGCGAAAAAGAAAAAGAAAAAGAAACGTGATGACAACCTCCCATTTTGTATGGAAGGCACGGGAGCCAATGTGCAATATAGGAGGGGAGCGATAAGTCAAGCAAGATTAGCCAAATGGGCAAAAGTGGCTCCGGAGAGAGGTGCATGTGGTACAGTCTTCCTCAGGCTGTACTGCAGAATGTAGGTGTGTGCCTATTACATGATCGAGCTCTTCCTCATGTCAGTAATAATTATAAATCTAGAATAACAAAATACCCCATATAAATGTTTCATATATAGCCAGTGTGGCATAGTGGTTAGATTATTGGACTGGGACTCGGACAATCCAGGTTCTAGTCCCCGCTCAGCCATGAAACTCACTTTGGGCCAGTCACTGACTCTCAGCCTAACCTACCTCACAGGGTTGTTGCGAGGATAAAATGGAGAGGAGGAGGAGGGGGATTATGTAAGCCACCTTGGGTTCCTTGCAGGAAAAAAGGTGGGGTATAAATATAATAAACTAGCTTTTTTAACCTGGCGGGTCGTCATTTTCCTATAGGCACTATTTGTTCGAAATTCCTTAAGGTAGCTGTCCGCTGTTTGGAATCCCTTGGAATCCCAACTCCCCCAGGACTACCAGCTCCCCCGGGACTGCACAATGACATCCAGCTCCCCCGGGACTTCACAATGAAGAATTCTATGGGGGTAACACGTACCTCTCCGCGGCTCTGGGTTCTCCGCTGGCTCGCCCCTCTGTGCCGCCGCCAGCCCTGCTCTCGATCTTCTGAGTGGCGCGGAGTGTTCTCCGTGCCGCTCGATCCACCACCTGCCGGAGTCGCCGCTGCCGGCGGAGCCAGAGCCGGAGCCGCCGTGTCCTGCTGCTCCGGGGCGCTGCTGGACCCCTGCGCTATGTTTTTGGTGGGGGGAGCCAGGGCAACACGGCTTAAACAGCTCTGTTGCCCTGGTTTCCCCCGCCAAAAACATAGCGCGGGGGTCCAGCACACCGGAGCAGGGTCCCGTCGTGTCACTTCCGCCGCGCTGGAAGTGACGCTACGGGACCGGTGTGGGCGGCGCAGGTGGCTCTCCGCGGAGTGCGAGGAGCCAGGTAGGCCCACGCTCGCAGCGGAGAGCCCGCACAGGCACGATCGGGCTGAGTTCAGGCCTCACTCGTGCCCGCGTGGGCAAAAGTTACATCCCTAAATTGTGTCCTCCCCCCCGGTACTACACAATGAAATCTGTGCTCCCCTCCCCGGGACTATGCAACAATGTTTTCAGTGTCGTCGTCCCCCAGACCACACAATGAAATCCCTGCTTCCCCCCCCCTCCGGGACTACGCAATCAAATCCCTGCTCCCCCCCTGGTACTACACAATGAAATCCCTGCTCCTCCCCCCCCCCCGGACCACACAACAATGAATTCCCTGCTGGCCCCCCCCAGACCACACAACAATGAATTCCCTGCTGGCCCCCCCCGGACCACACAACAATGAATTCCCTGCTGCCCCCCCCCCAGGACGACACAATGAAATCCCTGTGCCCCCCCCCCCGGGACTATACAATGGCGTTGCCCGGGTTGTCATTTTCCTATAGGCACTGTTTGTTCGAAATCCCCCCCCCCCCCCGTGTAGGCCCCGGCTGCAGTTCATATGAACATTCTGTTTGGACGTAGGAGAGATTTGCATATCCACTTCTGATTGGGCCCCTGTGGCAGTGCATACCAACATTCTAAATGCCGTTGGAGCGATTTGCATAACCGCTCCTGAATGGCCCCTGCGAACATTCCAAGTGACACCATTGGCTCTCATCTATTTTGGGCCGTACAGGCACAGCGTCGGTTTTTCGGAGATTTGAACCCGCCAGTCTTTGTCCTTGGGTGATGGGGAGTATGCATGAAAAGTTTGAGGTGGATCCGTCCAACCGGGTAGGAGCCAATGCGATGCACGCAAGCCGTTCGGACATACGTACGTACACACACACATACAAACATTCACATTTATATAGTAGATAAAATAAATAAATAAATAAATAAATGAAATATAATAAATCCAAGTTATGTTTGATACTATACTTTTGCTATTATTATACTTTTGAAGGCTGAAAAACAAATTTATATTATAAAAAAGACTCAGCTAAAACCCTTCTCCCTGGCTTGCTATGTTTCCAAAGGCAGAGATTTTGTATTTGTTTTTGGCAGTGGGGAAGAATTATTTATTTATTTATTACATTTATATCCTGCCTTTTTTCCCTCTTGCAAGGAACTCAAGGCAGCTTACATAATCCTCCTCCCCCTCTCCATTTTATCATCACAACAACCCTGTGAGGTAGGTTAGGCTGAGAGTCAGTGACTGGCCCAAAGTCACCCAGTGAGCTTCATGGCTGAGTGGGGACTAGAACCTGGATCTCCCGAGTCCCAGACGAGCACGACACCACACTGAATTCAAACATGATGTCGTCACCCACATCCTCAAGCGGCACAGGCTGAAGAAGACTATGCCATATTCTTTTTCTGACTCTGTATTGCCCCAAAATCAGTTTCTCATAAAATGGAAGAAAGCTAAAAGAATCATTTCTTGGAAAAATGGGGGTGTGGTGAATCCTCCACTGCCCCCTTTTAATCCTTTGTCAAAGCAAACGGATTGAAAGCAGGAAGATGGAGAAGCCACAAGTGGTGCTAAGGCAAATGGGATATACAGAACCACCGTTTCCTGTTGGCAACATAATGGAACCATATTTAATAGGGCCCTTGAGACTGAATTAATGGAAGGAGGCAATCTACGCTGTTATGGCCAGATTAGGCAAATGACATTCCATCCACAAAAGCAGCTTAAAATATTGAGGTTATTTCTAAGAAATTTCACAATGGTGAGCTCATTAGTTCTTCTTTCTTCTTTCCCCTTTCTCGGTTTTATTTTAGCACAAAGCACCCCAAAGCTACAAGCTTCTTCCAAAGACAAAGCTGCAGAAACTCAGCGGAATTTACAAGGGGGAGAATTTCCTTTCAAGCCGAAGCGCCTCGGCCTATAACGTCAAACCTTGTCTTTTCAGACCGTGTGTGAAAGGATAATCTCCTCCGACTTCCCCCCTCGTTGTTCGGCTGTTTATAAGCCACTCCAAGAAAAAAGGGATTTAAAAAGCAATTGGAAACAACAGCCTCCTGACATTACAACTTCCAGCTCTTTACATAAACAGCAGTTTACCAGATTGGCCGCGCCGTGTGACTTGCGCTTAAGTGTAGGTTAACCAAGAAGAAGAACAGGGTGCGACGGAGGTTTAGCCTCCCGTGCTGTGCGGATTGAAAGCGGGCATTAGAGGCAGAGAAGAACACACTGGAAAAATGGATTTCTGTTGCTTAGGAATGTGGAGGAGGGATGCTATAAAAGGAATTCCAAAGGTGCAGGCATGTCAGCGGAGAACTGGTGTCTCCAAGGTCAGTGTGGCGGTGTATCCACTCCAGGTCTCAGTCTGACTGTTAAAGGAGCTATCCGTGGTGCTGAACCTATTTTCGGGATAGGGTTCAGCACAATGGACTGCGCCTTAAGAGTTCAGACTGAAACCTGGAGTGGATACACCGCCACACTGACATTAGAGCCCCCAGCCTCCACTGGACCATGTTAGAGACGGAGTGATTCCTTCTGGAGTGAGGCTTCATGGGCAAGGATTCATCTGCAGATTGAATGGACAAAGAAACACCTGGATGGATCTGGTCTACCCATGTGTCAGGATGAGGTGGAAGAATAGACCTCTACCACTTGAGGCTGCAGGTGTGGGATGTCCTATTGGAATCCACAGTTTTCTGCTCGCTTTCTGCTTGCCAATAGAAATCTAGCACTGAAGGCAAAGGGCTGGGCTAGAATCTTTATAGTCGATGTGCTCGTTTTCTGTTTGCGGGGAGCCTTTTCACACGAGGAAGCAGTCGAAAAAGGAATTGCCCCACCTGTAGGCTGAAATGGTACAGTTCACACCCTACTTACCTCAGCTTTTTACCATCTCTTGTAGGAATATATATAACATGGGTAGACGTGCCACATTCTTGTTGCTTTTGATCAACCGGATGGACGCTTATCAATCTATACCAGTGTTCTCCAACCTTGGGTCCCCAGATGTTTTTGGCCTACAACTCCCAGCATGCCCCAGCCACATGTGGCTACGCTGGCTGGGGCATGCTGGGAGTTGTAGGCCAAAAACATCTGGGGACCCAAGGTTGGAGAACACTGATCTATACCATTGGGATTAATAATGACAACAGTCCTAGCTTTTCACAAGAGTTCATGTGGATTAGAAACTCCACCCCACACATAAACGCACACTGAAAGAGTACTGGGAGAGTGGGGGGGGAAGGGGGAGAAATCCATTATTTTAGTGCTCTTTAACCACTCTGATTGGGTGTACAAAGGAGTGGGTTAAGGGGTAGCTAATCTGCATTAAGTGATCTTGATTACGCCCCGCAGATGGAGTGCCGGAGAAGTGAGCGCACTGCTAATCAAACAGCTTCTTGGTAAATGGCAGCCCTTATTAATCAACACCGTTGGTTGTTGGCTCTCTCGCTGATCCATCTGAAGAGCTGGCAACAGTTTCAATTACACTCTAGAATTTATTTTTCAATGAGGTTTTTAGTACTAAAGGGGGTGGGGGAAACTTCCCTGCCAAATGCAATTTGTTATTTACTTTCCATTGAGAACCTGCTGCATTAGGCATTCTGCGGACAGAGCGCAACCTTATTTTATTTTTATGTCTCTGGGAGGTGTAGGGTTCTTACTAATCTCTCACTCACATACTCATGCACACTGCAATCAACAATGAGTCAATAAAGTGGTAACAAAGCTATGGAATAATCAAAATAAAAAAAGTGTCGGCATATCTATACCACCAGGATTTCAAAAATCCACAAAGTAGCAGTACAATTTGGTTCCACGCTAGCCCTATGCAGGCATTCATCTGCACACATGAAGCCTAAACCTGTGTAGGGCTGCTGGGGTGCACATGTAAACCTAGGGATGTGTGAGGAATCTGAGAGATTTTCACAATTTGGCCCCCAGATTCCGATTTGCTGACCCTGCACTGGCACTGACTCACTACGATGCGAATCGAGCCTGGCTCATTGACTGCTGTTTCTAAGACGGGCTGCGGTTTGTGCATTTTTATTTTTTTTTAATGCTCAGGAAATTTGCACAAAGGGTGCTATTTGCATGATTTGTGTAACCTCACGCAATTTGCGTGACTTTACTCAAATTGCGGTATGTTGTATATTTTGCGCTAATCGGCACCTGAAAAGCATGTGGCTGTAGTGCGATTTGTGCTAATTGGTCGGTTTGACACAAATTATGCTGGGCCCACATGGTTTTCAGGTGCTGATTGGCGCAAAACATGCAAAACACCAGGATTTATGCAATTTGCGTAAAGTAATGCAGATGGCGCAAATTTAACGCCATTTAAGCAAAATTTCCTTAGCGTTTTTTTTTTAAATGTGCAACTCGCAGCCTGTCTTAGAGGTGGATGTCTGCAGAAAACCCCACGACTTGGCCCGCTTCTTATCATCGGATTAGAAGTGGGCAGGAAGTCCATCGAGCTCAAATGAGCCGCACTTCTCAGCATCAGCACATCCCTAGGGGATGTGCGAGGAGTTCATTCGGGGCGTGTGTGTGTGGAAATCCAGCTGGACTAGCTGGGCTCAACCCGCTGAACTCTGTTCCCGCTTACCTCTTCTTCCCCGGCTCAACTCATATTCTCCTGAGTCGAGCTGGGGAAGTGATTTCCAGGTTCCCAGCGAGCTGCTGCTTATGTAGGAAATGCTTTAAGATATGCCAAAAAGTGGTCACAATGCGCGTAACTTGTGCAAATCGCAGCCACTGTTGATGCATCTTAAGGCATTTTTCTACATAAACAGTGGCCTGCTGGGAACTTGGAAATCCGGCGAGTGGCGTGGTGTGTGCCAGCTTTTGGCTCGGCTTGGTAGGCACAGCAGCAGCGTCTGCTGGGCCAGAGGTGGGTCAGGTCCCGGTGGATCACCCCCCCCCCCAGTTTTTGAGTGCTTTTACATCATGTTTTTGTTTTTTAAGGCAAGGCAAATGGCTTTGAGCTAGTAGTAAATCTCTCTCAAGAGCAGCCTTCCCCAACCTGGTGGTCTCCATATGTGTTGAACTACAAGTTCCACCACCCCAGCCAACATTAGCCATGTTGACTGGGGATGGTGGGACTTGTAGTCCAACACATCTGAAGGGTGCCAGGTTGGGGAAGGCCACTTGTGTGAGAGAGAGATTTTCCCACTGTGGGGTGAAACAATGCTTGCCCCGCAGCAGAGCAGCTGAGACCCACTGGAAGGGAAAATTGCCCAAGTCATTATTCTGCCTCCTCACTTGACTTTAAAATCCTTTCCCTCACTTGTTGGCTTGTGAAAGCAAGCTGAACGGGGGAATGCATGTCGAGATGGGCTCCAAATCGTTAGATCTTTACAGGCTATTGATTTGCTGCAAACCATCAAATTCCTCTCCAGTGCTAGGATGTTTTATTTTTTTAAATGGACGCCAACGTTTTTGCAATATTTTTTTTAGAGCAGCACCATAGGTTGAACAGTGCTTGCCAAGTACTACATTATAATGGCTATTAAGTGACCATAGTTTGTACACTCGATTGCTTGCTAATGGACAGTGATGATTAGCTGATGTTTCCTCAGTGGGCGCAAATGGCCGCGACATGTTCCTCCAATGGCCCATGATGGCTAGTGGCTACTCCCAGCCAGGAAACACAAGCCAGTCAGGATGGCTCTGAGGCCAGTGTTCTGGTCAGGTCTTTTGTAAAAACTAATGGGTCTTAGTGGCCTGTTGCAAACCAAGCCACCACAAAATACTTTACAACAAGGAACAGTATACCTGTTGCAGGGAAAATTCTTCCCCGCCCCTAATTATTGCAGCTAAGCTCAGAGGGAACAGGGAATTCTGGGGGATGGGGGGCAGAGGATGTGAGCATCCCTGCTAATAAAAAAAATGCCAGTGCTTTATCCCCATGAGCCCAGGGGCGGTGCTCGGTACCAAAAAGAGCCAGGGCTCGGGGCCCAGAGGACAAAAGATTGCACAAATTTGCATATGCAAATATATGTGTATAATTAGAAAGAATTACTATAATTATTAAAATTTTATAGAAGGTAAGCTAATTAGCCTCTTGCTTGCTTTCAGGACAGAACTGTGCAATACCCCAAACTGTGCTTGCTTAAAACTCACCCTCCATGCGTGCCCACACTTTCCCTTGGTCTTTCAGGCCCAAATCCAGAGTGGGAGGATAGAGTGCCTGGGACCACCAAAGAGCTTTACGGCACCTTAAACATTTACCAATTAATTGCAAACTGAACATGGCACACTGGCAAGGAAGATAATGGCACTGTATTTTGGACTACAGTAACCCCATGCTCTTAGACTGCAAACTTACACAATTACTAGGGAGTAAAAGACGCAGGGGCCATGCCTAGGTGAGCCATCTGCTAACACTGCCCATGGATGGCAGGGTGGTGGGGCAGATGGCCTCCCAGAGATTCGGGGCTCCAAATGAAAGATTTGGGGCCCCAGCCCTAGTGGGCCGCCCCCCTAACACCACCTCTGTACACTACGCCACTGAACAAAGCCCTGCAGTGCTGTCCCTGGAATATTTTACTGCTTGGGGAATGGGAAGCACATAATATAAGTCAGGGGGATAGCCAGTCGGTGACATGTGGACCAGAGCCTAACCTACCTCACAGGGTTGTTGCAAGGATAAAATGGAGAGGAGGAGGAGGATTGTGTAAGCTGCCTTGGGTTCCTTGCAGGAAAAAAGGTGGGGTATAAATATAACAAACAAACAAACAAACAAACAAAATAAACAGCCTCCCCATCTTGGAACCATTTTATCTGGGGCCTGGCAGTGGAGTCCTGGCACATTTTAATTACAATGAGTTGTAGAGGTGAACTGAAATCCCCCCCACACAGAGAGAGACCAGAAACATTTAAAACAAGAAGCAGCCATTTCTTTAAAAAAAACAAAAAACAAAACAGCAGTAGTCAGTCATAAAATACCTCCTGGAATAACAAAGGATTTCAGTGCCTGTCTGTATATATCCTGAAAGGTGTGGTTTCAGAGTGGGTCACCACCACCCCGCCCTCGAGATATGCGTGTCTATGTTGGAACTCAGGGAAGAGCAAGAAAGCAAGAAACAGGATTCCTATATTACAGAACTCGACACCATGTGCGATTCGACTTGAGATATGCGTCTGGCAGCTTTTGTCAGGAGCGGCCGCAAAAGGTGTACAACTTTTTATATCACTAATATACACGCAAGAAAAATGTGGAAGGACTAAACCCGGCGGAGTTCGGCAAGATTACCTTTGCCCATAATATGGCACCTTTGTCATCTTCTGCGGGGACTATGCCAGTGATAACAAATGCCTTGTGCACTGCGACGCCACTGCAAGCGGCTCTAACTCTCTCCTATTGATTTCTCCCCCTCTCTGCGCATGCTTGTTTAATAAGAAAAAATGTTGTTCGAAACCAAGTCTGATCATCTTAAAGATGTTATTTACTTTTTGAAAGGTGTGCAGGATTATGATTAATACGGCGAATACCTGGGACCTAATAGAGGCAATGCTTCTATATAAAGCCAAGCGGTCCAATATTTGTGGGGCGGCGAGGAAAAAATGAAACAGTCAATTTTGAATTAAACACTGCACTTTTCTTCTTCACGCGGAAGCTTCTTCTTCTTCTTCTTCTTCTTCTTCTTCTTCTTCTTCTTCTTCTTCTTCTTCTTCTTCTTCTTCTTCTTCTTCTTCTTCATGGCAACTTGGCAGGGTTGCTAATCTGCAGAGAGCCAGTTTCCCTTCAGAAAAAGAAAAAATCTGGATGCTGTGACCTTACAAATTGTGCTAATTAAACATGATTCTCTCATGCGTCTCTTATTCTGCAAAACTCATTCTGCACTTTTTATTTTGCATAATTTACTAGTCATGAGAAGAGGCATAGTGGTATTCAGGACACTGGGGGCATAATCCTTTGTATGTTTACACAGAGAAAAGTCCTATAACTCCCAGCATCCCCAGCCAGCACATGCTGGCTGGGGAATGCTGGGAGTTGTAGAACTTTTTCCTTTCTAAACAGGCAAAGGATTGTGTCCTGAGGGTTCTATCCAATGTTAGTCCTACTTAGAGGAGATCTATTGAAATAAATGTGACTTAGGTTAGACTAATTGGATACCACCCATTGGATGGGAGACCCCTCCTCTAGTTTCCTGCATTGAGCAGGGGGTTGGACTTGATCCTATTAAGCAAACTCGTCTTCAATCACTTCTTAAGGAACATCTACCTACAGAACCTCCTGACAACATTGAGGACCATTGGTCTAAGCTGAAAACCTCCATTACTGCAGCTTGTGAACAAACTGTTGGATATGAAACTAAGAAACATCAGGATTGGTTTGATGAAAATGATAATGAGATTAAATATATAATTGACCAAAAAAGGAAAGCCTTCCAAATATGGCAAAATGATATTAACTGCGCTGCCAGGAAAAAAAATCTACGCTAGTGCAAAGGCTGAGGTCCAAAGAAGAACAAGAGAACTTAAGAATGCCTGGTGGAAAAGAAAGCTGAAGAAATTCAACAACTTGCAGAATCTCATGATGCACAGGGCTTTTTTAAGGCCACAAGGGCCATTTATGGACCAAAAGCATATGGTACAAACCCTTTACAATCAAAAGATGGCACCAAACTCTTAAAAGACAAAGAGTCTATTGCACTGCGTTGGAAAGAGCATTATTATGACCTTTTAAATCGTAAATCTAAAGTGGATAATGAGATTTTTTCACAAATCCCACAAAAACAAATTAGACAGGAACTTGCAATACTCCCCACTTTGGATGAAGTAAAAAAAGCCATTAATCAAATGAAGAATAACAAAGCTAGTGGACCAGATGGGATTCCTGCTGAAATCTTTAAAGAAGGCCCCCCCCCGAACTTGTACAACATCTTCATAAACTCATCGAAAAAATCTGGATAAGAGAAGAGATCCCAGAAGACTTCAGGGATGCCATAATTATCACCCTCTTTAAGAAAGGTGATAGAACAGACTGTGGAAATTATCGGGGCACTTCTCTCTTAGCTACCGCAGGTAAAATATTTGCCAGGATTCTCGCAAACTGTCTTCTATCTATTTCAGAAGAGATCCTCCCTGAAACTCAATATGGTTTCCGCCCCTCTAGAGGGACAGTAGACATGATTTTTACTGCATGTCAGCTCCAAGAAAAATGCCGGGAGCAAAATCAACCCCTTTACAAGATTTATTGATTTATTGAAGCAAGATTTATTGATCTTGCTAAGGCCTTTGATACTGTAGACCGAACAGCTCTCTCTGGACTATCCTTATGAAAATTGGATGCCCCAATAAATTTGTGAATATCTTGCGACTTCTCCATGACAACATGACAGCTACGGTCTTGGACAACAACGGCTCTCATGGTGCTCCATTTAAAGTGGGATCAGGTGTTAAACAGGGATGTGTTATTGCCCCAACATTATTTGCTATTTTCATCGCCATGATTTTACATCTTATCGAGGGGAAACTTCCCACTGGTATGGGAATTATATATCGAACAGATGGAAGGCTTTTTAATCTCAGCAGGCTGAAAGCAAAAAGTAAGGTAATTACAACCTCCATTGTGGAACTTCAGTATGCTGATGATAATGTGGTCTCTGCACATTCAGAGGATGATCTCCAAACTATCCTAAATGCTTTTGAAGAAGCATACGGAAAACTTGGTCTCTCACTTAACATCAAAAAAACCAAAGTGCTTCATCAACAAGTGCAAGCTAACCCTTTGGTGATGCCATCTATCCAGCTTGGCGGGACAATACTGGAAAATGTCGATCATTTTCTCTATCTTGGCAGCTATCTTTCTGTTACAGCTAACATCAACAGTGAAATCCAGCATCGTCTGAGCTCCGCAAGTGCCGCATTTTCTCGAATGAAACATAGAGTGTTCGAGGATCAGGATATTTGTAAGAAGACCAAAACACTGGTTTATGAAGCCATTGTATTACCAACTTTATTGTATGCCTGCGAAACATGGACTTTCTATAAACGTCACCTCCAACTCCTTGAAAGATTTCATCAACGTTGCCTCCGGAAAATCCTGCAAATTACTTGGGAAGATAGGCGAACAAATGTCAGTGTACTGGAAGAAGCAAAGACTACTAGCATTGAAAAAATGATCCTTCAACGCCAACTTCAGTGGACCGGTCATGTTGTTCGAATGCCTGACTGCCGTCTCCCAAAGCAGTTACTTTATTCCCAACTCAAGGATGGAAAGTGGAATATCGGTGGTCAATATAAGAGGTTTAAAGATGTTCTTAAGGCTAATTTTAAAAAATGCAATATAAACATCAAAAACTGGGAAGCTCTGGCCCATGAACGATCTAACTGGAGGTTGGTCTTTCACAAAGGTTCTATGGACTTTGAAGAAGCCTGAGTGCAAGGTGAAAGGGAGAAACGTGCTAAGCGAAAAGCACGTCAAACAAATCCTTTACAAGACCATCTTCCATCTGGTAACCTGTGTCCTCACTGTGGGAAGCTGTGTGGATCTAGAATTGGCCTCCACAGTCACTTACGGACCCTAGAGTCTACACAATTTTCTTTAGAATGTTCCTCCTTTTAAAATCTCCTTTTTGTAAATTTTCTTTTTTTTTATCCTGGAAGACAATCTTACTCGGTCACGAGTGATCGCCTGACTGACTGGACTTGATGGCCTTGTAGGCCCCTTCCAGCTCTATGATCTATGAATCTATGAATACAGCCCTAAGCTCCCCATCCCTGAACACTGAAAATTGTATTCAGCCATTTGCCTGGCTTCTGAGATTTCAGGAGGTATTTTCTGCACATTTTCCAGAGTACCTTTGCATCCATAAGGGCTAGAAACTTTATTTTAAAAAATAGTAATGATGAAAGCGGAGATCCTTTGGAAGCTGAATTCTGTGGGCATTCTGCACTCCCACAGAATCATGATACACACACAACCCTGATTATGATGAACGCAATGGAAAATTGACTCCAATCAAATACTTCAGCTATATGGCTTAAGCAAATTCCCACATCTGGGAATTTTAAATGTGGGAATCTGGGAATTCCCACATTTTAACTGGAGCTAACAGATGCATGTAACTACCATTCATTCCTATGGGGAATACTAATGAGATGTATTGAGAAAAAAAAAAGACATGAGAGGTGATGCACAAATGGCCACCTTATAGTACCAGTGTGGCATAGTGGTTAGAGTGTTGGACTGGGACTCGGGAGATCTGGGTTCTAATCTCTGCTTGGCCATGAAGCTCACTGGGTGACTTTGGGCCAGTCACTGACTCTCAGCCTGACCTACCTCACAGGGTTGTGGTGAGGATGAAATGGCGAGGAGGAGGATTATGGAAGCTGCCTTGGGTTCCTTACAGGAGGTGTGTGTGTGTTTGGGAAAGGTGGGATATAGATTCATAGATTATAGAGTTGGAAGGGGCCTACAAGGCCATCGAGTCCAACCCCTTGCTCAATGCAGGAAACTAGAGGAGGGGTCTCCCATCCAAGTAACAACCAGGCCTGACCCTGCTTAGCTTTCCACGCTCAGACAAGCTGAGCCAGCCATAAGCCACAGGCCTGTATATAAATGTAGTATTAAATAAATAAAAGCAAATAAAGCATTGACTCTGTCACAATGCTGTTTTCTTCCTGCAACCACGCTGCCCAAAGCCTTCTGTGGCATTTTATTTAAAGCATTTACAGTATATACCACACAGCCTCCCAAAGTGGTTTACAAAAAGAGATGTCAAAAGCAGTAAGACATCCATTAAAAATATGATGATGATGATGATGATGATGATGATGATGATTAATACAATAGGATATGAGCCCTAAAGTTAGTAGGAACATAGCAAACTGACTTAGGGCATAATCCCCAGCACGGCTGGTTGGAGAATACTGGGAGTTGTAGGATTTTTTTCTGTCTAAACATGCATGGGATGATGCCCATAGGCCGGTTCAGACTAGTTGTCCATCTCACCCACTATTGTCCATTCTATCTCTCCAGGGTCCCAGGCAGAGAAAGGCTCTCTGCCATCACCTCCTAACTGACGTGTTTAACTGGAGACACCAAGGACTGAACCTGGGACCTTCTGCATGCAAAGCAACATGGCTCTTCCACTGAGCTATGGTCCCTCCCCTGCTAAGGTTGTCCCAAGAAACGTTGCTGCTCCCCTAATCAAGCGGAGACAGCCCTGCTCCATCCAAGAGCTATGCTGGCTGGGGCATGCTGGGAGTTGTAGGCCATAAACATCTGGGGACCAAAGGTTGGAGAACACTGCCTGATACCTTCAGTGGCACTGAACCCCACAGAGACAGATGAGTTAAACAAGCGATCTAGATTTCTGAAGGAGGAGAGTAATCGGAATACAAATGTGGCGGAAATCTTCTGTCCATGGTAGACTGGATTTATCCTGCCATAAAAGCATCTCTCGGTATCCTTTTTTGCAGATATGTCATTCTCCCTAATGGCTTGCATTTGAAAGAGATACAGGCATGTGGTTTATGCTGGCTCAGCTTTTCTGAGCGTGGAAAGCTAAGCAGGGTCAGGCCTGGTTATTGCTTGGATGGGAGACCCCTCCTCTAGTTTCCTGCATTGAGCAGGGGGTTGGACTCGATAGCCTTGTAGGCTCCTTCCAACTCTATGATCTATGAAATCTATGAAATCTATATTATATGAAGCATGAACTTGCAAGGCCCACTGAACTGGTAAACCTCTGTCTTGAGTGCACTACTTCAGTCAGCAGGCTTACAATGGCAGGGGGAACCTGTACATAGAAATCAAGAATATTAGTGGGGAAAAGCCAGGCTAGAGAGCCTTTCTCCTTGACATGCTACTTTTCTATGTGCAGGGAATGTTTGTTTTACAGAGGAGCATTTAATCATGTGAACCTCCACCAGTAGTCTGAATTGGCATGGTCCACAGTAAGCTCCTGTATAACGAGTCAGGCCATTGGTCCATCTATCTCACTGTTGTCTACTCTGATTGGTAGTGATTCTCTAGTCCTACCTGGAGACTCCGTGGATTCAACCTGACAATACAGGGGGTAGTGTCACTATATCGTTTGGTCACTAGGCGGCACTGGACTTAAGTTAGACCTGGGTGGAGTCAGGAGTTTCCTGAGTATTTATTTATTGAAGTATTTTTTATCCTGCTCTTTAGCCAAAAACAAGGTCTCGGAGTGACTTACAATCAATCAGTAAGTCAAGGCTGTCCCTGCCCACAGGCTTACAATCTAGAAAGACACGACACACAGGGAAAAAGGGATGGAGAGGGAAGAGGAGGAAAATAGACTTCCAGTAGGGCTGGTGCAATAGCCCTGCTTCCTCTCTCATCTTCCATGGGGGGGTCACAGCAGGCTTTGACTGGGTTTGCATGGCACAAGGGTGGTTAATAAGCTATGGTGGCTTGTTAACCACCCCCACATGCCGGCTGATTTCCAGGGATGGGGACTCGGACTCGAGGACTCGACTCGTGAGTCGGACTGAGTCCCCCCTCTGACTCGACTCGGACTCGAGTCCCAATATTTTTAATGGGACTCGAGACTTGACTCGGGACACGAGACCAAGGACTCGTCAACATCCCTGGGCTCGTCAACATCCCTGGGCTGTTGACGAGTCTTCTGGCTGTGCCAGAATGAGCGCGATCACTGGTGAAGAGCGCATGGAAGCGAGGCGCGCCGCTGCTTGGCCACTATGGACAGCTACCAGGAGCGCAGACCCAACGATGTGTTGAGATTTATTTTGATTGATGTGTTGTTGTGGGGGGTTTGGGTTAGGGTCAGACATTTTGGGTTTGGCTGCCTCTGCCTGCCTGTTTGGGGTTCCCAGCCTCCTCTGCCTGCCTGGTCTCTTCTTGACCTGTTCAGCAGTTGAATTGTCCAAGACAAACGCCTCTGCCTGCCTGCTTTGGGGTTCCCTGCCTCCTCTGCCTGCCTGGTTATTTTGGGTTTGTCTGCCTGGTCTGTTCTTGCCAAAATCAGTTGCAGAGTTTTGAAATAAAAAGGCACACTTGTGCCTAGAATTTATTTAAGCCACACATCCTGAAGTAGCCTTATTTTGTTGGGGGGAAACCCCATTGATTTTAATAGGGACTCGTGGAGTCAGCTTTGGGAGTGACTCAGGACTCAGGACTCGTGAGTCACCATTTTGGACCAAGGACTCGGACTCGGACTCAGACTCGGACTCGAGACTCGGGTCCAAAGACTCGTGACTCGACTCGTGACTCGAGACCAAGGACTCTTCAACATCCCTGCTGATTTCCCTAACTACCCTTTGCTGGATAGTGTGATATCCAAACCCAGCAAGGGTGGGTTGCTGGGGTGGTTAACAAACCATCCAGAACCCACAGTGACTGGGTTCAGACAACACAATAGCCCACAACACCAAACCATGGTGAACAACCCACAGTTCATAACCCAACAACAAACCATGGGTTCTCTTCATGGGTTGTTTGTGGTTGTGCCGGGAGTTGTAGGCCAAAAACATCTGGGGACCCAAGGTTGGAGAGCACTGCTATAAACAAAGGTAACATATTTCATACAAAATCAAGACATTGGCATAGTTGTATTTATTTATTTAATGATATTTACACCCCACCTTTTTTCCTGCAAGGAACCCAAGGGGGCTTACATAATCCTCTTCCTCCTCTCCATTTTATCCTCACAACAACCCTGTGAGGTAGGTTAGGCTGAGAGACCGTGACTGGCCCAAAGTCACCCAGGGAGCTTCATGGCCGAGCGGGGACTAGAACCCGGATTTCCCAAGTCCCAGTCCAACACTCTCACCACTAGGCCACGCTGGCTCTAAAGGTACTTAAAGCGTAGGTAACTTTAGACTCTGGATTTAGTGGTCTTATGGGGAAAGGGCTCTTTCGATAGTACTGTGCATTGCATCACTTACCTTAAAATGTGGTAACCCAATGGTGCTGCATTTGGGGGCCCTCCTGCTCATTCTGCTGAGTGGGACCATGGACCTTTTGCCCAAAAGTCCTGCCCTGATGTCACCACTTCATTGGCACAGTGTAGTGGGAATCTATATTGGTACAGCTGGAAGGAGTTGGCCTTCATTCTGAGCCTTCTGATAGGGGCTTGCATTACAGAAAGCCCTGATGAGCAATCTTCCAAAAAAACCAGCTCACATTGCATTGCAAACATGGAGCCCTCCAAACTTCCTGCTAATTCCGCTAACAAAATCTTGGTCTAACTGCAAATTTCTTTCCACTCTGCGTCAGGCAGAAGATATTTCTTGCCTCCTCTTCTGTTTATTGTAGATTTTAATATTTGATGTCTGGGGTTTGAGTGGGCCAGAAATGGTTGTGTTCTTTTATTACTTCTTTTCCGACTGGGAATTGTTCGGTTACTGGTGTGTGTGTGTGTGTGTGTGCGTGCTTAAATGAAGCTAAATGACATTTATTTCATTGTTATTTTCTTTAATTAAAATGCAAAACACTCAGACATGTGTGTCTTTTGGTGATAATAGTAATTGTCATTATAATCCCATAGGACTAATGTAGTAAAATATAATGAAAAATTTAAGAACTGTTGCTTGATTTAGTTTTTTCTAACCAGAACGAATGGCAGATTGCTCTTATTAATGTCCCTTAACCAATATCAGTCAGAAGTCCTTTGGGAATTCCCTTGTGATAGCGGAAGAGTGACTTCCAAATTCAAATGTACATCATGCCTTTATCTAAAAGTGTAACTCACCTGAAAGCCTTTATATCTGTCTGTTTGCTGTCTGATTGAAGATGTTCTGTTGGGGGCTAAATGAACCCATCTGGCAGTAGAGTGGCATTGCGGTAGCAGGCTCCTCTCTTAACCCAAGCATGTTCATTGTAACATACAAAAATCCAGAAAGATCAGGTCTCTAGCTCGGGAGTGCTCCTTGAGCCTATGCTGTCCCTGGATCTTCAGGTGGCAAGGATCTCATTTGCACAATTACGCTTCTTTGCCCCTTCCTGAATCGGTCTGACCTGGCAACAATTATCCATGCCTTAGTTACATCATGTTTACTGCAATTTGCTTTATGTCAGGCTACCCCTGAAGAGTGTCTGGAAGCTTCGACTGGTGCAAAGTGTGGCAGATAGGCTGCCAACTGGTGCATGGTATATACAAGCCTGTGGCTTATGCTGGCTCAGCTTGTCTGAGTGTGGAAAGCTAAGCAGGGTCAGGCCTGGTTATTACGTGGATGGGAGACCCCTTCTCTAGTTTCCTGCATTGAGCAGGGGGTTGGACTCGATAGCCTTGTAGGCTCCTTCCAACCAGGACCGGTGCAAGGCAGTTTGGTGCCCTAGGCAAGATCAGATATTTAGCGCCCCCCCCTTCCCACTTGAGAGCGCTGTTTTCCCCCCCCAAGGCATTTCTGGCGCCCCCTTTAGCCTTGCGCCCTAGGCAGCTGCCTAGCTTGCCTAATGGTAGCACCGGCCCTGCTTCCAACTCTATGATCTATGAAATCTATGAAACTGTATTATACCTGTCTTGAAAGACCTGTACTGGTTGCCAGTTGCTATTCGGTACTATCAGTTGAAGGCATCGTTTTTAACCGTTGAAGTCCTAAATGCCTTAGGACCAGGCAATCTAAGGGACAACCTGGCTATCTAAGGGACTGTCTGTCTCGCTATGAATCATCCTGAGTATGAAGATCTGCAGTAGAGGTCCGTTTGCTGGGCATGCACAAAAGAACCTTCCCCTATATCGTTTCCAAGCTGTGGAATGCACTCCCCCGAGAACCACAAATGGCCTCCATTCTCTTGGCTTTTAGAAAGGGCGCAAAGATGCATCTTGATAATGCGGCCTTTGAAATGATGTAGTTTCAATTTTCTAATGTTTCATTGTTTCCATGTTCTTAGTTTTATGGATTTAGGTTTTATTGCTTTGAATTGCTGTGCCCTGCACTGATGGCTTTTTAGCAGATAAGGTGGTATATTTATTTATTTTATTTTATTTTTATTTATTTATTCATTTTCTATACCGCCCAATAGCCGAAGCTCTCTGGGCAGTGTGCACAACAATAATTAAAAAGCAAACAATAAAATACAGTTAAAAATATAAATAATAAAGCATTATGAAATTTTTAAAACCAATTTTAAAATATCTCTAGAACAAGTTAATAAAACACGACCGCAGAAACAGTTCACCACCCCACCATATACCATTTAATGATTAAAAACCTCAATGTAGAGGGAAGTCTTAACCTGGCACCAAAAATATAATAGAGTTGGCGCCAGGCGGGCCTCAGGGGGGACCTTGTTTCATAGTAGATAACTGCTAAAAATAAATAAATAAATAAATAAATAAATATGCAAACCCACTCATGCATCAAGGCAGTCTCTCCTCCAACCTCACACACTCCGGATCACCAACACACTTCCATCTGCAGACCCCTGCTTCCAGGGAGTTTACAATCGACCTTTTCTTTTCAACAGCTGGGAATAGAACGAAGGGAGGAGAGAGAGAATGGTAAAGTGGAGCTTTCAGCTGGAGCATACAGGCCTGTGGCTTACGTTGGCTCAGCTTGCCTGAGCGTGGAAAGCTAAGCAGGGTCAGGCCTGGTTATGACTTGGATGGGAGACCCCCTGCTCTATAGTTTCCTGCACTGAGCAGGGGATTGGACTCGATAGCCTTGTAGGCCCCTTCCAACTCTACGATCTATGAAATCTAGTGCATCGGGTCACCCTCGCCAGAAAGTGGCGGGTGCTGTATGCCGACTAACATTTGAACACATAATGACGTGTTAGTGTGACATCATCCCTCAGCTAGAAACTAATTTAAATGGCCACGGTGGCTGTCTTCTCTTCACACATTACCTGGATGTATGTGAGGAGACAGGAAGGGTGAATGAGTTGCACTTCCCAGGCATGCAAAGATGGGGAAAGCAACTAGCTTTGGCTTCTCCTCCTGCTCCTCCTCCTCCTCTCCCTCTGTACCTCAGACCTCAGTCTCAAACACTGGATTCCTGGACCAGTCAAGGCCCACTTTGAAGGATTCTTGGACAATATGAGAGCCAACCTGGACAAGCAGGGTGGGAAGCAGGGGCGGCAAGGCATGGCTGGGCACCAGCTGAGAGAGTGCACACCCCAGCAGGGGTCCTCTGACTAGAGTCCCTGGAGTTGCTCCTCCTCCTCCTCACCGTTGCAACCTCCATGTTCACCTGTCTCTCACCCAGACAATGGTGGTGGCGAGAAGGAGGAGCGGTAGATGCCATGGCCTACTTGCTCACTGGCGCTCTCTGCTTGACAAGCAAACAAGTGGTAGCCATGATGAGAAGGAGGAGGAGGAGGAGCAAGGGCAGCTGGTGACAATAGGGGTGAGAAGGTAGACACACTGAGGGATGGGGCCCATGGAAGGTGCCTTGCCCAAGGGCCCTCCAAAGCCCATAGCTCCACCCATAGAATCACTCCTTTTCAAACACTAGCAGGAACAAAATGGAAGGAGCTGTACCACCGAAGTGGGAGGTGTTCAGAATGATCCCTCTGGATCAGGCATGTTGAACCTCTTCCAGTCCGAGGGCCGAATTCCATTTTGGAGAAGTTCTCAGGGGGGCCACATTTCTGTGGTGGGCAGGGCCAAAGGCAAAGGAGGCAGGAGCAAAATCCCCCAAATACCAGCCTATTTCAGCTTCATGCTCTTATTGCCAGTAACTAAGCCTTCGCAGAGGCATTTCAACCTTTGAGAGTGGGGGAAGAAAGCATGCAAAAGCCTGGAAACCAGGAAACAATCAGAGCACCGGGGGGCTGGGGGAGGCAGGAGCAACCTGGTTGTGGTGGTATTATTATTATTATTATTATTATTATTATTATTATTATTATTATTATTATTTCATTTCTATACCACCCAATAGCCAAAGCTCTCAGGGCAGTTAACAGCAGTTCATACGATACAAAATACAAGTACAATAAAAACAACCACAAATTTCAATACAAAATTTAAAACAGAGTTTAACACACTTTGAGCAACTAAAACAAATTCAGCATAACTGGGCCAGTTAAGAGGGAAAAAACAGCTGACCGAAGCCACCCACAAGCCATTAAGAGCCATTAGATGCCATTAAATGCATAGAAGGCAATCTTGACCTGACAAGATAACTGAACTGGCACCAGGCAGGCCTCAGTCGGAAGATCATTCCAAAATTGGGGGGGGGGCAACACTGAGAAGGCCCTCTTCCTTGTTGCCACCATCCGAGCCTCCCTTGGAGGTGGCACTTGGAGGAAGGCCTCAGATGTTGAGCGTAGTGTCTGGGTATTTTTTTGTGGAGCATGGAGCGGGGCCACTTGAGGAGTCTTGAAGGGCCAGATTGGAACTCCCAGGCAGGCCAATTTAGGCCCTTGGTCCCTTGGTTCAACATTCTTGTTCTAGATTCTAGAGCAGGGCTCTCCAACCTTGGGTCCCCAGATGTTGCTGGACTACAGCTCCCAGAATCCCTTGCTATTAGCCGTGCTGGCTGGGTATGCTGGGAGCTGTAGGCCAGCAACATCTGGGGACCCAAGCTTGGAGTGCCCTGCTCTAGAATCTAGACTTATATCAGTTCTCGAAGGAAACCCTGCACAGTTCTCTCAATTTAATCCTGCATGAAACTTGTGGGACTTCAGCAGTGCAATCCTATATATGTCTCCCCAGAAGTAAGCCTCACTGCATTCAATGGGACTTACTCCAAAGTAAGTGAGGATAGGATTGGATTTCTCCAACTCCTGAGAAAGCCCACCCATCCTCTTGGGAACCATAACTTCCATCTACCCTGGCCAGCAGAGAGGGAAGTGCTTTCTTATGCTCCACTCTTCTCCAAAACTTCACTTTCTCTTGTTTCTCGGAGAGCTCTTTGGAAAGGAAGTGCCTGTTCCGAACCGCGTACTTGCTATACGAAGTTCCCTCAATAGCGGTTCTTTTCTGCCTGTCTCCTTTTCTTCTGCTGTCTCCTTTTCCCATCTTCCTGACAAAATGCTCCTCACCTCTCCCAGCCATTCGTATGGATATATATATTGCCTCACTCTTTGCCATCTGTCTGCTGTGAATTCATTTGAAATCAGCAGCTCTGTCGACCAAAACGTACCCAGCAACTCAATCTCCCCCCCCCTTTCCTTCTCTAATTATGCTTTTACTGTGCATCTGTCGGCTCCCACGCTCCGCCTCTTCCTGACCAGATTGTTGATATTATTTCAGAGGGATCCTGATGGTTGCTTATCCTGCTTTCCCCAGCACCCCAGCCCTCAGCATTCCCCTTCCTGTTTTGGATTCTGCCCAGAGCGTGCTTGGATGGCAGCCTCCCCAACTGGTTTTTAAGAAGTACTTTTCTCCTAGAACGGAAAGAGTTCTCAAAGGAAACCTGGCCAAAGTTCTCCCCATTAAACTCTTAGGATGGCCCCTCAACTGACAGCTCTCAGGTTCAGCAGAATCCCGGTTAGAAAAGCAAGAATTGCCTTTTTGCCCCGTTGAGCACACCAAGATTATCCAGGCAGGCACATTCTCCATGGCACACCTGTCAACATCACAGGGCATCTTCTCACTCTGTTGGTCTAGCTCAGGGCTCTCCAACCTGGGGTCCCCAGATGTTGCTGGCCTACAGCTTCCAGCATACCCAGCCAATATGGCTAATGGCAAAGGATTCTGGGAGCTGTAGGCCAGCAACATCTGGGGACCCAAGGTTGGAGAACCCTGGTCTATCTTATTTATTTATTGCATCTATATCCTGCCTTTCCTCCAAGGAGATCTGGGCAGCATTCATTTTTCTTCCCACCCTCCCCACACACTCCCATTTATCATCCCTTATTCTGTGAGGTAGGATAGGCTGAGTGATGGTGAATGAGCCAACGGTCATCGTGTGGGCTTCATGGCTGAGTGGGGATCTGAATACAGGCCTGTGGCGCACGCTGGCTCAGCTTGTCTGAGTGTGGAAAGCTAAGTTGGGTCAAGCCTGGTTATTACTTGGATGGGAGACCCCTCCTCTAGTTTCCTGCATTGAGCAGGAGGTTGGACTCGATAGCCTTGTAGGCTCCTTCCAACTCTATGATCTATGAAATCTATGAAAAACCTGGGTCCCTCTATCACACCACTACCTCACAATGGCCCTCTTTGCCATGCATCATTGGTTTTCCAGACAGTGTTCTGGGAAACCCCGGAGTTCTTCAGAAGCTTATCAAAAATTCCCCAAAGAGAATGACACGAGATGAGTTTTGGGCTAAGCATTAGGAAGAACTTTCTGGCCGTATGAGCTCCTTGCTGGTGGAACAGACTGCCACAGGAGGTGGTAGAATCTCCTTGGTTAGGGGTTTGTTTGTAAGCAGAAGCTGGATGGCCAGCTATCTCCAGGGATGCTGCAGCAGCAGAGTTCTTGCTGACCATTGAGGTCCCGTCCAATTCTATGATTCTGGGATCAGTTATGGTGGACAAGTTTCCCTGGAAGCCTTTACTGATCAGTGGTAGACATGTCAATCTGGAGTGGGATCCATGAAGCCGGAAGGTTTAAAAACCTCCAGCGTCCATGGACAAAGGTCTTCTGATAATTGGTTGAATACAATGGATTGTTTCCAATGTTAGTCTGATTTAAGTCCCATTCATATCAATGGGTATACTCTAACTAGGACTAACATTGGATACAACCCAAGTTGTAGTATGTGTCTCTGGCTGACCCATGCATAGCTGATAGGTTGGGACAAAAGGAACATTTATGATAATGATACCTAAATGTTAACCCCAGCAGGACCCTCAAGGCAATAAACACAGTCAAATTCCATATTCACACACAAGAGATAAAGAACAATATAAATGAAACCACAAATGAAACAGCTAAATCACAGCCAAAGCCTGAGAATACTGATATACAGCTAGCTCTTCAGCCTGCTACTCCAAAGTCCTTCTGCAATTGCCAGGTCTTAACTAATTTCCTAACAGCTAAGAGACAGTAGGTCCAGTTATCTTCTCTGTAGATGATGGAATTCCACAAAGGTGCGACCTTCAGCAACATCCTGCTCCTCATAGCCTTAGGGTTGAGCTAGGTGTAATGTTTATCCCAGGGTTTGCCCTTCAGTGCCCAATTTTTCTTTCTGAAATAGTCAGTGCAGGGAGAGGGGGCATTCTAGAAGGAATCTAGAAGGTTCAATGGGTCTGCTGAAAGCATGATTTAGGGTGCAATCCTATGCATGTTGAGACAGGAAAAAAGGCCTACAACTCCCAGCATGCTCCAGCCAGCCATTTTCTGTCTCAACATGCATAGGATTGCACCCTATGCCTGGATCTAACCCAATGAATAACTGCAAATATGCATCTGGCATGATAGCAACCCTTTGCTACATCTAGAGTAGAGTTTATCTGAGAAGTATTGGGTGGGCACATCAGATCCTATCACCCCGTCTTTGCTAGGTTGCCAGCTGCCATAAAATGTATTCACTGGCTGTAAAAAAATGGGAAACCATCAAAACAGGTTGTCAGTAAAAGTCAAGAAGAGGCGGGGGGAGTCAGTAAAATCGTTTAAGGTGCTGCTGTGGAGAGCACAGGGAAAAACCATTTTGTCCTTAACTTTGGTTTACATTTCTGCACTAGATGAATTTTTTTTAATATGCAATTGGGATTTACAGGTGGTTTTGATGTTTCATAGAGAGGATTGTGAACAAACTTGTATGATAATAATGACCAAAAACAAGGAAAGAACTCCAAATTGCTTTGAGGATTGTAATTTTCTGGAGTGCATGAGAATTTTAAGAGGAGATTTCTACGTACGCATTTAAAAAAAATTATACTTGAGATCTCATCAGGAGAAAACTGATTAAACAGATCCACACAAATGGGTTTTTTTGGGGGGGCGGTGCGAGGCGGGGAGGTGGTTGGCACATAATTTTGGTGGCGGTTGTCAGTTTCAATTTAGCTTTTCTTTCATCAGTGTAATTCAGAGATGGATACAAGTCTCTATGGCTGCCTTCTCAAGCTGATGCCCTCCAGATGTATTGGACTACAACTCCCATCAGCCCCACACAGTATGGCCAATAGTCTGGGATGATGGAAGTTGTACTCCAAAACACCAGGTTCTGGAAGGCTGGTCTATGGTACCCAAGAGAAAGTTATGTTTGTGTATGGTGTGTGTGTGCGTGCGCAATGAGTGGGTGGATCTTGCCCCACAACCCTCAGAAGAAGTCACACTGTTTTGTTCTCTCTCTGCATCTGCTAATCATGATATGTAGGTGGGAATGTTTTTATTTCTCTTGTACTGAACATATTTCAACTCTGCTCTTCTTTGCCTAGCCAAAGCACCTTATTATCGCACAGGGCTGGCTCAAGATGTTTTGCTGCCTGAGGCAAAGGACAAGACGGTGCACCCTCCCGCTCCATGCAGAACAGTTTAGCTTAGGAGGCACAGGGCAGGCTGCATGGACCACAGCTCCAACACTTTGATGCCACCTCCCAGCAACTGCCGCCTGAGGCGACTGCCTCACTTTGCCTAGTGGTAGGGCCGGCCCTGTTATCACATTCCCATGACGATAGGTGAAGACTGTTAATACAATAAACGATGAGCATCACAGCATAAAACAAACATTAAAATCAACAGTAAACAAACCCCAACCAATCCTCATAAACTTGTTCTCTCTTGCTCCAGAGGGCGGGGCTAGATCTAATGGGTGGAAATTGCAGGGAAGCAGACATTGGCTAAACATTAGGAGGAACTTCCAAATGGTAATCGCCGTGCGAATGTGGAACAGACTGCTTCAGGAGGTGGAGGGCTCTCCCATGCTGGTAGTATTGAATCAGAGGCTGGATGGCCAACTGTCAAGGAAGCTGGAGTCAGTGGAGGCTGGTGACTCCAATGTCAGTGAAGCTGTGTATCCACTCCAAACTTTTAAGGAGCTATCCATGGTGCTGAACCCCCCCCCCAATAGGTTTGGCACCATGGATAGCTCCTTAAACATTTGGACTAAAATCCAGAGTGGATACACAGCCCCACTGACATCACCTGCCTCCAGGCCTTCCACAGTGTATCTGTGGTCCTCCACTGAGGAAACCTCATGCTGTAAGGCTTCTCCCTTGCCCTGCTGAGATGGAACCAAAAGGAAATGGCCAGCTCTGCCAGCGCTCCACTCCACTGGTGTCATCTCCAGCATACGTCATTACCCTGAAGTCCCTTGACAGCCCTAACAGGGGTGGTTGAACAGCCAGCCCCTTTGATCTCATCCTGAAAAAAAAAACACTACAAAGAGCAAAGGTTGATTGTAAGCAAAACTCCAAAACCCACGTTGGTTATTAGGCCAACCAAAAGATCACCCCCAATGTGCACTATCTCAAGATCTCTGTGTTAGGAAGGCTATCAGTTCTTTATGTTTTGACACCCCACCCTCCGATACCCTCCCTGCATCTGCTTTTTATAACACCTTGCCTGATGAAGAGATCTCAAAAGTGTGCACATTTCTTGGTGCTCTTTTGGTTGGTCTAATGCAGTGTGTTCTCCAACCTTGGGTCCCCAGATGTTTTTGGCCTACGACTCCCAGCATGCCCCAGCCAGCATAGCTGGCTGGGGCATGCTGGGAGTCGTAGGCCAAAAACATCTGGGGACCCAAGGTTGGAGAACACTGGCCTAATGCACTGATATATTTGCTTTGATTTGTACTCTGCCTTTCTACCAAGAAAATGGCACGTGAGGCAGATAGTAAAGGTGTCACGCTAATATGGGTCCTGAAAAAAAACAAAACATTGTGCGCTCTGGAACGTAAAAGTCAAATGCATGGACTCTGTTGAAGGGGTTTTCCCAGCATTCAGGCTGATGCTCAAAATGCGTGATGCTGGACCTCTTCCACTTTCTACCCCCTCACCCCAGGAACAAAAACAGCACCTTGGGGAAGGGGTCAGTGGGTGGATGAGGACTCAAAGGACCATATATGACAGACAGAGACGGACCTTGGTCTGACCTCCCATTTGGCAGAAAACGGTGCTCTCCAAGTGTCTTTTCCTGCAAAGGAGGGGGTGAGGGTGAGGGAACACCGCAAGCCCCATACGTGAATGTCATTTCTAGCAATGAGAGGCCTGGAGGGGTTCTGAGTGTCATTTCTCGCAGGGAGCAATGGGGCTTGTCATCTTGCTTCATTATCCTCAGCAGGAGGAGAAAGAAAAAAAAAAGATGCTGAGAATGAGAAAGCATTATGGCTTTCCAGACAGGAGGCCACATGGCCCTCTCCAGTCACCTCCGGAGTTGCCCTCCATCTGCTATCCGACCCGCCTTCCCCAAGGTCAGTCATTCTGTCCTTGGAAGAAGGGGAACCGGTAGCAGGCAGAGGAAGGAAGGCTGGCTGGGCACCAGCAAAACTGGGAGGGGCCCCTGCTTGAGGTGGGGCTGTGCCCGCCTCATTTCTGCTTGTAGCACTTCAAGCAAGGGTCCTCGCTCAGGTAGTCCCCCAAAGCAGTGTTCTCCAACCTTGGGTCCCCAGAGGTTTTTGGCCTACAACTCCCAGCATGCTCCAGCCAGCTATGCTGGCTGGGGCATGCTGGGAGTTGTAGGCCAAAAACCTCTGGGGACCCAAGGTTGGAGAACACTGCCCCAAAGCATCAATGCATTAACCCATCCATCACCCACAGAACCCTGCACTCAAGGGGAGTGGTGGCAGACAGGTCAGGAAGGACTCTTCTGCCCTGACCTGCCTGGGGATATAAGCTTACCCTGAGACCATTTGGTTTCCCTACTTTCTTTACCTCCAGCCTCCCAAGCAACAGTCATTATAAAAGAAAGCAGGAAAAAACAACAACACTCCGCTACAGAATTTCATGTGCCTAGTTCTTTTCTTTTAGACTCCTCTGCCCTGCTTCTCCTTGAATCTTGCCCCATCTCTCTGCCTGGTCTTGCCACTTTTTTTTTTTTTTTAAAATGACATTTATATCCTGCCTTTTTTCCTCTTGCAAGGAATCCAAGGCAGCTTACGTGGTCCTCTTCCTCTCCATTTTTTTTTAATCCTCACAACATTGTTTTTATCCTCACAACAACCTTGTGAGGTAGGTTAGGATGAGAGTTGGTGACTGGCCCGAAGTCACCCAGTGAGCTTCATGACTGAGTGGGGACTAGAGCCCAGATCTCACAAGTTCCCGTCCACAGCACTCTAACCACTACACCACACTGGCTCTCAATTCCCCCCCTGATCCAACTATACTGCCCACATCCTGATTTGGTTGTAGGGAACTAACACAGGTAGGGACATATAAGAAATTCATTTCAGTTTGGTTTTGACCAGAATTTACCCAGTTCACACCTCCTGGAACTGAACATGGACTCAAATCAAATGCAATCCACAGTTGAAGTCTGTACATTTCCAGTTGTGATGCAATTTGCAGAACAAAGACAAATGTGTTTGAAAAACGTGCACATTTGAAAAAAAAAATGTGCATAAACACGCATTAATTGATGGTAGAAGAATGTGTACATTCAAAAATGTGTACAACTGATGTGTACATTTGGAAAAAAATTCACATGAGAATATGCACAATTTTTCATGCAAAAATTAAAACCCCAAAGTTTGCAATCTGATACAGTTTTGAATTGGAATGGTTTGAGGTTTGAGGTGGAATTTTGAGAACCCTGAAGAGCTTGAGCACTGCTGATCCACACATTCCTTTGTTGTTGAATGTGTGCTGGGTTTGATTGCATGAATAAGGTCATGCAACCTCTGAAAAAGGCCTCAGGTGTACTAAGTTTTGTCCTCATTTTATAACTTTCTGAGCGTGGCACCGTTCCCCCCCTCTCCCCGCTAAGCTTGGAGGCACAGGAGAAAGAACTTAGCAACCAGGAACATTTCCTATGCCCAAATGTTTTAGTTCAGTGACATCTCTTGCTGAGAGATTTGGATCTCTATTGGGTAGCCCATCTGTCTGCGTGGAGCGTTGCGTTGTTTTGGTTCATTTTGATCCATATTTAATGTTGGCACCATGCTGGCTTCTTTCTCACTTTCCTAATTCTTTTTGATAGACCAAGTTACCTGTCTCAAATCCTTGTAGCCCAAGTCCCATCTGCCAGTAAACAAAGGTTATTTGTGTCTCTGCGTGTGTGTATGTTGACTGACTTCTCCTTAAAGAGGACAAATGGCCATCTCTCATTTACTGATCTTGGCATTATCTGTTGGGTATTCCATTGGGCTTCTTCCCTGACAGGTGAATGTTGACATCCTTGTATAAACAAGCTGAAGAACAAAAATAATATATTTTTCAAAAAAATTCAAAAACTGTTTCAGACTTCTACTTTCTTGCCAGTTGCAACTTCTTTTCCAATTCCCTGTTTTGGTGCCCTAATTTCCTTCTGTCTTGAAAGCTCCATTTCCCACCCACCCCCTTTTGCTTTTTCAGTTCTTATACTGGAAAGAGCCCTGTGGTTAGTTGCATATTCTACAGACAAGGAGGAGAAAAGGTGTTTTGAAGTGGAATAATGTTGTTTGAGGCCATCCACAGAAAGAAACCGTATGCAGTTGAAAGATACTCACTACTACAGTGATAAAGAAGATGTGCTTGCTAGAAGAAGAAAAACAAAAGGATACAAGAGCCCTGTTCAGACAACAGTGTAAAATCAATGCAGGCATGGGCTCATTTTTGCTGATCCTGTCCCCAACTTCCAAGAATTGATCTGTTCTGAACACAGCCTAAGCACAAATGCCCAATTAATGCTCGGAGGTTGATCATAGATGCAATCCTGCTTCCCCTTCCGTGTCTGATTGTACTCTGAATTATGGACTGAATAGGGCTTAAGAAGCCTGTACAGGAAGGTTCAAGTGCTAGAAGGGTCAAGCAATCTGTCCCCCAAATCATCAGGATTGCCCCTCCCTTTTGCCACCTGCAAATGGAGTGCCCAAATTGGGCGAGGGCATTCCTGCTTGACCCTAGCCTGAACCTTTTGGACTTAGACTGGGGAGTCCTGGATTCAGTTCCCAGGTCAGCCATGTAGCTTACTGGGTGACCTTAGCCCACTCCACCATCTCTTAGCCCAATCACCCTCACAGGATTGTTGTGAGGGAGCGGGGAAATGGAACGTCCCCCCTGTATGTTTCCCCAAGTTCCTGGGGGAAAGTGTGGGATAAAAGAGTATTGCATGAATAAAAGTGGTATTGCCAGTGTATAAATCCATCCATTTGTTTTAGGACAGGGAAACTGAGGCTGACGGATTCCCAATGATCACCCACAGGACTCATATAAACATCTGTTCACCCCCAGGTCAAAGGTCAATATTCCTGGACCCTAATGGCTGGCTTCAGTTGTTTACAATCTTCCGAAACGTTTATAATGCCTTTAGACAAATCTGTGGTGAGGCCCCACGTAGAATACTGTGTACAGCTCAGTTTGTTACAGAATTGTTGTACGATGGTGAACAAAGAAAAAAATACAAGACAATATGCTCAACTCCCCCCCCCCCGCCACCCCCCAATCCTAACATTATTTATTGCCTTTTCATGGTAGGATGTTGGCATTAGTTTTTGTTATCTTATGGAAATGGCTCGGTCTGTCTCACTGCAGTCTTGCATTTTTATGTATTTGTAATTCACCAGATTAAAGCAGATCTGAGCGTTTCCCATGTAGCTATTTGACTTGCATAATGTGCTTTTTTTACAATTTGCTTATAGTTATCTTTTGATGTTGAGTTCACATCCGAGTGCAGCAGATGTTCGTATGATCACTGTGGGCTCAGCGCCCGCTTAGTTGTGATGCACCATGTTCTTATCACCCTCTTCACATCTATGGCTAGGACCACAATTTTGACCAGCAAGATTAGCAACTGGAAATGCTTTGATTACATTATATATATCTATATATAGCTATATCTCCAACCTGTACCATGAACATGTTCGGTTGGTATACAGTTGCAAATTCATTTCATCCAGTGTAAGATGAAAAGAGGATATATTGCAGGATATGTGGACTTCAGGGGACCATTCTTAATGTATCCCAAATCCCGTAAATGGAATACATTGTGCATAAATTTGGAAGCATAAAGAACAACAACAAAACCCTGCAGCATAATCTTATCCTTGGCTGCAGCTGTTGTAGTGCAAGCTCACCTATAACAACATCCTACCAGGGATGGGGACTCGGACTCCAGGACTCGACTCGTGAGTCAGACTGAGTCCCCCCCTCTGACTCAACTCGGACTCGAGTCCCAATATTTTTTAATGGGACTCGAGACTCGACTCGGGACTCGAGACCAAGGACTCTTCAACATCCCTGGGCTGTGCCAGAAGGAGTGGAGAGAAGTGCGATTGCCGGCGAAGATTTTATTTTTTTAAATCATTTTCCTAAAATGCAACTTTCAGACATTTTGGGCTTGGCTGCCTCTGCCTGCCTGTTTGGGGTTCCCTTCCCAGCCTCCTCTGCCTGCCTGGTCTCTTCTTAACCAGTTCCACAGTTTGAATTGTCCAAGACAAACGCCTCTGCCTGCCTGCTTTGGGGTTCCCTGCCTCCTCTGCCTGCCTGGTTATTTTTATTTTGGGTTTGTCTGCCTGGTCTGTTCTTGTCAAAATCAGGTTGCAGAGTTTTGAAATAAAAAGGCACACTTGTGCCTAGAATTTATTTAAGCCACACATCTGAAGTAGCTTTATTTTGTTGGAAAAAACCCCCATTGATTTTAATAGGAACTCGTGGAGTCAGCTTTGGGAGTGACTCGTGACTCGTGAGTCACCATTTTGGACCAAGGACTCGGACTCGAGACTCGGGTCCAAAGACTCGTGACTCGACTCGTGACTCGAGACCAAGGACTCTTCAACATCCCTGCATCCTACATGTAGCAAAGTGAAGGCAACCTCTTTTCCTCAGTGTAGTTTTGCATGAGTGCTGGGTGTACAATGCTATTCCTTCCTGCGGTGGTCCTTAGGAACCCATGCTAGGGATTGTGTTTAGTGCTGTCTCCTTTCTAATGCCTTAATGTTTTCCCAGATTCCCATGTACGCTACTCCCATACACTATGGAGCACGGGTAGGTAACCTTTTCAGATCTGTGAACACACTTGTCATTTTTTGGGAGGGAGGGGCAAGAACACATTCGTCTCACAGTCATTTGGTCATGTATGCACTTATTTTGGGGATTCCCTCTTTTCTTGCCCCCTTCCTCTTCCGGCTCCTCCTCTGCCTGAGGTTTCCTTCTCCCACTACCTCCTTTCTCTCCTGCGTCGTTCCGACACACTTAACCCCACTGCTGCTTCTGCCTCCTGCCACACTCACCTCGGCAGCCAGGATGCAGGAAGTTGGCAGATTGGGAGAGAAGTCTCCCGCTCTGCCGACTTCCTGCTTCCTAGCTGCTGAGCGAGTTGGGAGACAGAATTGGTGTGGGACAGCAGAGGTCTGGTGGATGCACTCAGGGGTCCTGGCCAGATTGCTGACCCCTGCTATAGAGGCATTCCCAGAGCATCTAGGCAGCATGAATGATAGCCATTGTTTTGGATCCAGACTTCATCATGCTTAGAGTGGACCCATTGAAATCAATGGAACTTAAGTCCCATTGATTTCAGTGGGTCTGTTCTAAGGGCTTCTCTACATGAGGCTTTTAACACACCACTTTACGGAGGCTTCTGCTTTCTTTGCGGGATTAAGACCAGCTCTTTACATGTGTTCCCCCCCCCCCCCGGGGTCTGTCTGTCTTTCTTTCTTTCTCTGCCTTTCTACATGAGCCTTTCATTCCAGTCAATTCCAACCTTTATAGATAATACCGCACTTTCCGTGCTCTAAAAAAAAAACAAAAAAACCCTGCGGAAATGCTTGGAAACCACGAGAGAGAGGCCTTGGAGGATGACGACTTCTTCTAAAGCACCCTCAAACCACCATGAGTGAAGAATCATGAGCTCACAATAAACATCTTGTGTAAAGAAGCCCTAAGTGTGACTAAGTCTGGATCTAGCCCATAACTACTTTAGGCTGTAAGATGTGGCGTTGGCCCAATAGCCTAGATGGCTTTTACAGGAGATTAGACACATTACGTGGGGAGCGCTGTATCAATGGCTGTTGACCTTGATAGCCACATGGAGGGGTGGTATATCTTTGAATATAATTTCTGAGGGACAAACCACAGAGAAGAGTTTAGAAGAAATCACATTGTACCATTTTGCTATCTAACATATTGCAAAGGATGGGCTTTTCAAGGATGGGCTTATTAACACGTGGGGGAAATCTTTCATTGTAAGCATAAAAAATTAATAATATTGAGATCAGCTGTGTTGTGTGGGGCAAAGTAGAAGCTAGGTGATGCCAGAAGAGGCTAGTCAGTCAGTTTCACAAGAAGGCACAATTACACACAGAAGATAATTCACTCAACACATGCTGTAAACAACAGATGTCAAATTGAGCACAAATATCCTTAAGTCGACATACCCGGTGTATTTTCTTGTCAGCGCTTCAGTTTTTGCCAAACTAAAAATAACTTTCCAGCATTAATACCTCACCCACCTGTACATTGCTGATAGTTTTGTTAAGCTACAATGACTTCATTTTGTTCTGGTTCTTTCTGCTCCAGCTTTGGGAGGGGGGAAGGGGGAATTGGACCTTGGATTCCCAGCTCTGAGGTCAGAGCTCTGTTTCTAGCCTTGCATCTGGGAATCTGAATTATCCTATGCCCCCCCCCCCCAGATGATGTCTAGGGGGCATAGGATCGCTCTCTAAATGGATTAGAGGCAATGAGGGTGGAGGGGGGATGCCTCTTCTGAGATGGTTCTGCCACTGGTAGCTTGTACAGGTACTTATATTAAAAACAATTTTTAAAAGGTTACCCAATTAATTGGGGATACCTTTCTGGTCAATTAAAAGTTTTTTTTTAAATTGACTAATCTGACCGATTAAGCAATTAAAGTTTGCAGCCCTATAAATGGTTATTCTTTTCCGACATGGAAATAACTGGAAGTTTTAGTTATTTCTGGAAATGACTGGTCTTAAGTTATGAATAGTGTCTCCTCACTAGTAACGTTATCTTTACAAAATAAGAGAGAAGCCATATAATGTGTGACCCTGGTATTAAAGAGCAGCTAAAATTTATTGGGTTATGTCTCCACAGTGAAAATTTGGAGTTGGATTAATGTCCCTCCAGCACATACTAAATCAATTTCGTACATATGCTCATATTTTCACTGGAGTGACACCTTGTCGTGATTGCGTTTTAGTTAAAAGACGAGGGAAACAAGCCAACCACGGAGAATCTGAGAGTCTCCGCCTTGCTTGTTCGGATCACTTGGTCTTCAATATGTCTCTCACTTACATGCAGAACAGTAGTAGTAGTAGTAGTAGTAGTAATAATAATAATAATAATAATAATAATAATAATACCATTGTGTTGATGTTCAAGTGTTCTAAAAATGTGGCACAATGAAAGACACATGGCATGGGTTTTATTTATTTATTGACACTTATGAAGTGCCTAACATTTTCTAAGCACTGTACAGCTATTACAAGAGAAGATGGTCTCTGCCCGGGCCACAGTCTCACGGTCTTATAGAAGTGATCCAAGAGGAAAAGGCAACGGGGAGGGAAGAGCGGCTACTACATGTTCACTGGACGGTGGATACAGCCAGGTTGGTTTTCCCCTAGCCATTGTTAAAAGCTGCTCTTGCAGAGTGAGGAGTAGGCAGCTATGCTACTCCTAACTACTACCTGTAGTCTAACAGGAATGGCCAGTTCCTGACAGCCAGAGGCAGCAAAATCAATCCTGTTTTCTGGAGGAGAGTCACACAGAAAACCAAAATAAAGGCTAAACAGTTTATTGAGACAGAGCCACTACGACAGGCAAACAGTTTAGAAGGCTGTTCGAAGGGGACTTGTATACCTAAGGAAGGGAAGACAGCTCACACACTCATACAAGAAAACAGATTTCATTACCTAATGCTAGCAAGATGCCATGGAAGCAGTACAACTCAAGTTGTATGCCTATGTACTCCAGTTGCTGGGGAACATGGGTGGGACGGTGCTGTTGCACTCATGTCCTGCTTGTGGGATCCCATGGGCAGCTGGTTGGCCACTGTGTGAACAGAATGCTGGACTAGATGGACCCTTCGTCTGATCCAGCAGGGCTCTTCTTATGCTCTTATGAGTTGGGATCCATGCCAAGGTGTCAAGACAGGAACCCAAAGCTGTGGGGGTGCAGTGTCAGTAAGACAGTGGGCCTTCTAGTTCATAACTAGAAACTGGTCAGTGTAATAGTTTGGAAGGGTTTGGGGCCTAGTCAGTCTGTGGAATGTCAAGACCAGTGTGAGCTTATTACTGTCAGCATTCTCAGGAGAAAGCAGGCGGGAGTCGACTTGTTTCCCCTGTCCAGCTGCAACTTCGACCTTGCAGAGATAAGAGCTGGCAGCCTTCTCTGGGAATTTCAGGTGAGGGGAAGGGGTGGTTTGCAGAGGTGCCACTCTGGTTGAAGCCTCACCCCTGAAGGGTAAAAGGGAAACACCCAGGTGGGATAGGAGCCTATGGATGGGCAGTTCCCTTGTCAATTAGTGGTTTGGAAGGAGGGTTAAGATGACCACACCTTTGCTTTTAAGTCAGTGCTTAGCATCCAGAGCCTTTGCTAGGAACATCTCTCTCATCTTCCCTGTCTGCATTCTTCTGTTTGGATCTATCACCGACTGAGCTATTGGGAGCACTCTGTGCATGGACTCTACCTAATTTGGGCTTTCTTCTCCTTGGACTGTCATACTTTTCATAGATTGTGCACTCTTGTGGCTATAGATGCGTCTTCATCGAGGAGCCCAGAGCCCGGCTGGCTTGGGGCTATTTCCTGACTTCTGGACTTTCCTATGCCTCGACCCATGTCGCATAGAGATTCCAAGGCTGGGATCTTTAGATGTTGGAATCCCTGTGTGAGGCTCAAGTCTGATCTTGTTCTGGACCCTGATTGTCGAGAGGCCTGGACGCACAGTATCCAGAGGGGCCAACTGAAGTGGCAGGGTTGGTTTTGACCTCTGTGGAGGTGTGCATGCTGGTTCAGGTCTTCTAGATTCCCTTCCCTTGTCGCAGGAGCAATAGGGCTCTGATCCTTCCCCTGTCAGAGGAGCAGCTAAGAGTTTTTCAGATCCTAAGGCCAAGACGTACGGCACCCCAGAGGTTCCAACTCAGTGGCAAGGTTGGTTCCGCTCTCTATGGGGGTGTGTGGGTAAGTCAGGCCTGTTTCTAAGATCCCTTCCCTTATCTCAGGAGCACCTAGAATTGGCTCCAATCCTTTCTTCGTCTGAGGAGCATTAGGGATTGGCACCGATCCTTCCCTTGGGGTGGAATGTTGGGGAATTTGGTCCTTAAGAGACATTCTAGCCCCCTACCTTGATGTAGAACAATTTCAAGAGCCTGTAGCAAAACGCCATCAGCTATATGATTTCTGAAGACTATAACCGTTAAGTTTATGCCGTGGGATTTGCTGTAATAAAAGGATCTCACTGATTTGGAGTCTCTCGTGTCAGAGTGCTAGAATGCGTGATTGCAGGACCGGGCCCCTGACAAAAGCCCTCCAACACAGCCTTTTTCTTCCCAACCCTCCTCTCATCTCAAGGCCCTTCCCATTGTTCTACTATTGGTTTGAGACCCTTGTGGGATCCTCTAGAGCAGTGTTCTCCAACCTTGGGTCCCCAGATGTTTTTGGCCTACAACTCCCAGCATGCCCCAGCACTGCTCTACATGGTTGTTCAGTTGGAGAGAGATATGGGGGTGTCAGGTGAAGGAGGGGCAGGATCTGCTCAGAATAATGCACAGTCTCTGACCTTCGGCTTAGGACACCTCGTCTCATCCAACTCAGGCCGGTCTTCCATCTTGCCATTTCAGTGGTGTTATTGTTGCAAGCCAGTTACTTCTCACACTCACACAACCCATGACAATAGTTCTGCTGCCTCGGAGGAACCTGAGACAGATAGCAGGCCATAACAAACTCTAAAATGGCTCACCCTTGTCCTGTCTAGACCATGGCTCACCCTTGTCCTGTCTAGACCATGGCCCATTTTTGCCCCTAATACCACAGTGTTCTTCCTGAAAGGCCAGGGGTACATCATCCCAGTGTCAGCACCTCTCCTCAGCTCTGCAGTCTCAGGGCAGCTCCCAGAGATATTTGGGAGGGCAGTGCCAGTCTGGGGAAAACAGCATGGGAAGTCCAGTCAGTTGACGTAGCCCAGGCACTGGAAGGTGTGGGGCCAGATCATTGCTCATGCTGTGGATAGAGCATCGTCGGGCAACCTGCTGGCTGCATTTGACCCAGGGCTGCTCTCCCTGTGGCCAAGCCCTGGAGAGACCCACCACATTTTCACTTCACTGATTACATCTCTATACCACCCATTAGCCAATGCTCTCTGGGCGGTTCATTTATTTCATTTCATTTATTCACAGCCATCAGCTGGACAGCAGGGGAAAGATTGCTGTTCCTGAGCTGCAAAGCAGTATGGGAACGGCCATTTTAGTTGCATCGAGATCACTGGGGCAGGTGATGCTACAGCCGCCCCTCTCCAGTGAGCCAAAATCGAGGACCACGTGTGCCGCCTGTTTGGCGGCATTGGCGGCCAGTGGGGGGGGGAGGAGGTTAAAGTGTGTGTGCGTGTGCATGTGTGTGTGCACAGACTATCACCTCATGAGGTCCTCAGGGCAAAAATGTTGCCCACCCCAGGGATAGCATGATGTGACCACTGTTGCTCAGGGTTTCCGTGCCTCTAGCACAGGGGTGGGGAACTTCTTTCCCCCCCAAGGGCCAAATTCAATTTTAGAGAAGTTCTCAGGGCCCACATTCCAGTGGCGAGTGGGGCTGAAGGCAAAAGGAGTGGAGATTTGTATAGGATTGCAGCCTAAGGCTGGGCCTTCCTTTTGTTTGCCCCTTGAATGATCATTAGAAGAATAATTAGCCGAGAGTATCCTACACAGTTAAAGCCATCAGAGAGGGAGTGAGCTTTTTCTTCTGGCATTAGATGTAGCAAAATTATAAATTAATAGATGGGTTGAGGTGGTATATATCCATTAAGCACTGATTGCTGTAAATTGCTTGAACAATTCACATTTTGCATTGGTCAGCAGCGTTGAGTGAAAGGGGAGGGGGGCAGGTTTTCACATACACAGTAATTTTTTTTTAAAAAAAAATCAAATGAAGCCTAAAACATGGCTATATAAACACAGCTCACTTTTAATACATTAGCTCTTTTTGAATGTTTAATTGCAGTTTGCTGCAAATCTCTCAACCATCAGGGTCATAAATGAACTGCTGACTTAGAAACGTCCCCAAAGATTTGGGGAACCTGGAAAGATGCTGGTTGCTCTGTCCTGCTGCTACCATGCTTAATATTAAGCATATGTATGTAATGTGTGTGAGCTGAAATTATTTGTCCTATTATAAAAAGCAAAGGTAGCTGTGTTGGCTGTAACTAAAATGCCAAAATCTGTATTAATGTAATACCTTTATTCAGCCAACTGAAAGATCACAAAACAATGTGAAAGCTTTCAAGACCTCCAGCTCTCCTCATCAGGAAAGTTGTTATTAAAAGCAGTATGGGGGGGGAGGATAGGGGAGGGGAGGAAAGCTGATGATGATGATGATAATAATAATAATAATAATAATAATAATAATAATAATAATTTTATTTATAATGCCCCTTACACCAAAGGGCGGGACAAATAACAGATACAGTAAACCTGTGGCTAACGCTGGCTCAGCTTGTCTGAGTGTGGAAAGCTAAGCCGGGTCAGGCCTGGTTATTACTTGGATGGGAGACCCCTCCTCTAGTTTCCTGCATTGAGCAGGGGGTTGGACTCGATAGCCTTGTAGGCTCCTTCCAACTCTATAGATCTATGAAATCTATGAAACATAACAATACAAAAAATAACCAACACCAAACACTTACAATGTCACATTGTCTGCATGCTCAGAGTCCCAAGATGAAATGTGGGAGGAAGGTTCTGCAGGCATTCAATTTAGCCTGTGCTTGTCTCGTGATGGTTACAGGAATGAGCTGCAGCTGCCCCTGGGAGCCAGAAAGGGAAAAAAAAACGTTGGAACCTCCATTTTTGAAAAGATAAAATCCAGCTATTCTCAAAAGTGTTTTTCCATCTTTACTTTAGAACATTACTTGCACTAATATGCATCGCTTTGTGCTTACATTGAATCTCATATGGCATTCTATCGCCCAGTGGTCTGGTGAGAAGAGATCCATGGGTAACCGATGGTTCCTTTCCACGCCAGTGTCACTGACTCCCAGTGGAGACATCGGTGTCGGAAGTAACCACGTCAGTTACCTGACCCATGTAGTTTCTTTCTATAGATCTTACCGGAGTGGTGTGGCAGTCAGTCATGTGGAAATAGCTGTCGTTGACACTCCAGTCACATATGAATAGATTTTGTGGCCTGCCGGCTTCTGGCTGCACATGATAAGGACATGAGAATTACCTTGCTGGATTGGATCAAAGGTCCGTTTTTCATCAGCATTTTGTTTCCAGCTGTGGCTAGGCAGATGTCCAACAAGCACACCGATGTGCACAAGGGCTCTCACCATAGCTGGCAACCCCATTTCTTTCTATGGGGAGATAAGCAGACAGAAAAGATGGCTGGACTAAAGGTAGGCAAGTTGTACTCTTGAACACTGAAAACAGAGTCTGCTGTGGAAATGCGGGTTGACTTGGATCCAGAGGGCAAATCTCTAAATTGATTTCCTTACAATGAGGCTGATTTTTCCTGCATATCCTGGACCGGAAGCCTATCACTGCTCTCTGATGAATCTCTTTTGCATCGGAGTGGTCCAGTTCAAGATTTCCTCTACATTAGTTGCCATCCAGCAGCCATTCCAGCAGGCTGTACAGAGGGAGAGGAGAGACGAAGCGGGGCCATTCCACCAGCCCTGCTGAAAGATGACTTGGGGTACACCCCTATCAGGGTTCTGCTCCTGATAGACAGAGGGCTCCAAGTTCGGTGGCTTCCTCCTATCCTATGCCCTGCCAGCAAGAGCCAGGCAGGGCTAGAGGAGTTCCTCTGTTTAAAATAATCCTCTGAGCCTGTCTAGCCAATTCATCTTTCAGTGGGTGGGGAGAGGACTGGCCCAACCGGGTCTCCCCCCTGCCCACCAGCATGTCCCCTTTTCTCCCTGTCTGACTTCTCTTACGAGGTCACACTTGCAACCTCATGAGAAAAGGTTTCCACAGCGGCTGGGAGGGGGTGGGGTGGTCTGCCAAAGGCAGCGGTCCTTTTTAGGATCCAGAGACAATGAGCACACTTATGGGTGAAGGTTGAAAAGCTTTATTAGCAAACCACAGAAAAGAGATTATAGCAGCGAGGTAGATGCAGAGCACAATGCTTGCGTCCCTTCTGTTGTCGGGAACCCCTCAAAGAAACGGCAATGGATGGACTCCTTGGCCGGCAAACAGCACCTTCTGCATAGCTAGGTCTGTGTCGAGGTTCATCCCTCCTAAGGATTCCCTAATCTTATATAGGTTTTATGATAATCACACCTGGTCCCAGTAAACGGGGCAAGATTAAGGTGTTTTGTCTCGATAGACACTTCCATACCAGTTTCCCAGACTATATAACTATAAGCAATCCTTTCAAGTTGACCATGAAAACCATCTGGAGTCACTCAGTTCCCAGGTCCTCTCGACCCTTCTGGTTGATAAGCCCCCGCTTACCTAAGTAATCAGGTGCCATGGGAGTCTGGTCTACGGATAACTGAAGTGCTTCTAATCATCAACTAACATCCTTGCCAAGTGTAAACCTGTCCAAGGACAGACTCTAAGTGGGAATCATCTCATAACACACTAAACATTATGAGCTCACTGGTATTGCACGCTAAATATGATCAATAGTGACTTCAGGCCTACCAAAGACACAAAGAGCATGTATGTTTCATACAACAGAGACCCAGACACAGGTACAGCAATGGTCATACACCACTGTCTCCTTGAGATCACAATGGTCTTCCGGCTTTTTCCACTACATGGGGGAAGGAAGATCCATGATCGGATCTCCTCCTCCATGCTTGTAGCATTGTCTACCGACATGGAGGAAGAGATCTGTGGCATCCTATGGCACCCCAGATGCTGTCTAGGGGCCATAGGATTGCTCTCTTACTTTTTCCCCCCTCTTCCCTCCCCACCCTCTTTTCCTTGTGTGTCAGATCTTTTTTTAGATTGTCAGCCTGCAGGCAGGGACCGTCTTGTTTTACTGATTGCACATAAACTGCTCTGAGAGCCTTTTTGGCTGAGGAGCGGGATAAAAATGCTTTGAATGAATGAATGAATGAATGAATAAAATAATTGCGGGGCAAATGCATTCAGGGCCATTGGGTACCAGTATATGGTTCTGAATATTCTCTTGCCTGTATAGTGTTTTGGGAGGCCAGAAGAAATCAAGTCAGAATCTGCCCCCGACAGATTGAACATGCTATTTGTGTTTAGCGATAATGTATGTGTGTGCTTGCGATATATAAAAAATTGCCCAGTGTAAAGAGATATGTTGGTTTGCTGACATTTTGGGTTGCTCCTAACCGGTATCTGTAGAGTCGGCTTCATCTCGCCATCTAATATAAATCTGTCAGACTGTCTGTTACGCTAGGAAAACCATTTATTTTTCCACTTGTGCATGGATAAGTAATGGTTTGCAAACAGCAGTTTAAGACACACACACACACACACGCACACAGGCACACATGCATATGTGCGCACACAGAGCTTCACTGGTTCTTTACATTCACAATTCTCATATTGGTCAAACGGAGGGAGGGGAAAATATTCTGCTCATCTGGGAACAATTTTTTCCACCCATCGCCAATGACCTCCGATTCCCTTCAGAGGTTTGTAGACAAAGGGAGGTTTGAAGATAAAGTTTCTCATTTGCCATTGCATTCAGCACAATGTACCTTATGCTGCCGGGTTTTTAATAGAAGCCTGGCAGGATTAGAAAAAAAAGAAGAGGAAGAGAGCTAAAAAAGAGATCTGATTATATCAGAATCGATTAAGTCCGCTGTAATTCTCATTCTCTGATGATAGACTTTTATCTCCGAATGAGTTTTCCTGAAACACTGAAAAAAAAGGAAGTTAAGAGCTTTTAATAAGTCAGACCTCAAAATTTCTGCCTTTATTCTTTGACTTTTAAAACAGGATGGGGAGGGAGGGTGGAAAAAAAGGGGATTGGAAGAGATGAAAAAGGCTTGTTATCAAAGCTAATACTTTGGCACAAGTATTGCAGTGAAAACAACAGCTCAAGTTCCTTAGCAGGTGCCGTTCTAGATTTCCCTCTTTTTTCTTTTCTTTTTTTGCATTCACATATGTAGGTCAGCTTTTCAAAGGTGCATTTGGTTTTTTCTTTGTATCTGAGGGAGAAGTGCTGCTTAGACACAGAATAAGGCATGTCTTTGTTTTCAGGAACATAAATGCATTTTAAAAACAAGCAACGCTTCCCTCCACTATGGGCTCCTTCTCCAGTTACCTCACAAACAAGGGAGGTATGGCAACTTGGGTACGCCAGAAGCGCTGGCTCACATAGCAAGCCTACAGCACTGGGTTTATCTGCCATTTTGAATTCCCACACAATGCCCCTGCCATAGCAGCGCTCTGGGGCATTGTGGGAAATTGAAATAGTGATCAAGCTCAGCTGCCCTGGTCTGTTCCAGCTGCTGCTGCTGCTCTTGGGTGCTGCTCCAGGCAAGACCATCAGGGCCTTACCAACTCAGGAAGTGTCCAGAAGGGGACCTGTAATGCAGACGTATTGGTGTAATGGAAGTTGCGGAAGATGGCAAGGAGTGCAGTGTTGCACAACAGTCCTGCCTCGATGGTCTGTATTATGCTTTGTATTACACTATACACTGTATTATGCTCTGTATTACACTATAACTCTGTATTATGCTCTGTAATAGCAACATGACCTTGCTATAATTGCTAGCATGTGAGTTGGCTGTTAGCCAGGCTGATGCAATCTCCAGTAACGTGTGACCTGGCTGCTGGCCAGAAGAATGACACTGCACAACAGCACAGGTGCTATCAATTAAGCACAAGATCTGCAGCCCATGAGGCTTGGTGCTAGAATGGTATTTAAGACCAGCAAATGCAGACTGAAGTGTGGTGGTTGTGTGTGTGTGTGTGTGTAGTGGTGTAGTGGTGGAGTGGTGGAGAATCGGAAGGAGCAAGGAGGAGCAAGGAGGAGCAGAGGAAGCTGTTCAGAGAGCCCTGCTGAAGCCCCAACGCTGAAAGCTGATACCTAGGCGGAGAGCTGCTGGAACTAGCATTCGGGTTGGTTGGAAATAATACAGTGACTGTGTAGCTAAGGGGTGGGATTTCCACCAGGGAACTTGGAGGGAGGCATAGCATTGTTGTATTTCATGCTCAGCTTTGCAATAAATATGTTTGGCTTCAACTTCCTGGAGGAGTATTTATTATGGTCTGAAATCCTTCAAAGAACCTTTGCCAATCCCCTTTGAGGAACCTGTGGCAAAACAATTGGTTCCAAGGAACCATGAACCATACTATGAGCATCAGCACTCATGTCTCTTAGTCATGCGGGCCTTCTCCTCTCCTGTAGGTACTGAGTTTGATGGACTCAGTATAAAGCAGCTTCTTTGTTCTTATGACATCCAGAAGTCTAGCATGATGAGCATTCCAAATGGGAGGCAGAGAGCAAGAGACTCTCTCTCACCCCAGCAGAGCCCCTCACACTTTTCATCTCCCTCTCTTCCCCCCCCCGCCAGAATTCAATAGCTTCCATTGATGTCTATGTGAAAAGTGACTGTGACCAAAGTGGGAGTTGTCAGTTCGGAGCCTCAAAGAGTAGAACTGGGTTCGCAGGAAGCCTAAAGAACCGAAAGGTGGCTACTGAAAAGTCTCTAGCTGAATGCTAAATCTCTGAATTTAATTGGATACTCTATGGCAGGGATGGCAACGGTCAGGCTGTGGGATGCATGCACAGCCCATCCTCTGATGTGTCCTTGTTTTCTAGCTAAATTTGCCCTTCTCAAGTCTTCGTAGTGGTTTGCCAGTGAAATTTGGTGGCAAATAACTTTTCCCCCCATGCCGCATAGTGGCAGGGACAGGAGTACAACTTATCAGGGGTCTGGGGGTGGGAAGTGGTCCTTGGAATCCCCTCCTCAAAGTTGCCACCCCTGCTTTAAGGAGAAGGCTCTCCGATGAAATCTATTTTTAATCAAAATTGTGGGGGCTCCAGGGCCCCCGATAAAGGCTTAGCCACCTTTCTTTTGGATGCCTGTGGACAAGTACATCGTGGCATGAGGCCATTGCCCCAATCATGTAATTCAGAACTAGTCTGCCCACAGAGGTTTTCTAATTTTGACAACCAACAAAGAAATGCTTTGGGTTCTCCTTCCTCTGAACTCAGGTTATTATTACAGCTGCTCCTGCTCTATTTCTTTTCCTCTCCTAAATCCACCCATTTCTGCTCCTGTGACCCACCATTTTCACCAGCTAAAAACAAAACACTGCAAAAAGATAAATGTTCATATTTTTGAACTTTGAATGAGCATTGGAACCAATTTCCCATTTTGAGCAATACATATCCCCCATTTTAAGAAGAGCAGAGTGCTTAGGTCCACTGTGTGCACAACACACCTCTGGTTAAAGGCCCCCAAAGACCCACATTGGTTGTTACATGTTTATACATGACAGTTACACGCAGTGGAAGCTGGCAGCTCCAGCGGAGTGGTTAATCCACTCTGGGTTTTAGTCTGAACTTTAAAGGAGCAACCATGGTGCTGAACCCTAAACCCCAAAGTAGTTTCAGCACCATGGATAGCTCCTTAGAAGTTCAGACTACAACATGGAGTGGATATATCGCCCCACTGACATTGGAGGCACCAGCTTCCACTGGTGACATGTCCATGTGAAGGAGAACATGTGTGGCAACAAATGTTCTGGATTAGATAAGAATAAATACCTACTGTAGATTGTACTGTAGTGTACCTTAAGGATCCTTGCAGTGCAGTAGAACGAGGGAGCCTGCTGTGATCTGTGTTCCCTCTAGATTTTATCTTCCTGGTTATGATGTAAGCTGTTGCAATTTGTCTCTGTAGCACCTAGCAAATTAGCAGGCATTTTGTTTCTAATCTGGGCAAAGCTTGAGTATCTGGTTCTCTGACCTTCTTTGGAGAGTCCCAGCACAAACAATTAAAAGAGATCAGGGAAACTCTGCCCTCTCTAAGTGAACTCCATTAATTCAAGGCAGGCCCGTGTGAGTCACCTTGTAGTGTACTGCCAAACACGACATTATTACACTCCCAGGGACATTTATTGCCACTCGTCACCTGAGAGAGAGAGGTGACGAGTGGTGACAGGACGACAAGCCATTCGGGGACTGGCTGTGGGCTCTGGCAGCCAACACCCATACCACATACGTACAAAGGGTATGCTCTGGAGGCCCGCAGACTAACCCGGATGTCGGAATGCTGATCCGCTGTTTGGAGGATTGGGAACAGAGGCACAAGGCCATTTAAATGCTGGGGGAATGCTGAGGAGAGGAGATGAAGAGGAGCAGATGCTTGGAGGGAAGGTGTGTGTGCGTGTGTGTGAGAGAGAGATACAGCAGAGACATGCAAGAAGGGAACAGCAAAAGCAGACAGCATGGAAAAGAGAGAGTGCATGACAGAGAGAGACAGGAGGGAAGAGAAACCCAATAAGCAGCCAAATGGAGCAGGATGCAAAAGAGGTAATCAGGCTGGGCATACTAGTGGGGAGGATGATGACAAACCCAAATCCTGCAGATGAGGCTGGCAGCATGAGCAGGTAAGGCAGGCAGAAGCCTGGCCCGCTCCTGTGGCTTACGCTGGCCCAGCTTGTCTGAGCGTGGAAAGCTAAGCAGGGTCAAGGCTGGCTATGACTTGGATGGGAGACCCCTCCTCCAGTTTCCTGCATTGAGCAGGGGGTTGGACTCAATGGCCTTGTAGGCCCCTTCCAACTCTATGATCTATGAAATCTATGAAAGAGATCCCACCAAATAGTAAATAAGGTGGACACAGTGCTTCCAAGTCCAAGGTGCAGGAGACCCTTGAGCCTAGCTCTAGCACTGGGCCAGCGCATCCATCTCAAAGAGCTCCACTGTCTTGCTCCAACTAGTTTCTGCTCATTGCTATGCAAACACAGAGTTGATTACAAAAGAGAAATCAAGCAAGCAAAAGTCAAGCACAGTTTTAGTGGGCGAATATGGCTTTCCCGGAGAGAAGTCAGAGCAGTAGCCTTGGTCAAATGCACGGGATATCAGTCAAGTAGAATAAAAGTCCAAAAGGCAGCATCAGGTGGAAGTCAAAAGTTCAATAGCACGGAGGTCCAAACAGAAGTCAAATTCAGGCTACACAGTATGCTGCAGTTGAAGCAGCGGCATTGTTTTCAGAAAAGAGCCTCCTGAGTCCCAGCCAAGGGTCAGCTGCCGTACATTACAAGCCTTGCTTCTTAGGAGTTCCCTCCTCTTCAGGTGTCCTTCTTTGGAGTCAGGTACTTCTTCTTAAAGAAGCCCTATTGATTTGCCTCTTAAGGTGGCAACGCTTTCTGGGACTGGGTGGTCACTCAGCCTCAGAACTCCCCTCCCACTGCAGCAATGGGCCCATCTGTCCTCTCCCCCAAGCATCCATGCTCCCCCAGGTCTCCTGATACGTGTGGTTGCATGGCGTCATCTCTCTCTGGGAGCATTAGCTCCTCAGAGGAGGAGAATTCCTCCCGTGTGTGTGTGTGTGGGGGGGCGTGACATCCACAATCCACGGAGTCAGTGCACCAATGCTCACAGCATGCCTGGCATGAGCTCTTGGGTAGAGAGCAGTGCCAGGCTCGAGGCCAGAGGCCTGTCCCTTTAAGGCAGTGTTCTCCAACCTTGGGTCCCCAGATGTTTTTGGCCTACAACTCCCAGCATGCCCCAGCCAGCTATGCTGGCTGGGGCATGCTGGGAGTTGTAGGCCAAAAACATCTGGGGACCCAAGGTTGGAGAACACTGCTTTAAGGCCTGTTGCACTTAGTAGGAAGGGGTGGAGTCTGAGGAAGGGATTCTGGATTGAAACTTCAGTCTGGTCTCAGGCCTTGTTGAAGCAAATTGCTCACCAGGAGCTCTCCTAGGTCCTGCAACATCGGGCCTGCTTTGCTGCACTGAGCCCTGTGGGCTCATGCTTCAAATCAGAAAAATGACATGTATCCACCAAGTAACAGAACTCTGAAGCTGAATGAAAGCTATTGCTGCGTTCCTGAATTGGACTGGACTTGTTTGGTGGGATGGATGATGTGGAAAGTAGGTGCTCTGACAAATTCTTACCCCCCCCCACCCCACACATCATGTCACATTATTATTATTATGTATCATTGGAGGGATAGTGATCCACAATAGCCCCAAATTGACAGTGATGATTAAGGAAAAAGACCTGGGGAGTGCAGTGCAGAGTTCAATGACAAGATAACCTACTTCACAGGGTTGTTGCGAGGATAAAATGGAGAGGAAGAGGAGGACCATGTAAGCTGCCTTTACTTCCTTGCAAGAGGAAAAAAGGCGGGATATAAATGGAATACAAATAAATAAATGTAAGAATAAAACATTCCCAGCATGTGCAATGGCAGTGAAAAAGGCAGATGCCATACTAGGAATGATTAGGAAAGAGGCTGAAAATAATAAGGGTACGCATTGTAATGTTCTCAGATATGGCGCAGCTACATTTGGAATGATTACAGTTTGATTTGCCCCATCTCAAAAAAGGACTTCATAGAGTTCGAAAAGATTAACAGAGTAGGTCAAGCAGAATGATCAAAGAGGTGTAGTCCCATCCTTAGGAGGAAAGGCAAAAATGTTTGAGGTATTTTAGCTCATTGGAAGAGAACTGTGGGTTGGGGGGACATGATGGGCATTAATATAATTGGAGGGTTGGGATAGGGGAGACTTTGCTCAGTTCTCATTTTAATATGAATTTACCTAATTTTGCAATTTTCAAACCAATTTGCAAATAAAATTCAGTTATCCTCTGAAATTCACAATTTCCTGAATTTTGCAGTGGAGTTCTCCAGTCAAAGAATGCATACAAAAAGGGGATTATGGAGGGAAAGTGCACACAAAAATACATACATTAATAGACATATTCAAAAAAAGTTCGTTATATTAGGAAAATTACTTGCAACAATGTTCATATTAGACAAAATTGCTTACAAAATGCATATGTTGGTAGGAATGTATACACATTTCATGCACGTTTTTAATGTGAACTAAACCAATTTAAGATTGGAAAAATTCTCAAAGTTCAGGATGATGAACTTCCAACATAAACCGGAAAAAAATTAGAAACAGAGAGAAACTGTAAACCATAGATTCAGCCATCCTTATTGGAGAGAGTAGATAGAAAATTTTCACCTTCACTCATAGTGCAAGAACTGTGAATGAAACTGGTTTTTATCAGGAAAGTCAGGATGGACAAAGGAAAAATAATTCTTTATAAAATGAAAATGGAATTCACTGCCGCATGCATATTGCATCCCTATCAGCATTATGGGGGAGAAAGTTGTTTGGATCTCATTTTAATGAGAACTTGAGAGCCAGTGTGGCGTAGTGGTGAGAGTGCTGGACTGGGATTCAGGAGATCCGGGTTCTAGTCCCCGCTCGGCCATGAAACTCACTGGGTGACTTTGGGCCAGTCCCTGACTCTCAGCCTAACCTACCTCACAGGGTTGTTGTGAGGATAAAATGGAGAGGAGGATGAGGATTATATAAGCCGCCTTGGGCTCCTTGCAGGAAAAAAAGTGGAGTATAAATGTAATAAATAAATAAACTCGCCTAATTTCATATTTTTGAACAAATGCATGAACCAAAACTCAGACATACTTCAAAATCCATACTTTTCTGAATTTCGGAATTGAGTTCTCCAACCAAAAAATGGTATAAAATGTTATTAGGGAAACGTGTACACAAAAATGTGTACATTAATGAAAATTGGGGAAAATTCCATACAAAAATGCAGACATTAGGAGAAATGCAGACAAAACATGCATATGAATTTTCATGCAATTTTTTAAAACTTCAAAGTTCAGGATGAACTGAAGATTGGAAAAATGAGAAACTGAGAGGAACCAAGATTGACAGAGTTATCCATCCCTAAGAATGCATGTAGAATTCACTACCACAAGCTGTGATGATGGCCACTGACTTAGATAGCATTAAAAGGGGAGAACCTGTCTATCAATGCTAATAAGCCATGAAGCCAAGTTGAACTTCCATATTTATACCTCTGAACAATGCCGTCTTTTGGAGGCAAAGAGAGAAAAGCTGCCGCCTTCATGACCTGTTTGTGAACTTCCAGAAACATCTGGTTGGCCTTTGTTTAAAACAGAATGCTGAACTTGATGGATTTTGGTCTGATCCAGCATTGGCTTTTGTTCTTATGCCTAAAGCCACTGCAACTAATGCTAACTTTGGCTGCATAAACAGAAGTGCAGCATCCACTTCACATGAGAAATAGTAGTTCCACTATCTTCTGTACTGGTCAGACCACATCTGGAGTACTGTCAGGCCTGGTGTCAAGACACTGGCAACTCCCTGGAGTTGCTCCTCCTCTTCTCCGTTGCAACCTGCTTGTTTCCCTGCCTCTTGCTCTGGCCCACATAATAGTGGTGCTGAGAAGGAGACAGGGATGGGGACTCGGACTCGAGGACTCGACTCGTGAGTCGGACTGAGTCCCCCCTCTGACTCGACTCGGACTTGAGTCCCAATATTTTTAATGGGACTCGAGACTCGACTCGGGACTCGAGACCAAGGACTCGTCAACATCCCTGGGCTGTTGACAAGTCTTCTGGCTGTGCCAGAAGGAGCGCGATCACTGGTGAAGAGCGCATGGAAGCGAGGCGCGCCGCTGCTCAGCCACTATGGACAGCTACCAGGAGCGCAGCCCCAACGATGTGTTGAGATTTATTTTGATTGATGTGTTGTTGTGGGGGGTTGGGGTTAGGGTCAGACATTTTGGGTTTGGCTGCCTCTGCCTGCCTGTTTGGGGTTCCCAGCCTCCTCTGCCTGCCTGGTCTCTTATTGACCTGTTCAACAGTTGAATTGTCCAAGACAAAGGCCTCTGCCTGCCTGCCTGCCTGTTTTGGGGTTCCCTGCCTCCTCTGCCTGCCTGGTTATTTTGGGTTTGTCTGCCTGGTCTGTTCTTGCCAAAATCAGTTGCAGAGTTTTGAAATAAAAAGGCACACTTGTGCCTAGAATTTATTTAAGCCACACATCTGAAGTAGCCTTATTTTGTTGGGGGGAAACCCCATTGATTTTAATAGGGACTCGTGGAGTCAGTTTTGGGAGTGACTCAGGACTCGTGACTCGTGAGTCACCATTTTGGACCAAGGACTCGGACTCGGACTCGAGACTCGGGTCCAAAGACTCGTGACTCGACTCGTGACTCGAGACCAAGGACTCTTCAACATCCCTGGAAGGAGGAGTAATGGATGCCACTGCCCATGTGCTCACTGGCTTTCTGCTTTGTCAATGATGACAAAGAGGAGGACCCGCAAGAACAGCTGGTGACAATGGTGGTGAGAAGGTAGACTCAGCGTAGGATGGGCCCATTGAAGGGGCCTTGCCCAAGGGCCCTCAAAAACCTTGAGTAGCACCGTGTCCAGTTCTGTACCCCACATTTTAAATGAGTGAAGGTCCAGAGGAGGGCGACCAGGATGGTGAGGGGTCTAGAAACCAAATCTGTGAGCATTTCCCTGGGGAGAATGTTTAAATGACCCAACCATGTGGGCAGGACCGTTCATATGGGCACCGTAGAAAGAGGTCAAACAAATAATGAAACCTACATTCCCTCCCCACCCCCAGGATAGAAAAAGTACAAGGATAAGTGAGCTGACTTTTCAATATAGCTCCATTAGCAAGGCACTCAGCGTTCCAAGGGAAAGCATATCTCTTTTTTCAAATAAGCCTGCTTGGGAGAAAGGGATAGAAAAACCTCAGAATGTTCATGAGGGAACGTTAATGTGGATATACATATGGTGTGTGTGTTTTAAAAAGGCAGTGAAAAGAAGAGAAACAATAGGAATGAGGATAACAACAACAATGAAGCATAATAGCCTTGGTGTCGTTCTCCCCCCCCCCCTTTGCTAAATTAAACAGATGCAAGAGATCATTAGTGGCAGCTGCATTTGTTTGTTTTGTCCAGTTCCGTACCAGCTCTGGGCAAGTCTCAGTACTTAGAAACAAAAATAAATGATAAAAGAATGCATGAAAGTCTCAAGTAGCAGAAGACGGATACACGCTTCTTGACCCACACATGGGATTACAATCAAAATGTGGTGGGTGCTATTTATTATTTATTATTAACACTTATATACTGCCTTATCTGCTAAAAAGCCACCAAGGCGGTGTACAATGCTTTAAAACCATCAGGTGACATGGCATTCCAAATAGACTTAGGAAGCTGCCCTATACCAAGTTAGGGTCAGGGTATTTTTACATTCCAGCCCATTACCTTCTACTCCGACTGACAGACACTTTCCAGGGTCTCAGGCAAAGACCCTTTTCTCATCATCTGCTACTTGATCCTTCCCCCCTCCCCCACTGGAGATGTTGGAGATTGAACCTGGTTCCTGTTCCATCCAAGAAGATGCCCTGCTACTGTGCTATGGTCCCCCTTTGACCCCTGCTGCTCCTGAAGATTTGGGGACCTTCCACAGTGCAGTTAACCTATGGAATTCACAGTGCCACAAGATGTGGTGATGGCCACTAGCGTAGATGACTTTAAAATGGGACTAGACTAATGCCTTCATGGAAGATAAGGCTACTCATGATGGCTACCAGTTTAGAAGCAGTAGGTCTTTGAACACCATAAGAACATAAGGAGAGCTCTGCTGGATCAGACCAAAGGCCTAGCTAGCCCAGTATCCTGTTTCGAACAGTGGTCTACCAGATGCCTATGAGAAGCACACAAGTAGGACACAGGCAAGACAGTAGCCACCTCTTGCAGTTGTTCTTCAGCACCTGGTATTCAGAGGCAACCCCAAGTTCTTCCCCCTTGCCCCACATGCATTGTTGTCTGCTTGCATTTCCTTTGCCAAAGTTTGTGTTTCTTTTTTTTTGTTGTTGTTCACCACATTTGCTTCCCAGTTGCTGGAGAACAAGAGTGAGAGAAGACTATTGGCCTCATGTCCTCCATGGGGGATTCCCAGGGGCATCTGGTTGACCATGTTGGAAAACATGATAATGGATCAGATAGGCCTTTGGACTGATCCAGCAGGGCTGCTCGGCTATTGTATTGTTAGATATGAGGGACTGCCAACAGAAGGGAAACCCTTCTGTGTATATGCATGGTTCTGTTTGGATCCTTGTCTATCTCTGCTAATTGATTTAGGTGCAATCCTACGCATGTTCAGACAGGAAAAAGTCCTACTACTCCAATCATTCACCAGCAAGTCATGGGGATCGATTGTGCCCTTATTCTTGTATACTTGTAAATAAAGATCTTTCTCCCTCCCTCCCTCTCCCTATATATTTATGTACACACACACACACACACACACACACACTATAACAAGCTCAGAATTGCCCATTTAATTATAGCCAGTGAGAACCAAGTAAAACATATGGGCCATATGCTGAGAGGCCTCCCTCATGATGATGGCTCCTCCTCCCTCAACTGTCACCACAGCGGCCATTCCAGCAGGCTGAGAGGAGGGAGATGAGAAGGAGTGCAGGGCCATTCTACCAGCCCTGCCAGAAGGATGAATTAATATTCCCCCTTCTTCCCTCCCCATTCCTTTTTCCTTGTGTGTCGTGTCTTTTTAGATTGTAAGCCTGCGGGCAGGGACTGCCTTGTTAATTGCTGTAAACCACCCAGAGAGCTTCGGCTATTGGGCGGTATTAAAATGAAATAAATAAATAAATAAAATAAAATAAAATATTTTATTTATTTATTCATTCATTTATTATATTTATATCTCACCATTTTTCCTGCAAGGAACCCGAGGTGGCTTACATAATCCTCCTCCTCCTCCTCTCCATTTTATCCTCACAACAACCCTGTGAGGTAGGTTAGACTGAGAGCCAGTGATTGGCCCAAAGTCACCCAGTGAGCTTCATGGCCAAGTGGGGACTAGAACCCAGATCTCCCGAGTCCCAGTCCAGCACTCTAACCACTACACCACACTGGCTCCTACAGTGATTCTGAAAGATATCCTTGCTAATGGACACATAATCTGAACATTTAACTGCCAACTAATGGTGCTTTGAATCTCTCCCACGTTGCCCCATTCCTAAGAGAAACCTCTTACTTATTCCCTGGAAGTCGGTTCGGAAGTTGCAGCTGGTACAGAATGCAGCAGCTCGCCTGGTTAAAGGCTGCCGCCGGCGTGATCACATCACTCCAGTGCTCAAAGAGTTGCACTGGCTACCAGTTGTTTGCCGAGCCGAATTCAAGGTGTTGGTGTTGACCTTTAAAACCCTGTATGGCTCCGGTCCAGTTATTATCTCGAGCGCCTCCAGCAACATCAAGTAGGCCGCTCAACAAGGTCTGCCACAGATGGCCTTCTCCCTGTCCCATCAGCCAGAGAAACCAGGCTGGTGGTGACTAGGAGGAGGGCCTTTTCTGTGGCAGCCCCCAATTTATGGAACTCTCTCCCAATGACCTCCACCATGCCCCTTCCTTGATTAGCTTCCTCTGGGCATTAAAAATGTGGCTTTTCAGGCGGGAATATGGGGTGGGGTAGGATTTTTAAGTTTTGTACTGTTTTTAATTGTGTTTTACACTCTGTTTTTTCCCCCTTGTATTTTATTGGACTGTACATCTCTCAGAGTAGCCGGATGACTGGCCAGATGGGCGATTCAAAAAAATAATAAATAAATAAATAAATAAATTTGTTTGGAATAGAGGAAAAGGGGACTGGATGTTCCCTGAAATTCTTGGTCAAGCTAGGAACTGTGCAGGCAGAACTCATACATATGCAGGGCTACCCAAGCAGCTAGGTGTGCATGTGTGGAACTCTGCTTCTAACATTGGCATGTCGGAAGTTACCTTAATATACTGAGTCAGACCATGGGTCCATCTAGCCCAGAACCGTGAACACTGACTGGCAGTGACGACGACGACGACGACAACAACAACAGCAATAATAATAGCAGCGACAACAACAACAACAACAAAAACAGCAACTATAAACCTTTTTTAAAAAAAATCAAAACCAGAAGGGGCAGACAGCCTGTCAGGCACCACGAGGTATGTCCATGAGCACATTGGTCCTCATAGGCACCGCGTTGGAGACCCCAAATCTACATTGGCTGGCAGTGGCTTTCTGGGGATTCAGACCACAGTATTTCCCAGTCCTACTGTGAGATGTTGGGGATTGAAGCCCCCTTAGGTTCTTTAAAACAGATTTTTTTTTTTTGGTACTTCTATCTGTGTTTCATGGATTGCCAGTTGTCTTCCATTCCATGGTCAACTCATTGATGGAATCAAGATTTTTTTTTTTTTAGGGATGTATGAGCATTTCATTCCACTTGCACTAATGTGCTTTAGTACAAGTGCAAATTAGCGCTAATGCAAATCTGTGCAAATCCCCCCCTCAATGTAAAAAAAATATGGCCCACAAATCCGTATGGCTCGGAAAAAGCTGGTCCACAGTGGAGTCTGCAGTTTCGGATTCTTAGGAATCGAGACTCATTTGAATCCGTTGTGGATTTCTCAGAAATCCTTGACTTCCACAAACCTTGGGGTTCCCCCAAGCCTGCTGATACCTCCTCCTTGTTTCTCAGCGGCCTCCACCAGATGAGTTTGCTATTAGAAGGACTGATGAAACCCGGGGAGGCATTTTCTGCTTTATTTCTCTCCTGTACCACCCTTTAAAGTTTGCTAAATTGTGGTATCAACACAAATGTCGATACTGCTGCTGAGGGCCAGCCAAGAAGCTTCCTCGTTTCGCCATTTTCACATCGCGTCCCTCTCGTTCCAGTCATGCTGTTTCTCCCACTCGCTCTCGCTCGCTCCCTGCCCCCCCTTCTCCAGTCTGTCTGTGCCATTGTCGGTTTCTGCTGTCTGTTCATTGGAGAGGTGATTGTTGTGAAATGGTAGGGAAGGACGACTGCTTAAATGAAATAAAAGAAAATTAGTTTTTAAGGGGAGCAAATTGGATGGAATAGGGCCCTCAAGGATAACAAGCTGGCAATAATTCAGTTGTACTCTTCCTGGTCGGCTTGTGTTTATTAAATATTCTTATTGACTTCTGTTTCCCTCAGCGCTTCACGTTCCGGAGGGGACGAAAATTACAGCCATGGAATATTCTGCCTAGAGACGCTGACTGGCCATTTGAGAAATGAGTGTACTTAGGAGAGAAATGCTTTCCTTTTATCCTGATGGGCCGGGAGTGGGGGAGAGATGCCAGGCACCATTCCGTGGTCTTGCTTATTTGTTCTCATTTCAAATGGGCTGTCATGCTAGAAGAAGTATGAAACGAACGGGTCATTTTTGGCAGTGCAGATTGCAGGTGCGTCTTCTCCCCTGCCCTCGATCTGGATTGGGAAAGCAGCAGAGGGCAAAGGGTTAAAGTCCCCAACACCACACACACACACACACACACCTACCCATGCTAGGGTCCTCAGTAGAGACGGCTCCACCCTGTACTGGCAATTTCAAAAAAAAAAAAGAAGAAGCCCTCTTGCACTTAAGGGCAGAGCTATGCGCATAACATCATGCACAGTTTTGCCCTAAGAATGCCCCCGTACCCCTGAGTGACTACCCAAGCATCTTCTCTCGCTGAATTGCTTTGTACGCATGAACAGGAGAGGTAGTGTTGGGAAGCAGAGGAGAAGGGGGAAAGGAGCAGATTGTGTTTGGGGAAACACCATCCCTTCCCCTGGAGGAGCCCCTAAGCATCCCATTTCCCTAGATCTGCACAGAGAATTTGCACTCCGAAGCAGTGACATCTACGCTTTTATTACATCAGCGGCCATTGCACCACTCTCCATCTGCATCTCATACCGATTTGCATACCTGGTAGTGACCAAAGAACAAAGACTGCTCTGCTTAATAGGCTTGGAAACCAAAGGTTGAGAAGGACTGTGGGCATGATAGTGGTGAGCGAGAACAAGCTAGTGCAGTGTTCTCCAACCCTGGGTCCCCAGATGTTTTTGGCCTACAACTCCCAAGCTGGCTGGGGCATGCTGGGAGTTGTAGGCCAAAAACATCTGGGGACCCAAGGCTGGAGAACACTGAGCTAGTGCCTGCTCACTCAGCTACAAGCCATCTTTGTTATGATCACAAAGTTTATACCTCAACGGGGTGCCCTTCATACGTTTTGGACTTCAGCTCCGGTTAGCCCCAGCCAGCATGACCAATGGCCAGGAATTCTGGGAGCTGTAGTCCAAAACATCTGGTGGGCACCAGGTTGGGGAAGGCCGCTGTAGTATAAATGGGGGGGCGGGGCGGGACTTCAGATGCCTCCCCTTTAACAGGTGATTGAAATGCAGATGTGCATCGACCACAGCCTTACGGATTTCCTCTTCTTGGATTGAGGCCGATAGGTTTCGCCACAACAAACATTGTCCAAGAATGCACAGAAACCTGTTGAAGGTGTGTGTGTGTGTGTGTGTGTGTGTCTGTTCTCCCCACCCTGAATCATTGCTTGGCATTCAGACCCCAATTCAAATAACAATGAATCTCACTGAGGAGCAAACTTTCCCTCTTCAGCCTGCCACCACCAGCCCTGGAGATAAAATTAAAAGCCCCTTGACAGACTATCATTGCTAAATAACCCAGAGGGCATAATTGTATTCTTTCTTACAAGGTGTGAATCCTTCACTGGGGAGAGGAGCTAGCTTGCCACTGGTATTTCAGGATGATTCAGGCCAAGAGATCTGCATCACTATCCACTGCTTGGAACTGGAAATAAAAAAATGTTTGGGGGAATGATACATTTGGAAGAGGGGAAATATTTCACAATGGGGAGAAGGTTAGAAAGAAATTCCCATTCCTTCCACACACTCAGATATGTGATCCACGAATGCAGGGCTTTCTCCCCTCCTTTTTTCTGTCTTTTTTAGTTGTGGCTAAGTAAGGAATGACACACAGGACCGTTTTCAACACCTCTTCCCCACCCACACCCATCCCTAGTTTCCAGTTGATAAAAATGACAGCTTCTGTCAGGAAAAAGGGACAACCTAAGATAATTTGGTGGCTGAGCCATGGAGTCAAAATTATTCACAACCCCATTTTAAGAACATCTATCTATCGTCTATCTATCTATCTATCTATCTATCTATCTATATCTATATCTATATCTATATCTATCTATCTATCCATCCATCCATCATCTATCTATCTATCTATCTATCTATCTATCTATCTATCTATCTATCCACCCGTCTGTCCGTCTGTCCGTCTGTCCATCCATCCATCCATATATCTATATCGGTGTGTGATCTATATCAGTGTGCCAAGATATTTTGGCAGCTGAGGCAACCCCCCCCCCAAACAAAGCAAAATTGTGCCCCACCCAGCTAACCCCCCCATAACAATGTATTTGTTTGTTTCACATCCTTCCCTATAATAAAATGATAAGATTATGTTAACACAAATTTGCCATCCTTCAATGCTCTCCAAATTGTGCCAAGGGAAAGGAAGGAATATCTTTATGTTCTGCAGCTCCCCCCACTTTTCTCTGTCGTAATTATTTTTTACATTTATATCCCACTTTCCCCTGAAGAAGTTCAAGGTGGTGCACATGGTTCTCCCCAGACCTCAAATTTATCTTCACAAGTCACACCAGCCCTGTGAAGTGGGTTAAACTGAGAGGCGGTGACTGGCAGAAGGTCATCCATCCATCCATCCATCCTAAACATGCCTACCAATGAGGAAGCATGTTAAACTCGGTGGGACTTACTTCTGAGTAAACATGCAAATGATTGTGGCTGTGGATTATAGCCGTGTGGTAATTTGAACCTGGGTCTCCCTAGTCCTAGTCCAGCACTGTAACTCAGAGATGCAGAACCTCTTTCAGCCTGAGGGCCAAATTTCATTTTGGACAAGCTCTTCGGGGCTACATTCCAGTGGTGGGTGGGGCTTAAGGCAAAAGGGGTGGGCACAAAATGCCAGCATGTTTTAACTTAAAGCTCTTCCTGCCACTAATTAAGCCAAAGGAGAGGCATTTCGACCATTTCGAATGGAGGTTCTGCACAAAAGTTGGGAAACCACCCAACTATTGGTGATTGGGGGAAAGGGGATGGGGCCATGGCTTTCTGGGGACTCCCAGAGGGCCACATTGAGGGACTCCCAGAGGGCTGGATTTGGCCCCTGGGCCTGAGGTTATACACCTTTGCTCTAACCACTGCATTATCCATGCTGGATGGACTGAATAAGGACCCAGGGACTCAAACGTGAAGAATGGTCATTCTGATAATGTCTAAGAAGTAATGTCTCATGCTTGAGAGAACGTCTTATTTCATAGATTTCATAGATCGTAGAGTTGGAAGGAGCCTACAAGGCCATCGAACCCAACCCCCTGCTCAATGCAGGAAACTAGAGGAGAGGTCTCCCATCCAAGTAATAACCAGGCCTGACTCTGCTTAGATTTCCACACTCCCCTACCAACCTGCCCGGTCACTGAGGTCATCAGATGGCATGCTCCTGGTGGTTCCACAGGGATCTATGGCCCAATCGGGATCCACCAGGAGAAGAGCCTTCAGTTCTGTGGAACTCCCTGCCTCTGGAGCTCAGGCAGGCTCTTGACGTTGTGTTGCTTTTGGCACCTGCTGAAGACGTCTTTGTTTCAGGAAGTCTTCCTGAACTAACCAGCCACTTTTCTTTTCCTTTTTGAACTCTGTTTGAACATATTGTTTTATTCCTTTTATCGGTTTCATCTTTTTATTGTTCAACTGCTCCAGAATCTCCATACTGGTAGGAATGAAGACTGTTGGCTCGCGCGGCTTGGGTGGGACCCAAACTGGGCCTGCCCGCGCCCGCGCGAGGCTCGGCCAGACTTACCGGGACCTGCGGTGGCTCGCCTCTCCACGGCGAGCCGCCCATGCCGGCTGCTCCGGTCCCATCATTTCCGGCGCGGCAGAAGTGACGCGACGGGAGCCTGCTCCGGCGCACTGGACCCTCGCGCACTATGGTTTTGGCGGGGGAAACCAGAGCAACAAGCCCTGTTGCCCTGGTTCCCCCCGCCAAAAACCTAGCGTGGGGTTCCAGTGCGCCGCCGCAGCCAGAAGTGACGCGACGGGCTGCGTCAGCTCGATCAGTGGCGTTGCTGCGAGCGGCGCGGAGAACGCTCCGCGCCGCTCAGAAGAGCGACTTTGGGCCGGCGGAGTGGCGGAGTGGCGAGCAGCGGAGAACAGCGAGCCCAGGTAAGGCTCGTAATGCACCCCTACGATACCGGAATATGGAGCGTTATATAAATGTTTTAAATAAATAAATAAATAAGAAGTACCCCCTCCCCAAAGGTAAAACTAGGATAGGGGTTTATCGGAGAGAGGTATCAGAAACTCTGATAAACAGGGACTGTTGGAGTGGAAGCGATTTGTGCAGGCCAGGTGCGATATAAACAACCGCTGACTGTATGTTGCTCAAGAGAGCACACGTTAGTCAACAGTTTCATTTCCTTCTGATTTCCCCCCCCGCCTGTCTCAGTGGCCTTGCTGAAAGGGAAGGTATAAAATACAGATCATTGCAAGTGACACATAGTGTTCTTAATTTGTTCACATTTTTCAGAGCGATGGTGCTTGATGAAATATTTATGCATTCTTTTTCTGACTGGATTTCTTTTTTTCCTTGGGAATGTTCAAGTTGTTTATAACTGGAATTAAAGGTGGTGGCGATGGGGGAACCGTGCCGGAATCTTTTCATACTGAATTTCCTCCCCCCACCCCCAATATATTTTGTACACCATTGAAGATTATTCATAAACATCTTGTGCACAAATATCTTAACCTTATAACGAATGCAGTAAATCACATACGAAAGGAGGGGAAAGAATGGCTCTGTTTCCCGATGCGTATCACGTGACAGTGGGTATGGAATTGTCAAGCAAAGACATGAGTAGCTCAAGAGTGTGCTTGCTTGCTTATGGCTTTTGATGGCTAGTGGCTACACAGGTCACAACTGTCACACCGCAGCCCTCAATAGGGCCTCAAGCTTGCCCTCCTTATTGGGATCTCTGAATGCGCTTATGTAAGGTTGGGGTTTTCTTTTCCACTAACTCTTACCCTTACACTTCTCACACTGACTTTGGGATGTCTAATCCCTACCTTATACCTCTTTGACCAGTACAATCAGCACAGCTTCCCACACAGGCTGTTTCAAATAACAAAGAAAAGTTCATTTTAAAATACAAAAATTTCTGGAAATAAGTTTCATGTGTAAGTTTCCGTTAATCCTAAATAATGTACTAATACTATCTTATCCGAGTACCAATCCTCCCTCAACAACTGTTCCCAGTATCAATCCCTGCACTTGCATGCCGGCTCAGCTTGTCTGAGCGTGGAAAGCTAAGCAGGGTCAGGCCTGGTTATGACTTGGATGGGAGACCCCTCCTCTAGTTTCCTGCATTGAGCAGGGGGTTGGACTTGATGGCCTTGTAGGACCCGTCCAACTCTGTTATCTATGGAATCTATGAAACTCTTAACAATCCTAATACAATCACTCAACTCTCTCCTGTCAGCTTCACAGACTCCCAAACAGCAACTTCACATTCCACGCACTCCTCTCACTCCTGCACCCTCTTCACAAATCCCCACAAAAACCTCTCAAAAACTTTTGAACAGAACCACCCACTCTCCAACCTTGGGTCCCCAGATGTTGCTGGCCTACAGCTCCCACAATCCCTTGCCATTACCATGCTGGCTGGGTATGCTGGGAGCTGTAGGCCAGCAACATCTGGGGACCCAAGGTTGGAGAGCCCTAATATAACACAGGCTCCACCCCCTTCTCACTCTCTCAGCCAATCATGTCATATATGCAAATACACCATTCTTCTCACTCACCCAGATACCGCACGGATACATGCTTATAGTTAATACACAGACACATTATACTTACCACCTAGACACTTTTTTAAAGTTAAACCCAAATAACATAACATCACAACAACATACCCCAAACTGCATCGGTAGGGGTTAGACAAAAAAAAAAAAAAGTCTGGCAATTGGAAAGCATATCTTTATGGCAGTGGAGGCTGGTGACTCCAATTTCAGTGGGGCGGTGTATCAACTCCAGGTTTTAGCCTGAACTTTAAAGGAACTATCTGGGGTACTGATCCCAACAACCCCCAAAATAGGTTCAGCACTCTGGATAGCTCCCTTAAAGTTCATACTAAAACCCGGAGTTGATACACTGCCCCACTGGCATTGGAAGCCACCAGCCATTGTCGACGGTGAAACTCCCCCCCCCCGCCTCCTCGTAGGGATGTATTTCGAGCCTTACCTGGGCTCAAAGCTCGACGCGGCTTGGTCCTCCGTGGCGGTGGCAGCCTGATCTCGCTCTTCAGAGCAGCGCGGAGTGTTCTCCGCGCCACTCAAGCCACCGCTGCCGGAGCCGCCGCTGGACCCGCCGCCGCTGGACCCGCCGCCGCCCGTCGCGTCACATCTGGCGCGCTGGACCCCCATGCTTTTTGGCAGGGGGAACCAGGGCAACAGGGCTTAAACAGCCCTGTTGCCCTGGTTTCCCCTGCCAAAAACATAGCGCGGGGGTCCAGCGCGCCGGAGCAGGGTCCCGTCGCGTCACTTCCGCTGTGCTGGACATGACGTGACAGGACCAGCGCGGGCAGCGCGGCCCGCGCGGCCGTCTCTCTGCTAAGAGCGAAGAGGACCAGGTAGGCCCACGCTAGCTGTGGAGAGCCCGCGCGCACACGAGCAGGCCCGCGCGGGCAAATGTAACATCCCTATGAAGAAATCCACAGGAAGGCTTCCAGCTGAAAAGCTTTATTCAGGCCAGCCTAGCACTCTGGCTTTGACTTACAAAAGGAGTGATTAGTAGAGTCAATCACCAGCCACACACTAGTTAGAATAATAATAGCCATTGAGGAAGTTCTCCCTAAAGCTGAGAAGTTGATTCCAAACTGAGGGGTTCCCCTCCCCTTCCAGAGTCAACCAGCCAGCCAGCCACGCCCCCTAAGGCGGGTCCTTATACTTACGAGCCAATCTCGCAGAGCGCCTGCTTTTCCCTCCTCCTGAGTTGCCGTCTGACACATGGGCCTGTGACGCTGGATACACCCCCCTCCCCATCAGAGATCTCAGCCTGCTCAGAGATCTGACACCGCCCGTTCCTCCCCGCCTGTGGAGTCTATCTTTAAAGCTGCTGGCCTTGAAGAGCCAAGTGCTTCTTTCTCCCCTTCCAACTCCCCGTCCTCCCCCTCTTCCTCCGAATCTGTTTCCAGGCCCTCCACTGCAGCAAGAGTGGGCCCAATCCCTACAGCCTCCACTGGCTGGCTGGGAGACCTGACTATATATACTCTGAGTCGAGTCCTGCTGCTTGCGAGAACACCACCTTTCATTGAGAGCCAGTGTGGCGTAGTGGTGAGAGTGCTGGACTGGGACCTGGGAAATCCGGGTTCTAGTCCCTGCTCAGCCGTGAAACTCACTGGGTGACTATGGGCCAGTCACTGTCTCTCAGCGTAACCTACCTCACAGGGTTGTTGCGAGGATAAAATGGAGAGGAGGAGGATTATGTAAGCCGCCTTGGGTTCCTTGCAGGAAAAAAAGGCAGGGTATAAATCTAATAAATAAATAAATAAATAAATAAATAAATCCAGTTCCTAGCACATTGCAGCCAGCTGAGGCTGGTGGCTCCAACGTTAGTGGAGCAGCGTATCCACTCTGGGTTTCAGCCTGAGCTTTGAAGGAGCTATCCATGGTGCAAAGCCCCATCCCCAAAATAGTGTCAGCACTATGGACAGCTCCTTTAAAGCTCAGACTGAAACCCAGAGTGGGTACACCACCCCACTGACATTGGCACCACCACCAGCCTCCACTGCTCTATGGTGTCAGAAGGCTGGAGTTCTTTGCTGTTTGCTTGCCTGTTTGTTTTCCGGGGGGCTGCTGTGGGAGTATGATCTGCTTCTCAGATTAGTAATGTCTGTCTGGGTGCCTGCCTGCTTTTCCATGTTCAGCTGGTATATTTGTAAATCGGGGATGCAGATCCTCCAGCCCACGGAAACCAACCGAGAACCCAAAAGCCTCTATGGCTGCAATGCAACTGTAGACATGACATGAGCAAGTATTTATATGTGTCCATAACCGGTGACCCCGAATGTGGACGTACACTCCGATTCTCATTGGAAGACGTACATATAGTTAATCAGGTTTAGAGTCAAAGTCAAGGGCCGAATTCTATTTCAGAGACCCTCTTGGGGGCTGCATCCCAGTGCTGGGTGGAGGCAAAGGCAAAGAGAGTGGGGCCAAACGTATTAAGAATACCAGCCTATCTTAGCTTAAAGCTTTTATTCCCAGTATCTAAGCCTTAGGAGAGGCATTTCAACCATTTGGAATGGTGGGAAGACTGCAGGAAAGTGGGGAAACCACGATCAGTGGGTGGAGGAAAAGGGTGTGGCTCACTGACATTTATCTTTGCATGATTTCTGAAACCCATGAGGAGAGCAGCTATTGTTAAAAAGGGGATAGAAAGTCTGAGTTAAAATAAGAGCAGCAGCGATGAATACGAGCGGCACTATGCAAGGGGAAAAGAAATGTGAGGAGAAAGTTTCACCCCTTTCCCCTTGCTCTCTGGAAGAATATAGGAAATTATGACTCTCTCTGTTGTGCATATAAGAAGCCACATCATCCATTACCTCTTCCTGGGTCTAGTTTTTTCATTCCTCATGCTGAGAAGAATATGATTCAAAGTAGTACTGTGTGTGCACTCAGCTAATCTCAATGATTTCATCTCCCCCCCCCCCGGTGGCTGCTCAGAGGGTTTCGGTAGGTAAGTGGGAGATGAGTTGAAGAATGCAGGTTTATTTCTATTTTTAAATTCCTGTCCTGCCTTATGCTTTCCCTTGGCTTGACTCTGTGAAAATGAGATGGGCAGCCACTTAGCTGATGGACAGGAGTCTGGCACAGCGCAATCCTATACATGTCTACTCAGAAATAACCACCACTGAGATCAATAGGGCTTACACCCAAGTAAGTCAGCCTAAGCTTGCAGCCTGAATTCGATTCCTCCTGTGGATCACACCCTGTGACTTAACAACAACAACAACAATATTTGAGTGGACAAAGAAAGATTCCCTCCCCCCTTGAATTTTTGCCATAAATTCAGGGTCATCCTATGAAATAAACTGGCGGTAAATTCAGGGTAGACAATAGAAAGTGTTCTTTTGCTCAAAGCATAATTAACCTGAGGGATTCATTGTGCCACTGCCCTTTTGCTGTGAGAGTGACAAATACTTTCAACAGTAGTCATCATGCTTTTAACAATATTTGCTGCTATCACAGCAAAGCATCAGCTGCGCAGGCACTCTCTGGGGCCAGCTTGCACACCTTGCGGAGAAGTGGGGTGAAAGCAGCTTCCGTGACAGGTGGAGGGATCAATTTTTTCTATGGGAACTTTGAACAATTAGGATATTGATTGGCTTAAGGGGCGGGGAAGAGAGAGTTGAACTTTCCATAGGGAGGAGGCAGAGGGGAAACATGAGCGCTCAGCGGACCCGTCGCAAACAGGCTTGGATGGAGGGATCTTGGGATTCACTTGCAAAGGCCCCTGGGATACGTGCTGGGAGCAGGAGGTAGGGCTGGGCCAGAGCAGAACCATGCCAATGACCAGAAGGCGTGATTGTCTGTCGGAACCATCATGGTACAATAAGCTAACAGACAACCATGGTATCTTACCACGATCGCTTGCCGTGATGTATGAACCCACCCAATTGCCTTGAGGAAGGACCGCTTCCTCAGAGGAAGTGAGGCAATGGGGAGGAGCTCCAGAAAACCCTGTGAGAGCACCACGGGCTGCTTTGCTGCTGTGGCAAATGGTGCAGCGCGCAAAAGGGCGGCAGCACTCCACAGTGGGCGAGCACTGGCAGCAGCGGCAGCAGCAGCGGCAGTGGTGGTAACTGGGAGGACGCAGATCGACTTGCAGTGGTAGTGACAAGGGGCAGTCCTGTGGGTCCACCTGCTGCCCCTCCTGATCTGCTGGCGGCTGAGCCACATGGCTCATTGTGGCTCAGGGTAGAGCTGGCCTGGCTATTAGCCGTGAGAGCTGAAATGAACCTCCCATGTTCAGAAGCAGTGTCCCTCTGAATTCCAGATGCCGGGGGTGGGGCAGGAATGGCAAGGAAGGGCTCTTGACTTCATCCTCTGTTTTCAGGCTCCCACAAGCATCTGTCTGTCTGCTGGACCCAGGATACTGGACTAGGACAGATCTCTTTCCTGATCCACCAGGACTGTTTTGTTGTACTTATGGCTACAATCTAGTGAACCTGTTATGCGGATGCAATGGAGCAGAGGCAGGGGAGGAAATATAACATGCAACTGAACAGAAGGAACAGTTCCTGATGCTTACAGTTATTTGACTACAGAATAATTCCCCAAAGTTCTTGGTTTATTTAACACCAAACTGGACAGGATTCTAATCAAGTATTCCTCACTGGGGCAAGGGGGGGGGCGGCGGGAAAGCCTGAAAGACCTCACTGCTGCCTGACTCTTGGGACTTTGTCATATTTTGTGGATGTGATCTGTATCCACACTGCTTAATAATTAATACTGGCATCTGCTGCAGGAAAACAATATTGACTCAAACATCTTAGTGTTCTAAACAGAATTTCAAAAGAGCCAGGCAGCCACGACGGTGCTCCTGTTCTTTCTTTAGAGAGAAGCTGCTTTGATCTCCCCAACTGCACCTTCTCCTTCAATGTCTTCTCAAGCTCTAGAAGTCTCACCACGGCAGAAGAGCATGGGTTTTTGGTGATGCTAAAGCCTCTGCAGGTAACTAGTCCCTAACTATTGAACTATCTGCCTTTTGGCAGATTGGACAAGGAGAAATTCCACGACACCATCTTGGCTAATCTTTTGAGCTTGATACGTGCCCTCCTTTCTAGTGCACACACACAAAAAAAATCCCCTCCTTCCAAATTGAATGGTCTGTGCCAGGGTACATGAAATCATCCCAAGAAGTATTGTATGGGTAATTCATTCTGATGATCACTGCACAGGATCCACAGAAAGTGGTATACGGTAATCTACAGCTGTTTTGCATCTGACACACAGCAGGGGAACAAGACGCACCTTTGACCCGCACTTCCTGATTCCTGTGTTTCTCCATGATGGCTGGAGAATGTTCTCATCTCCGTCAGTGAAAAGATGTGCAAGCTGTAACCCCAGCAGATGTTTCCTTGTCTGCCCACTGAAGGAGTTGCTTAAGTTCCCCTAAGGAAGGATGGAGAAGCGGAAGCACAAGTCAAAGTTCCCACCACCATTTTCCAGCATACTCTGATGGGCTGTAAGGCCCAATGAATTCACTTGTCCCACAGGTTTAACTTTGCCCCTGCCCCTGGAACAAAAACACCACAAATGGATTTAAATAAAGGGCCACAGCTCTATTAAGCTTCTTATGAACTGCAAGACAGGCAAGACCTAAGCAGGGGAGGCTGGTGACTCCTATCTCAATGGGGCTTCATAGGAGCTATCCATGGTGCTGAACTCCATCCCCAAAATAGGTTCACCCCATGGAGCACCACTGGGTAGATCCCATAAAGCTCCAAATAAAACCTGCAAAACCTGCAATGGAAAAGGAGCCCCACCGAAATAGGAGTCACCAGCCTCCCCTGGACCTAATCTCTCTTTACAGACACTAACACACACCCTCTAAGGCAGGGCTCTCCTACCTTGGGTCCCCAGATGTTGCTGGCCTACAGCTCCCAGCATACCCAGCCAGCATGGCTAATGGCAAGGGATTCTGGGAGCTGTCAGCAACAATTTTGTCCAGCAACATCTGGGGACCCAAGGTTGGAGAGCCCTGCTCTAAGGCATGGGTGAAGAACATGTGGCCCTCCAAATGTCGTTGGACTACAATTCCTGTCATCTTTGACATTGACCGTGCTTGCTTTGGCTGATGAGAATGGAAGTCCAACAACATATGGAGGGTTACACGTTTCCCACCCCTGCTCTAAGGTGAAGGCTACGAGGCTCCACATCTGGAATCAGGTGGGCGGAAGGGATGCCTGTGTCATGGAAGGTAGTTTTGGTGGACTTCAGAGGTGGTGCCCACAGTGGCAAGGTGGGCTTTACCCAAGAAGCTTCAGTAGGGCTCACCTCATCACTGGGTCTGGTTTGGTGTTAAGATGTGCTGTCCTTTGAAGGCAGGACTGGGAAACATTTTCAGCCTGAAGGCCGATTTGGTCCCAGGTCAGGGCATTGGGGGCTGCATGCCAGCCGTGGGCAGGGGTACTGCCCAATGTGGGTACAGTCACTGCTGGCATGCCCCCCTTTTTATACCAACATCCACACCCCATTGTCACAGCCACACCCCTTTCACACGCACACTTCCCAGTCCCACTGTACCTCCTCAGTCAATCCATGAAGATTGGAAACAAGCCCTTTCCCCTCTCTTGGTGCTGGGGCAGGGGAAAGGGGCAGAGATGGAGAAAAAGTCTGGCTGGGTGGATGGGGAACTTCTGCAGGCCATATTTGGCCCACTGGCTGGAGGTTCCCCATGTCTGCTTGTGGGATTTTTCTGCCTCAGGTGCCAAAAATAATTTTGTTATCCTTGGGTACTACACACCTTAACAACTGGAGCAGGTGGGGCTCCATTTGCTGATCCACCTCAGAGTGCAAAATGTCTTGGGGCCAGTCCTGCTGTCCTACAGAGCTAACTAAAGCCCAGCCCTGCTTTGCAACCGTGTACTGTGTTCCACTAAGTCCAGGGGCAAAGCTGCCGTCACGTGCAGCATTATTCTCCACATTGTGCCCATTGGCCCCACTCTCTGGGCACAAGAGCTCTGATGTTCACTGAAGGGTTTCCGACCCGAAGAGCTTCTCCTTCAGTGGACTGGGGAGCTTTCCGTATGCATGTTCATGTCCCCCATGCATTTACCTCCAGATCGTCTCATCTCTGTGTTACAGAGCCTCCAGGCAGCATTTCCTTTGTGTATTGTGGCATGTGGTGGGAAAGCCTTTGGAATGTGTTGGTGCCACATGCAAATAGAATAAAAGCTCCTAAGGAGTCAGCACTGCGGGGAACCGTTGTGGTCGCTATCCCTGATGAGCAGACGAGTGATTTTCAAAATACTCCGTGAATAAATTGGTTGCTAATACTTACTAATAATGACATTTCTGACATTTTCCAAGAAAAGTATGACAAAGAAGCATGCAGGCGTCCTCTTCTCCACTGGGGTGTGTGTGGAAGGAGAAGGGAAGAATTCATTTCCCCCCACATAGCTCTCAGATTTGATACAAAATTGCAGAGATGGGTCTTTTTGTTTGTTTTTTGTTTTACTGTGAGTCCCCCCCCCCCGTTTTACAAGGTGTTAGGTTTTTTTTAAATGGATTTAATGACTGAGTAGCAGTGTGCTGACATGGGAAGCCTGGCTCGTTTGATGTTGACGGACTTCCTGTCTGCTTCCGACCCGATGATTGGAAGCGAGCCGAGTTGGGGGTTCTCTGCGGACTTCCGTCTCTAAGTCAGGACACAGTTTGTGCTTCTTTTTAAAAAATGCTAACAAAATTTGCACACATTGCATAAGGTTACACAAATTGCATAAAGTTGTGCAATTTGCATAACTTCACGCAATTTGGGTAAATTGGGGTATTTTATATGTTTTATGCAAATAAACACCCAAAAAACATGTGGACCTAGTGTGATTTGCATAAAATCAGCCCATTTTATGTAAATTGTGCTAGATCCATGCACTTTTGAGGTGCTTATTTGCACAAAACATGCAAAATACCCCCGATTTACGTGAATTGCTTAAAGTTGCGCAACTTAGTGTAATTTGTGCAACCTTGTGCAATTTGTGCAGATTTCCCTAGCGTTGTTTTTTTTTTAATGTGCAAACCAAGGCCCATCTCAGAGACCCAAGTCCATGAGTTGGCTTGACTCGCTTCATAGCGAGTGGGCTCCAGCACAGGGCTGGTGAACTGGAATCCAGGGGGCTAAATCATGAAAATCCATCAGATTTTCACCCCCCTATTGGATTCCTCATATATCCCTAACTGAAAGGTTCTGGCTGAACAGATCCAGAGACCAAATTTTATTTATTTTATTTATTTATTTATTACATTTATACCCCGCCTTTTTTCCTGCAAGGAACCCAAGGCGGCTTACATAATCCTCCTTCTCCTCTCCATTTTATCCTCACAACAACCCTGTGAGGTAGGTTAGGCTGAGAGTCAGTGACTGGCCCAAAGTCACCCAGTGAGTTTCATGGCCGAGCGGGGACTAGAACCCAGATCTCCTGAGTCCCAGTCCAACACTCTAACCACTACGCCACACTGGCTCTCAAATTTTGCAAGGAAAATGGAAATATATGTATAGGAAATGATCCAGGCTGGTGAGAAAAGTGCCTGATGCGATGGAACCAAGGAGGTAAGGCAGAAAGGGAGCAGGGCTAGGCTCCCCTCACCCTTTATTGCAAAGAATAAGACCCATGTCCCCCTGCTCCCTATTTGAATGGGCCAACTGGTAAATAAACAAAAATGGCTTCCCCCAGGGGAGGCTGGCGACTCCTATTTCAGTGGGGCCCCCTTTTCCATTGCAGGTTTTGCAGCTTTTATTTGGCGCTTCATAGGAGCTATCCATGGTGCTCCCTGGTGGGGAACCTATTTCCGGGAAGAAGTTCAGCACCATGGATAGCTCCCATGAAGCGCCAAATACAGCCTGCAAAAGCTGCAATGGAAAAGGAACCCCACCAAAATAGGCGTCACCCCAGCCTCCCCTGGCTTCCCCCGGTTGCATCTAGTCTGGACCTCAGATGCAGCCTAACACTATGTCTCTGCCCACACCTTCTCCTGTGTCTTCTCTGCTTTCTTGTGGACTAAATAATATTATACCTTTACCACCCAGCTAGAAATGCATGCAGGGTCCTCAGACTGAATTCCTGATGACTTTCTCTTTTGCTTCAAGACTTTTTGCATCAAGACTAATGGTTTTGCATAATCGCTGAACGCTGGAAGTTTGAATTACCTCTCCAGTGTGGCTTGAGCGGGGAAGACGTACCAAAAAACCCATGACCGAAAAGACTAGTCATTCCCCCAACACTCATCTCATTTGAAGGGGAGGGAAAGGGCTAAGTATTATATAGAAATAAAAGCCTTCATTAGCGCTCAGATTATAATATTTTAAAGCTTGTGATCTAAGGGTGGGGAGGAAAAGGTCACCTTTGTTAAAATGCTGCAAATATATAAAATAAATCAGCCATTTACATTTTTTGTATCCTGAACCTCTGAAAATGTGTTTAGTTGTTGTCCAGACTGCAAAGTATCTTAAAGGGCTTGTGAGGCAAATTGACAATTTAGGAAATGGAAAATGCGTTCATTTGCCTTGCTTTAGTACACTTGCTGCTTCAGAATATCATCCCCATGAGAGTACATGGCTGCTCCCATTTCCTAATTGGAAAAAATCATAAAGCTAAGACCCTCAGGGCTTAACTAAATATTGCATGCAAATGTGTGTAATGGAGCCCATAAGGTGTTTTATTTTAAAGGAGAGAAGACACTTTTGGAAAAGTACTTGGGAGACATGCGTGGCCATTTGCCCACTCACTATGTCTTCACTCCAAATCACTTCGTAAGCTGTTCCCACAGGCATTCATGCACATTAGATTACTGTAATGTGCTCTACGTGGGACTGCCCTTGAAGAGGGTTTGGAAACTGCAGTTGGTGCCAAATGTGGCAGCCAGATTGCTTTCTGCTGTGCACTTTGTAGACCATATCGTACATCAATTGCACAGGCTTTCAGTTTATTTCTGGGCCGAATGCAAGATGTTGGCTCTTACCTACAAAGTCCTAACAATTTTGGGGCCAGGATATCTGAATCATTGCCTCCTCCTGTATGAACCTGGCCATAAGAGCATAAGAGGAGCCACACTGGATCATACCAAAGGCCAATCTAGTCCAGCATTCTGTTCCCACAGTGGCCAACATGTCTATGAGATGCCCACAAACAGGATATGAACATATAGCACCCTCCTGCTTGTTTTATCCCAGGAACTGGTATTTTGGGCAAGCAGTATTTGGAGGCATGGTTCTGATACTGGAGGTAATATGTAGCCATCATGACTAGTCATAATTGATAGCCTTATCCTCCATGAATTTGTCATAATCCCCTTTTGAAGGCATATAAATTGGCAGTCATTACTACATCTTGTAGTATTGAGTTCCACAGTTTGCCTATGCACTGTGCGAAAAAGTACTTTCTTTTATCTTTCCTGAACCTCCCACCACTGTGCTTCGTTGGATAGCCTTGGGTTCTAGTAATATGGGAGAGGGAGAAAAAGTCTCCTTATCCTTATCCAGTTCCTTCACACCATGCCTCATTTTATATACCATTTATCATGCCCCCCCCCCTTCACTGCAGTGAAGTAGCCAAGTTTGCTGATGGCACTATATTATTTTGGGTGGTGGAAACAAAAAGTGATTGTGAGGAGCTCCAAAAAGGGGATCCTCACAATCTTTTTTTGTTTCCACCACCCGAAATAAACTGAGAGAATTGGCTTCAAAACAGCAAATGCAATGTAAACAAGTGTAAAGTAATACACATTGGGGGCAAAAATCCCAACTTCAAGGATAATCTGAAGGGAACTGAGCTAGCGGTGACCGACCAAGAAAGAGATCTTGGGTTGGGGTGGACAGCTCAATGAAAATGTCAACCCAGTGTATAGTTGCTGTGAAAAAGGCAAACTCCATGTTAGTCATAATTAGGAAAGGAACAGAAAATAAAACTGCCAAGATCACACTGCCCTTATACAAATATATAGTGCGACCGTATTTAGAATACTGTCTACTGTTCTGGTCACTGCGCATAAAGAAGGAAATAGTAGAGTTGGAAAAAGTGCAGAAAAGGGCAACTAAAATGATCAAGGGGCTGGAGCAACTCCCCTTGAGGAAAGGCTACAGCAGCTGGGATTGTTTAGCTTAGAAAAAAGGTGAGTAAGATGATAGAGGTGTACAAACTTATGCATGGTGTGGGCAGGGAAACATTTTTCTCCCTCTCTCATACTACTAGAACCCAAAGGGGTCATCCCTTGAAGCTGATTGGTGGGAGATTCAGGACAGAGAAGAGGAAGCACTTCTTCACACAGCGCATAGTTAAACTATGGAATTCGCTTCCAGAGGATGTGGTGATGGCCACCAATTTGGAGGGCTTTAAAAGGGGATTAGACAAATTCATGGAGGAGGAGGCTATCAATGGCTATTAGTCCTGATGACTATATGCTACCACGAGTATCAGAGGCTGTATGCCTATGTACACTGGTTGCTGGGGAAGATGGGTGGGAGGGTGCTGTTGCACGCATGTCTTGCTTGTGGGATCCTGTGGGCAGCTGGTTGGCCACTGTGTGAACAGAATGCTGGACTAGATGGACCCTTTGTCTGATCCAGCAGGGCTCTTCTTATGTTCTTATGTACTTGCTAGCTTTTTTTCTTAGCTAACCCAACCCCGCAACAATGCAACCTTTCCTCATGGGGAATTGCTCCAGCCCCTTTCTGCACCATTCCCAGCTCTAGAATGTCATTTCTGAGGAGCAGTTTAAGAACGTCTTCAGAGGCCATGCTGTATATCCTACCATCAAGAGAGGTTAAGTTGGTGGGAACATAAAATGGAGCCTTTTCGACGGAGTGCTAGGCTACCAGCCAGAGGCCTGGCCCTGTAAGGGCTTTGACTTATTAAGAACAGGGAGAAGACCTGAGAGGTTTTCTGGATGCCAAGGCATAAAATATTTCAGTTGGCAACCTGGACTACAACACCTGTAAGCCCCAGCCAGCGTGGCTAATAATCAGGGATTATGGAAGCAGGTGTCCAAAACCTCTGGAGGGCACCAGGTTGTCTGTCCCTGTTTTAAAGTCAGTTCTGCTCTTAATTTCTGATTTTTGGGTGTACATGAGATGATGATGCTTGTCTAACCCCTTGGGGGCAAGAAGGTGATTCATCATAAACATTTAAATTAACAGAAATGGCAGAGAAAGGGCAAAGCATTCTTTCTCTTCTGCTTCTCCTCTCCAAATCACGCTGTTCCTTAGTAGCATTTCTCTTGAAGAAGAGTAACAAATTTGCTGAGTTTATAAGCAAATAAACCCCTGGATGGTTATTGCTATGGAGCAGTCTTGGGGCAGGATGTTCTCCAGCTCAAGCCTCATTGCATTGCCCCACTGGGAGCAAATATCAGCTAAGACCTCTCCTACCTCCATTGCCTTGCTGTGGATTCTTCTGTTTCTTCGGGCTGGTTTTCATAACCCTTGGTTTCTCTACACCTTGTGCAGGATATGTAAAATGGCTCCACTCAAAAGCATTGTATCAGAGATGGATATGTTTGTGGCTTCATATTTGTGACGGCATGGCCCATATCTTTGATGGCCACATCCAAATTATGACTTGATGCTGCAACCATCAAATGATCTCAGTATTTGGATTCATTGCTTTAGCATTGTTTTATCAAGTCCTACTGGAATGTGGGGCTAAATTGTGGCACAGATTGTGCGCCTGCAGCGTTAGGAATAAAGCATGGCTTGGGAAAGCTATAAACACTTGGATCTACTGCTCATTTGAGGGTCTTCCAGAAACCCAAACCCCAATGTTCTGAGCTTCCATGTTTTCGGAGGAAGTACCTTCCAACCCTTCCTGTTGCTGTGCTGAAGTTGCAGATGCTTTATGACTGATATCCACCCCTCACTTTAGGTCTGGTTTAGCAGATCTACATCCATTACTTGGCTTCTCTACACTGGATTATGGGTTGTTATGGATATGTGAATCAGCAAAACTTGAGCACACTGAAGTTCTTCAAATTCCATCTTGAAGCTCATTCCAACTCCAGTCCATATCAGATTTTTCTTTTCTCATGAAAACCAGTGTGTATTTTTGTGCACATTTCCCCAAACATATGCATCAATTGAGCACATCTTTGGAATGTACGCATTCTTCTCTCTTTGATTAAAGAATATTTGTGCGCATTTTCAAAAGTGTGCATGTTGTCATGCACATTTTCCAAATGTACGCATGCTGTCGGACACATTTTCTTTGGTCTGCAAAACCACACATTGCAAGCTCGGAAATGTATGGACTTGGCCCGCAGATCGCATCTGAGTCTCTGTTCGGTCGGGATGGTGAGAACTCAGTAAATCCTGATAAAACATGAAACAATTTCATACTCTTAGGGAAACGAAGTGTGAAACTGAACACACAACTCTTCCCTGATCATGGTGTAGCTCAAGTAGGTTGGGCTCTCCACCTGGAGCACAAGATGATAGGGACTGAAAAGCCTAGGAGAAGACTGAAGAATGTTTGCTTCGAAGAGGAACTGAGGGAGATATATCCTCTCAGATTTGAGGACACACAACAAGATCTCTCTCGTCATCCCGTTTCGGAACGGAAAAGGGTCACGTTCAGCCTAGATTCCACCTAACCCGAAAATTCTACTGTCGGAATAAGAATGCCTCCATGCTGCTCATGGGGGAGGGGGAGCAGCAGTCCCGATCAGGGTTGCTGGGACAGGGAGGAGGCTTTAGCCTCCCTCTCCCTCAGCAAACTCAAAATAGCCCCCCTGTCCACCCCAGTGATCTTGTGCATGATTGCTGGGGTGAGAACCAGGTTAAAGCCTCCCTCCCTCCCCAGTGTGTGTGTCTCTGTGTGTACACATGTGCAGCCCCCAGCCAATACCAGATGCAGCTCTCAAGGACCAAAAGCTTGTGTACTCTTGCTGTATTGGAAAGCATTGGGTTCCAGGATGGGACGGATGAATGTATTATTTCTGGTCCATGTCACTTTCCCATGTGTTCATTCATAAATCCACCCATCCCATTTCTACATGAATTTGCAACTTATAAAAACAAAGCAAAAACCTGCACCCAAATTTAATTCTTCAAGCACCTCTAGTTCCAGGTTACATGGGGAGACTGTCTGTCTGTCACTCGATGTTGCAGTTATGTATGTGTGAATTCGCCACTTTGGCTCCTCATAAGTAAAATGGGAACAACAATGCTATGTACTTCTAGCTGTTTTGTGGGCTAGATTAACAAACCAATTACAAAGCCTCTTGCACTTGTAAATACTGTGTCATGCCCCCACTGGAGGAATCCGCCTCAGAGGAGGAGCTGGAGCTCTCAGAGATCAAGAGCATCCCAGATCAGCCAATGCCAGAAGAATAGGAAGAGCCGGGGCCTCAGGGGAGATGGCCGCAGGTCCATCCATGCAAGGGGCAGGGAACTCTGTCTCTGAGGCCAAGACTGAGCAAACCCCTGGCCCCCAGGAGCATCATTGGCATTGCCTCAAGAGGCAGGCCAGTAGTTTACAAAGGAGGACTTCTCACGTGGAAACGACTCCTCATGAGTAGAGCTCTTGCCAGAGGGCTATTGAACTCTATGAACTACAGCTGAGCCCTGGGTGGGGCTCAGCAGGCTCTGGTGATTGGATTGCAAGTCTTCAGTTTCAGCCTAGCCAGTCTTGGAAACCATGCTGTTCTTTCAGCTGCAGTGTCTCGTACAGTAATACCTTGGATTGCAAGTAACTTGGTTTGAGAGCGTTTTGCAAGACAAGCAAATTTTTAAATATTTATTAGATTTTTTTTTACTTGATATACAAGCGACGTCTTGCAATACGAGTACTGTAGTACGGCTTAAATTAAAAATCTCTGTACAAATTTTTTTGGGGGAATTCCGTTTTGATATAAGAGTGTTTTGGATTACAAGCATGTTTCCGGAACGAATTATGCTCTCAATCTAAGGCATGGCTGTACCTTGTTCAGTGGACCTTGCCTTGTGACTGACACTCCGTGCTACTGACCCTTGGACTCCTGCTTGACTTGACTCTGCTTCTGCGCTGAGTAACATATCTGACTGGTTTAGTTTGCTTTGACCTTTGTTTGTAACTTGATCACTCCTGCTTTAGCCTGATCCTATGCTGGACTGAAAACTTTTTGCTTGACTATTTGCCTGTTCTGTTGCCTTGCCTTTTGGATTGCCCCATAATTGCTCGTTCATCCCAGTTTGCAGGACACGGAATAATGGGCTCAAGTTACAGGAACCCAGATTCCACCTAAACATCAGGAAAAATTTCCTGACTGTCAGAGCAATAAGACAATGGAATCAACTACCTAGGGAGGTGGTGGGCTCTCCCAGTCTGGAGGCATTCAAGGTGCGGCTGGACAGACATCTGTCGGGGATGCTTTGACCTAGATTCCTGCATTGAGCAGGGGGTTGGACTCGATGGCCTTGTAGGCCCCTTCCAACTCTACTTATCTATGATTCTATGATTCTATGATTCTAACGCCTTGTCTGATTCAGCCAAAGCAGGGCATACTGCTTCAGGTCTAGCCTTCAGATAATCAAGCTAACCCAGTGAAAATTATATAGTAGATTCCAGCCAGCTAGATTGAATTATGCGTCATTATGATGACTGTGTAGCACCTCCACCAACTTCAGTGAAAATTTCAAGAGCAAGCTCATCAGGCCCAATGAATTTCATAGATAATAATTTGACCATTGATTTATGGCAAAGAAGGGAATTCTTCTCGCAGATCTCATCAAAATGGCATTAACTGTAATATTTTTACATCATTTAAAATGATCATGAAGTAATGTATTCCCTGTACATTATATTACATAGCTAGTTCTCAGCTGCCCTGGTGGACAGATTATATAAAACAAGGACAATAAATCACTGGGGTCTTTCCCCAATGATCCCCTCCCCAGCAGTAGTTTCTTATCTCTAATTTGTTGAAAACTCTTTAAAATGGTCTCCTGCACACACACTTGCTAGAGTACCAGCTTTCATCTAGTGAAAATATTCAGCTCAGTTTTCAGACAGCAGGACCATTGTGTCATGTTATGCCAGACTCCAAGCTAGTGCTCTGCCAAATTTGTGTAAAGTTCAATTTTCTCTGTGGAAGTAGCCATTTCAGGGGGTATAAAATGTTAGTGGGAAAGCTGATCTTCCACCCTTTTCCACATTATTTTTTCCACAACTGTTTGCTCCCTCCAATCTGCTGCTGCTGGGGATGAGTTGCCAATGCAACCAGGCTGATGCTCCCTTACATTTGGATGTCCATCGAATAAATGCACGTACCACTGAGAGTAAGGCAGTGCAGAGGAATGCCATCACATTTGGATGTGCGTTTGGATGTGGGTGTTGTTTATCTACACTCGGTTACTCTCAGTGGGATGAGTATTTGAGTGGCAGGAGTTGCTGAGGCTACAACCGGGAACCTTTGGTTTTGCGTGTGGCTGCCTGAAGTGGTGAGCCACAGAACTGTGGGTTGGAGCACCTGTTTACCAAGTGAAGTATCCACAGGTTCTGGATTGGCCCCACACATTCAGGTTGGCCACTGGGACATCCTGAACAGGAAGGGCTGTAAAAGTCTTCTTATTTGGGCTCCGCAACATGTCTTCCTGGCTCTGGTGTGCTTCTGCATCTTACGTTGGTTCTGTCTCTGGTTTGTCCCACAGCTCCAGCTTTTGGATTGTTCCTTGGTTCTGACTCCTGCTTGCACCCTGACTCCCAGTTCCCAGCTCTTGCCTCATTTTAGACAGTTGTCAACAACAGCGCAACTCTCACACAGTACCACTAAACATTCAAAATAACCAGCAGTTGGGAAAGCTTGAAAGAAAAGCTGGCTCAGTACCTGTTGGCAGAAGGAATTCACATGGTGGATCTCCATGGGAAGGGTGTTCCACTGTGCTAGTTTGCTGCCACCACCATCTCCTGTGACAGTTGTTCTGGGCCCCGACTTCTGCTCCAAAGTCCAACGCCAATGGAGACATGGAACACCAGCCTCCTCCCTCAAAAGGTGGAATGAGACCATTTGCCCCTAAAAAAAGGCCAAAAGTTGAAACACAGTGGGCATACCACATTTCCCCCCCCCCTCTGAGCATCGTTTACTTCTCCTGCCCTTCCCCTTTCAGTTCTGCTCCTCTATTCTTTCTGCTCTGAAATATACGCAGGGCCCAGCTTGTGATAACCCATGAGGATGTGATAACACCGTCCCCTTCACATCTACCAGGAGGACGTGATGTCACCCCCCTCAATCAGGTCTTTAGGGAAATTTCAGTCTTCTTTCCACAGTTTTTTTATAGCAGCCTTCCTATTTAGCTCGGCTGATCTTGCCCATGTACAGAATTGAAGCCTACATACGATTTGAGTGATGACATGTAAATGGGAATTGAAGCAGCACTTGCCAAATGCTAGACGTAGACCTGTGAAGCATGAGATAATACATTGGCTAGAGATGATGCAATTTTTAAGCCCCAGGGGGAGAGTGCTCATAACCTAATGTGACGGTAACTAGCTGACAATGTAACAGTCATAAGAGCTTACATTCCACAGGGCCGAACTACATATGAGATTAAACACATGGTTTCGTATTGCATGCATTCCCTCACACACTGTAAATATTGCCTATGTAAAATATTGTCCACTGTAAATATTTGCCTATGTACACCAGCTGGGGAACATGGGTGGGAGGGTGTTGTTGCACTCATGTCCTGCTTGGAGGATCCTGTGGGCAGCTGGTTGGCCACTGTGTGAACAGAATGCTGGACTAGATGGACCCTTGGTCTGATCCAGCAGGGCTCTTCTTATGTTCTTATGCTTAGTAGCTTCCCTCCCATGCCAAATAGTAGTTTTTTTGGAGTGGTGGTGGAGGATCTTTGTTAGTACCACTGCGTGGAAAGAAAGGATTAACCCCTCTTCCCATGTGCCCTGGTTTCAATCCTATTCGGGGGCCCAGATGCTGCTGTTTACATTGGGGGGGGATGCATGCAATGCTAGAACATGGCTCGGATCCAGCCTTATTTATTCTTGGAGTAGATGCACTGTAATCACTGGGGCTTAAGTCAGTCATGACTAGTTCTAGACCCATTGAAGTCAATGGGACAGCTCTTGGTACGACTAAGTCTGGATCCAACCCCGTGTGTCTAATGGCATGCAGGGATGTACGGATGCTGTTAAATCCATCCCGCCTGTGTTTCGCGTATTGCCAGGCATCCTGCATTCCATCATCCACTCCTTGACGGAATCAGATTTTTTTAGCTGGTCTGCTGTGAAATCTGCAGGTTGGATTAATAGAAGTCAGAACTCATTGAATCCATTGCAGTTTTCTCCGACATCCCTAATGTCATGTGCACTTTGGCCTTGGGACTCCTCATTTCCCCACCAATTTATTAATATTATTTTCATATCCTGCTTTTTTCCCTGCAAGGAACCCAAGGTGGCTTACATAATCCTCCTCCTCTTCCTCTCCATTTTATCCTCACAACAACCTTGTGAGGTAGGGTAGGCTGAGAGTCAGGGACTGGCCCCAAGTCACCCAGTGAGCTCCATGGCCAAATGGGGACTAGAACCTGGATCTCCCAATTCCTAGTCCAACACTCTCACCACTACGCCACACTCGCTCTCAAGGTTCCTGTGGTCCTGAATTACAGTTTTCTTGCTTTTCTACAGGCAGGGCTGTGGGAAGGTGTGTCTCTAAGCTTCATACTGAATTCCATCCAGCAGAGGTGGAGGACCTGTCACCCTCAGGATGTCTTTGGACAACAACTCCCATCAACCCCAGCCAGCATGGCCAATGGTAAGGGAGGGCAAGATTCCCCTTGCCCTAGTGTTGTTATATTAAGAAATTCTGGAATCTATGACATGATGGAGTCTCATACCTTTTCAGAGTTTCCCCCAAGCTAGCCCTGGGGAAGTGCTTTGAAGTTCAAGGAGAATAAAGAGTCAGTCAGCCCCTTCTTTGCTATGCCATGAATTATGGCATCTTGCACCTTCACGTGAGCAGGAAAATCTTTTCATTTAAATGTGTAGCAGAAAAGAGCTACTGGGGAGAAAGATGCAAGGAAGAGGGAAACAGATTAATAAAGATTCTCTCTAATTGCCCAATGTGATGTATCTTTTTTTCTTTTTTAAAGCCACGCTTCCTTGCTTCCAAACACCTTACACTTTCAAAGAGATTCCAAATCTGTGACAATTGGAAATGGAGCCAGTTCATACCAAATTGTTTGGTACTCCTTGGCTGGGACCTGAGCAGTGCTTTGGAAAGCTTTACTTTTATCTGTTTAAGTTGCTAGGGATGTGCTGATGCTGGAAAGTCTGGCTCGTTTGAGCTCAACAGACTTCCTGCCTGCTTCCGATCCAATGATTGGAAGTGGGCCAAGTCAGGGTTTTTTTCCCCACCGACTTCCGTCTCTAAGACAGGCCACAGTTTGTGCATTTTTTAAAAAAACACTGAGGAAATGGCAGCATTTGCATAACTTTACACAATTTGCATGACTTTGCGCAAATTGCTCAAATAGCATTACAGTCATGCCTTGGATTGCGAGCATAATTCATTTAGGAAACGTGCTTGTAATCCAAAACACTCGTATATCAAAACGAAATTCCCCAGCAAAAATTTGTACGGAGATTTTTAATTCAAGCCGTACTACCGTACTGGTATTGCAAGACGTCGCTTGTATATCAAGTCAATTTTTTTAAAAAAATAAATACTTAAAATTTTGCTTCTCTTGCAAAACGCTCTCAAACCAAGTCACTTGCAGTCCAAGGCACGACTGTATTTGCATGCATTTCCTCAGCTTTTTTTTTTTTTTTTTTTTAAATGCACAAACTGTGGCCCGTTTTTAGGGACGGAAGTCCGCGAGCTGTCTCGACTCACATCATAGCAAGTCGGCGTCAGTGCAGGGCTGGTGAACTAGAATCCGGGGGTGGGGGGGCTGAATTGTAAAAATCCATCGGATTTCCTCCCCCCCCCATCGGATTCCTCACACATCCCTAGCTGTGCCTGCTTCTGTAGTGCTGCTGTTCAGTGGTATAAGTGGTAAATTTTGAAGTGCAGGCACTCATCCTACACAATACCCATAGTCCTGGTCCCAGGAGAGTCCGAGAATGCAGACAGCTATCATGGATCAGTTGCACATAAGAACATAAGAAAAACAATGCTGGATCAGACCAAGGGTCCATCTAGTCCAGCATTCTGTCCACACAGTGGCCAACCAGCTGCCCATGGGATCCCACAAGCAGGACATGAGTGCAACAGCACCTTCCCGCCCATGTTCCCCAGCAACTGGTGCACATAGGCATCCTGCCTCTGACGCTGGAGGAAGCATAGAGCCAATCAGGACTGGTAGCCATGGATAGCCTTCTCCTCCACGAATTTGTCTAATTCCCTTTTAAAGCTGCCCAAACTGGTGGCCGCCGTCACCGCATCCCGTGGAAGCAAATTCCATAGTTGAACTGTGCGCTTATAACTAAATATCAACAAACCAGTTCAGTTCTACCATTTTTCATCTCCGCCAGGAACAGATCCTTTGTAAAGTTCATTGGGCCATAATTTCCCTTTCAAGACCAAGCCACCCCCCAAAATACTTAGTATTGCAACAGGGATAGCTCGGAACAATACATTGTTGCAGGCAAAAATCCATTTTCCCATCAATGGCTGTGAGGATTCCTGCTAAACTCACAGGGAACTGGGAATTCTGAGGGGTGGTGGTGGTGGATGATGTCCGCGTCCCTGCTAATAAAGCATGCCTTGGTGCTTTGACCCTGTAAGCTTTGACCCTGGCTCTTCTAAACCAGTGTTCTCCAACCTTGGGTCCCCAGATGTTTTTGGCCTACAACTTCCAGCATGCCCCAACCAGCTATGCTGGCTGGGGCATGCTGGGAGTTGTAGGCCAAAAACATCTGGGGACCCAAGGTTGGAGAACACTGTTCTTCTAAACCACTGGCTGTGCCCATACCCTTGCCTAGAGGATGTGTTATCTAGATTTGGATCCCTGAAATTAGTCGGTTGAGTTGAAGAAAGTGCAACACGCAAAGGGTATTGATCAAGCAAAGGGGCTGACAGTGAAGAGGCTGCCTGTTTCTAGCCAATCACCTTTTCAGCATGCAACTCCTTTGCTGGGGAAACTGTACTGGCTGCCTATTTGCTACTGGGCCAGGTTTAAGGTTCTGGTACTAGTGCATAAATCCCCCAAAACAACTTGGGACCAGGATACCCGAGAGAGCACCTTCTCTCTTATCAACCTGCCTGGTCACTGGGGTCATCAGATGGCATACTCCTGGTGGTTCCACATGGACCTACTATGGCCCGATTGGAGTCCACCAGGAGAAGAGCCTTCACTGTGGTGGCTCCACTTCTGTGGAACTCCCTGCCTCTGGACGTCAGGCAGGCTCAGACATTGCATTGTTTTCGGCTCCTGCTGAAGATGTCTTTGTTTTGGGAAGTCTTCCTTGCTGACCAGCCTTGGTTTTAATGTTATTCTGTTTTTAATTCCTTGTTTTTATTCTTTCATCACTTTTATCTTTTTATTGTTCACCGCTCCGGAATCTGTCTAGATGAGGAGCAGTATACGAATGCTACAAATAATAAATAAACAAACACATAAATTTTGAATTTTTTAAATTATTTTTTTTAATGTGAATTACACCAAACAAAACAAAAACCGTATTAAAAAGAAGGGGGGTGGGAAAGAAATATACAATTTTCTTACAGAAATTAAAATGAATCACTTACAGTAAATGTGTATGAAATGTATATCCATAAGCATGTAGTAATACAACTATCAGTAAAGACGGTTATGCACAAGTTTCAGAAAAAGTGGACCAAATATCCATATATTTATCCATCCGCAGGTGGCATCTGAATACCACCCACTCAAATGTTGAAAGCGTTATTATTAGGTCCTCAATCCATTGTGTTATAGGAGGTGAGTGTTTATCTTTCCAGTGCTGCAATATCAGTCTTTTAGCAGCCAAGAGGGTGCGGAAAATCCACATGTGCTGTCCTTGTGATAAATTTGGAATTTTCGTTGGCTGCCAAGAAAGGAGCCTGTGGGTGCCACATTGCTTACCCATGGTCTGCCAACCAAATAATCTTCGGACATATAACAAATGAATAAAATCACCTGCTACCTGATCCCTTTAGAAGGAGATGACAAGAACTAAGCCCAGCACCTTTCCCATGTAAACTAGGGTGGCCATGTGCCCTACTCTATAGAGGATGGTATTTGATGGGCAGTCAGGGGGCAGTCCTCTATTTGAAGGCATCCTCTATTTCAGGGCTCTCCAACCTTGGGTCCCCAGATGTTGCTGGCCTACAGCTCCCAGCATACCCAGCCAGCATGGCTAATAACAAGGGATTCTGGGAGCTGTAGTCCAGCAACATCTGGGGACCCAAGGTTGGAGAGCCCTGCTCTATTTGAAGAGCTATCCAGCCCAAGTTTAGTGTGAAAATAAAGAACGGTAAGAAAAGAAGGGAGAACAGGCAGAGACCTTGAACTTGCCCATCCATGGTTAGCACCTGGATAGCAGACTGAGCAGGCAGGCCCACAGGTCACCTGGTCACTCTCTTCCCCACTATGGTGAGATGCATTGGATTTCTGTTTTAATTATAATAATTATTCCTAAATCTGCCAATATACTTATACATCAGCACAGGCAAATTTTATGCAGATCTGTATCCTCTTTTGTCCTCTTTTTTTTTTTTTTTTTTAGATGCATTTCCTCTTTTTTGGTGATCCATAAGGGGCCACCTTAATGCAAAGCTCATGCTCCGACACTACACTATGGTCTCTCCATTTCCAAGTGGCACCTGAAAACAAAGATCTTAACAATAAATTCTAGCTCAACTGACTCCCTCCCCTCTCCAACTATTTAAACTTTGAGCCAAAAGGTGGGTTATAAATATTTGAATGAATGAATGAATGAATGAATGGGAAAATAAATAAAACAAGACCGCCAGCCATCTCATGCACTTCCTGAAATAATTGGCATCGAGGAGTCTCCATGTGTGGATGAGATGGTGCTGTAGGGAGGAGGGGTTCAGATTTGTTAGGCACTGTGGGGAACATTTTGGGGCAAGCCCGGGCCTGTACAAGAGGGATGGGCTCCACTTGAACCAAAATGGAACCAGACTCCTGGCGCTGGTTTTAAATGAGAACCTAGATGTAGTGGGCATTACGGAAACCTGGTGGAATGGAGAGAACTAGTAGGATAAACTCTATAAGAAGGACAGGGAAGGAAGAACTGGAGGAGATGTTGCTCTGTACATCAGAGGGCATAGCCTCAAGCAGACTAGAAAACCTAAAAGGAGCAGGCTCTTCCACAGAAGTGCTGTGGGTTCAAATACTAGGCTCCAAAACTGATTTAATACTAGGAACATGCTATCATTCCCCCAGACCAGGATGTTGTGATATGTATCACATTCACAAGCTGGAGCACATTGTTTACAATATGGAAGGAACAGAATGGCGGTAAACAAGAATGTTGTGTCTTCTTACTTTCCCTTGTTATTTTTCATGGGAAAGCTAGGCCTGGGAAACAGTATGAGCTAGTCACATGGTTTAGATGTTCTGGTGACGTACTGACTTGTTTTTCTGTCTGAAGCCATTTTAGAGAGGAGCAGGACTGTTCTCTCTGTTCACTCTTCTCTTCTGACTATTGCTTGCTGGACTCATGCAACAATGTAGCGTCTTTGCTGAGGTGGGGTAAAGCTCAACTTTCTCCACTGGAATAAATGCTTGCTATGCATTGTACTCTGCACATGGACTGTAACTAGGAAATGTATACTCTGTAGAATATTACTTTGCTAAGTAAATAAACAGGTAGAATAGCCCTGTGGAGTTACAGAGTTTTTTCCTTGCTATCTGCAAACGGGGGAGCTGGCTGCTGGAGTCGGATTACATGCTGGAAAGCTGGCTGGCTGATTGCAACCGAAACGCTGCACGCTGCGCAGAGAGAGGGGGAGAAAGATCTGGATTTCTGTGTGTGGATTTATGGGCCTCTACACACGAACAGGATTTTTAATCTCCCATCTCGCACACACGGGGCTCTGCTGTCACTAGTCACGCACCATCACAGGACGCTCAGGGTGATCTTGAGATGGAAAACAAAACCAGGGAGGACTCCAAATGCGGTAATGTTGTAATAATAGGGGACTTCAATTACCCCACATTGACTGGATAAATGCATGATCCAGTCAGGACAAAGAGGTTAAATTTCTCAATGCCCTAAATGACTGTACCCAAGAACATTTGGTAATGGAACCAACCAGAGGGAAGGTGACTTTGGATTTAATCCTAAGTGGTGTCACCTAGGACCTAGTATGAGATGTAAACGTTGTTGAACCAGTCAGAAACAGCAACCACAGTGCTCTCAGATTTAATATATATTTAAGTGGGAAATTGCCAAGGAAGTCCAGCACAGTCACATTTTACTTCAAAAGAGAACACTTCTCTAAAAAGAGGGAAATCGTTAAAAGGAAGTTGAAAGGGACTCAGGAGTAACCTTATGCATGGAGATTACTAAAACCACAGTAATAGAAGCTCAGCTAGAATGTATACCACAGGTTAGGAAAGCTAGCACCAAGTCCAAGAGGTTAACTGCACTGTTAATGAGCAGTGTAAAGGAAGCCATCAGAGAAAAGGTTTCCTTCAGAAAATTGAAGTCTTGCCCAAATGAGGAAAACCGAAGGGAACACAACCTTGCACCAAGGAGATGCAAACAGACAATAATGGATGCAAAAAAGTATTTTGAGGAGCTTATCGCCAACAACATCAAGAAGCAGGAGACCAGCTAGGGAAGCAGTTGGACTGTTGAATGACAATGGAGTTAAAGGAGTACTAAAGGAGGATAAGGAGATTGCAGAGAAGCTGAATGAATTCTTTTCATCTGTCTTCACTGCAGAAGATATAGGACAGATACCTGTGCCTAAACTGATGTTTTAAGGAAGGGATTCTGAGGAACTGAGGCAAATAGTGGTGATAAAAGATGAAATTCTCAATCTTATTGACAAATTGAAAGTTAATAAATCACCTGGCCCAGAAGGTATCCATCCTAGAGTTCTTAAAGAACTCAAATATGAAATTGCTGATCTTCTAACAAAAATATGAAACATGTCCCTAAGATCAGCCTCTGTACTGGAGGACTGGAGAATGGCCAATGTGACACCAATTTTTAAAAAGGGAACTGGGGGGGATCTGAGAAATTACAGGCTGGTTAGCTTAACATTTGTTCAGAGTAAATTGGTTGAAAGCATTATTAAATTAGTAAGCATATATAAGGACAAGCCCTGCTGAAAAAGAATCAACATGGCTTCCACAAAGGTAAGTCCTGTCTCACTAACCTTTTAGAGTTCTTTGAGAGTGTCAATAAACATGTGGACAAGGGTGATCTGGTAGACACTGTTTACTTGGACTTCCAAAAGGCTTTTGACGAAGTCCCTGCACCAAAGACTGCTGAGCCAATTTAGCAGTCATGGAATAAAAGGAGAGGTCCACTTTTGGATCAGTAACTGGTTAAAGAACAGAAAGCAGAGAGCAGGAATGAATGGTAAATTCTCCCAATTGAGAGTTATACACAGTGGTGTCTCACAGGTATCTGTAGTGGGACCAATGCTTTTCATCTTACTCATAAATGATCTGGAATTAGGAGTGAGCAGTGAAGTGGCCAGGTTTACTGATGACACCAAATTATTTCGGGTGGTTAAAACAAAAATGGATTATGAGGAGCTCTAAAAAGATCTCTCTAAACTGGGAGAATGGGCATCAAAATGGCAAATGCAGTTCAATAGAAGCAAGTGTAAAGTGATGCATTTGGGGCAATTTTTTTTTTCCCAACTTCAAGTATAATCTGATGGGATCTGAGTTAGTGGGGACTGACCAAGAAAGAGATCTTGGGGTTGTGGTGGACAGCTGGATGAAAATATCAACCCAGCGTGCAGCGGCTGTGAAAAAGGCAAACTCCGAGTTAGGCATAATTAGGAAAGGAATTGAGAATAAAACTGCCAAGATCATCCTGCCCTTATGCAAATCTATGGAAAAAGTGCAGAAAAGGGCAACTCAAATGATCAAGGGGCTGGAGGAACTCCCCTATGAGGAAAAGCTACCACAGTTGGGACTGTTTAGCTTAGAAAAAAGGCGAGTAAGGGGAGACAGGATAGAGGTGTACAAAATTATGCATGGTGTGGAGAAAGTGGACAGGGAGACATTTTTCTCCCTCTCTCATAATGCTAGAACCCAATGGGGTCATCCCATGAAGCTGATTGGTGGGAGATTCAGGACAGATAAAAGGAAGTCCTTCTTCACACAGCACATAGTTAAACTATGGGATTCACTTCCACAAGACGTAATGGTGGCCACCATTCTGGATGACTTTAAAAGGGGATTGGACAAATTCATGGAGGAGAAGGCTATCAGTGGCTACTAGTCCTGATGGCTATATGCTACCTCCAGTATCAGAGGCAGGATGCCTATGTACACCAGTTGCTGGGGAATATGGGCAGGAGGTTGCTGTTGCACTCATGTCCTGCTTGTGGGTTTCCCGTGGGCAACTGGTTGGCCACTGTGTTGACTGAACGCCAGACTAGACGGACCCTTGGGCTCATCCCTCATGGCTCTTCTTATGTTACTATGTTCACATGCTACTTCTAAGTGTTACACATTTGATATCACCCTAAAGAAATGTTCCAAATTGACTTTTTTTTGGGGGGGTTTCTTTTGACAAATCACTAGCTTCTCCACATGTTCAGACAGAATATATCTGTTCAAAATAAAGACATAGGAATAGGGATATACAGTAATACCTTGGATTGCAAGCACAATTTGTTCCGGAACCATGCTTGTAATCCAAAACACTCTTATATAAAAGCGAGTCTCTGGCGGGCGTGAGCGGGGCCGATTTCGGCCCGCTCGAGGCAAGCGGTTACATCCCTACGACTACTTGTATTGCAAGACCTTGCTCATTTATCAAGTCAATTTTTTTAAAAAAAATGTGCTTGTCTTGCAAAACGCTCTCAGACCAAGTTACTTGCAATCCAAGGTATTACTGTACAGACTTCATTAATCCATTCTGCCTGCATTTCATGGATTGTCAGGCACCTTTTGTTCCATCATCTTCTCATGGATGGAACTGGACTTTGCATAAATATGTTCATACACATTTGTGCCAATTCATGCTTGTTCAAATTTGCACTTCTGAAAATGTGCAAATCCCCCACCCCCGGTGCATTTTCACACTTTGGTTTATGGGAGGGGGGAATGAACATTTTTGGTCAGTTCTTTTTTATTTTTCTACGACTAAATTTGTGTAAAATTGCAGAAAGTAAAAAAGACTGCTCCACAAGTTTGTGGAATCCGTGTGACTCCAGAAAAGCCGGTCCACTGCAGATTCCGCTGGTTGGATTCATAGAAATTGGCAGTCATTTGAATCTGTTGTGGATTTCTCTGACCTCCCTACAGAGGAATGTGGAAAAGAAAATGTGCCCTATTTTAGACCATTAAAGAAAAAAAGAAAAAAAATGAGAAGAAAGATGGGGGGGGGAGAGATGGGGGAAGGAGGAGGCCAACGTTTGCAGAGTGATAACTTCAGAGGTTGCCAAGCAACCTGTCAGTGATGTGTCAGCTGGGAAAGAGGGAGGGTGGATGCTTGGATGGATGAAAGAATGAATGACAGCACCAGGATTCAAAATGAAGAAAGAGCACCTGGACTTGCTCTCTGTATCTCTTTTGTTCATCTGGAAGCAGCACTGCTAAGCTGGATCTATTGAAAGTGACTGAATTGGTTCACACACAGGTTTTCAAAAAGAAGGCCAACATAGAACCTCACATCATCATCAACTTCATCATCAACATCATCATCATCATCATCATCATCATCATCATCATCATCATCATCATCCCTACTCCTACTCTTACTAATACTCATGAAAAAAGAAAGCAAAACCCTCGGTTGGAGGTATGAAGTGCTGGGGGAAGGTCTCTTGCGTGTTTTCTGGAATTGCCCATTGATAAAGCCTTTTAGGGAAGAAGTATTGGAAATAATAAAAGATGTTGCTGGAGATGACATTATGTAAACTTCAGAAGTGGCACTTCTGCGATATTTGCAAAATCGGATCATGGAGGAAGATCCAGAGCTGGTTAAAGGCCTACTCACTTCAATTAGACAGCCTATAGCAGCATTCCTTAACCTGTAGTCCAGATGTACAGGACTATAACTCTCATCATCCTCAGCCAGCATGGTCCAACACATCTGGGGGGGGGGACTAGCTTGGGGAAGGCTGTAGTATCTCACTGAAATACTCCAATAACTCCTAGTTTTGGCTGGCAAAATATGGATTTTGATCAAGCTTTTTCTGACCAAGCGTTGATCCAGGACACATTGGAATGTTAAATTTCACAATGGTTATCCAGATATATGGTGTTTTATCTGGTATAGTATCTCTACATATATGTCATATAATGTATCTCCTATCTATTTTCATTTCATACTTTATTCAATTAAAAAAAGAAAAGAAAAATCTCATCACCCCCCTCCCCCAAAATAAAGATTAGCAGCAGAGCAGGCTTTGCTTAGGGACACAGTACATTCCAATCAGAAGATCCCTGGTGCAATCCCCAGGTTTTCCAGATAAAAGGAATTCAGGTGGCAGGGTTGGGAAAGACCACAGGCCAAACCCTTGAGGGCTGCTGTCAGTCAAATTCGACAGGATTAGCGGGCTCAGTGCTATGAGGTAGTTTCATATGCTGCTGAGTGAGTGAGTAGGCGATCACTCGTGACCGAGTAAGATTGTCTTCTAGGATAAAAAATTACAAAAAGAAAATTATAAAAAGAGGAAATTCTAAAAAAAATGTGTAGACTCTAGCGATGGGTCCGTAAGTGACTGTGGAGGCCAATTCTAGATCCACACAGCTTCCCACAGTGAGGACACAGGTTACCAGATGGAAGGTGGTCCTGTAAAGGATTCATTTGATGTGCTTTTCACTTAGCAAGTTTCTCCCTTTCACCTTGCACTCGGGCTTCTTCAAAGTCCATGGAACCTTTGTGAAAGGTCAACCTCCACTTAGATCGTTCATGGGCCAGAGCTTCTCAGTTTTCGATGTTTATATTGCATTTTTTTAGATTAGCCTTAAGAACATCTTTAAACCTCTTATACTGACCACCGATATTCTGCTTTCCATCCTTGAGTTGGGAATAAAGTAACTGCTTTGGGAGACGGCAGTCAGACATTCGAACAACATGACCGGTCCATTGAAGTTGGCGTTGAAGGATCATTTTTTCAATGCTAGTAGTCTTTGCTTCTTCCAGTACACTGACATTTGTTCGCCTATCTTCCGAAGTAATTTGCAGGATTTTCTGGAGGCAACGTTGATGAAATCTTTCAAGGAGATGGAAATGGCATTTATAGATAGTCCATGTTTCGCAGGCATACAATAAAGTTGGTAATACAGTGGCTTTATAAACCAGAGTTTTGGTCTCCCTACAGATATCCCGATCCTCGAACACTCTACACTTCATTTGAGAAAATGCGGCACTTGCGGAGCTCAAACGATGCTGGATTTCAGTGTCAATGTTAGCTGTAACAGAAAGATAGCTGCCAAAATAGAGAAAATGTTTGTGGTAGATCCATTTCCTGATCCAGGCCAGGATTTCAAAATGTCCTTGGTTAATTACAGGCTTGTCCAACCCTGAATTTATACTGGACTAGAAGGATAAGGGGTATTGGGAAAGGAAGAATAGGAAGTCTGCTTGTGGCTGTATACAAAGAAGGGAACCAGAACATTAAACCTTACATATGTTAAGCTTAATCTGCATCCAAATGCTTATTTCAAAGAGCCCGTCTGAGCACAACAACTATGAGTATTCTTTCCCCCTAAGAAGGCAACCAAAGAAGATATTTCTAAAATGAGCAGACTGAAGACATGAAATACTGATTCTCTCAAAGTACACAAATGTGGGTGTCACCCACTGAAAATGCTAGGCTTAAGACATACAAAAGGTTATCTAGAGTTGCCTCTTATATTTAGCATTGAGCAATATTCAGAACATATTTGGGGTTCCTCCTCAGGCAAAGTATCTGAGGGTGCGTCCAGATGGAGGGCTCCTAGTACTAGCAGTCAGAGGGCACTGTGCAGCTATTCCTTTTTTTTTGTGTTGGACTGGGACTCAGGAGATCTGGGTTCTAGTCCCCGCTCAGCCATGAAACTCACTGGGTGACTTTGGGCCAGTCACTGACTCTCAGCCTAACCTACCTCACAGGGTTGTTGTGAGGATAAAATGGAGAGGAGGAGGAGGATTATGTAAGCCGCCTTGGGTTCCTTGCAGGAAAAAAGGCGGGGATATAAATAAATAAATAAATAAATAAAATTTTCTGCTGTAAGAAAAAAATGGATGAAGTTGTAGAAAAACATGAGAGGACTACGAGTGGAAGATGATTTCTTTTGCAGGGCAATAAAACCCTCATCAGGAAGCACTTGGTGGATGCTGAAGGAAGCCAAAATAATTGCACAGAAACAGGAGAACTCTCACCAAGGGTCTCCAGCAGCCCAAGATTTCACCAAAGGTAAAATGAGAAGGTTTTTTTGGGAGGCTCCTTCTTAGTCAAAACATCCAAGGGATTTTGACCAGGGGGGGATGGGCAAAAGAGTTTTTATAAGAGTAATGCAATTTCTTCCAACTAGTTTTCTCTTTTCACAAAGCGCTCTTGTGCTAGAGAATGAATTGCTAGAGGATGTTGTGAATAGGAACGTATGAGGATTTTGTTTTTGCTTGCAAAACATGCCAGCATGCCCTGCTCAAAGCCCTGAATGCGAGCATGAGCATGAGCAAGTGTCAGCCCCCCAAAATAGCGAATTGTCAAACACGTACTTGCATTTGTCTTGTTCCCAGTTCAATTTGTGCAAATTTCCTAATTTTGTGCACATTTTCTCAATAGAGTGAATCAGCCCCACTTTAGCCTATGGAGGAAATTTGTGACATTTTTGGGACATTGGCAGGAAATCTCCCATTCGATCACTGCTTGATGTGCACAAATCTCCTGTTCGCGAGCAGCACTCGCAAACACAAACGGGAATTGGGATGATGACATGAGATGAGCAATGAGACGATGCTCAGAGAATCCTAATGATCTCTTGCACCACCCGCTCACCCAGTCCCTTCAGATTCCCAGCTCCGAGGTCGGAAAACAGCTCTGACCTCGGAGCTGGGGATCCACACTCAGAGTACCCTCTCCCTCTGCAGCCAGAATGGAAAGAACTGCATCGGCTGCATCTCCAAGGTCGTAAGAGCGACCTTGGAGATGGGTAAAGGGGGCATTCCATGGGGCAGGGAGGGGAGGAGACAATTGCTGCCAAGATACGACCTATCCTGGAGGTGCTCCAGGCCTCCTTCCCTCCCCCCTCTGAAATGCTGAATTTAGATGGCTGAAATCAGCCGTCTAGCTGATTTACAGGTTGGGAGGAGCACCTCTGTGCTCCTCTCGCCCTGCATAGGATGCCCGTAATCGGGGCCGGTGCTACCAGTTAGGCCAACTAGGCAGCTGCCTAGGGCGCAGGGCTAAAGGGGGCGCCAGAAACGCCTTGGAAAAAAAAATACAGCGCTAAAATGCGTATTTTACCAAGTTTGTTTTACCAATCATATCTTGACTTGTAGTAGACGCAATTTGCTTCGATCCCCTCCAACTCCCTCCAATATTTTTTTTAGGTTTTGCCAATTGACTTTTATTTCATAATGGGCATATGCCGCATAGAGCTGGAGGGAGGGAGGCTCAAGTGGGAAGCCCCCCCCCCTAAATATCTGATCTTGCCTAGGGCACCAAACTGCCTTGCACCGGCCCTGCCAGTAATCCTCTGAATTTGGAGGGTTATGGGCAGCCTTGCTGGATTGTTTCTTCAAGGTCCAATTCCGAGCCGTGATGGACTGATACTCTGAAAAATGGGTACCACTAGTAGGGTATCTCCTGATGAGCACAGCAACTGAACAAGCCAGTAGGGGATGAGAACGAGCATTATCTTAAGTATCCTGGCTCCATCTAGTCCACCATTTTCTTTCCAAAGATGGCCAACCAAATACCTTTAAGCACTCCCAAACAGATAAGGTTGATGCTCTTCCTCTGTGTTCTGTACATAGCAGCTGGAGGTATACTCCTTCTGAACACGGGTGTTCCACTGAGCTGCTATTAGAGTACATCCCTAGTCAGTACAAGCAAAGGGTCGCAAAACCCTGGAAACTGTAGTTACATTATTATTATTATTCATTCAGTTTACAAGTTGTCAAAGCTGAAGCTCTCAGGGTAACATCTAGTCTTGTGAGAGGGGACTAGGGGATATTGAATGTTGGGATCTCAGCATCCTCACCAAACTACAATTCCCAGGATTCTTTTGGGGAGGTGGAGGGGGTGTAGCTCTGATAGTTAACCTGGTACAAATGTTATAACATATTTGGATCTGGGCTGATGTAGTGTGCTGTGTGTGCACGTGCACATGTATTTTTTTGCATTGGATCCAGCTAGAATGTAGTCTTGAATCTGGAACTAGATTTAAACAAATTGAATGTCTTAAAAATATCTAAAATGTGTGGCTCAGTCAATCTTGCCCTGAGAATCCTGTTCCTCGAGAGGACAGGGACTCGAAAGTGGTCAATGACTCAAATAGCGACAGGCGGTTTACAGTCCGGAGGATGTATTGCACCCGGTGTGTGTTCAGATCATTTAATCTGAAATGCTGAGCCCTCCAGGTTGAAGGAGGAGTAGATGAGGATACAAATGGCTGTTGCTCTCTCTCTCTGAATAAGACGTCTTGCTATTGTACTGCAAGTGATGAATAAAACTTTGAAAAGCTGCGTCGTCACTGCTGTGGACTCTCACAATGCGATTGCCTCGTGGGTCTCCAGGCCAACTGGGCTGTCTGACGAAAATGAATGTCTTTATGCTTACAGTCTAAGGAGTAGGCTTTCATGCCTACCGTCTTCAGACTCAATGACTAATTTATTTTTAAAGCAGCTTGCGATACTGGGGTTGGGGTGTGCGCTGCGAAAGTCTCTTTTGCACATGTGGATTTGTCCCTCCTTACGCTTCTCAAAAGCGTATCATGCATACCGGGGTGGGGAACCTGTGGGCCTCCAGATCTTGTTGTACTCAATCTCCCATCATCCCTGACTATTGGCCACACCAGCGGAAGCCAATGGAATTGGGAGTCCAACAACATCTGGAGAGCCAGAAGTTCCCCACTCCTGATGCACACTGGCCTCCCCCAACATCTGGGTGCCCTCCAGATGTGTTGGTCTACATCTTCCAGTATTCCTGACCATGGGCCATGCTCCCTGGGGCTGATGGGAGTTGAAGACCAAAGCATCTGGAGGGCACCAGTTCGGGGAAGGCTGATGTATGCTGATCACAAGCTCTGTGTGGATTCTTACATAGGTGGATTCTTATGTAGCCAATATGGCACCATTCATGCACAGGAGGCAAGCATCAGGAGCACCTCAGGGTTTGCAGAAGTACAAAGATTGTCACCAGTCTTGGAGCTACTTTTGTGTGCACAGGCTGTTGTGCTGCCTCTAGCACTGTATCCTTTATTGAGGACATCTTCCAGGGGAGAGGCTTTCTCCACCTTGCCTCTCTTGGGGCTCTGCTGCCTACAGCCACTGTCAGCCAGCCAAGATGGGAGTTGCCATGAGGTTGCCCTTCCTTCTCTCAGGATCTTGGTGAGAAGAGAGCCGGTTACTATTGCTGGAGGGTGGGCAGTCTGACATGCTTTCTGGGGGTTGGGGTGCCTTCTCTGTAGGGGCTAGAGCTGGGATCCCGGGGGGGGGGGTCCCATCTAGCACAAATGTGGGGCAGGGAGGGCTTATCAGTGGACATTTTAGTTGTGTTTGTGTATGTCTGGGGTGTTGAGTGTCTTTCAGCCCAAGGTCCAAATTCCATTTCCCAGAAGCTCTCGGGGGCCATGTTTCAGTGGCAGGTGGGGTGAAGGCAAAAAGGGCAGGACCAATCATGCCAAACAGGCTGGCGTATTTTAGCTTCCGGCCAGTAACTGAGCCTTAGGAGAGGCATTTCAATCCTTTAAAATGGGGAGAAAACTGCACAAAAGCTGGGGAACCACCAAACTATCAGTGGTTGGAGGAAAGGAGTGGGACCAGTGGAAGGGGAAGGGTGTGTGGACATCTGGGAAACCCTTGGGGGCAGATGGGGAGCCAAGTGGGTTGGATTTGGTGCTGGACCTCAGGTTCTTCACCCCTGTATAGGGATATAGTAGTCTTGGCTTTGTCTAGCAGCAGTTAATTTTGCTGTCATGAGGAGTTCAGTTTTGTCTTCTATTCATTTCCTGCTGTTCATTTGATCTGGGCTGGGCATCCTATTGTTAGGTCTCTTAATATGATGAACTGCCAAATGGGCTGCTTAACATGGATATAAAGTTGGTGTTTTTTTGGTGCTGGAAATACATCACGTGACTATCCGTATCTCTTATACTCAGACTTTTGATATGCTTTAAATGAACTGCTAATTGTTGAGCTGCCAATGTTATATTGCAGTGGTGTTATAATCTTTATGATTTATTAGGGCTATTGTTGTATTTGCCTTTTTTATGAGCCATTTTGAGTACACTGCATTCATGGAAAAGGTGGTATATAAATAAACTGACTGGCTATTAAAAATATTTAGGGGGGGAACCTCTAATGGGGGGGTGACCCCCAAAACAGCACTGAACATGCTCAGTAGGCATGGAATGATTGATGAGGGACACAGAGGGAAAACCAGGAGGAGGGATGGAATGGAGTATCGTTGGAAGAGGGCATGGCTGGCTGGAACCCTGAACAGGAGCACTCCATCCTGCAACATTTGTGGGAAGGTTCCTCTTGTCCTATATTTATTTATCTATCACAACCTTCTCTCCTATGTGGCATGGGTCTACGTCAGGGAAACTACCATCAGCCCTGGCCAGCATAGCCAGTGGTGAGGGCTGATGGGAGTTGCAGTCTGTCAACATCTGGAGGACCGTGTGTTCCCATCCGTGGCCTACAAAATGAGGTGATAGAATGGACTGGGCCACCTCAGATGATGAATGTACTTTTGATTGGTTCCGACATTCAGTGCTCCCCTCATTAAAAAAAAAAAGCAAACAGCCCTTTGCCTGCTATGTTGGTTTTCTATTTGCAGTGAGTTTTAAACAGAGGGAAGCATTAAAAATGTGATTCCCCTCTCCTGGAGTCTGAAGTAGCTGCAATTCAATCTGCAGCCTCAATTATTCTACCAGTGCATTCTGGAGCCATAGACCAGGCATTATAAACAGGACGTGTGTGTGTGTGTGTGTGTGTGTGTGTGTACATGCTATGTAGACATCTATTTATCTATCTAAGGCACAATCCTACACATGTTTAGACAGAAAACAGGCCAGAAAAGGCCAGAAAAAAGCATGCAAGTTCTGTCATAGGATTGTGCCATTAGACACTTTTATTCAGCTTTTTCAGCTAAAAAGCTAGAAGATTTAGGGATTGGACCACCACAGGTACAGCAGATGTGTTTATGCACCAATGTTGGGGTGAGGCTAGGTCCCAATGAGTTTTCAGTGGAAACCTTGCCATACATTTTCCTATGCTCTACAGATGTTGCTGGGAAGAGCATAGGTCTGGGCTATTAGAGGCCTCTTCTTCTAGTACTAACCTGCCAATTTCTTCCCACACACACATTGACCCGGTTTGCATGTTCACCATGGCATAAACAAGTCATGGTGGCTTGTTTAAGCTTCAGCACATGCCCGGCACCATTTGCCTAATTACCCACCTGGGTGCAGCTTGTTGTGTCATGTTGAGTATGGGTTGACTGTGAGTTGTTGTTGAACCGTGGGTTCTTGTTGAAATGTGAGTTATCGGATTGTCTGAACCCAGCCGTGCTAATGGCTTGTTAACCATAAGCAACCCATCAAGAGAACCCATTGCTATGTTTTTAATTCATATATATATATATATGAATTAAAAACATAGCAATCCATCACATCACAGGCTAGTCCCAAATGCCTGCCGGAACAGGAAGCTCTTTGCCTGCCTCCGGAAGCTTACCAGGGAGAGCGCCACTCTAGGCCCACTGGGGAGGAAATTAAGCACTGGGGCAGCCACCAAGAAGGCCTTCTCCTGTGTTCCCACCAGGCGTGTCTGTGATGGTGGTGAAACCAAGAGAAGGGCCTCCCGTGAGGGCCTCAAAGGGGAGAATGCAGTCTTTCAGATAACCTGGACCCAGGCTGTATAGAGCTTTATAGGTCATAACCAGCACTTTGAATTGTGCCCAGAAACAGACTGGGAGCCAGTGAAGCTCTTGTAACAGAGGAGTTGTATGCTCCTCTGCATCTTGCATCTCTTTAAAAAATGTAGACTGTGTACATTCCTTGGGGCAGAGGCCTGTGTTTCTTGCTTAATGTCGTCTGAAAAGTGCTATGCATGTTGATTTTGTAATATAAACACTGCATCATAAGCGAAAGACAGATGGAAACCCACTCACTTCAAGTTCAGAACTCATAACTGCCATGATGCTCTTCTCTTCAGAAAGAGGCAGCCTCATTTCTCTCCAGCACAGGTTTACTTTCTCAAAGGTATGATGAGTGAGCAAACCTGCGGTGTAGAAAGAGACCTACCGTAATTTTTGCCGTTCTTTTTCAAGTGCACATTTATATCAATAAAATAGCTATTGAAAACACCATGCAAATTTCATCTGCGCTTCCCCAAAATAGTGGCGGATGCCTGCATGAATATACAACACTAATCCCTCTGATACAGCCACGTCGCTTCTCTCTCTCAGTCTCTCTCTCTCCTTTTTAAAAAGGAAAACAACTTCACAAGGAACAGGGAATGCTGCCTGATTGGATTTTTTTCCCCCACATTAATATTAATAGAGAAAAGGCTGCCCCTGCTGTGTTCCCTTCTCTTCCTATGAAGAGGCAGCTATGATGTGTTGAAGACCAGAGCACCTTCGAGTGAATTACGCAATGGGGCTGATATAAATCATGCCTCTCCAATCCTAGCCTCGCACTTCCCCTGTTGTCTTCAACTGGCCCTGCCCATGCAAAACATATCGATGAGATTCAGAGTTGACAGGGAAACAAATGGAAGGCTCCAAACTGCTTAGAGAAAATCTTTTGCCTCCGTTGTTTGCTGTTCTCAGAGATTAAATTTTTAATTTGAAGCCTCTTCTTATCTGTTTAGTCAAATTTATTGTACAATAATAACATGTTAATAAATGATGAAAGGAAATATTGCACTTGCTTTCAAAGCTATTCTCGTAGGCTTGGGGGGGGGGAGAGGAAGGGAAAAAAAAACAGAAAAAGGAGCAAACTTTCATTTCATGCTGAGCAACTGGGGAAGTTTCTGGAAGGAGCTGGAAAGCAGGAGCGCTCATAACTGCCTCAAAGGGGGCATTTTTGTGTGATGCTGCAGACACCGTTGCTATGGCAAACACAAAGCATGTGGGCCCTTAATCGCATTGGAAGCCACCCGTTTTAGGTGCTTTATAAATAACTAAAAGTGACATTAAGAACATAAGAACATAAGAAGTGCCCTGGTGCTGGATCAGACCAAGGGTCCATCTAGTCCAGCATTCTGTTCACACAGTGGCCAAGCAGCTGCCCACAGGATCCCGCAAGTAGGACATGAGTTCAACAGCACCCTCCCACCCATGTTCCCCAGCAACTGGTGTACATAGGCATACTACCCCTGACACTGGAGGTAGCAGATAGCCATCAGGACTAGTAGCCATTGATAGCCTTCTCCTCCATGCATTTGACCAGTCTCCTATTAAAACTCGCCAAATTGGCGGCCATCACTACATCTTGTGGAATTGGATTCCATGTGTGCTGTGTGAAGAAGTACTTCCTCTTATCTTTTTGTGCACGAAATGGCCAAGTCTGCTAACAACAGTAAATCATACATTTACAATAAAATTGAAATGCAGTATGGTAAGCAAGATGAGATCTTGAAGAACTTCCAAACATAACAGCCAAATATACCAAAAGCACCAACTAAAGATACTCAGCACAACAGACCAGAGGCATCTCTAAACAAGAAAGCCTTTGCCTACTGACAGGAGGCCATCATAAAAGGGCTATGCACTGTGGGACACCCTAGGAAGGGTGCTCCAGAGCTTTGGGTGCAGCCACCAAAAAAGCCCTCTCCTGCACACCCTGCAAATGTATCTCTGATATTGGCAACATACAGCGGAGGGCCTCTTCTGAATATCTTCTGAATGGCTGAGGTAGAGAAGATGATCCTTCAGGTGACCTTGTCCTAAGCCATTTAGAGAGCAATCCTATGGCTCCTAGACAGAGTCTGAGCTGCCATAGGATGGTAGGGACCTCCCAGGGATGTTGAAGAGTCCTTGGTTTCAAATCACGAGTCTTTGGACCCAAGTCTCGAGTCCGAGTCCGAGTCCTTGGTCCAAAATGGTGACTCACGAGTCACGAGTCACTCCCAAAGCTGACTCCACGAGTCCCTATTAAAATCAATGGGTTTTTTTTCCCAACAAAAAATTCTAGGCACAAGTGTGCCTTTTTATTTCAAAACTCTGCCACTGATTTTGACAAGAACAGATCAGGCAGACAAACCCAAAATAACCAGACAGGCAGAGGAGGCAGGGAACCCCAAAGCAGGCAGGCAGAGGCCTTTGTCTTGGACAATTCAAACTGTGGAACTGGTTAAGAAGAGACCAAGCAGGCAGAGGAGGCTGGGAACCCCAGACAGGCAGGCAGAGGCAGCCAAACCCAAAATGTCTGAAAGGTTGCATTTTAGGGAAATGATTTAAAAAAATAAACTTGCTGTACTTCCTAAAATCTATCCATGTTGCATTTGAGGAACACGGTTTTGGAACACGAGTCCTTGGTCTCGAGTCCCGAGTCGAGTCTTGAGTCCCATTAAAAATATTGGGACCCGAGTCTGACTCGAGTCAGAGGGGGGACTCAGTCCGACTCACGAGTTGAGTCCTGGAGTTCGAGTCCCCATCCCTGGGACATCCCCACCCATCCCAGGCCACAGACAATGCTACAGTCTTGGTGGGCTGAATCCAAGTGAATCCCAGTACTTCACCGCTCCCAGCCACCATGGAAAGTGACCTTGAGAGGTTTCGCAACCACTGGAGGGGAGGAAACCAGCATCTTGGGAGCAGGCAAGTGGGCAGGGTGGGGAGAAGATGGAGATCCACTGGGTCCAAAACCTCTTGGCTCCCATCCCCACCTGTGCACCTCAGCTAGTCCAACCCCCTGCTCAATGCAGGAAACTAGAGGAGGGGTCTCCCTGTTGTGATATGTATCACTTCACCAGCTGTAGCACACTGTTTACACATGGAAAGAACAGAATGGCTGTAAACAAGTTTGTTATGTCTTTCTGGGTTCTCGTGTTTTTCGCATGGGAAGCCTAGACCGTGGGAGCATTATGAGCTAGTCACATAGTTTGTATGTTCTGATGATGTGCTAACTTGTTTTCTGTCTGAAGCCATCTTAGAGAGAGGCAGGACTGCTTTCTCTCTTCTCCTTTGTTCTTCTTGCTGGACTTTTGTCACTGCAACAATGTAACGTCTTTGCTGAGGTGGAGTGAAGCTCAACTTACTCCACTGGATGTAATGCTCGCTATGCATTTATACTCTGCACATGGACTGTAACTAGGAAATGTATACTCTGTAGAACTTTACTTGCTAAATGAATAAACAGGTAGAATTAGACCTGTGGTGTTCCAGAGTGTTTCCTGACTCCATGGATTAATCTGCAATGGGGAAGCTGGAAGCAGTCTGACAACAAGGCTGACTGGGCTGGAGAAACTGGCACAACATGCTGCACGCTGCGCGGGGGGAGGTGAGATCTGGAAGATCTGTGTGTGGAATTTCAGGCCTCTGCTAGCACGCAGACACAGGATTATAAATCTCCTATGCGCACACGCACTCTGCTGCTCACGCACACGCGAACCAACACTCCCATCCAAGTCATAACCAGGCCTGACCCTGCTTAGCTTTCCACGCTCAGACAAGCTGAGCCAGCGTGAGCCACAGAGTGGCGAAGCTAAGAAGTCCGGGTTGCTTCTACTGCCCTGCTGGCAAATGGAGCATTGGATACTCGGGCATCTAGTGAGCATCAATCCAATAGGATTGCACCCTTAGGGCTTTGAAACACCAGGGTGAGTGTAAAAACGTGCTTCTTATACAATATCTTGGGAATCTTTACAATAACCCTGTAAAGGTGGTCAGTATTATAATTACAATGATCCCCACCTTGACAGATAGTGAGCTTATGCCTGAAGTGAGTTTTGAAAAGGGGACTTCCCAGAGTACATTCTCACAACTTGATCCTATACTCAGAAGTAAGACCCACTGAGGATTACTCCTGTGCACAGGGGTAAGTGTGCATAGGATTCCAGTGTTTGATTTTTATTATTTCTTTATTTAAAATATTTATATACTGCCCTATCTATCAGGAAAGAAAGATATTCAGAGCAGCTAACAATATATTTGATTTAAAAAACAAAAACAAAACAATACATCAGTAAAAGAACAAAGGGTTAGATCCCGGTGTAGTCACGCTTAGAATAGACCCATTGGATTCAATTGTACTTAATTATGAGTACTTGTCCCATTGGTTTCAACTGGTCTGCTCTTAGCATGACATACCAAAATATGGTACATTTTAAGGAACCTAAATTATAAACATTCATGTCTCAAACAAGGAAAAGCAAAAGTACAAAAGCAAAGTTAAAAGCAAATGTTTGCCATAAACTTCTGGAAAGACCAGATCTGGAATCTGGAAGCCCAGTTATATAGTCTGTCTCTCACAGAACACATTGCAAGCTATGTATAATCTATCATTGGGTTGGCCAACATATACTGCCTTTTCCTTCCTGCTCTTCTCCAATAAGAAGACAAAGAGAGAACAAAGTCAAATATTTAGATAGTTACATTTCAATACATCAGAAGCCATAATCACGTTAAAAACCCAGGACAGTATCTAACATCTTACTTTAGAAAAGCTTTCCCTATCCTGGTGCCCTCCAGATGTGTTGGACTACAACTCCCAGCATTCCTGACCATTGGCCATGCTGGCTGGGGCTGATGGAAGTTGAAGTCTGGAGGGCATGAGGTTGGAGAAGTCTGCTTTAGAATGTAAATGAATATGTGAGGAAGTTATGAGAGAGTTGATTTCACCCAGTACATTAAATATAGTAGTTTTAATGCATGATATTATATGTATTTATTTGAAAGGTTATAGCCCATCCTTTAGCTAGCAAGCTCTCAGAATGGCTTGGAAAGTAACAAAACTATATAAGAAATATAAATAACAGGTAACAATCCTGGAAGTCACAGAACAGGGTGGTAAGAACATATGAATCAATACAAGCCTCAGTGAGAGGCTGGAAGGCAATAAAGGTGTCACCACTGAAAAGGCTCTCTCTCCATTCACCACCAACAGAAGGTGGAACAGGAGCGGGGACTCAAAGAAGGCGGGGCTCAGATGATGAACACAACAACCAGGCAGGCAATTTAGAAGGGTTTTGCCTGGTGTTGAAAGAATGTGAAATTCGGCAGAAGGCAAGGCTCCCTGGGAAGCACACTCCATGTTCAAGGTGCCACCACTCAAAAGGCCCAATAGTAGACAATATACTGTATTTCACAACCACACACCAACCTGCTAAAAAAATGTAATGTATACATAAAGCTGTTCCTTAATTTCTACAGTCCTATATTGCTTGTTCCGATTTTTATCCATATAGATTATAGAAGGTAGGCTAAGCACTATCTATATGAGCAATGTATTTATACTGGAGGGCAAATACAGACACCATAGAAAGAAGGCTAATAGTAGCATTTAAAACAAAATCATTTTGCAACCTGGTTGTGGAATGAGCTTCCCAGAGACGCTCGCCTGGTGCCTACGTTGTGCTCTTTTTGGTGCCAGGCGAAGACCTTCTTATTTTCCCAGGCATTTTAATTTTTCAGTTTCTGTTGTTTTAAATCTGTTACTGTGTTTTAAATCTTTGCACTGCTGCTAGGTTTTATTTTGGTCTTTCTTTTTCTTTTATACAATAGTTTTAAACTTTTATATTGTGTTTTATCATGTTGTATTTTATGGTTTTAATTGTTGGGAACTGCCCAGAGAGCTTTGGCTATTGGGTGGTACAGAATTTTCTTTTAAAAAATAAATAAATACATTATGGTTACAATATACGTAATTGTGAAGGACTGCCAACCGGTCTTTTTCTCAAGACCAGAGATCAAAGATGCAAAACTGCCAGCCTTAGCTCTGCCGTCTTGACTTGATTCTCTCAGGGCCTTGCCCTTGGTCTATACACTGGATTGAGCACTGAACCACAGAGGAACCACACACACCGTGTGGGGTAAAACCAGGAAAGTTTATTCAAGGTAAACAGATTACAATGAAAGGTGGGGAATGAGAGAAGAGGGAGAAAGGTGGGGAGACACTTTGGTACATACAAGTAGAGCTATAAAACAACAAAACTAGTTCTTTTACTATATAAATACCCAGGCACTCCCTTTGTCTGAGAGTTAGTCTTCTCAGGGTTTGCCTTAGCAAAAGCCCTCCTCCGCGCGAAGCGTGCAGACAACAACAAACCCCAAAAGCCACAGCAGCCAGGACCGGTGCAAGGCAGTTTGGTGCCCTAGGCAAGATCAGATATTTAGCGCCCCCCTTCCCACTTGAGAGCACTGTATTTATTTTCCAAGGCGTTTCTGGCACCCCTTTAGCCCTGCGCCCTAGGCGGCTGCCTAGTTGGCCTAATAGTAGCACCGGCCCTGACAGCAGCAGTATAGATTCTTCCCCCCCTCCTTTCAGTAGCCCAAGTATCTTTAGCCAATCAAGATGAACTTCATCTAGGCCAGGCAGGGGAGGGGTGGCTCTTTGCCGCATTTGCATGCAAATAGCTGTAGCACCGGCCATCAAAGTCATGGGAGACTCTGCGTCATCAAGAGCCATCAGAGAAACGATGTACATTTTGCATTTCCCAGCCCCCAGCTGGGATTATACTTGTTTACACGTGAAGAGGTGTGTGTGTGTGTGTGTGTGTGTGTAGTGCAAGAAACTCTGACGTTTTTTCTCCACAGTAATAAATCATAATGTCATTTTTAATGCATTGGCAGAATAGCTGGACATGTATGTACGAACCCAAGTAGACTCTAGATAAATGCATACTAATCAGGGCTGAGCCAAAACTATGCCAGACCCACCCATACCCCTTTTCAATTTGGGGGTGGTTAATCATTGGAAAACATTTACCTGTTTGTTTTCATTGCTCCCCCCCTTCCTCTCACTCTTGACTTGAATTGCCCCCACAGTGACATCAGCACAGAGCTAAATCTGATTGGCTACAGAGCATCATCATATCATCCTGTTCATTGTGTGGTCCCTGAGTGAGTGGGACAAACAACTTGATCACACCTGGAAGCAGCAGCAGGAGAAGCCAGGAATAGAAATTGTGCCAAAGCGACAGCAGAGTAGGGAGAAATGGTTCTGAATAAAACTAGAAGAAGGGAATTTGAATATTCACACTGATGATGTGTTCTTCAGGATATATTTATACTGCATTAAAATTGCTGTTTTTGATCTGGAATCCAAACTGAAGAAATATTCAGCAAAGCCCTAATATTCATATAATCTCCATCCACCTCCAAACCTTTAAACATTTCCAATATGTAGCAGAAAGCCTGCCAACATTCCCTTTTAGCCTTTATGACTGTGGTGGGCTCCATCAGATGTTGTCTAATTATTTTGGCCTGGCTTATTAAGCACATTTAAAATTGGCTGAATTGCTTGATTTGGTAAAAAAATAAAAAAATAAAAAAAAAATTACATGCTACATTTAATCAGTCCAGCTTTAAGGAACAAATGTCATTAAACACCATTTAATTAGCTGTTCCTACATCCCCACTGTGTGAAAAATTGTATCCTTGACGACTACAAAACAGTTTTAAGGTCAAATGTGGAGGAATAAAAATATCGTTGAATGGCCGCTGGTAATAGACTACATAAAAGAGTGGCTCATTTCCATTAATTGAAAAGATCAGTTTTGTATCAGAGTTAATCAGAATTTGACGGCTGCTACTCGGCATGGATTCTAGAGACCCGGTGCACTTTTTTACCCTTTAACCTCCTCCTCGCTCTACCTCCCCACTCCCTTGTAAGCTCAGTGATTCTGTATAGTGTGTGTGTGTGTGTGCGTGTGCGCGTGTGTATGGTTTGCTGGTCTATTAACTTAGAGTGCTGCCACAGCTGATGCCAGAGGGCGAGATAGGCAAGGACGCTGGAAGAGGAGGGAGATGTTATGAAAAGAGAGAAAAATGGAAATTAATGTGGCATTACCCATACGATTCTCACTTATCTTCCTTATTTATTTATTTATTTATTTTGGGCACAGTCCTGTGGCTGCGACCTTGGAAAAGTGCTCTGAGGTCAGAGCAGGGACTCTGACTTTGGAGTGCCCTCCCTCTGCCCTCGCACCTGGTGTGGCTCTTTCTGCACTGGCTGCTGTGGCTCCGAAGAGGGAAGACCGACCTCTGGAGGGTGGGGAAAGGAACACCGAGGCACTGCCATCCTACGAGGAATCCTGGCCGGTGTCTTCGGCTCCTCTACGCTTCTCCACGCTTCTCCCTTCCTCAATAGGATGCATGTAATAATCTTCCGAGTTCGGAGGGTTAAGGGCAGCCACATTGGATTACGCTGTTTGTTATTAAAACTCTTTATATATTTAAAGAAGTTTTGCCAGTTCGTGTTTATGGTATTGACATACCATCTCCAACCTCCTTGGGTTGGTGGGCACATTTGGAATTTTGAAAGAGTGTCGTGGGCACTCTCACAAAATGGCTGCCATGGGGGGGGCTTGCTCATTCATAAAACAGCTGCTCTGCTACGGTGGGCATGGCCAGTCACAAAACACTTATTTCCCAAAAGGCAAACTGGTGAAACTATTTATTAAATTTATGTCCTGCCTTTTTTCCTGCAAGAAACCCAAGGCGGGTTACATAATCCTCCTCTCCCTCTCCATTTTATCCTCAGAACAACCCTGTGAGGTAGGTTAGGCTGAGAGTCAGTGGCTGAGTGGGGACTAGCGATGTAGACCGAGCGGGGACTAATCTGCTCGAGGTGTGTGTGCTCTGGAGCACCCCCCGCCCGCTCTCATCGCTCACAGCGCAAGGAAACCGGTAGTGATGTGACGGGTTCCCCGTCGCGTCAGTTCTGGTTCCCTGGCGCTGCGTTTTTAGCGTAAAAACCAGGGCAACTCAGCTTAAAACGGCCGCGAAAAGCAAATCGTGGCCGTTTTAAGCTGGGTTGCCCTGGTTTTTATGCTAAAAACACAGCGCCAGGGGAACTGGAACTGACGCGACGGGGAACTGAAGCTCCTTTCCCCAGCATGTCGTGGATCGAGTGGGCGGCAAGGTAAGTCACAAGAGTCGGAGGGGGGGGGCTTTCGGCCTGCTTTCACCCCCCCCAAGACTCTCGGTTACATCCCTAGTGGATACTAGAACCCAGATCTCCCTCCCAACACTCTAACCACTATGCCACACTGGCTCTCTAAACTAAAAGCAAAATAACTTGTCCAAGAGCCTAAGTACAAGGCAGAGGTGTGTGTGTGGGGGTCATAAGAACATAAGAAGAGCCCTGCTGGATCAGACCAAGGGTCCACCTAGTCCAGCATTCTGTTCACACAGTGGCCAACCAGCTGCCCACAAGAAACCCACAAACAGGACATGAGTTCAACAGCACCCTCCCACCCATGTTCCCCAGCAACTGGAGTACACAGGCATACTGCCTCTGATACTGAGCTCCAAAACACAAAACCACTCTCTTGAACTCAAATAAAGATGGTGCTGGAAGGCAGCACTTTGTTTTGCAGCATGACAACCTCCCAGTTAATGTTTAAAATTATGATTGAAATCAAAATTATTAAAATAATGAGAGCCAGTGTGGCGTAGTGGTTAGTGTGTTGGACTGGGGCTTTTGAGATCCAGGTTCTAGTCCCCACTAGTCCATGAAGCTTATTGGGTGACTTTGGGCCAGACACTGACTCTCAGTCTAGCCTACCTCACAGGGTTGTTGTGAGGATAAAATGGAGAGGAGGAGGAGGATTATGTAAGCCGCCTTGGGTTACTTGTAGGAAAAAAGGCGAGGTATAAAATAAATGAATGAATAAATAAATGAATAAATAACCCATACATTTCAAAATGTGCATTTTGAATGAAAATAGATTTAGAAATGCATGCTATTAAACTATGTATTTAAATGCAATTTTAATTCAGATTTTTTTTTCAGATTTTGAAAAAAAACAAAAAACAAACCTCAGATTAAAGCAGAAGTGGGATGGAATAGATTTATAGGTCAACACATGCAAGGTGACATGGATGGTCAATAGAATGATTTGCCCATTCCTAACACAGGGGCCTGCAGAAGAATATGCATCTAGATCAGCCTTCCCCAACCTGGTTTTAGACTTCAACTCCCATCAGCCCCAGCCAGCATAACCAATGGTCAGGAATGTTGAGGGTTGTTGTCCAAAACATCTGGAGGGTACCAGGTTGAAGAAGGGTGATCTAGATGCTTCTGGCATAGGTTCAGAAGGGTCTTGTTGGACTTAAATTGCCCAACTGAGTCGCGTCATGCTTGGAGTGGCAACAATGCCAGCCCTTGGCACAGTGGCAGCAGCTTGGGGGGCCAAGAGAAGGTTGCATGGAGATCTCTGTGGTAGCCCCTCTTTAACCTGCTCTCTGTGTGTGAACAGGGTGTAGAGATGCAGCCTTAGTTAATAAACCAAGGCTATAGACATTCTGACTGGGTTCAGAGACAAGGTGATAACCCACACTCAAGGGTTGAGTGTCGATTGTCGTTGAACTGTGAGTTGTTGTTGAAACGCGGGTCATCATGTTGTCTGAACCCAGCTGCAGCCAACAAGGCATGGCTTGTTTACCACGAACAACTCATGAAGAGAACCCATGGTTTGTTGTTGGGTTGTGAACTGTGGGTTGTTCACCATGCTTTGTTATCTCGGCTGGGTTCAAACAACACAATAATCTAGGTTTCAACAACAACCCATGGTTCAACAACAACCCACATTCAATCCATACTCGACCCTTGAGTGTGGGTTATCTTGTTGTCTGAACCCAATCTCCGGAGCACCATCCCAAGTGGAGACCTGACCTCTGCTTCCTTCCTTCCTTTTTTAAGCATCCATGCTCCTCCAGGCTATCTTAAGAACTCTTCTGAAGTTGCTGAATCCTCCTAAGAAGGCTATTGGATCCGATTCACTGTAATTTGCCAGGGATTTGAGTAGTTGCTAATCCTTCACATTTTTGAAACTCATTAGATTGATGAAAACACAACTCCACCCACCCAAAGTAACCCGATAATGTTAAGAAGGCTTAAAAAGCCTCCTTTTTCATTAGTCTAGTTGCTTAAGGATATCCCTGGGCAATATACAATGGAACCTTGCAGATAAAAATCTTAAGATAAGTGAATGGTTAATCAACTGCCTCCCCCCCCCCCCATCTGACACTGAATGGACTTTCACTATGGAGAACTACAGGAAGTAAAAACAAAACAAAACACAGAAATAAATTGACACAGCATTGCTAGGTTAGTTCACTATGAGACTGAGAACACAGGGTAGTATTCTTGGGGTGGGGGTGGGGAGATAGTCATTGTTTTGGTCTTCATGAGAAACCCAGAGTAAGAGAGATGTACCTTTATAAAAGCAAATAATTTTTAAAATGCCATCCAGAAAATTATGATGAATACTTGAGTACATGCACAATCAGGTAGATCAGACTGGCCTGTTGGCTTCTCACTAGTTTCTTTTGTGCTGTTTTACTTGCTATGTTTAATGTTATGTAGGCCTTGGAGACTTTTGCACGTGTACTCCACCACATCCATCATCACAGCTTATCATGGGTTTTGCAGTCTACATTTGCTGCATGCACGGCAGGTTACGAAGCTCATGATGCAGTAGAACCACTGAGGAAATGTGCATGTATGAAAACACCAGTATCGTGTGAAATGTAAGCATCATGGCAGCACCAAGAAGGCTAGCTGGAATCTGGCTGAAGTAATGCAGATACCGGCGTCTTACAACTGGCTCAGCTTGTCTGAGTGTGGAAAGCTAAGCAGGGTCAGGCCTGGCTATTACTTGGATGGGAGACCCCTCCTCTAGTTTCCTGCATTGAGCAGGGGGTTGGACTTGATAGCCTTGTAGGCTCCTTCCAACTCTATGATCAATGAAATCTATGAAATCATCCACATTTTGGGAAATTATTCTGTCATGGTGGGTTCCCTAATTTCTTTCCTAATCTCTCTCTCTCTCTCTCTCTCTCTCTCTCTCTCTCTCTCCCCAGTGGACTTCATTATCAGCCCTAGTAGAAAGGGCTAGTGAAGTTATGGACAAAGAAGAGATGGAGAGAAGAGAAGGATCAGGCTTTTCTGGAGTGTGCTACATTATTTCCTCAATATCGAAATCCTTCTTCAGCTTCACAGCTTCTGGGAACAGGTCAAGGCCAGCCCAAGACATTTTACTGCCTCAGGCAAAGGAAAAGATGGCCCTCCCCCTTCCATTCCATGTACAGAAGCCGATTGGACTGGCAGTTGAACACTGGCTACAGGGCAGGGTCCTCCACCACAGCTGAGGGCAGCAGCCTACTCTAAGGGGTGCAGGACAGGTTGTGTGGCATATACAGCTTTGCCCTCCAAGGGAGTGGAATGCTGAGGAGCTCAAGAGGGACCACAGGGGAGCTGTCACTGCTCCTCCCCTGCCACCTGAGGTAATTGCCCCACTCTGCCTCATGGCAGGGACAGCCCTGAAAAAACAGGACAAATGTTGGAGCAATCAGACCTTTTGCCTGAGGCTGAGCTCAGATTGGGAGCTTTGAGACGGAGACTGGGTTCACACAACATGATAAGCCATGGTGGTTTATAAGCCATGTTTGTTTCCGAGTGGCTTGTCGTGTTGTCTGAACCCGGCCAGAGTGGCCTGTGCTTGGTTAACGAACCATGCTGCTGGGTTCGGACAACACGACAAGCCACTCGGAAACAAACATGGCGTATAAGCCACCATGGCTTTCCGTGTTTTGGGAACCTGGTGAGAGACTGGTTCACACCATTGCACGGTGGTTAATAAGCCATGGTGGTTTGTTAACCACCCTACATGTGCCAGCCGTGTGCCAGGGGACGACGACGACTAGCATAATGACCCTTGGATACGTGGCTTCTTGTGTCACGTGAATCCAGCCATGATAGCTTGTTGCCAATAGTTCACAAACCACCCTGGCTGGGTTCGCGTGACATGACAAGCCCCGCTGCCGAGGGTCATTATGCTAATCCCCGCCCAGCAAGCAGCCAGCATGTGCAGTGGGGGAAATAAGCCACCATGGCAATTGTGCAAACTGGGCCAGAGATCCTTTCAGCCCCTTTGATACTGGGCTCAGGTGGGAAACCTTCTGTTCTGAACTTTCTTCAAGACACTCATTCATCCCTTATGGGTACCAGCAGGCCGGCTTCAGCCTTGCCCCACCACCTCATCTCACTCTCCCCCAAGTATCACACACTCATTAATAACGAAAGTGATGTTTACATTTCAGCTGGGCGAGCCACAGCTCGATCCAAGGCCCTTTAGAACAAAGGAGCGGAAAGACTTAAGCAGGGACTATGTTAACTGGGTCACATACATACCTTGCTCCGTTCGCTGGAATCAAATTATGCAAACTGCCAGAGGCAAAGCTGTGAATAACAGAGCAAGAAGAGATAGAAAAACAAAAATGGCAACCTGGACCACAAGTTACTAAACCCATGTCTCTCCATTGACATGAGACCCATGAATGCTAGGTGTGAGAGTACGTAATTTTGGGACAGCGTAGAAGAAGCGTAGGTCTTTGTAAGAAGGAGGGGAGAACTTTTAACAGTAACAAATATATTAGGAGTTATTATGAACATTCTCCAAAGTATGTTGAGATCTTCCTGTGCTAATGAATGCCTTGAATGAATAGAGTTTAGCCTAAAAGAAGGAGCTTTCAGTGGGCAGATGAGTTCAGAAGTCAGAGAGGCGCGTACAGGAATAGACAAACCCTAAGGTGCACAGGGAGCAAGCCGTTTTGTTCTCCATAGGACAAGACCAGTGTCTTGAACTGGGTCTGGAAACAAACGGGCATTCTGTGAAACTCTCAGCACAGGTGACTGTCACTAACCTTATAGCGGCCGCTCCCAAACAGCCGTGCAGCTGCAGTCTGCACCAGCTGCACCCATTGGATGGGTTAGCTGCAGATATAGTTAACTCTTGTAGGAGTGAGCATGCATTATTCTATTCAATTAAATCTCCCTTTGTAAGGCTTCAGCACGTGACCGTCTCCCCTTAATGGAAATCTGCAAGAATCTATTATTACTTTTTTACCAATCTGCTTTCAAAAGAATTTCTCATTAGTAAATGCATTTCCTTGCCATGAAAGATTACAGCTGCCCAAATCAAATGGGAATTTCTATTGCAGGCCCTGTCTTTACCCATCCCTTTAATCTTGAAGGCTTTGTGCTTGCTTTCAGGAGACATCGGGAGATCTTTTAACAAAATGGAGTTCAGCTTAAAGAAAAGGCTTTTCTTTTCTTTCCCCCACCCTACATGGAATATTTCATTTAAGAGATAAAAGGGACATTTATCCTGATTTGCCTTGGAGACAGCTACAGTTTTGACCAGAAGCATGGGGTCTTGAACTGAGGACCTTTAAGACTCAGAATCTGTATTTTTTTTAACAGCTTAATGTTGGGTAGGACTGGAGTGCAACTGAGTCACTTATACTGGTGGCATATTAGGCATGAAGAAAGACAAAGGCTGGGTTCAGATAACACGATAATCCACACTCAAGGGTTGAGTATTGGTTGAATGTGGGTTGTCATTGAACCATAGGTTCTTGTTGAACTGTAGGTTATCATGTTGTCTGAACCCAGCTGCGCTAACAAACTATGGTTTGTTAATAAGAACAACCCACAGTTCACAACACAACAACAAATCATGGATTTTCTTCAAGGGTTGTTTGTGGCTAACAAACTGTGGTTTGTTAGCACAGCTGGGTTCAGACAACACGATAACCAATGTTTCAACAACAACCCAGTGAGAGCCAGTGTGGCTGTGGCGTAGTGGTGAGAGTGTTGGACTGGGATTCAGGAGATCCAGGTTCTAGTCCCCGCTCGGCCATGAAACTCACTGGGTGACTTTGGGCCAGTCACTGACTCTCAGCCTAGCCTACCTCACAGGGTTGTTGTGAGGATAAAATGGAGAGGAGGAGGATTATGTAAGCCGCCTTGGGTTCCTTGCAGGAAAAAAAGGCGGGGTATAAATATAATAAATAAAAAAAATAAAAATAAAAAATAACCCATGGTTGAACGACAACCCACACTCAACCCATACTCAACCCTTGAGTGTGGATCTTCATGCTGTCTGAAACCAGTCGATGAGAAAGAGCAGCACACAGTAATAGGCACTCTTCTTTGTTGGATGCATGCTCTCTTCTAAAAGTGCCTCGACAGAGCCTCGGAGGGTAGCAACAAGGGGGAGGGCCTTTTCTGTGGTAGCCCCCCAACTGTGGAACAAGCTCACGTGGAGGTGGCAGTCAGAGGAAGGCCCCAGATGTTGAACGTGCTTGGGAGAGGCGTTCCATCAGGTATTGTGGTCCAAGCCGTGTAGGGCTTTATAGGTCAAAACCAGAACCTTGAATTGGGCTCGGAAGCATATAGACAGCCAGTGCAAGCAGGCCAGAACAGGTATTGTATGTTTGGACCTTTTGGTCCCGGTGATTAGTCTGGCCGCTGAATTTTGCACAAGCTGCAGCTTCTGAACAGTCTTCAAGGGCAGCCCCATGTAGAGCGCATTGCAGTAATCTAACTTGGAGATTACTAGAGCGTGGATTACTGATACCAGGCTATCCCTGTCCAGATAGGGGCGTAGCTGGGCCACCAGCCGAAGCTGGTAGAAGGCACTCCGTGCCACGTTTCCCCTTTTTTGGTGATTCATCAGTGTGGAGGACCACCGCTGGTCCTTTACTGTGGGGTGCGAGATCAGCAGCTTCAAACTACTAGCCTTGATCTCACCGCACGCAGCCCCAACTCAGCCAGTCTTAGGCACTGAAATTTAGCACTGACTCAACAGAGAACCTACACACACAAAAGTGCAAGATAAAGTGAAAGGAAGTTTATTACGGATTAGTCCGTTACAAAGATGCGGTTTGGAGATAAAGGGTGAAATTGACAGAATGGAATACCTTTGTTACACACAGTGAGAACTTCAATATAATAACCGAGAACCTACACTAGACTAAACTAGCAACCGAGAACTTACACTCGAATACCCAGGCACTTCGCTTGGGGGTTGGCTTGCTCAGGCTGGCCTCAGCCGACGGCCTGCTTCGCACCTCATCGTCTCTCGAACCAGCAACGACCAGCAGCCACGGCTGTCTGTTTATCACCTCTCTTAGCCCCCCTGCCCCCTGTTAGCTCGACCCCTCCTTTCCCAGGCAGGACAAACTGGTCCGGCCAGGTAGGAGGGGTGAGGTGGCTTGATGTCAGATGGTTGCATCTTCAACCATCAAGGGTGCTGAGGGAAACCATTGAGGGTGCTTGGGGAAACTATTAACACGGGAATGTGTTGCAGACTCAGAGGCACCACCTGGCCTCTTTGGAGGGATATGTTTTTATGTACAGTTCCCCGGGGCTTCTCCGCCTCTGGCGGAGATTATGCATGTGGTATGTGGGGCAAGGTGCAGGCGATGTCATGCTTGTTCTCCACAATCAGTGTCTACCTTACTGAAACCTGACGTTAGGCTCACTGGGCAGGGGTGCTGGTGCGGGAGAGAAGTACCTAGGGTGGCCATGTGTCCTACCGTACAGAGGTCAGTTCACTATCTGAAGGATTGTTGATGGAGGGTCCTCTTTTGAAGGCCTGCCTGTCCAATCCAAGTCTGGTTTAAAGATAAAGAACCCTAAGAAGGGAGAGCAGGCAGAGGGGCCTTGAAGTTGCCCGTCCACAGTTAGGCACCTGGACGGCAGATGGAAGAAGCACACAGGTCACCTGGTCACAGGCTTCCCGACTACGGTGAGAGAAGTATATTGCATTTCTATTTAAATGACAATAATTATTTCTAAATTTGCATCTATACATATCAATTATATGTAAAATGTTATGCAATTGGAGGTTATGCAAAACCTCTCTTTTATTTATTTATTTATTTATTATATTTATGAATCGCCCATCAGGCCAGACATCCGGCCACTCTGAGCGATGTACAATCCAATAAAATACAAGAGGGCGGGGGGAGAAACACACACACACACACACACACACACACAGAGAGTATAAAACACAATTAAAAACAGTACAAAACTTAAAAATCCTAACCCACCCCATATTCCCACCTGAAAAGCCACATCTTTAATGCACGGCGGAAGCTAATCAAGGAAGGGGCATGGCGGAGGTCACTGGGGAGAGAGTTCCATAACTTGGGGGCTGCCACAGATGATGCATGCCATTTCCTCTCTTTTGGCAATGCATAACTGTCCACCCTATTCCATCTCCTTCCACATTTTGGTGGCAACTCTAGGCACAGCGTATTCAAATTCACTTCCACAAGATGTAGCGATGGCCACAAATTCGGAGGGCTTTACTAGTCCTGATTGGCTATATGCTACCTCCAGTATCCGAGGCAGTATGCCTATGTACACTAGCAGCTGCTGGGGAACATGGGTAGGAGGGTGCTGTTGCACTCATGTCCTGCTTGTGGGATCCCGTGGGCAGCTGATTGGCCACTGTGTGAACAGAATGCTGGACTAGATGGACCCTTGGTCTGATCCAGCAGGGCTCTTCTTATGTTCTTATGTACTTTGGCTATCTCCCCTTTTCAAAGTTTGTTGCCTGATTGTTTATTTTAATTGCTGCCAACTATGTCTAACAAAATGGAAGGATTTCTTTGTCACAAACATTCCTGATTTATCTTCATTGTATGGTAAGTTCATGCAGTAAGTTTGGAGAGGGATTTATTTTTCCAGGATTAATATGGGTAGCATCATTCAGTCTGATGATTAAGTATTCACGTCTGGGTATAAATTACTCTTTCTTTGTTCTAGATAATAACAGATTATTTTTCACGCATGCACATATATATGAAAGATAGTGATTTCTTTAATCTCCAGAGAAGTGTACTGTGTTATGAAATGGGTTTGTGCATTTCATTCTCCTTAGCTAAGGAAAGAAAGTGATCTCCTTTCTGGAAAACAAAGATGAATGAATAGTTACTGTCAGAAATCCTTATCTTTTTTTTTTTCCCTTAAGCGAAAAGAAGAAATCTTAAAAAGAAAAAAATATCCAGCGGATATACATGCTTGAAAGAAGTGGTGAAAAAAAAAAATCTGGTTCTTAATTTCAATAGTTATCATGTCTATTTCTCTGGAGCTTCTGCCCGCACCCTCTGTTGCCTCTCTATCTAATAGCCTCAGAGAATGCAACCCTCGTCTGGCATGTCATGTTATGAAGATGTACTTGGATTTGGGTTGATATTTGATTTTCATTGCTGTTCTCATTGTTATTTGTGCTTTCTTTCTTTTTTGAGCTGTTTTGAGGGCGGAATGGAGAGAGGGGCATACATGATTTAAATAAAATTAAATACCCAGCCAAGCCCCAAAGACACTCACCTAACTGATAAATAATGTCAGAATTCAACATTGTTCAGCATGTGCATTTAGGGGGGGGGGGAAGGTGACCATCACAAAAAATACCTTCCCGCATATATACAAACACACACTGGTGGCCACCATTCTCCCCCCATAATGATGCAACTTCAGGGGTATTCTGGGACAAGAAAATGGTGGCAGCCAGGAGTGGGTGTCAACGTGAGCTCAACTGCCATGCGAGAATCTAAGGAAAAACGAGAAAGAAGGGCGCAAACAAAAAGTACACAAATTGATAAAGTGAAAACACAAAAGCCATTTATAAATAGAAATGGATGGGCCCTGAGAAATGGTCTGAAAGCACATGGTGCAATTCTACTGCCAAAAGTTAAGCAAATCTGGCGTACATGCAGGCTACAGCGGACACTGCTTGAGGATCATATGTAAGTCAGTCTGAGCTCCTGGAAGGAAGAGTAGAATCTAGGTGGCATTTGTTTTGTAATAAATTTGACCCCAATGGGGCCAGTCAGGTTAAATTTTATCCATTGCCAAATGAATACCAAGAGGAATGAATGCATGTGGATGGGGTCTGCTTTTCTTACCCCATTCATACCCATGTGTCACTCATTCAGGGTGGGGGGAATGGTGCTCACCTTCTCTGACAGAAGCTGAGATCCTCGCAGCAGCTGTCTCCTGGTGTCCATCATTCTCCCACCCCCAAAAGAATGATCTGGGAATTATGCAGCATTCAGGGCACTGAGTGGCCACTTATGCATCACCCCAAAAGAGGAAATGCATCACTGAAAAAAGAGGGCAAAGGAGGACACAGATTTGCATACGATAATTGATATGTACAGATGCATGTTTAGAAATAAGCACTATAATTTAAATAGAAATATGCCTTCATGATCGTGGGGACCATTGTGACCAGGTGACTTGTGTACCTGCTCAGCTGGCTCTCCAGGTGCTAACTATTAACAATGGACAACTTCAAGGCCCCTTCTCTCCTTTCTCGTGGTTCTTTACCTTTAAGCAGGACTTGGGCTGGACAGCCCTTCAAATAGAGGAGTGGCCTCTGTAAAGGATACCTGGCCACCACCCTACAGTGGGGCATTCTGGAAAAATAAATGGTGACTACCATGAGGCGGCTCTACCGAAATCAGCTCTGCTGCCACCAGCCCTGCAGGCAGCAGCAAAAATAAATAGTGAATAAATACAGGCAGAAAAGGAAAACAAAACCAAATGTGAGTAATGCGAATTTTATCACACTGGATGTCATTTTAATGAATGAGTCATGAAACTAACGAGCTCTTTAATAATGAAAATGAATGGAATCATGAAACAGCAACAAAAAATCTTGCACACCCCTTGGATATAAGGGGAATATATATATATATATATATATATATGGTATTATATGGGATATGAATTGAATACATAATGCATTCGTACATAAAACTGGTTCAGCAGTGCTGTTCTGTTCACATCCATTTCAATGTGGCTTGCACAAGCATTTTTTCAGGTCGTATCCTAAGGATTCCTTCCCTTCTGGACATGGAGGTTACCGTAATTGACATGGAGAGCCAAAGCAATGGCAAGCCGGTTCCGGAATGCAAAAGAGGCCATTATGCAAATACAAAATAGGTAACATACTGTTCTATTAAACTTCCAGATGTCAGTCCCAGCAGAGGAAGCCATCGACAATTCATGATTCTGTAAAAACATTTTTTCTTGCGGATCCATTTAAGATGAAATATGAGGCTGCCCTTTATGACAGGTAATGCGGTATTACATTAAGGATAAATAAATCACCCAAACAGATGTAGTAGTCGCTTGCATTACTAGGGCCATTAATGGCATTTTCAGGAGGGAAACTCTGTAACAAATTTCTAGGCTGACTAATGCTCTTGGCTGCTCTGGTGTGGTATTTTTCAATGTCCTTTGTTGTCGGAGGCTTGAGTACAACAGCTGATAAGTAGCCAGCTATTCCCCTACATTGCGAATGCTGCGAATGTGCTCAGCTCAGGTGAGGACCTATCAGTATGGTCTATGTCAGGGGAGATGCATTGGACCCAGGACCTCAAAACAAACAGAAAAACACACACCCAACTTGATTCCTCTGGTATGGAAGGCCTACAGAACTGGTCTCGTCCATGAAGAGAGCTCATCTCCCAGTGCTGGCTCCAGGTTTTGGAAGGTGCTTGGGCAAGGCACCCTCAATGGACTCCTTCCCTCCATGAGTTCTATCTTCTCATCATCATTGTCACCAGCTGCTGCTGCTCCTTGTCCTCATTCTCATCATCGCTATCACTTGCACACTCACTCTCTGCCCGTCAAGCAAGCAAGTTGGCAGTGACATCTTCTGCTTCTCCTTCTAAATGCCAAGTGCTGCTGCACCTAGGGAGAGGAAACCAAATGCAGAGTTACAGAATGGGGGACACACTTGGCTCAACAATACTACGAGTGAGAAGGATCTTGGAATTGTGGTAGATCACAAACTGAATATGAGCCAGCAATGCGATGTGGCTGCAAAGAAGGCAAATGCTATTTTGGGCTGCATTAATAGAAGTATAGCTTCTAAATCGCACTGAGGTGATAATTCCCCTTTACTCGGCATTGGTTAGGCCTCATCTTGAGTACTGCATCCAGTTCCGGGCACCACACTTTCAGAAGGACGTAGACAAACTGGAGAGGGTTCAGAGGAGGGCAACAAGGATGATAAAGGGACTGGAAACAAGGCCCTATGAGGAGAGACTGAAAGAACTGGGCATGTTTAGCCTTCAGAAGAGGAGACTGAGGGGAGATATGATAGCACTCTTCCAGTACTTGAAGGGTTGTCACACAGAGGAGGGCCAGGATCTTTTCTCGATCATCCCAGTTTGCAGGACACGGAATAATGGGCTCAAGTTACAGGAACCCAGATTCCACCTAAACATCAGGAAAAATTTCCTGACTGTCAGAGCAATAAGACAATGGAACCAACTACCTAGGGAGGTGGTGAGCTCTCCCACTCTGGAGGCAGATGCGGCTAGACAGCCATTTGTCAGGGATGCTTTGACCTGGATTCCTGCATTGAGCAGGGGGTTGGACTCGATGGCCTTGTAGGGCCCCTTCCAACTCTACTTTTCTATGATTCTATGATTCTATGATTCTCACCACCACTGGTGCCTCGGCCAGAGTGAGAGGTGAACAAGCAGGTTGCAATGGTGCAAAGGAGGAGCAACTCCAGGGGGCTCTTGTCAGTAAGAACATAAGCAGTGCCATGGGTCCATCTAGTCCAGCATTCTGTTCAGACAGTGGCCAACCAGCTGCAACAACACCCTCCCACCCAAGTTCCCCAGCAACTGGTGTATCAGAGACATACTGCCTCTGATACTGGGGGCAGAATATAGCCATTGGGACTAGTAGCCATTGGTAGCCTTCTCCTCCTCCATGAATTTGTCCAATCCCCTTCTAAAGCTGTCCAAATTGGTGGCTGTCGCTAGATCTTGTGGAAGTGAATCCCGTAGTTTAAGTATTTATTTATTATTTATTTACTACATTTATACCCCACCATTTTTCCTGCAAGGAACTCAAGGCGGCTTACATAATCCTCCTCCTCTCCATCTTATCCTCACAACAACCCTGTGTGGCAGGTTAGGCTGAGAGGCAGTGACTGGCCCAAAGTCACCCAGTGAGTTTCATGGCGGAGCGAGGACTAGAACCCGGATCTCCCGAGTCCCAGTCCAACACTCTCACCACTACGCCACACTGGCTCTCAGTATGCACTGTGAGAGACATGGGCTACCCTGCTGGGGTGTGGCTACCCTTGATGCTAGCCCTACCCCAGTGGGTTCTGGTGTTAGGACACCAAACGGAAAGCAGAATAGACTGTTAGGCTCAGCACTGGGGCTCGAAATAGGAACTTCGTGACCTGAAGCTAGGCCTAGCATAGCTTCCTATCCCACAATTTACACAACTGGATGGTGTGAAGAAATGCCAGAGCAGGGACTCAAAGCCTGGGCATTGCAAAGATGCCCAGAGCCACAGTGCTCACAGTCCTGCCGCTGTATCTGGAGCTCAGTCCTGGCCACGGCATTCCTTTAAGTCCTCCCTGCCATTCTCCAATGCTTGTTGGTTCATATCTATGAATTTACTGAATTGATATGCTGCCTAACCGGCAGATGCCCTCAGGGCAGTTTACAATAATAATTAAAAAAAAACCAAAAACAAAACAACAATACAATAACAACCCAAACAAGAAATGCATCAATAACATGATCAAAGTAATGCAATACTCAAAACATTAAAAATATTGTAAAAAAAATAATAATAATTAAAGAGGCAGCAGTAAAATTAATAATCAGAGCAACAGATTAAAGAAGAAGAGGAAAGTCATGACTTAGCATCTAAATGTATACAGTGATGATGGCAGGATGATCTCCCAGGGAAGGATGTCCACAGATGAGGGGCCACTACAGAGAAGACTCTTTCCCTGGTAGCCACCCGTTTTGCCATTGTGGGTGGCCGCACTAGGTAGATAAGAGCCTCTGATGATGAGCTTAGCAATTGGGTGGGAGCAAATGAACACATCCATTGCACAAAGTGTGGATGGTGGATAGGGAACGAGGTTTCCAGGCAACACTGTGGCAGGGACCAATGTCAGTGGGGTGGTGTATCCAGTCCAGGTTGTAGTCTGAACTTTTAAGGAGCCAAACCTATTGGGGGATAGGGTTCAGCACCATGGATAGCTCCTTTTAGGCTCAGAGTAAAACCTGGAGTGGATACACTGCCCCACTGACATTGGAACCACCAGCCTCCACTGGCAGAGACTGTGACTTCTAAGCCTTGGAGAACTGTGATGATGGCATCACATGGTGGCAGGAGCTAAGGGCCTGATCTTCTCCAGACACGATCTGGAGTCAATCAGATATGACTGAGAATTTTTCCAGGCAGGAAGCGAAAACAGGTACATTATTGACCCCACACCCCAACAGGCTGCAGTTCATGACTGGTGGGCTGAGTTGGACTCAGCAGATCAAAAGCTGTGCAGGCTTGTTCCAGTACAGGGTTGGGCAGCTTGTGGCCCTTCAGATGTTTTGGCCTAGAATTCCCATTAGCCCAAGCCAGCATAGCCAACTGTGAGGAATCATGGGAGTTGTAGGCCAACATATTTGGAGGATCACAAGTGGCCCACACCTGTTCTAGCATCTCTGGTGGCCAATCAGTCAGTATGATGCAGCCAATCACTACTTACTCAGTGCCTTCTGGGTGCAATTTTATCCAAGCAGACCCTTCACTTCAGTTCTTCTTTTAAAGGGGAAAGCAACAATGTATTTTTTATTTCTCTAGGCTCCAGATTGATCTCTTTCCCTCTTCCCTTGTCAAGAATAAATAAAACATGAAGTCCAAGAACTGTAGCTTTCTTTAAGCAATCATAACCTGGTAAAATGAATCCGCTATTAAATAAGCTGAATTTGGGTCGGCTCCTTGTCTTGAGATGGATACCTGCAATTAGATCTCTGTTTTAGAGTTAATCCATTCTACTGGGAAATGAGAACGGTGCTGTTAAAAATGATGGATCTGTTTTGGGAGTGGCAGAAGATGTTGGAGCTGAAATATTTAAAGTGGTTGATCTATGAAAACAGAACACCATAACAGCATTCAAAGCAGACCCCCTCCCTGCTTTGAACTTTCTGTTGGACTAGCAAATGACATGATAAATACAAAACATCAGTATAATACACTGCTTCATTATGTTTTTCCTCTGGAGATTGGAACTCCTTGAAATGATCAACTTACAGGACTCTTACATACAAGATGGCTCCCACTTGATTTGCTTGGTAGGGGGCAGGGCTGAGGTTCACATGGAGGCCCAGTTTGTGGGCAAATGCAGCTGCCTAACCATCTCCAGAATGTGCCTCTTGCAGGATTAGTGATGACAAGGGATCACACTGCAAGCTAAAGGATAATTTGTTCTTGGAGTTTTCAAAGCCATTATTAGGCACAACAGCAAGGGTCATTCAGGGTACAGAAATAATAACAAAGGTGCATCGGAGAGCCTTGGGTGCAAACAAGTGTGTGTGTGTGTGTGTGTGTGTTACCCAGCAGCTAGGAGGAGCCAAATAAGCTTCCTTTTTAGCCTGGGCTTCTTCTGTATAAAAAGACTAGTATGTTCAGTATGTTCTGCAGTAGTATTGGTTTCATTCTGTTAAAACCTAGCTTGATTTGCTCTGCTGTTTTATACTTTATTTATTTGATTTGTTCCCTGCATTTCTACCAAGAAAAAAATGGCACTCACGGCAGCTTACAATCATAAACAAAACTTGATTAAACCAATAATGAAACAATGCATTAAAATATTATAAAACACAGCAATAACATACTAAAAACAGCACTCAGCCTAACATACTTGCTTACATGCCTGCTTGAATAAAATGGTGTTTGCCTGCTAGCAGAAGGACAGCAGAGCGGGAGCAAACCTAGCCTCCCTTAGCAGGGCATTCCACAGTCTGAGATCGGCCGCCGAGAAGAAGTCCCTTTCTTGCATCACCACCAAACATGCCTCTAAAAGCAGCGGTATTGAAGGAAGGCCCTTTCCCAAAGATCTTAAGGTCTTCTGACTGCTTAGCTAGGGGACTTATCTTTTGATGACTCAGGAAAGTTTTCCAGGCACTGCACTTTTGGATTCAGACTGCTTTATTCAGCTGCTTGTGCTAACACCTCTGCCATTATGGGAATTAGTATAGATCCTCTACTCCTGGTCTATGGAGCACTTGGGACACTATTTCTACATTGGCAATTATGCCATGGTTGCAAGGTTGCTTGGGTCCAATGGGGACATCTGGTCACACACCAACATCAATAGGCTTGTATTGTAGGGTTAGCACTCCCCCTCCTTCCATCAGATCTGGCTGGCGCAAAACCTTGCATGGTAGAATTGCATCGCTTGAGCTTCATTGCGCATTGCAGTCACTTTGGCCATTTTTTTTTTTTAAAAAAAAAACTGCACTCCTGCAATGCCACGGCTCATTAGACTGTGTTGACGCAAAGGCTGCTTGCACATACTCACTTGGTGCCTCACACGCCACAGATCATAGGATCAGGCTGTAAGATGGTCACTCTTTATCAAACTGAGGGCACAATCCGATCGATTTTTAGCTTGTCTCGAATTTATAGCACTTTGGAGGGGGAGGTAAAGAAGCTGGAGGAGGCTCAGGATAAATGGATATCCCAGCCTCTCTGGTCTCCTCCCCGTCCCGGCCCACCAGAATTCTCCCATTTCACCCTCTCTCAGGTGGAGTTTTTGAGCTTGGAGAGGCAGCTGGTGCGGTTCTCTCTGTGCTGGCTGCGAGGGGTCGGGGGTCAGATCTCCGGCTCCCAGGGATGGGGACTTGGACTTGAGGACTCGACTCGTGAGTCGGACTGAGTCCCCCCTCTGACTCGACTCGGACTCGAGTCCCAATATTTTTAATGGGACTCGAGACTCGACTCGGGACTCGAGACCAAGGACTCTTCAGCATCCCTGGGCTGTGCCAGAAGGAGTGGAGAGGAGCGTGATTGCCGGCAAAGAGCGCATGGAAGCGAGGTGCGCCACTGCTCAGCCACTATGGACGGCTACCAGGAGTGCAGCCCCAAAAGTGTGTCAAGATTTATTTTGATTGGTGTGTTGCGTACTTGGGAGAGGCAGAAGAAGGACCTGAGATTACTCTGTGTGGCTGCTCTGAGTGTGTTTCTGGTTCCAGCAAGTTCATCACCAGTGGAGCGGGTGTTCAGTGAGGGTAGAATTGTGATGAGATCTCACCGTTCCAGAATGGGGGCCAAACATTTAGAAAAAATCATGTTCCTCAAATGCAACATGGATAAGTTTTAGGAAGTACAGCAAGTTTATTTTTTAAAATCATTTTTCTAAAATGCGACCTTTCAGACATTTTGGGTTTGGCTGCCTCTGCTTGCCTGTCTGGGGTTCCCAGCCTCCTCTGCCTGCCTGGTCTCTTCTTGACCAGTTCCACAGTTTGAATTGTCCAAGACAAAGGCCTCTGCCTGCCTGCTTTGGGGTTCCCTTTCTCCTCTGCCTGCCTGGTTATTTTGGGTTTTTCTGCCTGGCCTGTTCTTGCCAAAATCAGTTGCAGAGTTTTGAAATAAAAAGGCACACTTGTGCCTAGAATTTATTTAAACCACACATCTGAAGTAGCCTTATTTTGTTGGGGAAAAAACCCATTGATTTTAATAGGGACTCGTGGAGCCTGCTTTGGGAGTGACTCGTGACTTGTGACTTGTGAGTCACCATTTTGGACCAAGGACTCGGACTCGGACTCGAGACTCGGGTCCAAAGACTCGTGACTCGACTCATGACTCGAGACCAAGGACTCTTCAACATCCCTGCCGGCTCCCCCTTCCAAGGTCGGAGCACTGTCTCTGACCTTGGAGGAGGGAATCCGACCTATCCTATGGTCCCTGGGATGCTCACTCAGTGGCCATAGGACTGATCTCTTCGTCATCTCACTTTAACCTGAACAACACAAGACAGTGGGGAAATTCCTCTGAGGAACGGGGGCATAGAAGACTGTAAAATGAAGCACAGCCCCATCCAGGCCGTCCAATTTGCTCTCCCCAAAGCTCCATCCCCGTTTCGCTTATATTTATGTGCATGTCGACGACGAGGAGAGTCTTTCTTCTGCTTGGCACCCCTCTGATGTATTGCCGTGATACATCATCAAAAGCAACATTCTGCTGATAATGTATTGCTGTGTTACACCGTTAGCGTGACTTTGTTTGATAATATGCCCAGGCTATACATCTTCTGACAGATGAACAATAATGACAACAGCCTCTGTGACTGTCATGTGAAGAATGAGAAAGATGGAGCATGCAGGGCAGGAAGGAACTGGGTGTGTGTGGCCATATTCCCTAAAGCTGAATGTGGAGTAGCAAGCAAGAAGACATGAACATGTTGGATGCAGAGCTGGGGGGAGAAGGGGAGCACAGGAAGTGACATCAGTAGGAAAGTTAAGGGACATGTGGCACAGGAAGTCACAATTCCCAGTCAGCCACACGGAATGCTGGGAGTTGTAGGACTTCTTTCTGTCTAAACAGGCATAGGATTGCACCTTAAATTAGTTGTAAATTAAAAGGAAGGAAGGAAGTCCTACAACTCCCAGCATTTCCCATGGGTGGCTGGGGAATGCTTGGGATTGTACGACTTCTTTCTGTCTGAACATGCATAGGATTGCACCCTTAAGATGGTTAGACTACAAAAGAGCAATACATGAGCTGACATTACCCTAAGCACTCATTTCAAACATAACCACTGATTTGCAGAGTCACCGGAGATCATATTGATTGAAAATATTAGCACAATATATATTAGAAATCCCAATATAAATAAGATTGAATTTAGCAGCCTTTTACACGTCTCCCTTTCAGAGAGAACAGGTAGCATAGCGGAACCAGGGATCACAAAAATGCAGCCCTGACACTTTTTTTTATTAACAGAGATGCTGATGTCATTGCTCCCCCAAACCCGCTCAGAATTCCCTGTTCCTTCTGAGGCCTGCAGTCTTTTAAATATTAATTTTGCATAACTGGCAGGGTAGCTTTCTTCATAAATTAAAATTATTGAAACTTGCATTGCACGATTTGGTCATTAATCAAATGTATTGTGGCTAGGCTCTTGTTTCTTGAACCTAATTTTCCATTTCCCGAGTTATTCAGGTGCTCCGTCTTTCAGTGTGTATGCACGTGTGTGTGTGGATGGAGAAAGTAAAAGAGAGAAGCCCTGTTCACTTGTTCATCATGAGTAGGCAATCATGTAGGGGAGACAGGGCTCACAGGGATGCAGCAGCATCATTTTATTTATTTTTTATTAGCAGGGATGGTGACATCATCTGCCCCCCCCCTCACTTCCTTGTTCCCTCTGAGCTTAGTTGCAATCTAGCTGGAGGGAAATGAATTTCCCCACCAACAATATATTGTTCCCTGTTGCAATGCATCATATTTTGGGGTGGCCTGGTCTTGAATCAGCAATTTTAAAATCTATTAGCTTTACAAAAGACCTGCTCCTGTGGGGGATGAAAACTGCTAGAACTGGTTTGCTGATATGGATCCACGCAGCTGCCTGCGTTTTTGGACTCTGCCTGGGTGTTTGGTTATGGGGACTGCGAAGATGAGTGCCTTCCCTTCAAAATGTACCACTACGCCACCAAGATCAACATATACCAGAAATGTGAACCATTTCCCCAAGAAATTATTCTTGAAATTAGGGTGCACTAGGCACTACTGTGAGGAAGGGGGGATTCCTGGCTTCAGAAGTAGCCCCAACCTCTTTGCAATGTGAAGTTCTGCCTTAAGTAAGTGGGCAGAGGAGGCTAGTGAGACCCAACAAGTGCAGCTTCCCAAGTGCAGTGCAGAACTTTGATGTCTGAGTCCCTGTTTCAGGTGTAGTTGTGTTGCGTGGTGCCTGCAGACCTTAGGAAGTTCTAAAGACCCACTCCTGAGTATATTCAAGACTAAATTGCAGGGCATTTTAACAACATTTGTTGAGGGGTTACTTTTCTTTATCTCCTAATTAATGCCCATAGCAATGTTAACTGCACAGGTCAAACTGATCAAACCTTTCCTTTTTGAACAAAGTGATTCCTGCCTTGGCTGGAGCGGGACCTGAAACATTCAGCCTGCACTCTCTCTCTCTCTCTGGCACTTTTGGGAGACTGGCTGAGGTGAAAAGGGGCCTCATAGATATCCTGGTAATTTTCACTGAGGGCAAGACAGCTGAGGGACAAATCTCTCTCTCTCTCTCTCTCTCTCTCTCTCTCTCTCTCTCTCTCCTTTCCCCTTACAATGCCTCTGGGAATGACACTGAGTCAGGACATAGTGTTTTTCCCATTGAGGCATTTCATAGAACTGAAGGTTGGTAGGTACAGGGCGCTCACTGCAGTAACCCAGGGCAGAGCCTTCTTGTTGTGGCACCTTTGGAATTCACTCCCCAGGGAGGTTTGCTTGGTATGACTCTGATGTCTTTTTGGTGCCAGGTGAAGGCTTTATTTGTCCAGAGACCCTTTAGAACTTTCAGTCTCATTCATCATTTTACTTGGCTCTAACTTTCTCCTGCTTCTGGTGCTTTCCACTGTTCTTATATGAATTTGATTATAGTATTTTATTGTTAAGACTTGAGCAGCTGCTATGAGAGACAGCTGCCTGGAACAGTGTGATATAAATTCTCTAAATCAGGGCTCTCCAACCTTGGGTCCCCAGATGTTGCTGGATGACAGCTCCCAGAATCCCTTGCCATTAGCCATGCTGGCTGGGTATGCTGGGAACTGTAGGCCAGCAACATCTGGGGATCCAAGGTTGGAGAGCCCTGCTCTGAATGAATGAATGAATGAATGAATAAAACAAACAAACAAACAAACAAACATGCACTTTTTCATCATCAGGCGATCACTCGTGACCGAGTAAGATTGTCTTCCGGGATAAAAGGAGGAAATTCTAAAGAAGATTGTGTAGACTCTAGCGATGGGTCCGTAAGTGACTGTGGAGGCCAATTCTAGATCCACACAGCTTCCCACAGTGAGGACACAGGTTACCAGATAGAAGATGGTCCTGTAGAGGATTCATTTGACGTGCTTTTCGATTAGCACGTTTAGTCATTCAGTGTGCAGCAACAGAGGGTTGTCTGGAAATATAGGTGGAGAGCTTCAAAAGTTGGGGCAAGAACTGTGTGTCTGTGTTTAATCTACATGGTATTCTACCTCTAAAGCAGTTCTTTTCTTGTTGGTGATTTCTGGAAGCAGTTTATCAAAATTCTTCTGTATGGTTACAGATGTGTCCTATAAGACTGATCTGCAGACCCAAAGAATATCTGCTTATAATTTTGCATGCAAAACAGTTCTTCTAATTGGAAGCATTTTTATTCAGAGAATTCTGCTTGATTACCGATATTCTATAAAAGAGAGCATCATCTCCTCTCTAGACCCCTTATCTGTGAAGTAGATTCCCCTCCCTTCCAAAACTGAAGAGGCACAGCCCTTTGTTGTCCCGTGTGTCCCCTGGAGTCTCTCGGAATGGTGCTTCATGGTAGATGATAAGCCATCTTAAATGGATGGATACGAAAGCTCTTCCACATGGCTGGAGAGCGATCCAGTCTGCAAGGTGTTTTTTTTTTTTTTTTTTTGAGACAAAGTTAATGCACTTCATGGCTCGTCCCAGGAGACGGGGGTTCACATCTGGCAGACAGCTCAAGATGAACTCTAGTGAGTTCATCCGCATCATCAAACTGTTCTGTAATGTAGTGCCATTCCAATTCAATTAGCACGCTTTGCTCGGCAGCTGCCTGCAGCTGGAGAAATAAGAGGGGGCAGCCTGTAGCTGGCTTTAAGTCATGGGTGGGGCAAACCTTTTTTTGGCCTGAGGGCCACATTCCCTTGTGGCTAACCTTCTAGGGACCGTATGCCATGGTGGACAGGATACCTTCAATGGGTCCCCTTTCTCAGTGAGTCTGCCTTCTTTCCACCACTGTCCGCACATGCTATCGCTCCTCATACTCATCACTGCAACCTCTTGCTGGCTTGACAGGCAGAGAGCCAGAGAGCAAGTAGGCAGTGGCGTCTCCTGCTCCTCCTTCTCACCACCACCGTTGTCTGGGCCAGAGTGAAAGGCAGGTGAACAAGGCAGGCTGCAATGGTGAAGAGGAGGAGCAAACCCAGGAGGCTCTTGTCAGTGGGTTCCTGCTGGGGTGTGGGCCCTTGGCAGGTGCCCGACCATGCCTACCCTTGATGCCAGCATTGCATCCACACATAACACACACAGACACATTCATTCATTCATTCATTCATTCATGCAAGCACACGACTGAAAAAAAGCCTTCCATTGGCTCCAATAAAATGTTCCCCCCCCCCCAAATTGAATTGCAGTGCAGGTAATTTTTTTTTGGAGGGGCACAGCATGTGGGGAAGGTTAACCCTTCCCTCCTCCCCACCACCACTCTTTTCAATCAGTTGGAGGTCCTAAAGACACCCATATAGGGCCCCTTTCTCACGGAAGCTAAATGTGCAACCACAGGATGAGGCACGGCCAGCAGTCGCAAATCCTGCTTTCCCACTAAAGGGGTCTGTGTGTGATCACCCTTCGTGACACAACGAGACCCCAAAGTGAACCAGCGATCACATCCCAAAAGAAGGTTCAAAGTTTTATTTACCGAAAACAAATCAAAATGAATTCTGACACGTTTGAAGGATCAGGCCTTCTTCAGGGGAAATCGCTGGGGGAATTAAGCACTACAAATGTCATGTTTGGGCATTTAGCCATAATGCAGGTTATGTATACACTGGGATCCTAGGAACCATATGGCCAGTAAGTTGCACAGCCTTAAGGATGTTTTGGCCCATTTCTTTTCTTTTCTTGTGCAAACAGGGGCTCTGCAAGTTACAAGGCAAGACACATCTGAAACCAGTGGAGGCTGGTGGCTCAGTGTCAGTGGGTCTGCGTATCCGCTCTGGGTTTCACTCTGAACTTTTGAAGAGCTATCCATGGTGCAGAACTCTACCCCCCCAAAATCCAGAGCAGATACACAGCCCCGCTGACACTGGAGCTATCAGCCCCTGCTGCCTGAAACTCAAAACCATTTGTCATGAGCCATCTGAAGCCACATGACAGTTGAAATCTGACCAATTGGCACTGCACACTGATCTATGCTGTGGTACTGGCACCTCCTCCTCCTCGTGGTTGTCCCTTCCTCCTTCCCTGCCACACCGACACTTCACCTGTCTGTGCTGCCAGTGTTGCCTCCTCCTCCTCCTCCTCCTCTCCTAGCCTGCTGTGTGCAGGGAAGTCCTCCCAAGCCACACACACCTGTAAACAGATCGTAGATGTTCATAGAATGGAGGGTGGAAGGGCTGATGTGGAAGGTCCAAGGTTCAACCCCCAGCATCACCAGGCAGGGCGTGAAAAATTCTTGCCTGAGACCTGGGACTGCTGCTGCCAGTCAGTGTCGACAATACTGGGCCAGGTAGTCCAATGGTCTGACTTGGTATAAAGCAGACTCCTGTGTTTAAAAAAGAATAAAGTCAGAGAATCATAGAATCATTAGAAAAGTAGAGTTGGAAGGGGCCTACAAGGCCACCGAGTCCAACCCCCTGCTCAATGCAGGAATCCAGGTCAAAGCATCCCTGACAGATGGCCATCCAGCTGCACCTTGAATGCCTCCTCCAGAGTGGGAGAGACCACCACCTCCCTAGGTAGTTGGTTCCATTGTCTTATTGCTCTAACAGTCAGGAAATTTTCCTGATGTTTAGGTGGAATCTGGGTTCCTGTAACTTGAGCCCATTATTCCGTGTCCTGCAAACTGGGATGATTGAGAAGAGATTCCTGGCCCTCCTCTGTGTGACAACCCTTCAAGTACTGGAAGAGTGCTATCATATCTCCCCTCAGTCTCCTCTTCTGAAGGCTAAACATGCCCAGTTCCTTCAGTCTCTCCTCATAGGGCCTTGTTTCCAGTCCCTTTATCATCCTCGTTGCCCTCCTCTGAACCCTCTCCAGTTTGTCTACGTCCTTCTGAAAGTGTGGTGCCCAGAACTGGACACAGGCAGCGCTCAAGATGAGGCCTAACCAGTGCTGAGTAGAGGGGAACTAGTACTTCACGTGATTTGGAAGCTATACTTCTATTAATGCAGCCCAAAATAGTGTGCTGTTCCATGTGATCCTAGTCTCAATTCCTGGCATCTCCCAGAAGGGCTGGAAAACAGCTGCCTGAAACCCAGGGCCGGCCCAAGACATTTTGCTGCCTGAGGCAAAGAACGAGATGATGTCCCCTCCTTCTCCGTATGCAAAAGCCAACTGACAGTCGAAGCTTTCTTCAGCACTGGTGATGGGACAGCATCCTCACAGGAACAGAGGAAGCTACCTTATACTTCCTATTGCCTTCTACTGAGACAGACCATTGGTCCATCTAGGCCAGTATTATCGACACTGATTGGCAGCAGTGGCTCACCAGGGTTCCAGGCAGCATTCTTTCCTAGCTCCACGTGGAGATGCCGAGGATCGAACCTGGGACCTTCTGCTTGCAAGGCAGGTGACCTATCACTGAGCTACGACCCCGCCTCCACCTGCACATATGGCAGCAGGCTAATGTAGGGAATGAAAGGTGCACAACTCTCTCCTCCACAAAACCTTGTTGCCACCTCCCAGCATCTGCTGCCTGAGGTGACCGCCTCACTCTGCCAAATGGTAGGGCCAGCTCTGCTGAAACCCCAGGGAGCTGCTGCCGGTCAGTGTCGACAATGCTGGGTTAGATGGACCAACGGTCTCTGACGCTTATGTTCCTATGAGAGAGCTGGGGACACCCATTGCATTGGGGGGGGCACAGTGGTGGCCCATGCCAACCTATTCATCTTTGTCATCATTACACACAGTTGCAGCTAGAAGTTGGGCCTTTACAACAGTGGCCCCTAAGCACTGGCACCTTCTAGCCGAGGAAGCACAAAAGCCAACATCCATGCTGGGATTCAGAAGTGGCCATAAAAGTTCTCTTTTCCAGTAAGCTTTGGGTTGATTCTGTTTTGTTTCTCATGCATTATGTTTTATTGTTTCGATGTCAACTCTTCTGTTTTACATCGGTTTTAGGCTTTTATGCTCTTTTCACCACTCCAAGCTCTGGGAAAAGTAATTTATCAATATCTAAGAGAAATGCAAGAGAAAATAAGGCATATGGCAGGTCTGTGCCATTCAAAGGAAAAGAGCAACACAAATGAAATAAAAATCCGACTGTCTTAAAACAAGCCATCGGGCAAAACCAAAGTATAGTGTACTTTGCACCAAATATATCCTGTGAATAATAGTCAAGGAAGGTTCTAGGTGGAAGGGTGACAGAAATTCACTCTTTTACAAGGAGGGTATTGGGCCAAGTCTCATGCAAAATTTATAAGGGTAGGGCTGAACTATGGTATGAACAAAGGTAGTAGCAGGTGTTAATAAGTGTTAGGAGATGATTATTATAAGAGCAATCAATTCTCATTTTGAGTATATCGCTGGAAGCCCACTGGAAGCTACGATAGGACGATTCCCTCAGGCGCCATGCTGAGCAATTAGATTCATTATGGTGGTTTTATAACTTTCTCTGCAACGTTTGGCAGTGGCCTCTTTGGGATGAAGCGGGGGATGCATTTTGACGGGCCATTGGTCTGTTCCTGCAGGGCATTCCCGATGTGACTACAAATCAGTCCTGGCCAGCTGCACTGCACTAGCTAATGGCCTGAATCGGAGAACAAATAAAAGAAAGGCTTTCCTAGAGTGGGCTCTGCTTTATCAGGGCATTCATCTCCATATGGAAAAAAGGATGCATAGAAGTAATTAAAATGTCATACTTTTATAATGCGACAGAATCTCTTCTTATAGCCTTCTGGGCATCATTCAAGGGCAGTGGCTAGAACTTATAAATCCCTAAACAGCTTAGGCTCTGCATATCTTGAGACTACTTCCACCTGTGCCCCATTGTAACAATTAAAATGGATCAAGAGTGTCCTGTTAGCATCACCATCTGTATACCAAATTTAAACATCAAGGGCTTTCCATGCTTTGGCAAATACACAGGGATGGTCTGTAACTCCTTGCATGCAAATGGTCCAGGTTCAGTCCCTGGCATCTCCAGGTACAGCTGGGAAAAACTTCCACCTGAAATCCTGGAGAGCTGCTGTTAGAGAATACTGAGCTAGATGAACCAGTAATCTGACCCAGTATAAAGCTAATCCTTAAACCTTCAAGGGAAGGTCCTCTCATGATCCTTTGGACTACTTCACACTCTATGGGTTGCATCCAATGTTAGTCCAACTTAAGTCCCATTCATCTCAATGGTTCTACTCTAACATTGGAGTAACAATGGATACAACCATGTGTTGTGACTTGGTACAAAACAAATACCTGAGCACAAAATATGGAGTGACATACACAGACACAAAGGAAGCTCTGATATTTTTTCTGGCTCCTGTTCCCATCCATCGTACCAAGAAAAGCCACTATTTTCTTAGATATGGACAGCTCCTTATAATTTGCCTTGGAATCATCAGATTCATTTCTCTGTTGGACATCCAGAAACGTAATTCAGACTTGGATGAAGACCAGATTGGGTCTCAGGACAATGCCAGCATGTAGAGGCCTCAGAACCCAGTGCAGCCTTCATACCACAAACTCACTCCATTCCTCCCTCTGCCCCACTACAAGTTACTGTAGGTCAGTGATGGTGAACCTTTTTGAGCCCGAGTGCCCAAACTGCAACACAAAACCAACGTTTTTATTTCAAAGTGCCAACACTGCAATTAAACCTGAATAAATATATGATAAAATAAATAATGAATATAATAAACAATAAATATAATATGAATAATGATAAAAGAGAGGATAATCCTGATGATAAAAATGATTTGATTGATAAAAAACCCCATGTAGACGCTTTCCTTACATTTGTCCAATTTTTCAGGCTGTAGAAAGTTTATAGTTCTTATTTATGCTAAAAATGATGAGTGGTTTATAATTCATGTATAAATAATGTTCATAAAGCCCATAGACAAAATTTCCTATATACTACAGCCTGTGGAGCTCCTAAGTCCAGGACAGGGCAAAACTATAAAAAATACACCAGAAAACAGAAGTGGGGGGAGGCATTCAAAGAAGTAAATTCAAACCTTAACAATGCAGTACAGGAGGCTGGGTAGGTACCCTCATGAAAGCTAAATTAGTGGAACAACCATCTGACCTGCGGTTTTTCCTCTTCATGTCATCCCAGCACTTCCCACAAAAATGCAACAGGAACAAGGAAAGCAGTTAAGAAAGGTTTTCTGGTAGCTAATGTGGAGGCAAAGCTCCTTGTAATCCCCCCCCCCCCAATTATAATTTATGGAAGCAGGAGACACGAATGCTATGGCACTCTCTCTCTCTCTCCCACACACACACACACACACACACAGAGACTTATCTGCCTACTTCTGCCTATCTCTGTCTCGCTGCAGAGACAGATGGGAGGGAAATGGCTCCAGCAGCAGCAAACCCAGAGAATCCTGAGCAGGAACTAAGTTTGCAGAAGACTCTGCAGCTCAACTCCAAAGTCATATATGTAGCATCTGCAAAGTTTTGCGCCTTGGGTTTCTCTTCCCTAGGCATGATCTTTCCAGCCTGAAGAGGGAAAGGGTAAAGAAGGACTAAGGTTGGTTTTTTATTTTATTTTATGCGTTGTTTTTAAAGAAGCACGTTTCCCTCCCTTTGATCACCCGCTGCCAAACCTGTTTGTGGGATCCCAGCTTTTCTCTGCAGCTGTTTCCAGGACGCTCCAGCACGCTCCCTTCGTCCACGGGGGCTGCTGCTGCGGAGATTCCCCCACCCCACCCCACTCGTAAATCCCCTGTGCCAGGAAGAAGCGCGTGTGCTTGGGAGTCCTCCCGACCTCAGCCTCCTTTTTCCACCTCGGCTGCAGCGTCCCCTCCCCGCAAGCCTCGCCATGGCCAGTCCTGAAGGCAGAGAGAGAGAGAGAGAGAGACAGACAGACAGACAGACAGACAGACCTTCCCTGCCTTGCTACTTCCCGCAGGAGGGAAGGAGCGGTGTGAAGCGAGGCTGCCGCCGTGTTCCGCTCTGCCCTGCCCTGCCCTGGACACTTCCTGGTGGCAAAAATGATGCGACGGGACCCAGCGGTCCGGCGTGGCGGCGTGGTTACTTGCCGCTCCTCCTGTTGTGTGTTCCAGTCTATGGCTCACATGCCCACAGGGAGGTCCCTGCGTGCCACCTGTGGCACGCGTGCCATAGGTTCGCCATCACTGCTGTAGGTAAAGTGGATGACCAAGAAGACCAGAATCATGCTTTGAAGGCCAGAGGCTTTCCCATGTTTTAATTCCCCTCACAACAGATTCTTGGGTTAAGAACATAAGAAGAGCCATTCTGGATTAGGCCAATAGTCCATCTAGTCCAGCATTCTGTTCACACACAGCTTTTCTACATGAAGCATTTATTGTGCTCTCATCATTCTGTACTCATGGTTGTTCATGGGTTCTTTAGATGACATTCTGACCCTTCAGTTTCTCTTCTGTTTTTAAACAGCCATTTCGGTGAGAGGTGTTTTTTTTTAACAGAGAAAATGTGGTATTATTTGTGAATGCAAAAGACCACTTGTTTATTTGTGCTATTCTGCTATACTACAGTGCCACCTAGAGGTTATGTGACAGAAAAGTGCTCAGATCTCAATTTTGCAATGAAACCAAAAGTAGATACAGTGGATTAAGAGCCTCATGTGCAAAGGCTCACAGTGGCCAACCATCTGCCTGTGGGAAACCCACAAGTAGGACATGAGTACAATAGCACCTGCCCATTCATGTTCCCCAGCAACAGGTGTACATAGGCATACAGCCTCTGATACTGGAGGTAGCATATAGCCATCAGGAATAGTAGCCACTGATAACCTTATTCTCCATGAATTTGTCCAATCCCCCTTTAAAGCCATCCAGATGGGTGGCCATCACTATATCTCGTGGTGGCAAATTCCATAGTTTAATTATGCATGGTATGAAGAAGTCCTTGCTTTTATCTGTCCTGATTCTTTCAGTGTCTGATGTGCCTGAACTAGACATGGGTCGACAACTCACAGCAGGGGTGCTCAACTAAGTGAGTGTCGCTGCTTGAATTTTTACAAGCAGAATCGAGGCAGAGACACCTTTGTTCCCTTCTGTCCACAGCCCCTCGAGTTCATGCCTCTGCTTCCATGTAGGCGGGCCAGATGTCTTGCTTTACAGAGGGCAGTCGTGTATTTTGGAGAGATGTCAGAAAGTGTCCTCTATTTGCAGCAGCAGTGTCCAGTCCAAGTCTGATTTGAAGTCAAAGAATCGTAAGGAGAGAGAGAGAGAACAGTAACCTTGAAGTTACCCATTCACTTTTAGCACCTGAATAGCACACAACTTGAGCAGGTGCAGGGGTCCCTTGGTCAGTCTTCTCTAGAGCTGTGCCAGATGGCCTCTCGATATTCTCCACCCCATCGGTGGGCAGAGAAATTGGGAGAACAATTTCACCGAATTTCTCCAGGGGGAGGAGGAATTCTCCAAGAGTTTCTCACAGAGAGGGCTCACCAACTCCTTTCTTTTTCCCCCCGAACGGTTTTTGGCTTTTTGCACTGCTGCTGCAAGTTGCAAGAGTGTCAACTGTGTTGGCAGCCTAGCCCCAATTTTGCATCCTGGACTGGGACTTGGGAGATCCGGGTTGTAGTCCCCGCTTGGCTGTGAAACTCACTGGGTGACTTTGGGCCAGTCCCTGACTCTCAGCCTAACCTCCCTCACAGGGTTGTTGTGAGGATAAAATGGGGAGGAGGAGGAGGGCTATGTAAGGTGCCTTGGGTTCCTTGAAGGAAAAAGGCAGGGTATAAATATAATAAATAAATAAATGCTGGTAGAAGGGGGCAGTGTTATGTCCACCTCCAGGGAAGACGTGGAGCCTGTGCTGTGCCAAAATCTGCCCTCCAATTTCCTGAAAATTCTCTTCCCCCATTTTTCTGCCTCATTCTCAGGGCATTTCATAATCTATTTTGAATTTATTTTGGTCGTGGGGGCTTTTTTGGCATTCCGAATCACTGCGAGGTGGCCAAGGCCGCTGGGGGCGTGTTTTATCTTCCTATTATACTTCTCCCTCTTGCTCTGCAGCCTCTGAGGCTGCCTGCGCTTCCTGATCTGAAAAAGTGCTGTGGGAGAAATTACCTCACAATGCCTTCCCCCTGGGCTGTAATTGAACTGCGGGAAGCCAAAGAAGAGACTGACAGGCTGCCAGAGCAGAGATATGATGATCGTACAATGAAAGGCAGGACACTCATGCACACTCCTCGGCCACCTCATAAGGCAGGTAACTGTCACAAGAACCCTGAACCCAACCCGTGAGAATTTCTCTGAAATTTTCTTCTCCTTTGAATTCATTTTCGAAAGTGACTTCTTTCCTATCAAACTGAATGAGAATTGTAAAAAAAAAAAAAAAAAAAAAGTAGGAGAAATCAGGAGCAGTGCCTAGGTACTGAAAAGACCCAGGGCTCAGGCCCACTGGACAAAAAATGTGGACAAATGTGCATATGTAAAGTCTCTCTCTCCCCCCTCCTCTGTATGTGTCTTTAAAGGACCCTGTCTCCTAAGGACACCCTTATTTGTAAAAAAAAAAAAAAAAAAAAAGGATGTACAGACAGGGGAGAGGAGGGCATTTGATTTCAGGAAGGGAAAAAAAAAAACGCAGGCAGAAAGATTTGAGGGCAGGGCAGCAGGAGGTGAAGCACATGTAGGCAAAAAGCCAGCTAATCCAGGGGGCTCAGATGCAGCAGAGATCCTCAGGGCCCCTGTACCTTTATTTCAGCAAATGCCCATGGATAGCAGGGTGGTGGGGCAGAGGGCCTCCCAGAGATTCGGGGCTCCAAGTGAAAGATTGGGGGCTCCAGTCCTAGTGGGCCACCCCCTAACACCACCTCTGGGATATATATATATATATATATATATATATTTTAGCACCGCACTAGTCTTCTCCACTATGGTGAGATGCATTGCATTTCCATTTATATTATAGTTATCATTTCTAAAATTGTACCTAGAAGACATATAAATGCTGTGGAAAGTAGCTTTGTCCCCTTTCCTGTACTGCTGCACAGTTCCTATTTATTGGCAGAGAGAAATGGGGGCAGGCCGCTGCTACACAACAAAGATAACACACACGAACTGGGCCCCAGGCTTCCAAGGTCCTTTGAATAATGGCTTCCCTCTTGGAACATGATTCCCCTTCACAAGGTTCTGTTCATCAAAGAACAAACTGCCCATAGTTTGTGCCACTGTCCATTAAGGCGGGTATTTAAGGCCTGGACTCCAGCAATTTTTCTACTCCTTTATCAAGGTCCTTGGGAAATGAAAGCACTATAGAAATGTTAGATGATATGTCTTAACTAAATTGTTTTCTCCCACAATATACGTTGCAGTATTCTCCCTTCTAATCTTTCCTCGGCATTCTTCTCTTTTCCCTCTGCAGGCTCTGCTTCCTTCCGCCCCCTTCTGTCCTCCTCAGCCAAGCCATTATCTTTTTTTTCAGATGTGGCCCATTAATTCTCTACAAATTCATGCACACTCAGCTCTCCACTCCTAATGACTACAGAGAAATAATGAATGTGGCCCATAGAGACGGTTGTCTATTGTTTCACTGCCAATTGATTGATTGATTGAAATCTCGTGTAAAATATTTCTGGTGTCTACTTTTGATAGAACCCAGTAGCTTCCTTAGAACAATAAGCATTTGTGCGGCCGGGCCACCTTAAAATATTTACCTTTGGGTGTTGTATACGGGTTTATTTTTATTTATAGATTTGCCTTTATCATGTAGCACACCAAGGCTGCAATCCGATGTGCACTTTCCATGGAATAAAACCCATTTAATTCAATGGGTCTTACTTCCAAGTAGACATAGAAGATGGTGTTGACTTAGTGGTGGTGTTTGTTTGTTTGTTTGTTTTAGTTCAGTCATCATTGTCAGTCACCCAAATTTCCATTTTACTCATTCAAAAGTGAGGCTAAAAACGTGTATGTAATGGCCTCCATGTGGATGAATCCAGATAAAGAAGTGTAGTCTGTTCCTAGGAGTGGATTTTTGTGAGAAGCTGGACCCGATGTGGGAGCTCCATATTTGAAGCTCCCCATATCTTTTCATTTCTCAAAAGGGAGCCGCAGAGGCCCCAGTTAGAATGACGGCCACCAGGCTGGCCTCAGTGGGGAGATCATTCCATAATTGAGGGGCAGCCACTGAGAAGGCCCTCTCCTTTGTTGCCACCCTCTAAGGCTGCCTTGGAGGTGGCACTTGGAGGAAGGCCTCAAATGCAGATCACAGTGTCTGGGTAGATTCAGGTCGGGAGAGCTGTTCCATCAGGTATTGTGGTCGCAAGCCACGTAGGGCTTTATAGGCTAAAACCACCACCTTGAATTGGGCTCAGGAGCATACAGGCAGCCTGTACAAGTGGTCCAGGATTGGTCTTATATGTTCAGACCTTCTGGTCCCAGTTATTAATCTGTCTGCCACATTTTGCACAAGCTGCAGCTTCTGAACAATCCTCAAGCGTTTTATAATATGTTTTACTATCTTATTGTATTTTATACTTTTTTGAACAGTTTTGTGAACTGACCAGAGAATTTCAGCTAATGAGCAATATAGAAATAAATAAAAATAAATAAACGGACTTCTTCACACAGTGCATAGTTAAATTATGGAATTTGCTACCACAAGATGTAGTGATGGCTTCCAACTTGGATTTCTTTAAAAGTTAATTAGACTGTTAGACACATATCAATGGCTACTAGTCCTCATGGCTAAATGCGACCTCCAGTATCAGAGGCAGTATGCCTATGTACACCAGTTGCTGGGGAACATGAGTGGGAACACAGACCTGCGCACCCAGCCAGCAACTGGGACACTTTTCCAGGGAGGGAAGTAAGCTGGTAACTTACCATCTTCCAGCCAGCTTCCCCCCCCCCCACTGGCTATTCCTTGCTGGACTGGGGCCCTGCTTCCCCTGAAGGCTGCAAGCAACATGGAAGGAGCTGCCCCTAGGGACTGACTGATTGCAGACCTGTGCCAGCTGTCCTCCCTTGGAAGGTCTTCATCTGCTGGCCCAAAGAGCAGGGCAGTGATATTGCCAAAGGGGACAATGCTAAAGGGGGTCGCCCCTTTGGAGGACCCACTTTGGGGGAGCTACAAGGGCAAGTGCCACTTCCCTAATATCATCTATTTAGTTTCCATGGGGGGTGGAATTCCCTGAGGGTGTGCCATAGGGGGCAGACATGGGGCCTAGTGAGGAATGTATGGAGTCCCACAGGGGTCAGTCTTATCCCCCATGCTATTCAGCATATACATGGAACCGTTGAGTGGGGTCATCCAGAGTTGTGGAGTGCATTGCCATCAGTACGCTGACGACATGCACCTCTATTTCTCCTTTTCATCCTCAGCAGGTGAGGTTGTGGATGAGCTGAACCGGTGCCTGGCTGCGACAATGGACTGGATGAGGGCTAACAAACTGTGGCTCAATCCAGACAAGACTGAGATGCTCTTAGTGGATGGTTCTTCTGACCGGATGGAGGGTGTTCAACCTGTTCTGGATGGGGTTGCACTCCCCTTGAAGGAGCAGGTTCGTAGCTTGGGGGTGCTCCTGGAGCCATCTTTGTCACTTGAGGCTCAGGTGGTCTCAGTGGCACAGAGTGCCTTCTACCAACTTTGGCTGGTGGCCCAGCTATGCCCCTATCTGGACAGGGATAGCCTGGTTTCAGAAATTCATGCTCTGGTAATCTCAAAGTTAGATTACTGCAATGCACTCTACGTGGGGCTGCCCTTGAAGACTGTTCAGAAGCTGCAGCTTGTGCAAAATGTGGCAGCCAGACTAATCACTGGGACCAAAAGGTCCGAACATATAACACCTGTTCTGGCTCGCTTGCACTGGCTGTCTATATGCTTCCGAGCCCAATTCAAGGTTCTGGTTTTGACCTATAAAGCCCTACATGGCTTGGGACCACAATACTTGATGGAATGCCTCTCCTAGCCACAATCTCCCTGGACACTACGTTCAACATCTGGGGCCTTCCTCCGACTGCCGCCTCCACGTGAGGCTCGGAGGGCAGCGACAAGGGGGAGGGCCTTTTCTGTGGTAGCCCCTGAACTGTGGAACAAGCTCACCCCTGAGGCCCTGCCTGGCGCCAACTCTGCTAGCTTTTCAGCACCAGCTTAAGACTGCCCTCTAGGAATAAGAGGAGAAATAACTAAATGGTATATGGTGGGGTGGTAAATTCTTTTAAAGGTCATGTTTTATTGACTTGTTTTTAGTTTTTGTGACATTTTAATAATGTTTTTATTGTTTATATTTAATTGTACTCTATTGTACTTTTTAATTAATTGTTGTACACTGCCCAGAGAGCTTTGGCTATTGGGTGGTATAAAAAAATGAATGAATGAATGAATGAACAGACAAACAAACAAACAAACAAACAAACATGCTATTGCACCATTGACCTGCTTGTGGGCTTTCCACAGGCAGCCAGTTGGCCACTGTGTGCACAGAATGTGGGAGTAGATATGCCTTTGGTCTGATTCAGCATGGATCTTCTTAAGTACCCATGTGGTTCTTGGCCACAAAGTTGTGGCCCATGCCATTGACAATGACCCAGCTGACACCGGACCCCAAGAGTCTAATCCATCCCAGAAGCCACAAATGTGCCACCCTAAGCGATCTTTTGGAACATTTTTGCAGCACAGCTAGCTCAGTTTCTGTGCCGTTCTTTTAAAGTACCTTACAGCATCAGAGTTTAAGGGCCTGTTCTCCGTCGGCTGCTCTGCCATGACAGCTATTTTGAGCTTGTTATTTCACAGGTTATCATGAACTTGCAAAGATTCATTTTCGCTCTCCTGTCATCACTTTTCCGAGGCTATGTATTTTTTTCTTTTTTTCTTTAGCAGTTTCATACCTTCCCAAAGCGCAGTAGCAGAAAAATTAGATGCCGCATTGCTTCGGGGTGGGTGTCGTGCAGTTCCCAAGTAGGCTGCCTTTGTCTGCCGAAAGGTGGTGCTTTCAACGAGCTCCTCAAGGGAAGTCCTTGTCTTAACAATGATTTATTCATAGATTTCATAGATCATAGAGTTGGAAGGAAGGAGCCTACAAGGCTATCGAGTCCAACCCGCTGCTCAATGCAGGAAACTAGAGGAAGGGTCTCCCATCCAAGTCATAACCAGGCGTGACCCTGCTTACATCTTGCTTTCTAATTATGGACAAACATGTAAAGGAATCAACCCACATTATCAAGAGACATGTCCTGATCACACCAATCTCTGAGCTTGGGGAGCAAGCTGAAAAGAGGTACATGCATGCATTGTGGTTGCATCCCTTTTGATAAAGTTTCCAGTGTGCCTTGTAGTTCAAACATTGATGTAGCCAAACAAGATGACCATCCACATTCAAAGCAGATTCCAGAAGCAGTTTGCTCTTTAAATCATTGAATATTCTGAGGGAATTAAAGAGTCAACCCCAGACAATTCTCCAAGATGCCGGCCAGCATTCCTCACTTATTCATTTTCCCCATTAGAAAGTGCTGCAGCACAGCAATTGGTGAGGAAAAACGCCTCTCAAACATGCAGCCAACCAACAGGCAAAGGAGAAAATGCCCACTGTGAAACGAGACTACAGATATCATTTGCTTTTCAGGACAGGACAATATGTCTGCGTACATATTTCTTAAGCACCTGGTTAAACTGGAGGCATTCTGTTGGGTAGGGAAGTCATATGAGCTGTGTGGTGTAGTGGTTAGCACATCAGATTAGGAGCAGGAGGTCCCAGGTTCTGCTCTTCACTCAGCCATGAAGCTCACTGGTTGACCTTGGGCTAGTCACCTGCCTCATAGGGTTGTGGTGGGGATAAAATGTGGGGGCTTGTATGCTGCCCTGAGGTCAAGGTGGGATAAAAATGTAGATGAGGAAGATGATAAGGAAGAAGTGTTGGCATGTGAGCAGAGTTGGGAGATTTATAATCCTATCTGTGTGCTAACATCAAAAAAGATGTTGATGATGAAGTGAAGAGGCATCCTAGGGGTTCCTTTGGAGATGACTGCGCTCCATGAAAGGATGTTGGAGGAAGGAGACATGATATCAGGTGCAGTGCTAAAAGCACAACCCTACTGCTGCTTCAACACCAAAATGCCTTACCCACAGTGGTGTAGTGGTAAATTTCAAAGTGCAGGTACTCATCATCACGCTCCACAAGGAAAGTCCAAAAATGCAGGCTGCCATGTTGAACCATATCAACGAACCAATTCTAGCAGTTTTCATCTCCCCCAGGAGCAGGTCTTTGGTAACGCTAATAGGTCTTAATTTCCCAGTTCAAGACCAAGCCACCCCAAAAGACTTTGCATTACCACAGGGAACAGTATATTGTTGGTGGGAAAATTCATTTCCCCCCAGCTACTGTGAGGATTGCTGCTAAGCTCAGAGGGAATATGGAAGGTGGGTGGCAGATGATGTCATAGTCCCTGCCAATAAAAAAAAATTGATGCTGCTGCATCCCTGTGAGCCCTGTTGCTACATGGTTGCTTACACATGAGGAACAAGTGAACAGGGCTTCTCTCTTTTACTTTCTCCATCCACACACACACACACACGTGCATACACACGGAGAGACAGAGCACCAAATAACTTGGGAAATGGAAAATTAGGTTCAAGCAACAAGAGCCTAGCCACAATACATTAGATTAATGACCAAATCGTGCAATGCAAGTCTCAACAATTTTAATTTATGAAGAAAGCTGCTCTGCCAGAGTTATGCAAAACTAATATTTCTTCACGCAGCCTCGAGCCTGCCGAGGAAGTCGGGCGCTGCTCATTACAGGCTGAGCACGAACAGCCTGCTTGCTCTTGTTTAGTTAAAATCAGCTATAATGAGCTTTCAAGAAATCAGTGCTCAGGAAAATGACTGTATATTTATGCATCTTTGCTTGTTTGCACTTTTAGATTTATTTGTGATGCAGAAGGCTTTTTCAGTGAGATCTGTAGAGGCACGCCGCCCTTCTTCCCAAAGTTGGGGGCAGGAGATATAATGCTTGGTAAAACTCAAGAAATGCATATAAATATGGCAATTCTGGGGTGCATATGGAAGGAAGACCTGCATCAGTGCATGGTCCCTTGATGTCTCTGTCTGTAATGGATTTTTGTGTGCTCTTCATGGGCAGACATTTTGCACCCCCAATGGGACTCTTGTCGGTGGAGACGGGGCCATCTTTTGTCAGGTTTTGTCCTCAAATGACACAGCTCCTTTCCCCCCAAATAAACAAACTGTTGTGATACTGTATAATGTTTCTGAGAAGCTCAGCCACAATTACGAATGGAGGAATCTGTCATTTTGGTTTCTTGTGCATTTAGATTTTTTAAAATCTCACATTCTTTCTGTCCCCAATTGGAAGAAATGTGCAATTTTGGTAAATTTTTATTTTAAAAAATAATGAACTGAAACGAAATTCTCACCCATCTGTACCAGTGAAATTCAAGAAGTATAGTGATTCCCAGTACGGAGAGGACCATGTTGTACCTGCCTGCCATGTAGCTGATAAAGATGAGGAGCCTGTCAGAAAAGAAGAGGTGGCAACACTAATTTCTGCACTAACTTGGTTGAATACATAAGGATCCAAACCCAGACGCTTAAGAGCTAAGCACTCAAAGCCCTGGGCCTGGATGGGCATATCTTCCAGTTCTTGTTTCTCCCACATCCAATAATAATAATAATAATAATAATAATAATAATAATAATAATACAATCTCAAGTTCTTTTTGTCTTAAATATGGAGAACTTTATGGATTTTGATCATTCTTACTTTTTATATTACTGTTTATGTGTTGCTGACTCTAAGCCCAGTTTCTTACTCACTAGAGTCTACAGTATGGCGCTGAGATCTTTCAGGGTCTCAAGCAAAGTGCAGCCACATACCCACACTCTTAGTTTCAGGGTCCCTTCATTGCTTCCCTCCTCCTAAATCTCCCCCCCCCCCATGTTTGTTAAGTCTGCACTAAACTATAGGCAAGCGTTACGTGTGAATGCAGCCTATGTCCAGCTAGCACAGAACCGTGTTACAATTTCCCTCGAGGAAGAATACAGAAGTTTGAAACATGCTGAAGCATTTTTAAAAGCAAGTAGAAAATAGTTTTCTTGCACTGACTGGCATTTCCCTTTCGCTACCATGCATAGCCACACCCCTTCCAGCTGCGTCTTCTTGTCTCGGCTTCTTCTCCATCCCCCCATAATGTGACGGGAAATGGCTTTTAAATATACAAGTGGGGCTTGCAACAAAATTATTTATTTATTTATTTATTGCATTTATACCCCGCTCCTCAGCCAGAAAAGGCTCTCAGAGCAGCTTACACAGATTAATAATAAGACAGTCCCTGCCCTCAAGCTCACAATCTAAAAGACATGACACAAAAGGAAAAGGGATTGGGAGGGAGGAGGAAGAATGCAAAACTCAGGCACCAGTTCTTAGTTAAAAAGGTCCTTATAGGTTTTTCTTTCTTTTTTCTTTTTGGCAGGGAAGGGCAAAACAAGCTCCCTGCAGCTGCTCCCTCTCCAGCTGATGTATGGGGCCAAGTTGGTCTCCCCCTTGCTGTGATGTTACTCCTGGGAGGCACGGGGTGCAGCCTCCCAGTGGCCCTTGGTTCTCTGGCCGACGGATGAGGCCAGAGTCTGCAGCCCCAGGGAACTGTCAGTTGGAGCTGTGTGTTCCTTCCGGCAGTGTGGAATGCTCCTGTTCAGCGTTCCAGCCAAGCAGTCCCAGTTTTCTGTTTATTTCCCCCAATAGTCAGTCAGCATTGTATTACTGGGTCCCCCCTGCACTCCTTTGAGGGTGTTTTCCAGGATTTTTTTTTTTTTTTTGGGTACTGTTGCAAACCTCACCATACCCCTGAGTCTAATGATACGTCTCTCTTGTGCATGGGGGGATGCCCTTTTGCATACATAAGGACTGACACTCAGAGAATTGAGTCTGCTGGTCATATACCCTCTTTTACAGAGGACAGTCCTCTGTTTGAAAGGCTGCCTAGTCCAAGTCTCATTTAAAGAACCTCAAGAAGGGAGAGCAGGTAGAGGCCTTGAAGTTGTCCATCCACAAGCTGGCACTCAGATAGCAGACTGAACGAGGCACACAGGTCACCTGGTCAGAATCTTCCATGCTGTGATGGAATGTACCGTATTTCTGTTTAAATTATAATAATTGACTCAACATTTGCATCCATATATATAAATTAGCACATGCAAATTCTATGCAAACTGGTGTCCTCTTTTCTTTCCTTCTTTGGTGACACATTTCCTCTATTTTGGCAGTTCATAGAAGGCCTGTGGCTCACGCTGGCTCAGCTTGTCTGAGTGTGGAAAACTAAGCAGGGTCAAGCCTGGTTATGACTTGGATGGGAGACCCCTCCTCTAGTTTCCTGCATTGAGCAGGGGGTTGGACTCGATAGCCTTGTAGGCTCCTTCCGACTCTATGATCTATGAAATCTATGAAATTCATCAGTGGGCCCATGTTGGTGGGGTGGGGAACATTTTTTTTCCCTCTTGAGGGCTGCATTCCCTTGTGGTTAACTGGTTTGGGCTGTGGAAAATCCTGCGAATTACTTGGGAAGATAGGCGAACAAATGTCAGTGTACTGGAAGAAGCAAAGACTACTAGCATTGAAAAAATGATCCTTCAACGCCAACTTCAGTGGACCAGTCATGTTGTTCGAATGTTTGACTGCCGTCTCCCAAAGCAGTTATTTTATTCCCAACTCAAGGATGGAAAGCGGAATATTGGTGGTCAATATAAGAGGTTTAAAGATGTTCTTAAAGCTAATCTAAAAAAATGCAATATAAACATCGAAAACTGGGAAGTTCTGGCCCATGAACGATCTAAATGGAGGTTGGCCTTTCACAAAGGTTCTATGGACTTTGAAGAAGCCCGAGTGCAAGGTGAAAGGAAGAAACGTGCTAAGCGAAAAGCACGTCAAACGAATCCTATCGTTTGATCTTCCATCTGGTAACCTGTGTCCTCACTGTGGGAAACTGTGTGGATCTAGAATTGGCCTCCACAGTCACTTACGGACCCATCGCTAGAGTCTACACAATTTTTCTTTAGAATTTCCTCCTTTTAAAATTTCCTTTTTGTAAATTTTTATCCTGGAAGACAATCTTACTCGGTCACGAGTGATCGCCTGATGATGATGACTGGCATTGTGCAGGACCAGTTCCAAACATGGGTGGGGCCACACATTCTCTCTCTGCCCCTCTCTCTTTTTTTCTGCCACCTACTCTCTCTTCCCTTTTTCCTCCCCACCCAGCAGGCTGCCAGGGGAGGGAGGGGTCACTCTTTCCAGATGTCTGAACTGATCACATGCAGAGGGCTTTTGAAATATATATCAGCAGACAAAACAAAGAGCAGAGAGCCAATAATAATTCAAATTCAAGTAGGAATTCAAAATGGGAATGTGTGAGGAATCGGAGAGGGGGGGTGAAAATCCGATTCCAGCTCATTAGCTGCATGCTGATGCCGACTCACTGTTGTGCAAGTCGGGCCAGCTCGCGGACTTCCGTCTCTAAGACAGGTTGTGGTTTGAGCATCCTTTTAAAGCACTAAGGAAATTTGTGGAAATCATGTGATTTGTGCTATTTGTGCAAATTGGAAGCCAAAAACTATCCAGTGCTAGTGTGAGCTGTACAAATAATGTGATTTGTGCAAATTTCCTTAGTGTTTAACAGGGATGTTGAAGAGTCCTAGGTCTCCAGTCACGAGTCGAGTCACGAGTCTTTGGAACCGAGTCTTGAGTCCGAGTCCGAGTCCGAGTCCTTGGTCCAAAATGGTGACTCACAAGTCACAAGTCATGAGTCACTCCCAAAGCTGACTCCACGAGTCCCTATTAAAATCAATGGGTTTTTTTCCCAACAAAATAAGGCTACTTCAGATGTGTGGCTTAAATAAATTCTAAGCACAAGTGTGCCTTTTTATTTCAAAACTCTGCAACTGATTTTGGCAAGAACAGACCAGGCAGAAAAACCCAAAATAACCAGGCAGGCAGAGGAGGCAGGGAACCCCAAAGCAGGCAGGCAGAGGTGTTTGTCTTGGACAATTCAACTGTTGAACTGGTCAAGAAGAGACCAGGCAGGCAGAGGAGGCTGGGAACCCCAGACAGGCAGGCAGAGGCAGCCAAACCCAAAATGTCTGAAAGGTTGCATTTTAGAAAAATGATTTTAAAAAATAAACTTGCTGTACTTCCTAAAACTTATCCATGTTGCATTTGAGGAACATGATTTTTTCTAAATGTTTGGCCCCCATTCTGGAACAGTGAGATCTCATCACAATTCCACCCTCACTGAACACCCGCTCCACTGGTGATGAACTTGCTGGAACCAGAAACACACTCAGAGCAGCCACACAGAGTAATCTCAGGTCCTTCTTCTGCCTCTCCCAAGTACGCAACACATCAATCAAAATAAATCTTGACACACTGTTGGGGTTGCACTCCTGGTAGCCGTCCATAGTGGCCGAGCAGCGGCGCACCTCGCTTCATGCGCTCTTCGCCGGCAATCACGCTCCTCTCCACTCCTTCTGGCACAGCCCAGGGATGTTGAAGAGTCCTTGGTCTCGAGTCCCGAGTCAAGTCTCGAGTCCCATTAAAAATATTGGGACTCAAGTCTGACTCGAGTCAGAGGGGGGACTCAGTCCGACTCACGAGTTGAGTCCTCGAGTCCGAGTCCCCATCCCTGGTGTTTAATCCCCCCCCAGCCATCTTAAAGATGGAACTCCACAGCAAAACCCCCAACTTGGCCTGCTCCAAATCATCAGATTGGAAGCAGGCAGGAAGTCCATTGAGCTGAAGTGAGCCAGACTGACCAGCATTAGCACATCCCTAGCTTGAACAATCATCAATTGGTGATGAAAATGACTCTTCTGGAGCAGGGAGATCACCATCTTGAGTGCTAGTACAGGCAAGGCCCTTTTCTGTGTCCTCGCTTGGGATTGGCAAATGAGCAACGTTCGAGATCACCGGGTTTCTTCAAACACCGGCTTGCTACTCATCTCATGCCTGATTCCCATTCGCGTTTGCAATTGCTGCTTGTCCCGCAGGAATGGGGAAACTGCGCAAATCGAACAGCGATCCAACATGAAGTTTGTGCAAGTTTCCCCTGTTCAATTTGTGCAAGTTTCCTAAATTTCTGCCAATTTCCTAAATGTACACAAATTTCCTAAATTTCCTCGATGGACTAAAGTGGGGTTGATTCAGTCTATGGGAGAAATTTGGAGCAAATTGAGAAATTTGGGTACATTTAGGAAAAATGCATAAATTTGGGAAGAATGCGTAAATTTAGCAAATTTGTGGAAATTGAACATGAACACATATTCAGCAGTTGACAACCATTTTTTTTTTTTGGACAGGCACGTGCATGTGCTTGCCATTGTGTTCACATTCAAAGTTGTGAATAGGACATGCTCACATGTTTCATGAGCAAAAATGAAATTCTCATAATCCCTAGTCCTCGCCAAACTGTACTTTTGAGGGAGACAGGATGCCCAAAAGGGCTCCACCAACTGACCTCCATGGCTGGGCACCTTCAAATGGGGAAAGATGGTCCTTTATGTTTCTAGAAATCTGAGAAGAGGAAGCAAAGCAGGAGGAGAGAGCCATGAGATGCTGAGGAAAGAATGGGAATCAAAAATATGGCCGGGTTTAGAGAACATGTTAATATCATTTGACATTAATAATAGAAAAGTGCCTATAAAAGTGATAAGGAAAACTTTATATCACCCCATACAATGTAGGTGTTGTGCTATCCTCCTGTCCCCAGCTGGTGTATTTTTATCGAGTTCCAGGCCTGGCCACTGTGGGTTTTGCCTCATATTTCTATTATACATTACACATCTGGGAAATAAAAGAGACACCCATTAGATTCATGGTCGCAGATGGCCTGCGATTCTGTACCATGCTTTAAATTACGACCACAACAAGCTGAAACTTGCTGCTGCACACAAGAAAAACTGCAGTTCAAATGGCTCGTGGGTTTGGTAATAAATGGCAGAGCGTCCCTTACCACCCAGGAAGTGAGTCGCTGTCTTATGTGAAGAATGAGCAAATGCCATTGATTTCTAGATACTGCTCGGCAGCACCTTCTGAGAGCCGGTTCACGCAATCGCTTTTGTGTGGCCGTGAGCGACGTACCATCTCTCCGCTTCAGTTTCTCATGAGAGGGCAACCGATCTCCTAAGGTTATTTTAAAGGCAGCATGATAAAGACGGGAAAAAGTTTTTCAAGTTAAAGGTGCTGTTGAAATGATAAAACACCCAAAGACAAGACAAAAACCCTGAAGTGTATTTTTGTACCCTGTCTACACTGTGGCCTGGTTTAGATGTAACAGGAAAGCATGGTTTTCCGCAATGTGAATAAGCCACAGCAAGTGCTGGGCTTGTGCACTTCCCTCTCCTCCTCTTTCACATGCCAGAGGAGGAGTTTGGAAACATCTGCTGCCATTTTAAAGCTCGGAGCTGTGGTTTAAACTATTGCTTCAGAACAAGGTTGCAGTAGGGAATCTTAGAATCATAGAATCATAGAAAAGTAGAGTTGGAAGGGGCCTATGAAACCTTTGAGTCCGACCCCCTGCTCAATGCAGGAATCCAGGTCAAAGCATCCATGACAGATGGCTGTCCAGCTGCACCTTGAATGCCTCCAGAGTGGGAGAGCCCACCACCTCCCTAGGTAGTTGGTTCCATTGTCTTATTGCTCTGACAGTCAGGAATTTTTTTCCTGATGTTTAGGTGGAATCTAGGTTCTGTAACTTGAGCCCATTATTCCGTGTCCTGCAAACTGGGATGATCGAGAAAAGATCCTGGTCCTCCTCTGTGTGACAACCCTTCAAGTACTGGAAGAGCACGATCATATCTCCCCGAAGTCTCCTCTTCTGAAGGCTAAACATGCCCAGTTCTTTCAGTCTCTCCTCATAGGGCCTTGTTTCCAGTCCCTTTATCATCCTTGTTGCCCGCCTCTGAACCCTCTCCAGTTTGTCTACGTTCTTCTTAAAGTGTGGTGCCCAGAACTGGATGCAGTACTCAAGATGAGGCCTAACCAGTGCCGAGTAAAGGGGAATTATCACTTCCCACGATTTGGAAGCTATACTTCTATTAATGCAGCCCAAAATAGCATTTGCCTTCTTTGCAGCCACATCGCATTGCTGGCTCATATTCAGTTTGTGATCTACCACAATTCCAAGATCCTTCTCACTTGTAGTATTGTTGAGCCAAGTGTCTCCCTTTCTGTAACTCTGCATTTGGTTTCCTTTCCCTAGGTGCAGCACTTGGCATTTATCCCTATTAAATTTCATTCTGTTGTTTTCGGCCCAGCGCTCCAGCCTATCGAGGTCGCTTTGAATTTTGTTTCTGTCTTCCAGAGTATTAGCTATTCTACCCAACTTTGTGTCATCTGCAAATTTGATAAGCATTCCCTGCACCTCCTGATCCAAGTCATTAATAAAAATGTTGAAGAGCACTGGGCCCAGGACCGAGCCCTGTGGTACCCCGCTCATTACCTCTCCCCAGTTTGAGAAGGAACCATTGATAAGCACTCTTTGAGTCCGATTCTGTAGCCAATTGTGGATCCACCTGATAGTTGTTCCATCTAGCCCACTCTTAGCTAGCTTGCTAATCAGGATATCATGAGGCACTTTAGTCGAAAGCTTTGCTGAAGTCCAGATATATGATGTCCACAGCATTCCCACAGTCCACAAGGGAGGTTACCCGATCAAAAAATGAGATCAGATTAGTCTGGCAGGATTTGTTCTTGAATAGAGATTTGGGCAAATCATGTTCTTGACTCTTGATTAAGGATGTGTGAGGAATCCGTTTGGGGGTGGTGGAAATCTCCATCGGATTTCCTTGGTTCAGCCCCCCCCCCCAGATTCTGGTTCACCACCCACGTGCTGGCGTTGACTCACTGCAGTGCAAGTTGAGCCAGCTCACAGACTTCTGTCTGTAAGACGGACAGCGATTTGCATATTTTTTTGTGCAAAATGGCACCCGAAAAGCACAGGGCTTGGCATGCTTTGGCCAAATCTCAAAAGGCCTTTTTGTGCAAATCGCCCTAGTCACATTAAAGCCATGTGCTTTCCCTAGCACTGGTTTGTGAAATTTCTATTGGTGGTTTTGGGGGGAAATTGCAAATCCCAGTCCGTCTTACAGATGGACATCAGCAAAAACCCCTCAGCTCGGCCAGCATCCAATCACCGGATCATGACGCGGGCAGGAAGTCCGGCAAACTCAGATGAGCCAGATTTCCCTGTTTCAGTACAGGCCTAGTCTTGATCTCCAGCTGTGGCAGGTGGCAGTGATGTCATCACTGAGTGTCAGGGTGTGGAGGTCTCTAGAGAGGCCTGGTCCAGATTGATTTCAAGCTGGGCCAGATCCTGGATGGAGCAGGGCAGCTTTCCTCAACCTGGTGCCCTCCAGATGTTTTGGGATGCAACTCCCATCATTGGCCATGCTGTCCAGGAATGATGGGAATTGCAGTCCAACACTTCTGGTGCACGGCTGGTCCAACCGTCCCTGTCCCCACACACTATTTCAAAGTTTACCTCCATTGCTAGTTAACTCAAAAATAGGTGCTATGATTCAGTACAAAAAAGTAGACACCTGAGACAACTGAAGAAGACCCCGAATGGTCAGGGATGGTTCTCAAACTTGATGAACTGTTTGTGCCTTAGTAACAAAGAATCAGGCAGTTAAGTTACCCACCCCCAATAGCTTGCCAGCAAATCTATCTCCACGCCTGAGCAATTCAGTCCAGATAAAAGGCAAATAGAGAAAACCTCCCCCCACACTCACTTTTCCTTTCACGGAGCATGGAAGAGAAAGTGTGGGAGACATCTAAAATAATTTTCAATCAGAGAAAGGTCATGACCTGAATCTAGCTAATATAATGAGAAAACCTTGATTCATACTGAATTTCAAGATGGAACATGACCCAAAGATGTTAAACTAAAAGAAATAGAAGCACAATCCATGCTTTCTGAGTTAAAGTCCTTGCCCAAATCAATAGTGAGCCAAAAGCTGAAAATAGTCCAGGTTGAAATTCTCCCTATCCCAATTTCTCCCTGGGTGTTAGTGTTCTCAATTACCTGGCTTTAAGTAACAGCATATTACAGATTCATGATTCTTCCATTTATGGTTTTGAATTCTATGCCTTGCTTAGACCTCTACATGTGCACCGTTCCGTCCTCCGGCACACATATATATATGCACATAGACTATTTATTTATTATTATATTTATACCCTGCCTTTTTTCCTGCAAGGAACCCAAGGGGGCTTACGTAATCCTCCTCCTCCTCTCCATTTTATCCTCACAACAACCCTGTGAGGTAGGTTAGGCTGAGAGTCAGTGACTGGCCCAAAGTCACCCATTGAGTTTCATGGCTGAGCGGGGAATAGAACCCGGATCTCCCGAGTCCCAGTCCAACACTCTCACCACTACACCATGCTGGCTCTCTAAAGCAGAGCACGAAACAGAATCATAATACAATCACATCAAGATGCCTTTCGGTGCTATGTTTTAATGAACATGCAAATGTACACATACACATCAGTAACCTGTAAGGAAAAGACAAAAGAAGAGAAGCACCAGTTGCAAACAGTGGCAAACTGTGCATGTGCCAATACTGAAATTCATTTTAGAAAGTCTCCCAGGGATGGGGACTCGGACTCGAGGACTCGACTCGTGAGTCGGACTGAGTCCCCCCTCTGACTCGACTCGGACTCGAGTCGAGTCCCAATATTTTTAATGGGACTCGAGACTTGACTTGGGACTCGAGACCAAGGACTCATCAACATCCCTGGGCTGTGCCAGAAGGAATGGAGAGGAGCGTGGTTGCCGGCGAAGAGCACATGGAAGCGAGGTGTGCCGCTGCTCGGCCACTATGGACGGCTACCAGGAGTGCAGCCCCAACAGTGTGTCAAGATTTATTTTGATTGATGTGTTGCGTACTTGGGGAGAGGCAGAAGAAGGACCTGAGATTACTCTGTGTGGCTGCTCTGAGTGTGTTTCTGGTTCCAGCAAGTTCATCACCAGTGGAGCGGGTGTTCAGTGAGGGTGGAATTGTGATGAGATCTCACCGTTCCAGAATGGGGGCCAAACATTTAGAAAAAATCATGTTCCTCAAATGCAACATGGATAAGTTTTAGGAAGTACTGCAAGTTTTATTTTTTAAAATCGTTTTTCTAAAATGCAACCAGCATTGGGAATAATGGCCCCTCTAATCCCCCCCCATAAACAGACATCTCCCTGACATTTTTGGAGAGGTAAGGGTTTGCCTTTAGTGCAGAACCAATTCTCACAGTCTGTCTGTGCCACAAATGTGTCCCGTACTTGTGCCCCCTTGCTTGTCAACATCACAATTCTTAGTAGTTGTGGGACTTCGAACCTGGAAAGAAGGCACTGTGCCAGCGGGCCACTTGCTGCATTCCCAGGCTAGTGCATCATCTGGTGTGAGAAATCTAACCATATCCAGTACTTGACCTGAGCTCTTGGGACAACATCACCATCTAGGCCTCACTCATAGTCACAAGCCCTTGGGTAAAACCAAAAGAAAGAAGCCAATGTGGAGTGAACTGAGACCAGCCACTCTGCCCTAGTGCCCTATGTGCATCAAATTCATCTTTGGGTGATTGGCCAAAGAGAGATAGTTAGCAACCACTCCTTGTTCCTGGTTTGACTGGTGAGGCCATAAATGAGTCTTCTGGAAAGAGCCAAGGTAGAACTTTGGAAGAAGGAGGAGGAGGAGGCCAAATTCCAGAGGCTTAGGAAGACTTAGCCCCAGGGCATTCAAGAGGACAGCTGAGGGTAAAAAAAAAGAGAGGGAAGCCAAGCAAAGCCACATGAATAGGACTGTGGATTGTAAAGGACATATTGCAACCCTGAAGGAACTAGATGATCCAAGTCTGAATCCTGTGAAGTAACTCAGTCAGTCAGGCGATCACTCGTGACCGAGTAAGATTGTCTTCCAGGATAATTTTTTTTACAAAAAGGAGATTTTAAAAGGAGGAAAATTCTAAAGAAAATTGTGTAGACTCTAGCGATGGGTCCATAAGTGACTGTGGAGGCCAATTCTAGATCCACACAGCTTCCCACAGTGAAGACACAGGTTACCAGATGGAAGATGGTCCTGTAAAGGATTCATTTGACGTGCTTTTCACTTAGCACGTTTCTCCCTTTCATCTTGCACTCGGGCTTCTTCAAACTCCATGGAACCTTTGTGAAAGGCCAACCTTCATTTAGATCGTTCATGGGCCAGAGCTTCCCAGTTTTCGATGTTTATATTGCATTTTTTTTAGATTAGCCTTAAGAACATCTTTAAACCTCTATATTGACCACCGATATTCCGCTTTCCATCCTTGAGTTGGGTAACTTGGTAGTACATCCTTCCAAGGGATGGGCAGATTGGTCAGTTTCGTTTCCTCTTGCATTTATTCATATATTTTTTAAAAAATCTGATGTTCCTTCTCTCCTGAATATGAAGTTTTCACATTTTGGTAAATTCTTATAAAAAATGATCTGAAATGTAATTCTCACCCGTCTGCACCAGCAAATTCTGTACAGCTATTCCCAGCATGGAGCATGGAGCTACAGCCATGTAGCTGTTAAAGATGAGGAGCCTGTCAGAAGAAAGAGGTGGCAAGCCCTAATTAGGCCTAAGGATGTCTGAATACACAGGGATTCAACGGATGATGACTTTTAAGAGCAAAGCACTCAATGCCCTGGGTGGATGAATCTGCCAGTCTTGGTTTCTCCCATAATCCATTGTTTTGTAATCTCAAGTTCTTTCCACCCCGGATACAAAGATACGTGAAACTTTTGGTAAATCCCTATAAAAACTGGACTGGAACAAAATTCTCACCCATCCCTACACCAGTGTGTGTGTGTGGGCTGAGTCACCAACCTGAGCAGTAGACAGAGCCAGCCATTCCATGTCTCCGATGCATAGTTAAGACTTTTTGCAGCACTAAAATGTGTCAAGTGTGGTGGGGAAAGATGGAGCTCCAAATATTCAGGGCCATGTGATGGATATGCCATGTGTCCACCATGTGTTCCCTCATGAGAGTTTAGAAGGGTGACATTCAAGTGTTAAACACCACACAACTTTTGAAAAACGCACACCCATTTTCTTTTCTTTACAACGGATATGATCTTGTAGCAACCGGACAACCACCTCACTTGTTTGTATTACCTTGTGAATTCCCTGCACGCTTCCAGCAGCAGCTGGGGGTATTTGCATGTATATGAGAACTCACTGTATAATAAAGTATAATCAATAAACTTAGTTACCCACCAGTTTTCCCAGGTCCTGTATGTTCTGACACAGTTTCCAGCTAAGAACAAAAATATCAAAATACATTTGAAAATGCCTATGCTGAGAGTAAATATTAGAACTTTTTGAGGGAAAATATTTGCAATTGTATATTTTGAGAAAAATAGGTTTAAAATATGTATGTATGTGAATTTTTGTGCTATATCTATATCCGTATCGCAGATTAATGTGTAAACAGAGAAGAGATACATGCAAAACTGGCATGGACTGGAAATAGATTAATTTGCCCATCCCTGTCTATGACAGGGGGTGAGTAACATAATGAATTCTTATCAACATTCCAGGGTGGGTGAAGATCATCAACTATGGGAAGGCTTTTGGTGGGGGATCCCCATAGCCAATAATAACTAAGGGCACAATCCTACAGAGATGAGTGTAATCCCCCTAATTTAGAGGCTCATGCTCATCCAATGCAGAGTGGGAATCATAGAATCATAGAATCATAGAAAAGTAGAATTGGAAGGGGCCTACAAGGCCATCGAGTCCAATCCCCTGCTCAATGCAGGAATCCAGGTCAAAGCATCCCAGATGCTTTGGAGGAGTGGCAGAGGTGATCTTCTCCTCCCTGTTCTTCCTGCTCTACATTTTCACTAGATGGCCATTTTCACCCATCTAGCTGGAGCATCTTGGAGGGAGAGGGAAGAGGCTGGAGCAGCTTCACAATACCTTGTACCCTGGCCACCCCAGACTCCTCCCTTCCCTCCCCTTGAAACACCCCTTTCGCCCTCTCTCTGAGGTCACTTTCCCAACCTCAGAGAGCAGCTGGTGCAGTTCTTCTCATGCTGGCTGCGAGGAAACAGAGGAGCAGGGCTGGAGCTGTGATCCTCAGGTCCGATGCCGGAGCACAGCCTCCGATCTTGGGATCTGGGAATCCAAAACATCTTATGGCCCCTCAGACAATGTCTAAGGGCAATACGATCACTCCCTAATTAGCCAACTAGAGAATTAATACACAACATTTTCATACGTGGAGAGGGCGAGATTCTTGCTCCCAAGGAGCTTACAAACTAACAACAGAGAACAGAGAAAAGGAGATGCATCCCTTCTCTTGCTCTTCTCTGATATGCCTCTGCTGTTTATCATGCTCTTCTCCTCCCTGTCTTCTTCTTCTTCTTCTTCTTCTTCTTCTTCTTCTTCTTCTTCTTCTTCTTCTTCTTCTTCTCCTCCCCTTCCTCCTTTTCTCTCTGTCCTGGTCTATTCATGCAACTCAATGGAGTAGTAGAGTGCTGTGGTGGTATCATGGACTGTCCCACCTTAGAATGGGGGTAGGCAACAGGTGGCCGTCTGGATGTTTTGGCCTACAGCTCCCATCATCTCTCTCCATTGGCAATGCTGGCTAGGGCTGATGGGAGCTGTACTCCAAACCATCTGGAGGGCACACAAGTTGCCCACCCCTGCTTTAGACCATAGGAATGTGTGTGTGTGTGTGTGTGTGCTTGCAAGCACATGTTTGTATGAGAGAGATATCACATTTCTAAATGCTTCTCTATGTTTTGTTTTGTTTTGCAAACAAAAACAGCACAGCCTCTAGTGCTGTGTTCTCCAACCTTGGGTCCCCAGATGTTTTTGGCCTACAACTCCCAGCATGCCCCAGCCAGGGGCTGCAATGCCACCTCTCTCTCTCTCTCTCTCTCTCTCTCCTGCGCTAGTTTTCTTTTGGCAGGGAATTTTGCATATTTATTTCATTTATTATACCCGCTCTTTAGCCAGAAAAGGCTCCCAGAGTGGCTAACAAAGATTAATATGAAAGAGCTTTCAAAACCAGAATCCTCCCCACACACCCTCCTGCCATGCTGCACGTGTTTTTTTGTTTTTTTTTTACTATCTCAGCCTTCCAGCACAATGGTTTGATTGATGTGTATTCCTGTTCTTGTGTTGCTGTTCATGTGTTTTGAGACTTTTTCGACACATCTAGATGGAAAAGTGGCTTATTACTATTACCGTTATCATTAACACCTACTCCTCTTGCATGCATAGACCACTGCATAAATTAGAAACAGTATCTTCGATTCCTTCTTTTCAGTGGTCCACCATGGGAGAATTTTGTGTAGCTTTGCTATTCAGGTTTCAAGGGCTGCGTTGTGACGTTGCAAAGTCAGGATTAAAGCCCAACGTTGGGAATACTCAGACTAGAAGCAAGAGGGCAGAGAAAAGCGTGAAGGTGTGCTTCATTCAGATGAGGGACATGTTGATCATCCACACCAATGAAAGAATGGGAACAAAGTACAAAACGGCCTTGTCAGTTCCATTTGAAGCTTATCAGGGAAAGAAAAGCCGCAGAACCTTTTGAGCAGCCTTTGAAAAGCAGAGGAAGAAGCAGCAGATACAAAATTACTTGTAGCTGCGGGTTCTTCTCTCCCGGAGTTTCAGTGTGGTACAAAGAGTTACTCATCCGGCCCTTGAATCCCTGTTTAAAAAGGACAGGATATAAATAGTAAAAAGCACACAGCACTGAAAAGGGAAGAGGTGGCAGGGGGAGGGAAGTGAAGAAAACAGAAGTCAAAAGCCTACACGATCTCTCTAGGAATACAAGCAGTCCTTTCAAGTGTTGCTTTTTTTGCGCAATGCCATTCTCTGTCACAGCGCAGGCCTGATGTGGCTAATGGAATAGCCTCAAAATAAAAGCATGCTCCAAATTGGGGGAACACACACACACAGAGAGAATTTTAAAAAGCTTTGATTATTTGTTTAAAAGCTCAAATGGATTTCAAATACTTATTTTTGTCTTGAGCTGGAGACCCTCCCCTCCATTCAGTGGCTTACAATAGATGAAAAACATAGTAATCAGAACTACAAATGAAAGCCACTTGGCAAGTTGTGTGTGTGTGTGTGTGTGTGAGTGTGTAAAAATAGGGAAGGAGGAAGAGAAAAAGGGCAAAGGATGATGTCTAGACTAATAGCCCACCCCACTGCAGCAAGCATGAAGGAAAGTACCAGCATAGAGAGGGGAGCATTTGCAATGGGGAGAGAATTAAACCACCCAGGAAGATAACAATCCCTTTGTTTTTAATATGCAATTACAGACCTATATATGCACGTACAGCAGACTTGGCGCCAACACCTGGAAACCACAGGCAGCTTCCGAGGATCCAGCACCTCAACAGGGTCGATCAGCCCTGATCCCTGGCCTTGGCTCCCAAGCTGCAGGTGGCTGGTTTCATTTCCTACCATGCTCCCAATGGATAATAATAATAATAAAAAGATCCTACCCACCCCCCAGGTAAGTACCACCTGGGGGAGGCAGGTGACTCTTATGTCAATGGGGCTCCTTATCGGTTGCAGCTTTTATTATGAACTTTATAGGATCTATCTATGGTGCTCCATGGTGGTGAACCTATTTTGGGGATGGACTTTAGCACATAAGGATAGCTCCTATAATGCTCAAATCCTCATGCAATGGATGAGAAGCCCCACTGACACAGGAGTCACCAGCCTCCCCTGGGACCACCACTTTAATTTCCCACAATGCTGTGGAATTATTATTACATTACATTTATTATATACCCACCTTTTTTCCTCCTGCAAAGAACCCAAGGTGGCTTGCTTGCATGATCCTCCTCCTCCTCTCCATTTTATGCTCACAACAACCCTGTGAAGTAGGTGAGGCTGAGAGTCAGTGACTGGCCCGAAGTCACCCAGTGAGCTTTATGGCCAAGGGGGGGCGGGTAGAACCCGGATCTCCCAAGACCCAGTCCAACACTCTAACCGCTCTCACCACACTGGAATGACGTTACATTGGGCACTCAGGGATGCAGGCATCTACTCAGGTTCAAGCAAATGTGCTTAGAAGCCCCCTTCAGTCCTTACTACTCCATGTGGGAAGGTCTGAGAGGTTGGGGTTGGGGGCAGCACTTGAAGCCCCACCACTTCCAACATGTGTTGCTGTTTGCTGTGCACACATAATGCCAGAACAGGGAACTCTTCTGAGCAACTTGTCTGCTCATCTAATGTCCTGCAACTTCAGCCCAGCCTGCTACCTGACTAAGGGTGCAACCCTATGCCCGTTTTGACAGAGAAAAGTCCTAATACTCTCAGCATGCCTCAGCCAGCATAGCTGGGAGTTGTAGGACTTTTTTTCTGTCTACACAGGCATAGGATTGTGCCCTAAGCCACCCTCAGGTATCTGTCAAATCCTGGGGTGTTGAATCTCCTTCAGCCCAAGGGCTGAATTCGATTTCAGAGAAGCTCTAAGGGCGGGCTGTATTCCAGTGGTGGGCAGGGCCAAAGACCAAAGGGCTGCGGACCCAAAATACCAAAAAATACCAGCATATTTGATCTTAAAGCTCTTAAGCGCAAGTCACTAAGCCTTAGGAGAGTCATTTCAACCATTTAGCATGAGGGGGGAAATCTGTGCAAAAGGCAGGAAGCCACAAAAAACTGTTGATCAGGGAAAGGGCTTGGAGTGAGGGCGAAAGGGTGTGTAGCCATCTGGTCAACCTCAAAGGGCCATGTTGGGGCCCCAGGTGGGCTGGATCTGGCCCACAGGCCTGAGGCTCCACACCCCTGGACAAACCCCTGGTCCTCCACTTGTAGGACAGCACAGCTTGGGGACTTCAGCACTGGTGTTATTAAGGGAGGGTGCTGAAGTCCTGGCTCAGTCAAAGAGCACTTGCTTTGCATGCAGAAGGTCCCAGGTTCTATCCCTGGTGTCTCTAGCTAGAACTGGAAACAGAGGGGGCTGGTGGCTCCAATGTCAGTGGGGCAGTGAGTAGAGAACAAAATAAGGCTGGGCACACTGCCCGCCCCGTTTCACCCCCCGCCCCCTGCCCGCCTCGTTTTTTCAAGCGGCGCATAGCGCCGCTAGAATAATCCCCTACTGCATTTGGAGGTCCTGTCGCATCACTTCCGAGACCGGAAATGACGCGACGGGGCCTCTGCACAGGTGCTCCAGGTTGTTGTCTGAACTTTTAAGGAGCTTTCCATGGTACTGAACTTGGTTTGGGGGTGAGGTTCACCACCATGGATAGCTTCTTTAAAGTTCTGCCTAAAATCCAGAGTGGATAGACTGCCCCATTGACCTTGGAGCCACCAGCCTCCACTGGCTTCCACATGAAACCATGAAGAGGTTTCCACTCAGTGTCGACATTCCTGAGGCCACTCAGTCTTGACAATATTGGGCTAGATCAGTGTTCTCCAACCTTGGGTCCCCAGATTTTTTTGGCCTACAACTCCCAGCACGCTGACTGGGGCATGCTGGGAGTTGTAGGCCAAAAACATCTGGGGACCCAAGGTTGGAGAACACTGGGCTAGATGGACCAATGGTATGACTCAGTATAAGGCAGTTTTCTATGTTCCTGTGTTCCTAAGTGGATTCTCTTCTATGAAAGGTTATGCCATAACAAATGACACTGTAAGGTGTTGTTGTTTTTCTGGAAATATCTGATTTGTCATTGTGTGAAGTCGGATGTCAGACTAGATTGACCTTTGATCTGAACCATTTTGTTCCAAATTTGGTCATGATAGCATATTCATGTGATGTATTATCCCATTCTTCATTTGTGAGTGTGTCAAGGTTCCGCTACTGCAGGGACCCCTTGATCTGCCTTTGGGAGATCTCTGCCTCTTCCCAAAGCCTCTCCCTCTCTAGGTTATCAAGTCCTTTGCCTGCTTCCAGTGTGTAGGCTGTAGACGTGGGGAATAAGTCACTCCAAACTCCAGGGTAAACAACAACACTTTACTATTAATATTAGGGTTTTTACTTAATAGAGTGGTTACAATTCAAAAGCAAGTATGATAAAATAAAACAAACAAACAAACAATCCAATGTTCTCTAGTTAACTTCAGACTACCTATATCCTATGCAGCCAGTTTCTCTTTCTCTTTCTCTTTCTCTCCTTCTCTCTGCTGTTTCTGTGCTGCTACTTCTAGCTCTCTCCCAGCACTAACTAACTGCTAGCTGACCACACCCCACATATATAGCCTTCCCAGGAATGGAAGGTTATAATCATGTGACCTTGAATTGGAGATCTAATTCTTAACTTCTATTGGGTAACTTAAAACTCTCAAACTCCCCCTCCCATCCAAGTGTTTGGGCCTTCGGGCTTCAACAAACTGAAGCCTGAGTAGGCCTCAACAAACCCAATCCTGTGTAGGCCTCAATCCCTCACAGGGTGTCTCCCTCACCTGTGATATTTTGCATAAAGAATCCCTGTAGCCGTACCATTTAAGATAGTAGTGCTCAATGTCAGTTATTTATGTTTTTGTAATAGAAGAATAAAATACTAGATTTGCCAAAGTCACATTCATTCATGTTATTCTATAGTAATTGCACTGTTAAAATCAAACCAATATTTCTTAGCAACTGGCCAAGTCTCTCATAAATGATAGAATGTTCCTATTTCTATTTTACATTTGGGATCATAGGAAGTCCATTATTCTGTGCAGTTTTTGAGGTGGAATTTGTCACCTGGTTGTTATCTTATAATAGTTGTCTCTTAAATTAGTACCAAATGAAAGATTGGTACTATATTTCCATACATGTTTTCCCCTAAATATTAAAGCATATTGAATGACCTAGATCTTGTATCCACCTCACTATAAAAAAATTACTTGCTCAGTTTTGCAATGATATTCTAACAGTATTTTATCAATTTTTTGACACAAGATGTTTTTTATTATATTTCCAAAGGCTATCATGTGTCTCAGCCAAAAATGTTGTTCCTTCTTATATGCTCTGTTATCAGCAAGCATTCAAAACTAATGTGGTCTTTAATCATTTGTTTCATTTTTAACCTAGGAACAGTGGTGGATTAGTATGTCCTCTTTAGGATACTCTCAAAATGTCAAGTCTGCTCTTGCATGAAAACCCCTGTATCTATTCATCTGAAAGTAGAATAGGTAATTATCCCTGAAAAAAATCCAGTTCTGCCAAGTAATAAAAAAAGTTATTGACAGTTCCCTTTAAAAAAAAAATCAAAATATAAAGGGTAAGGTGTGAGGGAAATCAGTTATTCTTAACTTGGACAGATTCTAGTAAATGCTGGTCATGGTTCAGATCAGATCTAATTGTCCTCCATCAAGAATTATGACTTCTGGAGCAAATTCTGGTTGTGGCTGTATCTAACCACATGACTATATTTCAGTTAAGACATTCATGCTCAAAACATCAGGAAGTGCCAGCTTATGTAAGCACCCTTCTCCTAAAAGAAGCTGTAGGGACTCTAGCTTGGATTCAGCTGATTGAATTGAGACCTCTCGGGTCATTGACTCAGCGGCTGAGGTGTTATGGAATGTTCATGAACATTGCAATTGCTGAGAATTAAAAATGGTAATATAAAATCTGTCAGCACACAACTCTTGGAGACAGATGGGGCTATGTGTTGTTCATGAGACAGGGTTCGGCAATGAAGATAAGAGGTAAGACCAGTGGTAGAGATGGATGAATCTGTAAGTTTCAGGTTCTCTCCAGTTCTCCTCCCCAATTTTAAATTTGGTTTATCCCTAACTTTGAGAGTTTTTCCAATCTGAAGTTTGGTTCGGTTTGTTCTGAAATTTGAGAAAAAAGTGTGCATGAAAATGTGTACACATTTTTGTGTGCATTTCTCCTATGACACTTGTGGAGCTATTGGCTTTGTTTGTGGATGCTATTTGCTGAGTGGCAGTCCACTGAAAGCTTTTGGGAGGAAATTGATGGCAATAAATAGACATTTTTAAAATGTCAAGTCAGCCACTATTAAAAATGGATTTTCATCCATTATTATAGACATCATCCTGATATCAAGAACTCTTCCCATGGACCTCCTGCCTCTCCCTCTCCTCCTCCTCCCTCTCCCTCTTCTTCTCCTCCTCCTCCTCCTCCTCCTCCTCCTAATTGTAAATTTCAACACCACTGGCATAGAAATGCTTCTACACTATATTGTGAATGATGGTTGCTGCCCCCGTTTGGACAGCTTCCTATTTTTTCTTGTCTCCCTCTCTGGATGTTTTCACAATACACCCAGGTTTCTCATGCATTCCAAAAGAGCCTTCTCCAGTGTTTGAGAATCTGGAAACAATGGATCAGTCCCAAACTTGCCTTCCAGTAATGGAACAGAGATTCTGCTCACAAAAAGGGGTTTTCCCATCTCCCTCTTCCTTCTGCAGCCACCTGAGCCCCTTGAAAATCTGCATTCTGCTCCTTGGAGTTGGGGTAGGAATGGATGGATCTGTCATTTTCACTTTCTCCTGCATGAGTGCATTTCAGTTCTTTAAGTCCCAAGCTCTTTCTATCTCAAATATGAAGAAATGTGTGCATTCTTGTAAATTCTTATCAGAAACAAACTGAAATGAACCTGCACTCATCTGCACCAGCCAGATTCAATGGGTACAGTGATTCCCAGAGTGAACAAGATGATGTTGTGCTTGCCTAACATAGAGTTGTTAAAGATGAGGAGCATGTCAGAAAAAAAGAGGTGGCAACCCTAATTCAGTACTAAGGTGGGTGAACTGCACACAGGGAATCAAAGCCAGACTTTTACGAGCAAAGCACTCAAAGCCCTGGGCCTGGATGGATGGATCTGTCAGTTTTGGTTTCTCCCACATTCAGATTTTTAAAATCTCAAGTTCTTTCCATCCCAAATACAGAGGAATGTGAGAAGTTTTGGTAAATTTTCTCAAAAACAAACTGCAAAGACATTCTCACCCATCCCTATAAGGGAACCTCAGAAAAGATGCGGGATGCAGTGCAGGAAAGTGCAGATGGAGGTGGGAGAATGAAATTGCATTTCTCCAGTTTATATGGATGGATATCAAATTGGGATCAGGGGCACTGGAAGGCATGCAATCTGTATACTTTTTAAATCCAGATGAGGAGGAATCATGTCTTGCTCTCACCTTTCTGTTCTCTCTTGTGGCTGATTTTCCTAAATGGACAAAGACTCTAAAAATCAATCAAAATACGCACGTGAAATTGAGAATGAGATGTCGTTTGAAATGAAAGGGTTGCTATTGAACAAGAAAAAAAATAACTTCAAAAGTGTCACTTTTAAAAATAAATAAGTAAATAGAGGTTTTGTCCCAGGTGTAGAAATCAAATTTACATAGATGGCTTCTATAAAAAAAGAAGAAGAAGAGCTGGTTTAATTAGCAAATCACTTTATCTGCAAATCATGGCTTGGCTTTATTTGACACTTCTTATTTTTCATCTTGGCAGATTTTTAGGTTAATTATAGAAAACTTCACAGCAGGTGGCTTGAGCTAGTGATACAGGCAGGTGTTGAAAATTTGTCCGTCTGTACACATCTGCAATCACTTTGGCATTTGGGCCATGCTGACATGCATAGTGTGTGTGTAGAGGTTCCCCTCCCCAAACCTGTAGCAAGGCACTTTTGGAAACCCACACTCTTACAGGTTACAAAGGCTGAGTGAAAAGCATTTGTTGCTCCCCCTCTTCTCTCATAATACTAGAACCCAGGGCCATCCAATGAAGGCTGAGGGGCAGGATATCCAGAACCGACAAAATAAAGACCTGTTCTTACACAACACAAGCAGTGGTGACAGCCACTGGCTTGGATTGCTTTGAAGAGGGTCTAGACAAATTCATGGAGACGGAGCCTATCAATAGCTTTTAGACATGATGGATAATATCTTGCCTCCAGGAGGAGAGGTAGTGTGCCTTTGAAAGAGGTTTTATACATTCAGTGCAGGACTGCTAATGAGATAGCATTTATCTTGCAAATTTCAAGTGTTCAGGGCTGGCATCAATGCTTGGCATGGTCGGGCCCTGCATCCCAGCAGAGGGACCACTGAAAAGAGCCCCTGAACCTGCTCCTCCTCTTTACCATTTCAACCTGCTTGTTCACCCATCTTTTGCTCTGGTCCAGACAACAGCAGTGGCGAGAAGGAGCAGCAGCAAATGGCACTGCGTAGCAATGATGACGGAGACAGGGAGCAGAACCAGGCAACAATGCTGGTGAGAAGATAAACTTATCTACAGGCCTGTAGCTCACACTGGCTCAGCTTGTCTGAATGTGGAAAGCTAAGCAGGGTCAGGCAGGCCTGGTTAGTACTTAGATGGGAGACCCCTCCTCTAGTTTCCTGCATTGAGCAGGGGGTTGGACTCGATGGCCTTGTAGGCCCCTCCCAACTCTATGATCCTATGATCCTGCTGAGGGAGAGGGGCCCATTGAGGGTGTCTTGCCGAAGGGCCATCCAAAACCTGGAGCTGGCACTGCAAGTGTTTAAAGCACTGCATACATGATCAAGAACAGTTTCAATAACGCTGCAACATAAGACAGCATTATCATCTGCATATTTATTTGTTTTATTTATTATATTTATACCCCGCCTTTTTGCCCTGCAAGCAACCCAAGGCGACTTACATAATCCTCCTCCTCCTCCGTTTTATCCTCACAACAACCCTGTGAGGTAGTTTAGGCTGAGAGTCAGTGACTGGCCCAAAGTCATCCAGTGAGTTTCATGGCCGAGCGGGGCCTAGAACCCGGATCTCCCGAATCCCAGTCCAACACTCTCACCACGACGTGGCAGCTGAGTTACGGCATCTTATCTAAGGCCACTTACTGAGTTCCTAGCTGTGGTGAGACTTCTGGGCTTGCATATGACACTTGTTACCATGGAATGGCACCTGCCATGATGGACATGGGCTATGTGTAGATAAAGAAAGGACAGTTGTATATGGGAGCCCTCGGGAAGCAATACATCCCTGGGTATTCTGCATAAAGAAACCATCTGAGCTTCCCCCCATTGAGTTTCTGCCCAAGCTCAACCAAGCTCCCCAAGTGCAACATTTTATTATTTTCTGATAGGAGTGAATGGCAGCCATGCAGGCATGCAGGAGGAAGTATATGTGTATTTATGAGTGCATCAATTGTGCCTTCTGCAGGGGCTAACAACCACAGGAAGCATTTCTGTGATTTGGAGTCCTAGGTGGCTTTTGGAGTTTCTTGGCTGAGCTGTAGCTACTACAGCATGGGCTTAGTTGGCCACTCCATCTTACTTCCTCTTCCTGTAGCTGCCCCAATACACATCCCCCATTAGCTAAATAGACTTCCAGCTTGGCATCCCACATAATGTTGTTCTTGATGTTTTGTTGTTGGGACTGGGTTTGGACTGCAAATATGGGGGTAGGTATGACCTGTGGTCCTCCTATAACTCAAAGTCAATAGCAAAAAAATGTCATCCCGCAATAAAGAAGCTCTTTATCCTTTCCAAAAGATAGACTGAGATTTTGGTGGATCTCCTCAGCAAGGAAGAAGGATTATTCACCCGAACGCCTTTCTCACGCATGCTCTTGACATATTCAAATGCTGTATGGAGGCGTCACCAGAAGATAACTCTCCTTGACCCTAAGTTTCCAATGGTACATAGAGAAGGAAGGAAGTAATTCTCCAATTCAACTTCTTCAACTGAATTGTGTTGTAATCAGGGCTATGTGACTAAGAATATATGCAGGTCTTTCTTGGTTTTCTTTTCTTCTTTTTTTAAATAAAATTTGTAACAGCCACTAAAGCAAGTAGAGTCTGTGTCTATCTCAACACAGGACTCTGACCAAAATTCTTCCCTGGTGTAATGTATTGCCGGTCATGGCCCATTTATTTTCATACAAGTCCATTAATCTAATTTGTCAGGATTAATCCTATGAAAGAGTTGCGTCCCTCACTGTCTCAATTTCCCCCTCTTGTTTTTCACATTGTCGGCATTTTCAAAAGTATTGTCTCCCATAACCTTGACTAACAGCCTAATCTGCAAGGCGGTTGGTCAGCACAAAGCTCAACGAGTGTGGCTTGATCTAAGTGTTCAAGGGAAAAGCCTTTCCATTGGTTCCCCCACTCAAATGGTTTTCAGTGCAGGGCCTCTATTTACATTGGTGTGACCTCAGGAAGGAGGGTTAGTTTCCACACTGGTTCTGCCTGGGTCTGTCCAAAATGGCTGCTCTCCTCTTGCTCTTCATGGGAGAACCACCCGTGCAGTCCTTTGGTGCACATCAGAACACCAAGACAACAGCAATGCCTCTTCACTTCTGGCCTTGCCATATTTGCTTCTAGGTGTGCTGGTGATGTCGTTCTTATCAGACTAGCATCATGCTAAGTCCCAACCAGAGACAACAAAGGTCTTTTGTTCCAGCCTTGGAGTTTATTTATTTATTATTATTATATTTTTAAATCGCCCATCTGGCTGGTCACCCGGCCACCCTGGGCGATGTACAGTCAAGATAAAATACAATAAAACACCATTAAAACACAATTAAACAATATAAGAGGTTTTTTTTAAAGTAAAAAATCCTAACCCACCCCATATTCCCGCCTGAAAAGCCATGTTTTTAAAGCCCAGTAGAAATTCATCAAGGAGGGGACATGGTGAAGGTCACTGGGGAGGGAGTTCCATAACTTGGGGGCTGCCACAGAAAAGGCCCTCTTCCTAGTCCCCACCAGCCTGGCTGCTCTGGCTGATGGGACAAGGAGAAGGCCGTCCGTGGCAGACCTTGTTGAGCAGCCTACTTGATGTTGCTGGAGGCGCTCCTTGAGATAAGCCCCTGGTAATGGCACATGAATTTTAATTAGAATCATAGAATCATAGAATAGTAGAGTTGGAAGGGGCCTATAAGGCCATCGAGTCCAACCCCCTGCTCAATGCAGGAATCCAGGTCAAAGCATCCCTGACAGATGGCTGTCCAACTGCACCTTGAATGCCTCCAGTGTTGGAGAGCCCACCACCTCCCTAGGTAGTTGGTTCCATTGGCGTATTGCTCTAGCAGTCAGGAAATACAGGTTAAATGAATGAACGAACAAACAAACAAACAAACAAACAAACAAACACAAAGCACTTACAAATATTGCAATGTGACCTTGATAACCACCGGCACCTTGACCAAGGTGTTGTAGGGGACCTGCAAACAGGAGCAGCTATCTAAATGAAGTATTTACCTGTCCTGTGTACATATTATGACAGTGTTGCCAAACCTCGTGTCCTCCAGATATGTTGAACTGCAATGCCCATCATTCCCAACTGGCATGGCATCCACAAGTTTAAAGTTTCATTTTATTACATTTATTGCATTTCTATACCGTACCGCCCAATAGCCAAAGCTCTCTGGGCGGTTTTCAAAAATTAAAAACCTTAAAAATACAGTATTATGCATAATATAAAAACAGCTTATCTACAAACATAGAACCAGAGCAGACACACACATACACACACACACACACAGAGTCTGTTTTGGCCATTTTCTAGGGTCCCCAAGAGGCAGCCATTTTATCTCTTTTAGGAAAAGCGACAGAAGTGAAAAAAGATCTCAGGGGTCCACATCTGTACTCCAAATGCACTTCACTTTAAGTGAAATCTGGGAGAGGCCTGTGGGTGTGTGGACTCTCTACCCCCAGCTGAGAAATACTGCTAGATTTATCAAAACTCGTTTTACCTTCTCTTGAAATGCTTCAGGCATGTTGCCCTAGGAGAAACTTTGAAATTTGCCAGGTTTTTTGTTCTGCTTTTCTTGAAACATGAGGACAATTCTTATTATAATAGTATTGGAAGTGCCTCTGGAACAATACACAGTGCAGCCAAGCAGAATTACTACCACCCTAACCCTTGGGATGAATTTCACCTCATTCGTCATGGGCAACGTTTCTTAAAAAACAGTGGAGGTGAAAGAGAGATGTGGGGTTTTATGTCATTCATGCCCTGATGGCTCCACAGCCTAGATCCTCGCCTTAATGTGAAAGCTATGTCTTTGACGCTGACATTGACTTGGGATGCAGCTGACAACTGGGAAAACAGCCTTGGTCAAGTAAACAACCAAGCTGAACAGACTACTCAGCCGGAATGAGTGGACATAATTAGCAAGAGCAGAGAGCTAACGGGATTTTGAGCCCAGGGTATTTTGGAAGGGAAATGGCTCTGGAGTTACTGAATTTGTCTTGAAAGAAGAGTTACACCAAGGGAGCAAATAAATATGCTAAAGGCTTGCGCCGCTAATGGGGATATCCTGGTTTCCTTTTATGAACCAACAGCATGAACCCTGTGAGTAGGGACGAGCAAATCTATCAGTTTTGGTTTCTCCTGCATTCAAATTTTTGAAATCTCAAGTTCTTTCTCTCCTGAATATGAAGAACCTTGTGAATTTGGATATATTCTTATCAAAAATGAACTGAAACAAAATCCTCACCCATCTGCACCAGTGAAATTCAATAGGTATTCCCAGCATGGAGATGGCCATGATGTATCTGCCTGCCACGTAACTGTTAAAGATGAGAAGCCTGTCAGAAAAAAAGAGATGGCAACCCTAATTCAGCATCACCATGGTTGAATACACAGGGATTCAAACCCAGACTTTTAAGAGCCAAGCACTCAAAGCCCTGGACTTGGATGGATGGATCTGTTAGTTTTGGTTTCTCCCACATTCCATATATTTTTTAAAAAATCTCAGGTTCTTTTTGTCCCAATTATAGAAAGTATTGTGTGGAGGAAAACTATTGAGATGGGTGCTCTTATCAAATGGTGCAAGTGGGTAGTGGAGTTTGGAGGCTGATGGTACAGTCTGAGTGATGAGGGACGGAGTGACTGGGTTCATACAACACAACCCACACTCAGGGGTTGAGTATGGGTTGAGTGAGGGTTGTCATTGAACCATGGGTTGTTGTTGAACCATAGGTTGCTGTTGAAATGTGGGTTATTATCATGTTGTCTGAACCCAGCTGTGCTAACAAACCATGGTTGGTTAATCACAAACAACCCATGAAGAGAAACGATGATTTGTTGTTGTGGGTTGTGAACTCTGGGTTGCCCGAGGTTAATTAACCATGGTTTGCTAGCACAGCTGGGTTCAGACAACATGATAACCCACATTTCAACAACAACCCATGGTTCAACAACAACCCACACTCAACCCATGCTCAACCCTTGAGTGTAGGTTATCATGTTGTCTGAACCCAATCAATGGCTGTGAGGAGCAGGTGATCTGGCCACCTGCAGTATAGAGGGTCAATATGGGAGTTTCATCTCATTGTGACACCTGGGCAACACAGCAGCACTGAACAGGACTTAGTCAACAAAGAGGCCAGAAGTGTTAGCACATTGCGTGAGAAGGAATAGGGCATTGTCAAAATATCATATATTGAATGGAAGGTTTCGTTCTCTCTCTTTTTTTTCTTTTCTTTCTTTCTTTCTTTCTTATATGAAATGTTTTAAACTGTAAGTTTTTTTTTTATTGGTTTCAAATTCCCATTCCAGATTGCACCTGCCATAGTGCCTTCAGTGTTAATGTGAAAGGGGCCATATGTTCATACGATTGCATGTATGTGAAGCATCTCTACATGGGCTGGAATCCTGATTCACCAGGGGTCCCATTCATGTGGACGAGCCCTAAACATATACAGCTGTATGCATGTAGGGTCCACTTAATGCTACTACTGATGCATGACTGCCAGGCACATGGCAGGTGAGCGTGATCTGCCCCCTCCCCCTCTCACACATTCACTGAACTCATGGGAGGGTTCCATCTGCATACCCACGTTGGCTCCTCTGCGGAGGTATCCCTGCACATCTTCCATGGAACTCTTGCATGTTGCAAAAGATTCTGGGGAGTGTTTAAGGGTGCATTCTCAGGTCATCCAGGGCGCTGACCATGCCTTTGGGCCTTCCTATTGTTCCATGAGAGATCATGCTAGAGGATTCCTGACACTCCTCCCAGGCTGCACGTTTTATTCTGCTTAGGAGAGCTGAAAGAGAAGCTGCCACGAGCAGTCTTTTTAAGAAGCATTGAATGCAATTCCCTTGATAAAGAAATTTATTTTCTAGACACATCAGGAACTTTATCACTTGTGGAGCAGTTCCCTCTTCTTCCTCTTCCTCTTCTTCCTCTTCCTCTTCTTCCCCGTGTTTGAATAGGCCGCCCCACAGTGTTCTCAGCAATTAGCACAGCCACAGAGATGATATCAGGATCTGATCATTGGGGATATTATCAGCTGGCTTGTCCAATCCCTTCTGTCTAGTAAGTGTGGTCAAGACCTGCTTTGATTCCACTTTGTCGCTGACCTGGGATAGGGCCTGGCAGTGCTCTCCTCTTGCTGTTATGGGTTCTCTGTGCTGCACACAGTTGTCAGGATTGTGGCAATGTTTTGCTATTTAAAACACATATACAGTTTCTCCTCTGAGGTCCAAACAAACAAGTTGGCTAACAAAATTCCAATTACAAGGCACCTATTAGAGTGACCGAATTCCCAAACAACCAATTACAACGACAAAGGAACTTTAAAATTTAACCAGCTTGCAGTGAGAAAAGGGCTTTAAATGTCCTAAAAGTATTCAAATATAACGCTTAATTGGCAACCAAGCAAGTCAGAGAGCTAATAAGCTGAACACCTTTGATGACAGGAAATTAATGTTGGGACACAGCAAAAAACTGTTTTATTTGGTATTTTATGTGTTATGTGACAATTAAATTAAACACCGAGGTAACCCGGGCAAATAATTCCCTCATGAAATAAACCAAGAATGACCAACTTCCTTTAGTTGAAAAGGGTCGAGGAAGGCTGAACACTTTGCCAATTTACATTTTATGATGCCATCATCAAAGGTTTTACCATGAAATTAATGAGATAAATCCAATCAGATGGTGTTACATTCCCTTAATGCAAATGTGGGGCTAGTCAGTTCCTGCTGAGGGATGCACAGGAAGCAGAGATGGACATTACTCCCTCCTGAGTTTGCAGTTATGTTACCTGGCTTTTCTGGTCCCTCTCTCAATCCTTCAGAGCCAAGGAGTTGCCTAGGGTAGCAGCTTGGAGAGACAGACTTTGTTCTTGTTACAGCAACTGATGGAAAGTGGTTTTCTCTTACCAGGGCCACCTTTGTTGCCATACCTCTGCTGTTTAGGAGCAGCAGTGGTGAATGGGGGCATTAGGGTACAATGATCTAAGAAGGAGCTAGATGGTGGTACTCATATTGAAGATTTCCTCCCAGCTAGAGGAGACAGTCTGGCCAAAGAGCTAGACCGGTGTGTGTGTATGTGTGTCCTCCAGATGTTGTTGGACTTCAACCTCCATCCTCCCCAGGCAGCATGGCTAATGGTCAGGCATGATGGGAGTTGTAGTCCAACAACACCTGGAATGCCATCTATTTAGACCAATGGTCTAACTCAGTGTAAGGCAGTTTCATGTGTATGTTGGATGCTTTCCCTGAGGGAGTAAGCCTAAAATCCATCCTGAATTGTGTTTTTGTCAACTTTTGTCAACGACCTAGGGATGTATACAAATGTCCCCTCTGAGAAATTTCATTTGTCTGCATGAAAATCCCCAAAACCTCTCCAAATTCCTTACATAGTGTTCACTGGAACATTCACTCTGAATTTCACTTAAGGCAACATGTTGGTGGTAACTCTGAACGAAATGTAGAAACTGGAGCCCATTAAGGTCTGATTCCTCCAGCTACTCATCAACTTTCTAGTTTCCATTTTGCATGCAGGGCATTTCAGCTGAATGTACCCTACATGTGATAAGATCTGGTCTTCAACATGTCAGAGCAAATGGTAGTTTTCAATGAGTTTCACTCATGCGGGGACACTCCACATGGCAATCCATGTGGCGTTCTTGAGCTCTTGCTGTCTGTCCTCATTTACACAAACAGATTTTAGTGCACATACATAGTGTCAGTTCCTCCCTTCAGAAATTTATTACTTATATTTATATTTATTAATCGCCCATCTGGCCGGTCACCCGGCCACCCAAAGAAAATGTGCTTTGTTGAGCAAACTGCCTTGCATTGCCTTCCTCCTGAGTTTGCAGTTATGTTACCTGGCTTTTCTGGTCCCTCTCTCAATCCTTCAGAATTCTGGAACTGACATTTCTTATTATTTTTGGGGAGAAAGCATTCTTGTTCTGAGGAGGTTGATTGTGATATTGGCCTCCTCCTCCTCTCCCATTTGTGTCTTTTAACCTTCATTCTATCCCTCCTTCTTTACAATTCTCATATTTTCACTTTCATCCAGCTCACTTTTTCCTCCTGCTTCCACTTCATGTGACTTTGATCTAGTGTCTCCCTGACTCTACTTCCTCTACTCTTTCTGGCTTTGATGCATGGACTGTCCTTCTCTCTCCCATTCCAATCTCACCCTTATTCTTGGATACTCTATCTTTTAATTCTTCTTTTGTTCTTAATCTCTAGCCTACTTCTCTCTGTTCGATTGCTTGGCTCACATAATTTCTGATATAATTCTGTTCAGTGCTTTTTTTCTGGAGAAAAGGGTACCGGAACTCTTGGATTACATTTCCTCGGGAGTAGATGGCGATTAAATTGTAATGCAATTAATAGAAGAAAAGGTGCTGGAACTCAGTTCCGGTGAGTTCCACCAGAAAAAAAGCCCTGATTTTGTTCAAACACTGTCCCTTATTGACCTGTCTGTTACATAAAGCAGTGATGTAGAGGGAAAGGAGGTGCATAATAACACATAATGAGGACCAATCATGGGACTCTCTGGACAAATTCAATCGATCAGTCAATCAGTCAGTCAATCAATCAATCAATCAATCAATCACTTTATTTGTACAGCACCTTCCCATATACAGTATACTCAAAGCAATCTACAAGAAAACATTATATGTATGTGTGTGTGTGTGTGTGTGTATTCTTAACCATATTAAAGAAAAGTCAGAACAATTTCATAACAAGTGCATAATAAAACATCAATATTAAAACAATTAATTAATTAATTGATAAAAACAGTCACAAGGCATAATGAGCACTACAAAGTCAGCCCAGTTTGCACATGTGAATAGGCTTATCATCTCTTACGTCCTTCTTGCTCTTGTGCTCTCTAATCTTCAGTGATTTTTAAAGTCTATTTGTATGTATCTTTTATTGTGGATCTGTGTTGATTGTGTAGGACATGCCAAGTGGTCCCCCAAGCCCCATGTTATGCCACCGTCTACCTGGCATTTTGGAATCCTCAAAGGACAAAGCACCAACCCTGTGGCCAAAGCCTGTAAGATATCTTAAGTTCTCTACCTACAGAGGTGGTCTAGGAGAGAGAAGCTCATCATCACTGGCTGGGATCCTGCTCTTTCAAGGTTCTGGTTTATCTACTAGTACTTGTCCTACTTCCTCTTTCTTCTCCCCATGAGGTCTATTGGAAAGAGGGCTCCTCGACCACTTCCTCTCATGGTCTGTCACCAGGACACCTGCAGTGGCAAAGGCTGGCTTCTTCCCCCTGTCTATCCACCATTGCCTCCTCTTTTCCCAGCAGGGAGGCAGAAAGTCTGTTATGCTCTACCAAAGGAGCCAAGCTGACCATATGTGTTGGTATCCTCACTGTTGGGTCCCTCCAAGCAGAGAAGGGTAAAGCGTCCAGCTGAGCAGGCTAGAACCACTGAGCCACAGGAAGGAAGCCTGAAGTGGCATGTCTCCTGATACTCTGCCGTCCTGTTTTAGTCAGCATGAGACACTCCCCCTGAAGACACAGGTTCACAGCTTGGGAGTACTTCTGGATTCCTCCCTGAGCCTGGATGCCCAGGTTTTGGTGGCACCCAGGAGTGCATTTGCACAGTTAAAGTTAGTGTGCCAGCTGCACCCGTTCCTGGTAGGGATGTGCCATGAACCTGTGGGGGGCTCGCCTCTCCGCCGGTTCGCCTCTCCACGGGGGCGGCCCCCCCGCCTCGATCTTCTGAGCGGCATGGAGCAGTTCTCCGCACCACTCGACCCGCCGGTGCTGGTCCCGTCGCGTCATATCCGGCCCCGGAAGTGATGTGACAGGGACCCTGCTCAGGTGCAATACGTCGCGTGGGGGTCCAGCACGCCTGCGCAGGGTCCCATCGCGTCACTTCCAGGGCTGGATGTGACGCGACGGGACCGGTGCGGGCGGCAGCGGGCGGTGCAGGCGGCGCGGGATTGGGATGTACTTCGAGCCTTACCTGGGTTTGAAGCTCGTCCAGGCTCGTCCTTCTGCGGCGGTGGCCCAATTGTGCTCTTCTGAGCGGCGCGGAGTGTTCTCCATGCCACTCGAGCTGCCGCTACCGCCGCAGGAGCCGCCACCAGCCACCACAGGAGCCGCCGCCACTGTGTCACATCCTGCTGCTCTGGTGCGCTGGACCCCCACTGGTCTGTTTTTGGCGGGGGGGAACCAGGGCAACAAGGCTTAAACAGGAGGTCCCGGAAGTGACTGCGACGGGACCAGCGTGGGCAGCGAAGATCCCAGGTAGGCCTGTGCTCGCCACGGAGAGCCCGCAGGGGCACAAGCAGGCCGAGTTCGGGCCTCACTCGTGCCCGCGCAGAAGCTGTCATACATCCATAGTGCGGGCGGCTCGCTGCGGAAAGGCGAGCTGCCGCTGGACAAGGTAGGCCCGTAGGCCTGCACGAGCCCCGCGCGGACGTGAGCGGGGCCGATTTCAGCCCGCTACACCCGCGCGGGGTGAACAGTTACATCCCTAGAACTTCCTGGAGATGTCTGATTTGGCCACAGTGACACATGCCTTAGTTACATCCCGTTTTACTGTAACATGCTCTATGTGGGGCTACCTCTGAAGAATGTTCGGAAACTTCAGCTGATTCAAAGAGCTGCTCCCAGACTCACTTCAGTTGTGAAAAAATTCTGCAGGCTTTTTTTACAATCCCCTGAGAAAGGCCTTAGAAAAAAACATAGGCCGAAACTCGTCGGGCTCCTCTATTTAATAAAGATTTTGCATCCTGAGAACCTAGTTCTCTCCTTTTTCTGTTGCTACTGGATGCTCATCTCCTCTTGTTTTTGTCTTAGGCCTTTGGGAATAGCCTGGACCTGTGAGAATGCGATGGATTCCACTGTTTATATTGTTACTGTTGTTTTAACTTTGATATTTTAAATACAATTTTAATACTATAGCCAATTTAATTATATTTTTAACTTTTGAATATTCCTATTTATATGTTTTAATTGTCCAAGTTTTAATGTTGTAATGCCGCCTTCAATCCCAGTATTGGGAAAAAGTGGGATATAAATAAATATGAATATGAATATAAATATAAATATAAATATAAAAAGAACAACAACAACGAACAGTGCTGTCTGTACCCAATGCTGTCCATCCAGCAGTGAAACCACTGACAGAATGGATTCTCACTCCCTCTTGCAACCCCCCAAGTCTTCTACAGAGGTTTGGGGGAGCCCCCAGAGCAGATCTGGAGGACATGCAGGGGGTGTAGGGGGGGGAGAGTGAGAAGAAGTCAAATTGCATAAACAGAAGTTTGCTCATGTGATGTTGGATGTAGCCCACTGCTTTGATGACTTTGGACCTCTGATTCTTCCAGCTGTGTGGCCCCCATAGAGCCAACATGGCTGCAGCAAAGGCAGGGCCGGATTAAGATAGGGGCTATTGGAGCTGCAGCTCCAGGCCCCTACCCCAAAATAGGCCCACAATCAGGACCGGTGCAGGGCAGTTTGGCGCCCCAGGCGAAATAATATTTAGCGGCCCCCCCTCTCCAAAGCAGCCCTGCTCTGCAAAAAAAACCCCCCCTGCGCCTCCACCACCAACCTACCTTCCCCCCGCCCTGGCGGCTGCTGCTGCTGCTGCCGCCGCTGCCGCCACCGAGGAGGAGGAGGAAGTGACGCGACGGGACCCCCGCGCTGTTTTTTGCCGGGGAAACCATGGCAACAGGGCTGTTTAAGCCCTGTTGCCCTGGTTCCTCCCGCCAAAACAACGCGGGCGGGGCTCCAGAAGCGACACGACGCGGAGAAGGTAGGTGGCGGGGGGGGCGGGGGTGATGGTGATGGCGACGGTGGCGGGATGCGCAGTGGCAGCGAGCAGGAGGGCGGGGGGAGGCGCAGCGCGAGCGGGACGGGAGGGTGCGGCGGCGGTGGTGGCGGGCGGGCGGGAAGGAGGGTGGGGAGGCGGAGGCCTGGCAGGGGCGGCGCAGCGGAGGCAGAGGCCTGGCGGGGGCGGCGCAGCGGCAGCGAAGAGGAGCGCAGCGTTTCTGCGCCCTCTTCAGCCGCGCGCCCTCCTCAACACCAGGCCCATAATGCTCTTAATCCGGCCCTGAGCAAAGGGAAGGGTGGCTGCAATGGAGGAAGTTGAAGGGGGGCGGCAGCCTGTGGCTCATGCTGGCTCAGCTTGCCTGAGTGTGGAAAGCTAAGCAGGGTCAGGCCTGGTTATGGCTTGGATGGGAGACCCCCTCCTCTAGTTTCCTGCATTGAGCAGGGGGTTGGACTCGATGGCCTTGTAGGCCCCTTCCAGCTCTATGATCTATGAATCTATGTATCTCTCCCACCTCAGGCAGCGAGAGAACTTGCACCAGGGCTTGCCTAGCACAGAGGTTGTGTGAAACATGTGTGGCTTGTTACGACAGATAATTTGGGCGTTAGATTCTCTCTGAGGAGAGAGAGGCTAACCTCTCTCTGTGTCACATCCTGAAAGGTTTGGGATCTTTGGCTGGAGTAAAGACACGTGCAGTTGGGTGAAGTATGCGCTTCTTCGCCCTTTAACACTTAAACATAGACTTGACAAACTAACACTAAACTGAAACGCAACGTGTTCAGAAGGAAAGAAGAGCTTTTTCTTTCTTTTTTTTTTTAAAAAGAAGAAATATAGAGCAGGTACAGTGTCTTAGTTCCTGGTCTTACATTGTTTTACACAATAATTCAGGCAGCAAAATATTCCTACTGCATCTCCAATCATACTTATAATCTAGAAAGAAAAAAATCCCTGTGCCCTTGGTAGCCTATAGACAGCCAGGAGGGGGGGGGGAGAGAAGGCCCCCCACCCCACGCTGGCAAGGAAAGGAAAGAAAAGGAACGATTCCACAGCTACCTGACTTGTTGTTGGTTCCGCACTGGAAGGGGTCCTGGATGGCAGAGGGGAGCAAGAGATGCGCACATTCCTGCTTGCTGACTTTTATGGGCTAAGCCTGAATTCTTATACCTTTTCCGCTGCACCTCTTGCTACATGGGAGGGGCAGGGGCTGTCCTTGTCTCCCTGATGTTCTTTAATCCCTGTTAATTACTCTATCTTTGTGTGCTTATGGCAGGGATGTTGAAGAGTCCTTGGTCTCGAGTCACGCACGAGTCGAGTCAAGAGTCTTTGGACCCGAGTCTCGAGTCCGAGTCCTTGGTCCAAAATGGTGACTCATGAGTCACGAGTCCCTCCCAAAGCTGTCTCCACGAGTCCCTATTAAAATCAATAGGTTTTTTCCCCCAACAAAATAAGGCTACTTCAGATGTGTGGCTTAAATAAATTCTAGGCACAAGTGTGCCTTTTTATTTCAAAACTCTGCAACTGATTTTGGCAAGAACAGACCAGGCAGACAAACCCAAAATAACCAGGCAGGCAGAGGAGGCTGGGAACCCCAAACAGGCAGGCAGAGGCAGCCAAACCCAAAATGTCTGAAAGGTTGCATTTCAGGAAAATGATTTTAAAAAATAAACTTGCTGTACTTCCTAAAACCTATCCATGTTGCATTTGAAGAACACGATTTTGGAACACGAGTCCTTGGTCTCGAGTCCTGAGTCAAGTCTCGAGTCCCATTAAAAAATATTGAGACTCGAGTCTGACTCGAGTCAGAAGGGGGACTCAGTCCGACTCACGAGTCAAGTCCTGGAGTCCGAGTCCCCATCCCTGGCTTATGGTGGCCTTGATGGGTGTCTTAGGCAAACCTTTCGTGGGTTCTCCTACCTTGATGGGTTTAAGATTCTGATATAATCTCACCCTTGGGTGGAGGCCATCCTTCTGCAGGGCTATTTTTAATTTCTTTTCAGGAGAGTCGCTCCTGTGCCTTTAGGCCATGTGTGTGTTAATCTAATCATTGCAAGATTCTCAGCCACTGCCCATTCATGCATCAGGGTCTGAGTCACTCTCCATTCAAACCTTCATTTGCATCTCCTTTCTCAGCTGGCCAGTCCAGTGAAGGGTTTAGCTAATCATTTCTATGAACCCAAGCTTACCCAACCACCTTTGGGGTCTGCTGTGGCCGTAGTCATAACCAGATGATTATAACTATATCTCCTCATAACAAACTTTGCGCAGTATAGATTGTTGTTCCCCCCGAATTCTGAATAAATGGCTGTCCGATGCTACTGCCTTTCTAAAGGGCATTGAACCTGGTCGCTAAATAGCCTGCCTTTTCTTATAAGACCTTTTCCTTGGAAGGAGGCTGAAGCGAACATTAAGCAACACCGCGAAAGTAGCTCAAGAATGCTGGAGATGAATAGGGGGATTATGATGAATGGCTTCCTGAAATAAACGTCCCAGTAATTTGCAAGAAAGCTGTCCAGATTCAGAAGACATTCTCTGCCTTAGCAAGAATAATAGCCATCAGAACATCACTGAGGAGTAAAGCTTGAGAGAAAATGTATCTCAAAAGGTCCTTTTATTAGACTAGATGTTGTATGGGGGGAGAAAAAAAAGGCAAAACACAGCAAGAATGGGTATTACAAATGGGCAAGAGTCTGTCACGTCTGGGTAAGGTAATGAAGACTGATCGCTTGGGAAAACTTGCTAGTTCTGAGAATGCTCCTAAAGAACCTGGAAATAATGCATAGGCAGAGATACAGCTGCAGTGGCAGAAATGTTAAGCTATAAAGCAAGGGGTGTATGGGAATTGAGAACCATTCAGAATCACACGTCAGGGCTCATTGATATGTTGCAGTAAATGGGAGAATTACTCCAAGAAACAATAGGCACAAGTAACACTATCACTGTCCATATGGCTTGTGTCAGTGGAGGACATTAGCCACTACCCAGAAAGGGTTAAGGGGATCCACCATCAATCTGCACCATCACCACCACTACCCAGTGGAGTTCCTAATCCATTGCAGGTTTTATTTGGAGCTTTATAGGAGCTATCTATGGTGCTCCATGGTGGTGAACCTATTTGGGGGATGGAGCTCAGCACCATGGATAGGTCCTATGATGCTCCAAATAAAACCTGCAATGGATTAGGAGCCCCACCAAAATAGGAGTCACCAGCCTACCTTCACCCTTCTTGGCTGAATTGCATGTGTGGACTGTGATGCATCCTGGCTGTTAGGCCCACACTGGTGCCGAATCGCTGTGATGTGATTTCAGCCGGCTCATGCACTTCTGTCTCTAAGAAGGGCCGTAATTTGCTAATTTCTTTGAACCTCTAAGGAAATTTGCACAAAATTGGCAAATCACACTAGAACCACATGGTTTTCGGGTGCCGATTTGCACAAAACAGTCAATTTTGTGCAGATTTCCTTAACAGTTTTTAAAATGCTCAAATCACCACCCGTCTTAGGGATGGAAGTCTGCCCCCCCCCCCCCGGCTCAGTCCATTTCCAATCATCAGACCGGAAGCCGGCAGGAAATACATCAACCTCAAATGAGCTGGATTTCCCAGTTTCGGTACATTCCTACTGAAGTACATGTAGGTGTTCCTCTTTGGTCTAAAATTCCCAGGAATTTCAAGGGAAGCAACAAGATTCTGATATGACTAGCTTGCTAAGGGTCTCTCTCTCTCTCTCTCTCTCTCTCTCTCTCTCTCTCTCTTTCTGGGGATTGGGTCACACTTCTCCAGTTTTATATTTCCTTGCTTTATAGCAGCTTAATTGTTCTAAGCATATGCTTTAATCCAGTAGAAATCTAATGAAGCTTTTGGTCATTAAATTTCCATTAGAAAGACACAGAGAAAGAACTGAAACTGGGGAAATGTGACCTCTCCAAGGTGATTTGGTGCATCCCTGGCTGAGGTACAGATCCGAACCCAGATCTCAAGCTGAAGTCTGATACCATCAACTGTCCTTCATTGGTTGTTGTTGATTAATCTGTGTAGTGATGATTTACTTTGTGTGTGTGTGTGTGTGTGTGGAGGGAAGATCCCTGTATCAAGGAGCTTACAAGCAAAATATTTACTCAGGGGAAACAACAGAGGAAGGGGAGGGAAACTGAGGCAGGGGTAAAGAGGGAAGAATGTGCATTTATTTCAGACTCTTACACATTTCTTTAATGAGCCCTGGTGATCGATGATTGATGGCTACTAGCTGTGATTCAACACACTTGGTCAGGTGGGTTTTAGAGAGAAATACAGTATTTTTCCATGTATAAGACTATACTTTTTCCTAAAATCGTTAGACTAAAAATTGAGGGTCGTCTTATACATGGAAGTAAGCCAAGGAGAGAACTGCGCGGTTGCAAAATTGCCCAGTGGGGGGCGTCTTATACATGGGGGCGTCTTATACATGAAAAAATACGGTAGTTCAGGAATTGGGAGATATGTAGAGCAATCCTATGCATGTATACTTAGAAGTAAGTCCCACTGAATTCAGTAGGACTTACTCCCACCAGGTAAACGTGTATAGGATTGCAGGCTTAGGGTTGGGTCCAGATTTATGCTGGATCAACTGCTCTGACTAAAGTGGATCTCCTTGCTCCCTCCTTCCCATGGCAGCCCCTTCAGCCCCTGTAAATGTTATACAGTGAGTCAGGAGACAAGGAGATAGAAGTCCGAGTTTTGCAACTGGGTGGAAAAGGGAGCATCGGGGTAGGTGGGTGGGTTGGGTGTCCAAATGGGTGTTGCCTGCTTTGGGGGAAACTACTGAGTCTTTACAGATTAGTACTGTCTCCCTGTATGCTTGCTGGTTATCCCATGCTCAGCATTTGTATGTGTAAATAAATAAATAAATAAATAAATGTGTCAATAAGCAGGTATCACAAAAATCCCATACATTTCCTGTGCTCTCTTCTCACAAGGCCAAAAGGCAGTTGTGCTTGGAATTTATAACTGCTTGGGGAACTGGGAAGAGACACATTAAACATTCTGGGCTGGATCCAGATTTAGTCATACTTAAAGTAGACCCATTGAAATCAATGGGAGTTAAATTAGACATGACCAAAGTTTGTCAGGGGAGATCCAACCCTCTCTCTCTATAGTTTTCTTCACATAAGTTTATCAAGGTTGCAAACTTCCACATAACAAAGTTGCCATATTTAAATTGGCAGAGCTTGAAAACATTCGAAATACATGAAGTCAACAACTATGGATGGAAATTTCCAACTCGGGTCACCCATAAGGCTGTTCCATCCCATTTCCACATTGATCTGTAAATTAAAAAAATCCACATGAAAATGTGTATTTGAATACATATTTAAAAATGTATTTTAAGTGTATTTTCTCTTAAAATACACAGTTCTGAAAGTACTTTCTCTCAAAATATGCATTTTAAAACATATTTTGACTTTGTTTTAATCTAAAAACTGTGTCAGAACATTTGGGAAGTGTGAAACTTGGTGGATCTCTTACAATGCAACCCTATACATGTCTACAGAAGTAAGTCCCATCAATGTCAATGGAGCCTACTCCAAGATAAGTGGGGAGATTGCAGCCTAATATCTGATCTGCACCTTAGTCCAGGAAGTGGTGGATCAGGTCACATTGTATCCGAATTCACAAAGAATGAATTCCTCAATCATCCCTATCAACAACTCAATCTTTTCCTATTGAAGAAAACCCATGGGCAGGACTACAACACAGCTTCTACTAGTGAACTGTGATACTGTAATGCTCCCCAACTAATTTCCATGATGCAAATAGTCATTCAATCATTTATATAATTTTTATTGTTAGCAAACAAAAAAACAAAAAAAAAAAACAGTTGTCAAAGTTTGGTAGATACCTCAGAAGTGGACAGCAGCAGCTCAAATAAACATTTCAAGCAGTCTGAGACCAATGAGCTATCTCAGGAAGCATTCATTCTTCTCAGTGAGTGTGACCACCAGCCAGATAGGGAGGTTCACCAACTGGACATCATGGCAATACCCATCTGCTCTTGCTAATCCCCAACATCTGGTAGTCCGAGATATATTAGTTCAGAAAATGAAGACTGTTCTTCGGTGATCGCCAATAATTGATGGAAAGTATCCATTCAAAACCTGTTTATCCGCAAGAGCCACCATGGAACTATGTAATGAGCTTGGGAGCGGCAACTAAATTGCATATTATAGTTTTATGTAATTAGAATAATTTGCATCTCATTTTTATGGACATGGCAGATGCTAGGCTACAGTTGGCAGCCGTATTGCACTAATTTGCACTAATTCTAATATTACAGTATTTTTATTCTGAAATTATCACTCTTAAACACTTAAACTGCAAGCCATCCCTACAAAGATCTCGAACGATCACCTTCAGAAGAAATCCACACAAGAGCCCAATGAATCTGGGTCCCTTCTCATTTCCAGTTGTCATGATTTCTGTACCTCACCTATCAGCCAACCTAATCCAAGAACTCTTGAAGAGGCAATGAATTTGATGGCTACTTTTGATGACCTTGTTTTGTGGAATGTTGACTTTGTCCATGGACACCATTCCACGCATGTATCCCCTCCCATGGGTTCACACTAGATTTGTATTGAAGCCAACTGGTTGCAGCACAGAGAATTCTTAAAAGACAACTAAAGCTGCAACCCTATGCATGTTTAGACAGAAAAAGGCCTAGAATTACCAGCATGCCCCAGCCAGCATAGCTGGCTGGGGCATGCTGGGGATTCTAGGCCTTTTTTTCTGGTTGAACATGCATAGGATTGCACACTAACAGTGCAAGCCTGCAAGACTCTTTAGATGGAGAGCTTTGAGATGAGAGCCTTCCGTCCATCCAAAGCCCTGCTGGTAAGAGTTGGGCAGGGTGGGTGGCATGATAGAGGGGGGTTTCCCTCCCACTCCACCTTAAAAATAATTTTCACCAAGATGGGCCTCTTAGCCCATCTAGCTGACTTACCTTGCTGTGGGTAGGATGGGTGATGGAGAGGCTTGTGGATCTAGCGGATTCATGCCTCTCCTCTTCCCTCCCCACCTACCCTCACTCTCCGTTTCCTTCCTCCCTCTTCCAAAGTCATAACTGTGACTTCGGAAGAAGGGCCACCATGGATTTGGAGGGGTCGATTCCCCACTTGGTTTCCTCCCCAATGTCATACCTGTGTGTACAGCCTGAGAGGGATCTGTACCACCGTATCATCCCTGGGACCCCCTCCCAATGATGATAGGATTGCTCTGTAAATTCATGGATTAGAGATGGAGAAACTTAAACCGCTAGGTCTAAGGGCACATCAACTTGATGCAGATGGCAAGAGGAGGCCAATGCAGAGATGTGAGGCTAGTGGCATGTGCTTGGAAATAACAATACCTTTTAAGGATGATGTCTTCCAGAGCCGAAGGTGCAGAGCCAGCTAATTATCAAGGGACTGAATTGCTCCAGCCTTGTGTCAAGGGTAATCTGATTTTTCACACGTTGTCCCATTGAGTCAAATTAATTCCTGTGATTTATTGACATGGCTATAAATATTGACCAAGGTGGACAGAAATTCACTAATTAACTGAAGGGACAGTAAACTTGCACAGCTTCAGCCCAACAAATCATCAGACGTTAGAAATCAGCCCTCAGTTTCAAGATCTCCTGAAGAGTGCATGCCCTGGTTTGTTGTGTAGCTTTATATCAGGCCTCTCCTCTAAATCCATCTCTTCAGTCTGTGCTTCGTGGATTGGCAGACATCTTTTGCTCCATCATCTGCTCATGGATGAGAATTTCATCCATGATGAGAATTTTTTTTGGATGAGAATTTCATTCATTTGCAAATGTGCACTTGCACTAATGAACAGTAGTGCTAATATGCACTTGTACAAGTGTGCATTTACATGAATCCCCCCCCCCAAAAAGTAAAAGCCCTGTCTGCAAGTCCATGGAATCCACGCAACTCAGAAAAAGTTGATCTGCTGTAGAATCTGGAGGTTGAATTCATAGAAATATGAACTCATTTAATCCATTTTGGATTTCTCTGACATCCCTATACAGCTTTCTGATACACACACATCCTCTATATTACACATGGATTAACGCATGTGTGCATTGATAACACACTGCAAAAAGGTAGGCTTGATGTGATTGCATGCACAGTTGTATCAATATTCCTTTTTTTTTTGGTGGTGTTTTATCAGTGCTCAGGCATCGGTAAACTTCAATAAAAGTACACCCCAATAGAACTCCTCAATAGAAAATAGAAAAATAAGTGCACTTTATCTGTACACCTGAATAAAACTCCACATGAAAAGCATCTTGATACAGGCATAGTTATGATTGCATCAGGATCATTTTCTTGCAGTGCTTTATCGATATGGGCATGTGTAACAATAATGTGGCAAAGGTGGGGTAGATCCAAAATGAACTGGAAGAACTAAAGGTGTGGCAACTGTGCATGCTCCAATTCTGGAATTAGTTCAGCACCGTGGACCGCTCTTATGAAGCTCCAAATAAAACCTGTAATGGAAAAGGAGCCCCACCAAAATAGGAGTCACCAGCCTTCCCCTGGCTGCAGTCCTATAGTCACCTACCTGGGATTAAACCCCATTGAACTCAATGAGACTTACTTCTGTGAATATATTAATTTAGGAGGGTGCTGTGAGAGCCTTTTGCCTGTGTTTGGTTTAGGGAAAAGTACTTGAGCTTTATAGGAGGTGGGTTTCCAATGTGCCTTGCGGAGAGGGATGCACAGAAAAGCTCTGGTGGCCAGATTTATCTCACATTGCTAGAGTAGAAGGAATTCAAGTATGGTGTCAAGAAAAACAAATGCCTAAGTATGAAGACACATTCACACATAATATACAAAAGAAAATGAAAATGGGATCCCAAACTCTGCAACTTGGGACTGTTTTGCATTGGAAAGTCAATGTGTATCGATCCACAATATGAACTATTTGTTTTATATCGCCAAAGCTGTGTGAGAGATTTTGATCTAATAGGCAATTATGTACATAATATCTCCCCTGACACTGGGGGAAAAAAAAAAACATGTAGTTAACAGTCGCCTCTGGAGAAACCTCGCAAATACACACAAAAGTGGTAGCTGACAGATTAGATTTTGTATCTGCTGAGCCATGTGGAAGTCGTTACTGGGAACGGCTACTGAAGCGAGCGGCAACAGCTAAATAGCAGAGCTACGGCTCAAGATTAAAATTGGACTGGCATGCTCAGTCAATAGATTTTGCCTTTTCCCACAACTCAAGGCTGGGTGAGTTAGTGAGAGAGAGAGACATTTCCTACTATGTGATCCCCACTTGCAGTTTGGTATTGTTCAGTCCAGACACGGTTTATCACCTCATCAGCTTTGAGAACGAAACCTGTGTCGAGCAAGTTCAAATCACATGCAAAACCTTAATTCTCCTCACCCACTGCCACCCCAACCCCCCCACCCCTAAATGATTGTGTGGGGAGTTGATTTTAGCAAACATCTCCAGAATGAGGAGGGGCATGCTAGGCTGAGCATGCAGTCACATGCAACATTGTGACATCGCACAGGGGGTGGGGCTTGCAGGGGCTATTTCAGTTGGCCCCGCCTCTCCTCCTGCACACTTGTTGATTGGTTGGCACCCACCTTCCCACCATGCAGTGGGATTCGGTGAGAATGACGCTGGGCACTGAGGGGGCTGACAAGGAAGTTTTGCCAAATAGCTGCTGCATTGGCTGAGGTGGTTTGGTGTTTTTTCCACCTACTTCACCCTGAAGCACCAAAGACAATGGACTGCTAGGGGTTCCTTAAATAGGAATTGGTCACGACATGGCAGTACCGGTAGGTAGGGATATGTGAGGAATCCGATGGGGGGGGGGTGAAAATCTGATGGATTTACATGATTTGGCCCCCTGGATTCCAGTTTGCCAGCCCTGCACCAGCGCCGACTCGCTATGAAGCTCACGGACTTCCGTCTCTAAGAGGGGTTGTGGTTTGCGCATTTTTTAAAAATTCTGAGGAAATTTGTGCAAATTGCCTAAAGTTGCACAATTTGCATAAACTGGGGGGCATTTTGTATGTGCTGAAAAGCACATGGATCTAGTGAGATTCGCATAAAATCAGCAGATTTTATACAAATCGCGCTAGATCCACGTGCTTTTCAGGTGCGTATTTGCACAAAACATTCAAAATACCCCAATTTATGCAAATTGTGCAACTTTAGGCATTTTGCATAACCTTACGCCATTGGCGCAAATTTCCTCAGCATTTAAAAAAAGAGATGTGCAAACTGCGGCCCATCTTAGAGACGGAAGTCCACGGAGAACCCCCGACTTGGCTCGCTTCTGATCATTGGGTCGGAAGCAGGCAGGAAGTCCATTGAGCTCAAATGAGCGAGCCAGACTTCCCAATGTTGGCACATCCCTACGTAGGGCACATAGGGAGTGAGTTATCAGTGAGCACGCAGATGTACCTTTAAGCCAAAATGGGATTTCCAGGTCTTGGGACTCAGAGCAAGGAAAGGACACCCACCCCACAGACACACACACAGACTTGGGGCCTTAATGGGTCGCACACTTAATGTCACTGAACTTGAGGGGGTGGGACTCAGGCTAGTATTTCTTGACTAACCGAGGATTTTGTTTGGGGGGTGGAAATCTGGTGGACTAGCTGGGCTTGACCCCCCGAACTCTGTCCCATTTACCTCTTCCCCAGCTCGACTCGCCTTCTCCCGAGTCAAGCTGGGGAAGCAACGTCCGGGTTCCTGGCGGGCCACTGTTTACATAGAAAATGCCTTAAGATGTGCCTAAAGTGGTCGCAATTTGCGTAATTTGTGCAAATTGCGGCCGCTTTTGACGTACCTTAAGGCATTTTTTGTTAGCAGCGGGCCACTGGGAACCCGAAAGTCCAGCGTGGTGCACACCAGCTTTTGGCCTGTCTCGGTGGGCACAGCAGAGACGTCCGCTGAGCAGGAGGCGGGTCGGGTCCCAGAAGATCACCCGCCCCTACTAACCACATTACAGATCTTCTGCTGATAATGTAATAGAGTTGTGCCCCTCTTTGACCCATGCCTCTGTGTCTTCCCTCTTCATTTCTCAGTATGGTGGCAAGAGTATGATCTCCCTGGGACTTAGGAACATAGGAAGCTGCATTACACCGAGTCAGAGTACTAGCCATCAAGACAGGGTCATTGCTAGGCACTTATATGATTCGGACCCCAGGCCCAAATACACATCTGCATGAAATAAGCATATGTTAATTTATAGCTATATATGCAAAGGCAAAAATAATTAATAGGATTTATTTAAGCTTCCCAGGAGGCAAAGCCAGCAATTAATTTCTCATCCAAATCACCTCAAATAAAATGAAGTATACAATTAATTTGCAGATCATCCTAGACCAATGGAAAACCTCCTCCTCCTCCTCCTCCTCCTCCTCCTCCTCCTCCTCCTCCTCCTCCTCCTCCTCCTCCTCCTACGTTTGTCATGTAGGGAAAGATTTGGTGTGTGTGTGGGGTGTGTGTGTGTTGCAGCATGTATAACCCTCCAATCCCTACCTGCAACTCCCCTTGAAAACCACCCCTTGCATGGAAATTAAGCTAAGAAAAAAAATCCTTCCATTGGCACCTGAGCTCTGCGGAATAGATCCAGCGCACTAGGAAATAATTTGGGGCCAGGGCCCCATGGACCTGTGCCTAGCAACACCCCTGCCACCACCAGCTCAGTGCTATCTCCATAGACTGGAAGTGACTTTTAACGGCTTCTGACAGGAGCCCTTCCCTGCGTTCCCTGGAGATGCTAAGGGTTACACCTGATACCTTTTTCACGCAAAGCATGCCTCTGAGTTCTGGACCTTCCCTTGTAAAATGATGATCAGGAGAATCGTCTCTCTAAAAAATAGATGAATCTCTGATTCTATAATAAACATTTCCATGTTTGATAGATCACCCCTGCTGAATGCGAATACTTCTTGTCTTGCAGTGATTTCTATTGCTTTTAAAAACAAGAAGAACAAAACCAACCCTCAGCTACACTTGGCATGGGGTTTTCCATGGACTTCATCTTGTTAGACAAGCTATGCATTGTCTCAATCTTCCTAATAGTATCTGAGGGCCATGCACTGCCCTACATCCCTGCGCACCGTGCCTTTTGACATGAGTAGGTGTTCCATGTGCAGACTGAAAGAACTAGGGCAGCCCTTGAACTGCGGTCTCCGTATTTATTGCAGCTCCTCTCTCCGGAGGGTTGCGCGCACCTTCCCCTGTCCCACTGACATTAATTATGCAGCGGGCTCTGGTGCGTGGAGGATGGCAAACAGTTTTCTCCAAACATTCATGATTAAACCTAAAGTCAAATGCACGGACAAAAATGTCATGCTAGAAATCATTCTGAAGCAGAATATCCATTGAAGGATCAGCAGTACAGGATTAAAGGCGTTTCCACTGGGATGGACTGGTAGAACTGGTTTATCAGCAGAACCTACCAGATACTAGGGGTGAGTGAAAACTATCTTTTTGGGGGTGTTAAAAAACCTCCCATTTTCAGTGATTTCCCAGCACTTGTGCTGTTACGATGCTGCTGCCTTGATGCAGTTTTTCTTCATCTCTCCAAACTCCATCTATTCATTTCATTTCTCTACCGCCCAATAGCCCAAGCTCTCTGGGTGGGTTCACAGCATGATAAAGCATAATATAAAACATTTAACATTTAAAAATTTAAAACAGTTTAAAAAATGAGTTATAAACAATTGACAAATAAAACTACCAGGACCTTATTAAAACAAAAACAAAACAAAACTAACATACCATCATATGCTGTCAGATGCCTGGGACTAGAGCAAAGTCTTTACCTGGTTTGAAAAGATACCAAAGTTGGTGCTAGACAGACCTCATTGGGGAGAGCATTGCACAGTCAGGGGGCCTCTGAGAAGGCCCTCTTTCTTGTCATCATCCTCCAGATCTCTCTCTACTGCCCCATCCCAGCAAAAGCATCCACAATGGACCCCAGATGTACTGAAATACCCGTTAAAAGCTCTTTTCTTCATCCTGGAATTGTGAATTTGGTCTCCCTCCTTAATCTCTCCTCCCTCCTTCCCTTATCTGTAGAGATATGCGAATCAGCAAAACTTGAGCTCAGCGAAGTTCTCCAGATTCCATCTTGAAACTCATTCTGATTCAAGTCTGTATCACATTGCGAGCTTTGTTTTTTTTCCCTTTTCGCATGGAAATCCCTCCACATTTTTGTGCATATATTTTTCCAAATGTACGCATCAATTGTGCACATCTTTGAAATGTACACATTCTTCTCCCACTGATTAAAGCATGTTGGTGTGCATTTTTCCAAAAGTACACATTTTCCATGTACATTCTTCAAATGTACACATGCTGGCAGACATAACTGTTTTGGTCCACGAATCACATTGCAAGCTCAGAAATGTACAGACATCACCTGCAGATTACCTCCAAGTCCTTGTTTGGTCCAGAAGGTGTGAACTGGGTAAATCCTGATCAAAACCGAACTGAAACTAATTTCTCGTACTTCCCTACAGTGGTTGTCTAATTTCTTAGACTGTAAAATGTATGTACAGTGCTTAGTTTTTGTAGGAGCTCTAGTCATAACTGACCAACCCACCAACGTGCGTTTACACAAATGTGCTTATCTCCATTAATCTGAAATTTTATTTCCATTAATCTTTTATTTTCACTCTCCCACAGAGGAATAGGCCAGTCAATATGAACAGTCAAAAAATAGGAAATGCATCACCAAAAAGGAGGACAAAAGAGGACATTGATTCGCATATGCTAATGTACATGTATAGATACAAATTTAGTAATAATTATTATAATATAAATAGAAATCCAGTACATCTCGCCATAGTGTGGAAGAATGTGACCAAGGGACCTGTGTGCCTTGCTCAGTCTGCGGTCCTGGTGCAAATTGTGGATGGGCAACTTCAAGGCCCCCCTGCCTGCTCTCCCTTCTAATGGTTCTTTATCATTAAACCAGATTTGGGCTGGACAGACCTTCAGATACAGAACATAGGGATGCACACTTACCTTGGGGGGTGCTTGCCTTGTTCTCAGAGAGCACCCCCCGCCACTTGATTCCTTGCGGCGGCAGCGAGGAGCCCGTCGCGTCATTTCCGGATGCCAGGAAGTGATGCGATGGGACCCCGCGCTGCATTTTTAGCATAAAAACCAGGGCAACCCAGCTTAAAATGGCAGACCTGTGGCTTACGCTGGCTCAGCTTGTCTGAGCGTGGAAAGCTAAGCAGGGTCAAGCCTGGTTATGACTTGGATGGGAGACCCCTCCTCTAGTTTCCTGCATTGAGCAGGGGGTTGGACTCGATAGCCTTGCAGGCTCCTTCCAACTCTATGATCTATGAAATCTATGAAATCTATGAATAGCAAATCGCAGCCGTTTCAAGCTGGGTTGTCCTGGTTTTTATGCTAAAAACGCAGCCCCAGGGGAACTGGAAAGAGATGCGCTGGGGAACTGAAGCTCCTTTCCCCGGTGCAGCGTGGATCGAGCGGTGGCAAGGTAAGTCACGAGAGTCTTGGGGGGGGCTAGCGGGCCATTTTTGGCCCACTTTCAGCCCCCCCGAGACTCGTGGTTGCATCCCTAGAGCACCTTCAAAATAGAGGACATTCCTTTGGCAGCCCTTCAAATGGAGGGGCGTACTCTGTAAAACAGAACCCATGACCGCCCTAATCTGCCTTTTACCAAGTCCATCCAGCCAGTGGCGTAGCGTGGGTTGTCAGCACCCGGGGCAAGGCAAGTAATTTGCGCCCCCTAACCCATGGATTTTAGCACTCGAGTCTCTTCCACTAGATTAGTTAAAGAAACCCTTACCCCCTAAGCACATGTATTGTTTGTTATGAAAATACTGATATAATTAAAGTAAAATGCATCTAAATACAAGTTTATTTTCAAACACTTTATTGAGTGCGAACATGCATTACACATTCTCCACATTTTCAGCAGGTCTATGAATACAAATCTACAAATGTAGTAACCTAGCATGGGCCATGCTATTATATGTCGTCTCACAACCATCGTAAATGACAAAAAATATCAAGAACAAAAACTAAACATCAAAATGGAACCAGGACTTTCATGCCAAGAAAAGTGCGGCCTACTGAATGGCTGCCAGCTATACATTTGTTCCAGAGAAGAGGAAAAAGAAAAAGATTCTTAAAACATCAGCCACCTTGCTTTCGGCTCACAGGGAGAAGTTGAGGGAGAGGTAGTGGCGGGGGCACCAGCTTAAGGAGTTTTGGATCGGAAGTCTCTGATGGAGCTAAAACCTCCAACTTATTTTTGCCAGGTGGGATTTAGGATCCTTCCGCCCAACGTGAGAGAGAATTCGTTATGGCTGCGATCCTCTCTAGGTGCACTTCCTCGGGTGCAAGCCCCACGAAACCCAGTAGAGCTTACTTCCGAGTAAGCGCGTGCACAAGACCAGGCTGTTGCCGCCCAGCTGCAATTCTACACGCATTTCCCTCAGTGAACTTGGTGGAGAGCTTCCTCTGCAGTAAAGAGAGGCTTGGGATCGGGCTGCCCAAGTGGAAGGCAAGGAACGGTTTGGAAGAATGGGTGCGGGGGCGGCGTCTTACATATTAGCGGAAGTCTGTATTGGGTTCGGGGCGGAGAACAACAAGCGAAATGGGGCGGGGTGGTGGTGGTGGCGCTCGAGGCCGGAGGCCCCCCCCCTCCTGCCCTACTCACCCGCCTTCCATGCCCTTGAGGAGGTGGCTTTTCTCTGCCCCGCCGGCGCGCGGCTCCATCCTTCGCCAGCGACAGGTGCGTGCGCGCTCAGCTGTGCCCCCTTTTTTCCGGCTTCTCGCCCCCCTTTCCAGCCGCCTGACTCCCGCTCACCGATTCCTCCAGTGTCGCTCGCAGCTGCCTCTTATCTCGGCTGGGCAAGCAGCAGCCCATGTGAAAACGCCGTGGACCCGTGCGCAAAGCCCCCGGGGGGAGGTGGTGGGGGGGGAGAGGACGCCTCGAGCCGGACCGGCTGCAAAGCTTGTTGCATGAGCCTGTTTGCCTCGCGGGGGAGCGCCCGCCGCCGCCACGACCAATCCCTCCCTCCTCCTTTTTTGGGAGGGGGCCCCCACCAGAAGAGAGGGGGCAGTTTTTTTTAATGGAGGGGGCTGATTTATTCTAATGTGCAGCTAACCCAAGGGTCATGTGGAAAAGGGTGGGCCAGCCCCCTCAATTTCCACCCTTTCCAGCAGGATCCCTGGTGTGTGTGTGTGTTTTGGAGGGGTGATCAAAATGAATGGGACTTAAGTTAGCCATGAAAGATGAATGAGTCACTCACTGAGTGAGCCAGGCAGGGGCAGAGAGCTGCGAGTGCGAGCGCGCCCCCCTCAGATGTTGCGCCCGGTGCGGCCGGCCCCCCCTGCACCCCCCACGCTACGCCTCTGCATCCAGCACAATATTATTTATTCTGACTGGCAATGGCTCTCCAGGGTTTCAGTCTTTCTCAGCCTTACCTGGAGATGCCAGGGATTGAACCTGGGATGTTCTGCATGCAAAGGTGCTCTATTACTGAGCTAAGCCCTTTCCGCAATCTAACCTGATCTGCTAGCGCAGAAGCACGTAGGGATGCTGGAGAAATCTTCAACAGACTCAAATGACTTTAGATTACCATGAATCTGACCCATGGATTCCGCAGCAGACCAGCTTTTCCTGGATCACATGGATTCCACGGACTTGCAGACCATTTTCTTTTTTACTTTCCGTAATTTTACACAAATGTAGAAATAGAAAAATATGATTATTTTTTTTAAAAAAACCCAACCAGAAATGTGCACACACACCCCAGACTAAAGTGTAAAAATGCTCATTGGGGGGGGGGAGGGATTTGTCCATTTTGCAAATTTGCGCAAGTGTGAATTTGCACCAGTGCGTACAAACGCATTTGTGCAAAATCTGATTCCATCCATGAGAGGAAGATGGAATGAAAGGCGCCTGAAAATCAGCAAAATGCAGACAGAATGGATCGAACAGAGTCTGTGCATCCCTAAGAAGCAGGCTCTTGCGCAGTATCCGTAGCTTGAAGGAGAAATGCATGTGAAACATGGTGCTGTATACATGGTCCCACACCGCACCGGAACTGAACGGTCAGGGCTGTGTGCTCAATGCTTTCTTTTAAAAATACAATCATAGCCTTGGATCCAGACTATGTTAGTGGTACTTGGACCCCACTGAAATCAATGTGAAAAGTTAGCCATGACTTAAGACCCTTTGATTTCAATAGTGCCAGTAATTCAGTCTTGATCCAACCCTTAGTGATCACCTGTTGGGGTGTGTGTGTACAGGAGGGATTTCAGTTCCCCTGCTCCTTCTTCCTCAACCATAGTGGATCACTAGGATTTGAGCTTTTGAAGAAGGGCTCCTAATACTCAGTCCCAGTATTTATTCCTGGCACCTCCAGGTAGGGCCAGACAAGGTAGACCAGCCTTCGACAACCTGGTGCCCTCAAGAAGTGTTGGACTACAATGCTGGCCGGGGTATTTTGAGAGAAAGTACACATTTTAAAAATGTATTTCAGGAGTAAACTTTAATTTAAATAGATTTTATTCATTTATTATTTAATTATTTAATTTGTATCTCGCCTTTCTGCCAAAAACTGGCACTCCTGTTGGCGAAAAATTAAAGAAACGATTAAAAATAAAAATAAAAATAAAAATAAAAATAAAAATAAAAATAAAAATAAAAATAAAAATAAAAATAAAAATAAAAATAAAAATAAAAATAAAAATAAAAATAAAAATCCTAATCCTAATCCTAATCCTAATCCTAATCCTAATCCTAATCCTAATCCTAATCCTAATCCTAATCCTAATCCTAATCCTAATCCTAATCCTAATCCTAATCCTAACCCTAACCCTAACCCTAATTAAAACTGATTTTTAAAAGAATCTTCGTTCAAAGATAGCACAATTTGGAGGGCTTTAAAAGGGGGTTGGACAAATTCATGGAGGAGAAGGCTATCAATGGCTACTAGGCATGATGGCTATATGCTACCTCCAGTATCGAAGGCAGTATGCCTCCGTATATCAGTTGCTGGGGAATATGGGTGGGAGGGTGCTGTTGCACTCATGTTCCTGACTCCCAGCTGAGCAGGAGCACAACAGGAGAGAGGCTCCAGCTGTTTTTGGGACTGTGATAAGGCAAGCTGGCTCCCAGAGAGAGAGCGAACAGAGCGAGCGCACAGGGAGAGCAAACAGGAGTTCGGCAGCGGAGTTCGGCAGGGGAGGTCAAGGGGGAGGTCCCTAAGAAATTTTCTAGGAAGACGGAAACATAAAGCAAACAGAGCACTATGGAAGGAAAGGACTCAGCAGTGGTGGTGACCTGCAATGCGTGTGCAATGTTTGTTTTCCTGCTGGAGATCAACATGGCCTACACATGCAACAAGTGCAAGCTGGTCACGCTGTTGGAAGAAAAGGTCAGAGGACTGGAGCAGCAAGTGTCAACCCTCAGGAGCATAAGAGAAAGTGAGGAGTTCTTAGACAGAACGGTGGATCTACAGCAGCAAAGCGTAGAACAGGAGCCAGAAGGGCAACGGCAGGATGAGGCGGAGTCGGAGACTGCAGAGGCAAGGGAAAATAACGCAGGGGGAACTCCCTGGAAAAGGGTGACTGTTAGGAGCAGAAGAACTACAAGACACTCTGCGCCTGTGGAAGCAGTGGAGCTATGGAACCGCTTCCATGTACTTGAGGACGAGAGCAGAGGACAGCCTGCAGAGGACAAATTACCAGGCACCCAACGTGACAGCGAGCAAGAGGCTGAGGGTCAGTCAAGTGGAGGCAATCAAACCAAGGCCTACAGCAAGAGGAAGAGAAGAGTACTCGTAGTGGGAGACTCCCTCCTGCGGGGGATCGAAGCCAAAGTATGTCGCGAAGACCCATGAACTCGCCAGGGGTGCTGTCTCCCCAGGGCACGGATTAAGGATGTGACAGAGCAGCTGCCGAGGCTCATACAGCCCACCGACACATACCCCTTTCTTCTCTTCCACGTGGGTACAAATGATACTGCCAAGCGGAGTTACAAAGAAATCATGGCAGACTTTGAAGAGCTGGGAAGGGAACTCAAGAACTTCGGGGCCCAGATAGTTTTCTCATCCATCCTTCCAGTATTTGGAAGAGGCATAGAAAGGGGAAAAAAAATACTCCGAGTGAATGACTGGCTACGAAGGTGGTGCCAACGTGAGGGATTTGGATTCTGGGACCACGGGCTACACTTCCTAGAAGACTTCTGGCAAAGGATGGATTGCACCTCACAAGGACTGGGAAGAATGTGTTTGGCCACAGCATGAGGAACTTAATCAGGAGGGCTTTAAACTGAATCCAACAGGGGAGGGAGACATAAACTCGGGGGTACCAATGGAAGAAGGCCTCTGTGCCACAATGGAGAGAACAGCTCCAGCGGTGCCCATTGATAGTCTACCACAAATGTAGGGAAAAAGTCGGACTATAAAGCACATAGTCTTCGATGTCTCTATACTAATGCCCAGAGTATGGGCAATAAACAAGACGAACTTGAACTCTTGATACATGAGGGCAAGTACGACTTGATAGGGATAACTGAAACCTGGTGGGATGACTCCCATGACTGGAATACAGCAATTGAAGGGTATAACTTGTTCAAAAGGAACAGAAGCAACAGAAAGGGAGGTGGAGTTGCACTGTATGTTAAAAATACGTATCTCTGCACAGAGATACAGGAAGAGGAGCTTGGCAGCCCCATTGAGAGCATCTGGGTTAAAATAAAGGGGGCAAAGAATAAAACGAACATGGCGGTTGGAGTCTACTACCGACCACCCAATCAAGGAGAAGACGAGGATGAAACTTTTGAAAAGCAAATTGCCATTGTTTCAAGGAGGCACGATGTGGTAGTAATGGGTGACTTCAATTTCCCTGATATCTGTTGGGAGACTTATTCAGCCAAACATGGCCCCTCCAAGAAATTCCTGAGCTGTGCTGCTGATAACTTCCTCCTACAGAAAGTGGAGGAAGGAACTAGAGGATCGGCTATCCTTGACCTGATTCTAACCAACAGAGACGAGTTAGTGGATAAAGTGGCAGTTTTGGGAACTCTGGGAGAAAGTGACCATGTTATACTTGAGTTCTTGATTCTAACGGAAGCAAAAGCTGAGTGTAGCCAAACACGTACCCTGGATTTTAGGAAAGCCAATTTTAACAAACTCAGAACAATGATTAGTAAGATCCCATGGCAAGCAACTCTCATGAGAAAAGGAGCCCAGGAGGGGTGGGAGTTTTTTAAAAAAGGAAATTTTAAAGGCACAATTGCAAACAATTCCCACAAGGAAAAAAGGCAGAGGGCAACAGAAGAAGCCAATGTGGCTTCACAATAAACTCAAAGATGACCTGAAAACAAAAAAGGACACGTATAGGAAGTGGAAGGAAGGACAGTCTACAAGGGAAGAGTACAGGCAGGTAGCACAGGAAGCCAGTTGATATGCCAAAGGCCTGCCTGGATGAAAATGTCTTTGCCTGGGATGATTCAGGCATATTAAAACGTGTATTTTGAGATGATTTCTTTTTTTAAATGTGGAAGCAGAATGGAACAGGATTATGGGTAAAACCCCCAAAATACAATAGTGACAGGTACTGGAAATAATCTGGTTTCTAGGGATCTACAGCTGTCAATGACTGACATTTCCAAAGCCTTCGCTCTGAGTGAAGAGGTTCAACTTACCCTGGTTCTTAACTCTGCCCAGACTCTTGTTGAAGCAGAAGAACCAGCTGAGAGTCCTCAAGTCTCTTTCCTATGAAGCACACTATGTACAAGGAACAGTCTTTGAATCATCCTGATATCTTGCACCTAGGGATATGTGAGGAATCCTATGCAGGGGGGGGGGGATCCATTGGATGTTTACGATTCGGTTCCCCAGATTCCAGTTCGTTAGCCCCGTGCTTGTGCCGACTCGCTGTTGTGCGAATTGAGCCAGATTGTGGACTTCCGTCGCTAAGACGGGCCACAGTTTGCACATAAACACTAAGGAAATGTGCACAAATCATGGTATTTGTGCAAATTGGAAGCCAGCAACCATGTAGTTCTAGCACAATTTGTGCAAATGGTGCTGGAACGATGCGTAAATGGCAAATTGCATAAATTTGCACCATCTCTTGAAACTCTGGGGGCAGCACACTGTTTGCAAAGTGTGCACATACCACGGTTGTGTCCCCCATGGGTTAAGCCTCCTTGCAGTGGCACTCACCCACTCAGTCTCTGCCACTGTCCCCCGTTTGGTGTTCTCCCACCTCCCTTGAATCCTAGTGACTCTTTCTGTACAACTCCCTTCTCTGACTGCAAATGGATCTGTGTGCAATTTGGCAATAAGAATAAGCAAGAATAAGCAAGAAGCATGTCAGAAAGATGGCTCAGAAAAGTATTTTGACAGCAGAAATATGCTCCCGTTTTAATAGTTAACAAGGCTCTTCAGACATCTGTGCAAAATCTTTCCGGATCCCCCCCCCTTTTCATTTCCTTTCTTTTATGCTAATTAAATTCTTGATGACCACTGATGGATAGATTTCAGCTAAGCCATAACACGTCAGGCTGATTTATAGAAGGGAGACTGGTATTTACTATTCCTGGCTTTCACCACAATTAATATTGAAAAGAAAAGGGTACTATTTAAGCAACCCAGTGAGGTTATTCGTCTGAGTTTTAGTGACACTTTCCCCCACCCCCCACCAGTGTACTAAGACAGAATGCAAAACTCCTTATGGAGGAAAAAAAAGGCCAAGTTGTGAAGGTCCTTTCTAGGCAAGCGCTCCTGCTTTGGAATTTATAGGTATACAGCGTGAGAGCCAGCGTGACGTAGTGGTGAGAGTGTTGGACTGGGACTCGGGAGATCCGGGTTCTAGTCCCCGCTCGGCCATGAAGCTCACTGGGTGACTTTGGGCCAGTCACTGACTCTCAGCCTAACCTACCTCACAGGGTTGTTGTGAGGATAAAATGGAGAGGAGGAGGAGGAGGATTATGTAAGCCGCCTTGGGTTCCTTGCAGGAAAAAAAGGCGGGCTATAAATATAACAAACAAACAAACAAACAAATAAATAATACACAAGCAGGAATTTTATATGTATTTGGAGTTGAGCATGGCATAACATTCCTTACTGGTGCTTCGGTACCCAAAGGCCACCAGGATTCCTCTGTGTAAGGCAGTATTCACAAGAGACATAAGTAATTCACAAGAGATACAATATCCTGTTTGCTCAGAAGTAAGTCACACTGGGTTGTATCCAGACTTAGTCAGAGTGCTGTGGATAATAGATATTTCCCCCCCTTGTTCTTATTTGATTCATTTTTGCCAGTGGTGCAAATTTTGACGTGCAGGTGTTCATCATGACAATCCCCATAGCCACATCTAGCTATGGTTCCTTACCTGGTCTGCGCCCCCGACTCGATTCTCCACGGGGGCGGCCAACCCGACCTGATTTTCCAAGCGGCGTGGAGAGGTTCTCCGCGCCGCTCGATCGAACTTCCCCGGTCCCGTTCGTCTGGGACCGGAACTGACGCAACGGAACCCTGCGCAGGTGCAGAACGCGCCACAGGGGTCCAGCGCGCCTGCACAGGGTTCCGTCGCGTCATTTCCGGTCCCGGAAGTGATGCGATGGGACGGAACGAGCCACCCCGAAGACAAGGTAAGGCCTCACGCGAAGACAAGGTAAGATCTCGGCCCCGTTCTGCCCGCGCGAGGCTCGATGTTACAAACCTAGCCACATCCCAATACAGGCCTGTGGCTCACGCTGGCCCAGCTTGTCTGAGTGTGGAAAGCTAAGCAGGGTCAAACCTGGTTGTTACTTGGATGGGAGACCCCCTCCCCTAGTTTCCTGCATTGAGCAGGGGCTTGGACTCAATGGTCTTGTAGGCCCCTTCCAACTCTATGATCTATGAATCTATGAAAGTCCAAACATTCAGGCAGCTGTGGTGATCCATATCAACAAACCAATTCTAGCAGTTTTCGTCTCCCCCAGGAGCAGGTCTTTTGTAAATCTACTGGGTCTTCATTGCCCGTTCAAGACCAAGCCACCCCACAATACTTTGCATTGCAACAGGGAACAATACATTGTCTCTGGGAAAATTCATTTTCCTCCCAGCTCCTGTGAGGATTGCAGCGAAGCTCAGAAGGAACAGGGAATTCTGAGGGGTGTGTGTGTGTGGGGGGGGCAGATGGCGTCAGCATCCCTGCTAATAAAAATGTGCTGCCACTGCATCCCTGTATCCATTGTCGATCCCCTTATCTAAAATATCGATAATGTCCCTGAGCCAGGAATTCAGTTCAGAATAACTTCCCCATCAGCCATGGGGAGCGGGGATACAAATATTGGGTGGGATCCTAAGCTAGTCAGGTTTTAGTTCCACTGAAATCGATGGGACTTAAGTTAGTCAGTACTAAAAGTGTCCTATTGACTTCAATGGATTGAAAGCGTGACTAATTTAGGCTTGATCTGACTCATTGTGTTTCGATCTCTTCTCATTAAAGGACAAACAATGTAGTGCAATAGCTAAAAGCTGGAGTAGGAACAGGGAGAGCCGGGTTCAAATTTCTGCTCGGTCAGCGGCCTTATACTGAACCAGACCCTCGGTCCCATCCACCTGGTTCAGTATTGCCTACTTTGACTGGCAAGAGTCTCCAAGGCCTCAGACAGAGAGGTCTTTCCTTGCTAGGGATGCTTGCTTTCCAATTTATTTATTATTACATTTCTATGTAATAATTTCTTTTTACAAGGAACCCAAGGTGGCTCACATGGTCCTTTCTCCCCATTTTATCCTCACAACCTGTGAGGTAGGTTAGGCTGAGAGCCAGTAAGTGGCCCAAAATCACCCAGTGAGCTTTGTGGCTGAGTTGGGATTGAATCTGGATCTCCCGAGTCCCAGTGCAACACAACTAACCACTACACCACACTGGATCTCTCCATGCTGCTTAAGGAATTTTGCTCCATACCTCTGGGACTAACATGCAGATCAGAATTTAGTTATCTACCATTTTGCTTACTTCCTGAATGCTTCCTGTTGTGCTAGCCGCTTTGGTCGCACTGACGAAACAGAATGAACATAGGTATAGCGGCAGTATTGCGTACTGCGCTATGTATCTCAGATGTGAATTTTCATGTGGATTTAAAAAAAAAAATCACAGATGAATTTTGAAGTGGTATGGGATGGACTTATGGGTCAACACATGCAGAAGCAGAACTGGCATGGGCTGGAAATAGACTGATTTGCCTTTCGCTATTCCTAGCATCTTCTACTCAAAGATCTTTTACCTTTGTCCCAAATTAGCATTGTTATCTGTAACGGAGAAACTGGTTTGTACCCAAGATATAAAGGAACTTATTGTAAACTTGTTAACAGCTGGGAGATTAATGATAGCAAGGAAATGGAAAGTCCAACGTGTTTTTTCAATGGTTGATTGGTACAAGGAGGTATGGGACATTGCTGTAAATGATAAGTGAACTCGCTGTATTAAAATGCAAAAAGGGACAATTAAAGAGAAATAATTTTAAGGAAATTTGGGGGGCATTTTTAGATGTTGTGCTACTCAAGGGAAAAGGGAGCATGCCTTGTCAAGATATGATTATATATATTTTTGGAATATTGAGTAATAGGGGAATATAGAGGATGAATATTCTTTGGTCCTGAATGGTGAAGGGGACACTGTAGTTGTTATTTGTATGTTGGTATGGTTTTTGTTGTATATTATTTGGAACTCTAAATAAATAAATAAATAATTTTTTTAAAAAAGAAAGCAATAAGCATATTGATAAACTGCTAAAAAAAGAAGAAGATATTTTACCTGAAGCTGCCAGGAATCAAACTTGACACTTCCTTCGTGTGCTGTACCTCTCTGAGCAACTCAAAAAGCATTGTCTCTCTTACACCTGCGCACATCAACCCCATAAAGTTATTTCTTGCACTGATCTGATGCATGTCTGGGTTCAGTTTTGCTCCAATTTCAGATCTCATACCCCATCACCATTGTTCCTTCTTTGATTCCTTTTACAGCATGAGAGGTTTTGAAGGTTTATTTATAGCTCGTTATTGCTGAAGGAAGAAAAGAGGGGGCAGTAGAAATAATGTTTTCATTATGTCTTTGGACAAGGCATACATTTTAAGTGCTCAATTTTAGAATCAGACAAAACGTTACGGGGAGCTTAAATGACTTCTTAATAGTGTTGGGCAATTTGGATGCACTTAGAAATGACATCGCCCGCTCCGGCAGGCCAGTTGTTGAAAGAAAATATCATTTATCGGAATGGCTTCCGAAACACTGTGTTTCATAAGTGTCTCATGCACCTACATATCAGTGTCAATCCCCCTCCCCAACTATTCAGAAGATAGGCAATGAAAACCATTGCTCCTTTTAGCTTATAGTCTCTTATTTGTACACTGGAAACAATAAAGCTACAGTCTTTGTGACTAATCCGCCCCCCCCCCAATATTTTTTTGTTCTTCTTTTCAGATGGGCAGGGAGCGCGGGAGATCAGAATATTATGAGCTCTTTTATCTGACCCCTCCAACATGCTTTAGCGAGTGACTGAACTGCCAGATTGCAGCAATTTTTGAAATCTGTTGAGCCATAGCTTTCGTAAACAAACCAATCTATCAATATGTATTATCAGTGCTAGAGAGAGGACAAAATAATTTGAGGGAGACTGAAATGTCAAATTATTACGGGGAAATTATTTTAGGGAAATGGGTGAGAAAGTTGAATACATTAATAGAGAGATTATCAACAGGAATGCAGGAGAAAAACAACTAATCCAAAATCAAGCTGAGAAAATCAGAAATATGCAACTGGTATATATTATGGAAATCTGCATATATTTTGTTCATTACTTTGGCAAAACTGAATTTGTTTCTGTAGTTATAGGAAGAGTAAAGAGCTGTGAAGGGTATGGAAGGCTCTAAGCCCCCTGAAGTGGTGCTCATGAATAGGGATGTGTGAGGAATCCATTAGGGGGTTGAAAATCTGACAGATTTTCATGATTCAGCCCCCCCCGGATTTTATGAAGCGTGTCGAGCCAGCTCATGGACTTCTGTCTCTGAGATGGGCTGCAGTTTGCACATCTTTATTAAATGATAAGAAAACTTGAGCAAATTGCGTAACATCACACAAATTTTGTAAAGTTGTGCAAATTGTGTAACTTTATGCAATTTGCATAAATCGGGGTATTTTGTATGTTTTACACAAATAATTACCCCCAAAGCACATGGATCTACTGTGAAATCAGCTGATTTTATGCAACTGGCGCTAGATCCACACACTTTTCAGGTGCGTATTTGCACAAAACATGCAAAATACCCCAATTTATGCAAATCGCATAAAGTTATGCAAATTGCACAGCTTTACTCAATTTGCGCAAATTTCCTTAGTGTTTCAAAAAAGATGCGCAAACTGCATCTTAGAGACAGAAGTCCGCGGAGCACCCCCAGATCAGCTCGCTTCTGATCATCAAGTCGGAAGCAGGCAGGAACTCCGTAGAGCTTAAACGAGCTGGACTTCCCAATGCTGGCACATTTATTCATTCATTCATTTACTTGAAAGTTAAAATATTTTCATTTATTTAATTAAAACATTTTTGGACTGTCTTTCATCAACTCAAATTCTAGGGCAGTGTACAATAAGACAGTAACACCCATATCATAACAAAAGGCAGCAAACGAAACTATTAAAACAATGCAGAGGTATTATAGATAGTATAAAATGCCAGGAGGAATAGAAATGGATTAACCTGGCATCTGAAATGAAAAGCTTGTAAAGTAAGCACCAGGTGTGCCTCAGGGGTCCCAATTTCTGTCTGCAGCTGGGCCTCCCAAGGTGGCTAATAATCACAATAAATACAATAAAACAGAGTTCAAAAATTGCTAGATAAAATAAAAATGATTTTTTTAAAAAAACAACAACAACACCTTAAGAGCATAAGAAGAGCCATGCTGGATCAGACCAAGGGGCCATCTAGTCCAGCATTCTGCTCACTCAGTTGCCAGCCAGTTGCCCACCAGAAACTCACAAGCAGAACATGAGTGCAACAGCACCATCCTGCCCATGTTCCCCAGCAACTGGTATACATAGGAATACTGCCTCTGATACTGGAAGTAGCATGTAACCATCAGCACCAGTAGCCATTGATTGCCTTATTTGTCTCACACACCCCCTTTAAAGCCATCCAAATTGGTGTCCATCACTTTGTGGGAGCAAATTCCATAGCTGAACTATGCGCTGTGTGAAGAAGTCCTTCCTTTTATCTGTCCTGAATCTCCCATCAATCAGCTCCATGGGATGACCCCTTGTGGTTCTAGTATTATGAGAGAGGGATAAAAATGTCTCCCTCTCCACTTTCTCTATAATTTCGTACACCTCTATCATGTCTCCCCTTACTTAACCTTTTTCTAAGCTAAACAGTCCCAAACATGGTAACCTTTTCCTCACAGGGGTGTTCTTCCAGCCTCTTGATCATTTCAGTTGCCCTTTCCTGCACCTTTTCCAAGTCTACAATATTCTTCTTTCAGTGCAGTGACCCCAACTGTACACAACTCCAAACTAGAAAAAAGGAAGAAAGAAAAGAAACCACAATAAATCTTCAGCCTGTCATAGGGATGGGGGAGAAATTCATTCAGTTCACATTTTAATGCAGACTTGTTGAATTTCACACTTTTGCACCACTATGCGACATGCAACTCAGTTATCTCTCGAAAATTGCACCACTCTGAATTTTGCAATCAAGTTCTCCTATCAAAATATTCATACAAAAATGTGTATGCTCCAGGAAATAACATTTTAAAATGCTTTGTATTAGGGAAAAGGGTTGCCAGAATGTGTTAAATTAGGCAAAATGTATACAAACATGCATGAACTAGGAGAAACATGCACAAAAATGCTCATGAATTCTCATTCAAACTTTAAATGAATAACAACAAGAACAGTAAAACTATCTCCAAGTTTGGCATAAACAGAGCTTAAGACTGGAGAAATTCTGAAAGTTTGAGATGAACCAAACTTATGATTGGAAAAGTGGGAACTCAGAGAAATTGAAATTGAAGATTCCATCCATCCTTAATCAGCTGTCATAATGAGCACAGAACATATACCGGAAGAAGACACACATAATAAGGCTACCGCCTAGATTAAAGACATGTTGAAACAATAATGTATTAGTTGGCATCTGAATAGAAGCTGGGAGGAGAGCAAATAAGCATCCTGTAGCAGTCTCATGAAAAGCCTGTGTACCACCACTAAAAAGACCCTGTCTTGGTTCCCAAGATCCTGGGAGTGGAACTTTACTCATGGGTTGCTACTGCTGGCAGAAGGAATGAGTGGGAGAGTTGACTTTCACCAGTTCCTCCTTCTCCCTGCAGTTCCTGTGCCCCTAGAAAATGTGTTCCGGAGAGTTGGGGAACCTTTCAGAACAGCCTGGGAGGTGATGTGGGGGGCTATGGGGAGAAGAGGGAATCAGTGTCAATTACACCCCCCCACCCCCACCCCCCCCAATTCTGCCACTGGGAGCCTCCAAAGGATGGAAGATCCTTCTGTGAACAGGAGGAGCCTTACCATTCATGGAAAAGGAAGTTTGGATCCAAGCTCCTATTTCATGTCTTCTTCCCTCCAACTCAATATACCAAACATCAATGGGATACAGAGCAAAGTTTTGTGCTGGTTGATGACCTAGTTGCATGGAGTGGAGGTGGACCATCAGATATCCTGAGCCTAAGCCATTCAGGGGATTCAAGATGAAGCCTGCACTTTGAGCCATAGCTGCAAGGTGAGGCAAATATAATCACCGCTGGTGTCTAAGGGCCCAACTAGGTGTGATGCTGGAAAACTGGGTGCAAACCTGAGTCTGTCCTAGGCACATATGAAATCATTGTCACTGCTGCTTGTGGTGGGGTAATTTTAAGAGCTAAAGGGATGCATGGAGGATGAAAACTGAACCTTGCTTAGCTCCTTGTAGCCTCTCCCCTTAGCTACTTGTGGCCTTGAAGGTGCTAATTAAATATTTCCTCCCGATCAATCTTACTTTTGGAATTATAACTAGGCTGAAGAGCAAAAGCATGGGGGGGGGCATGGAGAAAGAAGCTGTGGGCAGTGGAAAAGTACAGCACCCCTGTCTATAGTTCCCCTTTGCTCTAGCACCCACTGTGTTTTATATAGGGTTCATAATTCATAGATTTCATAGATCATAGAGTTGGAAGGAGCCTACCAGGCTATCGAGTCCAACCCCTTGCTCAGTGTAGGAAACTAGAGGAGGGGTCTCCCATCCAAGTCATAACCAGGCCTGACCCTGCTTAGCTTTCCATGCTCAGACAAGCTGAGCTAGCATGAGCCACAGGCCTGATACATATGCTCCAACTGCCCCTATTTATCTGTGTACATGAACAAGGAGCTCAAAAAGAGCTGTTAACTAAGTACAGACAGTTTCATTTTCCTCCTGCATTTACATTTTCAAGTTCTTTCTCTCCTGAAGATGAAACACTTTGTGAATTTGGGTAAATACTTATCAAACGCAAACTGAAATGAAATCCTCACCCCTCTGCTCTGGCCAAAGTCAATAGGAACAGCTCTTCCCAGCATGGAAAGGAGCATGATATGCCTGCATGCCAAGCAGCACCCTAGTCCAAGCATTGGAACAGTCCATTCACTGATCTATGCTTTTCCTTGCCTGTTCACCTTAAAGGTGGGCTGATGAGGCAATTGAGCACTTCATCTCACCCCAGCTGGATAGCAGTAGATGCAATGAAGCCACCAGGACACAAAGGTAGCCCCATCCTCCCATCAGGACAGGAGCAGGTGAATCTGTCCGCTGTGCTTTCTACCACGTTTGAGAGATTTTTTAAAATCTCAAGTACTTTCTGTCCTGAAGATGAAGAACTTTGCTGCGAATTTTGGTAAATCTATATCTAAAACAAACTGAAATGAAATTCTCACCCATCTGCACTGGCCAAAGTCAATAGGAACAACTCTTCCCAGCATGGAAAGGACTGTGATGTACCTGCCTGCAATAGAGCTATCAAAGATGAGGAGCTTGTCAGAAAGAAAAAAGGTGACTTACCACTCTCCCTGTGATAAGGTCACACAAGAGTCCAGAGCTTTTCTGCTCTCTCATTCCGGAGAAGAAAAAAACATATTTAGAAAGGAACACAGGAAGCTCGTCAGATTCTTGATGTATCTAGCCAGGGCATTGGAACATGTGGCCTTCCTTCTGGGTGTTGTTCAACTGCTTCTCCCATCATCCCTCACTATTGGCTATTCTGGCTGGTGCTTATGGGAGTTGCAGTCCAAAGACATCTGGAGTTGCAGTCCAAAGACCCATTCCTCATCCTTGATCTGGGCCAATATTACCTACTCTGACTGGCAGCAACTTTCCAGGGTTTTGTGCGGAGAGCTCTTTCCACCATCACCTGCTAACTTATCCTTCCATCTAGAGGTGCCAGAGATTGAACCTGCAGCCTTCTGCATGCCAAGCACATGCCCAACTACTGTGTTATACCTACCAAGTCTGCCTACCTATACCAAGTCTGTCTAAAGCAAATTGGACTTGCTCTCCAAAACAAATTAACTAGAGAAGACAAATAATAAAGAAAGCATTTTAAAAAAGAAGAAGAAGCAGCAGCAGAAGAAAAGAAACCCCCCCCACCACCACCAAAACATAAAAATGAGCCACACTGAATGCTACTGCAGGCATGGTGTTTTTATTAGGAGCGTGAACTTTTAAAAAGCAATCAAGAATTTAAATGGGATATTATTGAGAAGAGGAAAAGGCAAAAGGTATCCAGAGCTGAGAAGTAATTTATTTTCTCTTGTCAAGGGTTTTGACTCTTCAGCTTGCAGAACATCAGCCCGTGACCCCAAAATAATGTTTCATCTTGGCTTGGAGCAATTCAGAATTAACATATCCAGAACTTTGTGTCTGTGCAAAGAGTCTCGCCCCCACTTTTTCCTCCTCCCAGTAATAATGTCAGTTGCAGAATAACCGCAAGCCGACGGAAGTGGAGCTAATAGTGGTGCATGTACGATCACTACAAAAAACAGCAGATGTCGGGATTCTCTGGGTCTCTGAATTATTTATGGTTAATTCAGCGCAACTCTGGCAGCGACTGAGGCTTTTATAGATCTCTAAAGCACAGGCGAGAAAACCAGGTCCATATTCATGCACCTGCATACTTTTAATTATAAACTCTATGGATTGTGTGATGGTGAGTCATTTAGAACTTTCGGGTGAATCATTGCAAGAGTAATTTGACTGCCCCCCTTTTTCCTCCCCCCCCCCTTTTTGGGTGCTGTGTTCTCTTGGGTTTGCAAAGGGGGGGTTGTATTTCTTTCCAGGCACATCAGTCTTTTAATAGGATGACATTTAAATGGGGTGCATTTGGGAAGGTTATCAGGAAAAGGAATGATGCATTCTCGAGAGTAATGTTCCATTCCTCTAGCCCACAATGGGATCCAGCAGTGCAGTGTCCCATCAAAGTCACTGTGACTCCACACAGGTGCGGGTAATTGACAGAATATCTCTGTGATCTCAGAAGTGGGTGTTTCTAAGGCTCCGTATGTACTAGCTGTTTAATGCAGGCAATGGCTGATTGCAATCCACATAAAACCAGGTCAAAGCTGAAATATCATAAGAACATAAGAAAAGCCATGCTGGATCAGACTAAGGGTCCATCTAGTCCAGCATTCTGTTCACACAGTGGCCAAGCAGCTTCCCACTGGATCCCACAAGCAGGACATGAGTGCAGCAGCACCCTCCCGCCCATGTTCCCCAGCAACTGGTGGACATAGGCATATTGCCTCTGATACTGGAAGTAGTATATAGCCGTCAGGACTACTAGCCATTGATAGCCTTCTCCCCCATGAATTTGTCCCTTTTAAAGCCCCCCAGACTGGTGGCCATCACTACATCTTGAGGTAGCAAATTCCATAGTTTAATTATGCACTGTGTGAAAAAGTTCTTGCTTTTATCTGTCCTGGTTCTTTCAGTGTCTGATGGGCCTGAACTAGAGATGGGTTGAGAGAATTCACAGCAGGCTTGCTCAGTGAAGTGAATCAGTCTAATTCTGGTTTGAGTCACATTTGCCTACACAGGCCTGAATGGCAGTACCTCACTTTTTAGAAATTATGGCGTCCCCACACCTTCTTTGCCACAGTATTCTGTATAACCCAAACATGGTCAATTCCCCTCCATAAAATTATCCTTCCCTGGTTTTCAAGGCAGTAACTCTCACTCACACTATCTTTACATGTGATGCTGGCGCACCATACATATACGGCCACATCTACTCACTTTCATCAGTGGTTCCCAACTACTTTCATTTGAAGCAAGATATTGAGGGTCACCTGCAGGTTCCTGCCTGGAACTTCTGAACACCACAGGAATTCTGAAGAAAGCAAAAAGAGTTCCAAAAAGATTAACAGAAGTTCTCTCTCTCTCTCTCTCTCTCTCTCTCTCTCTCCTCTCTCCATCTCTCTCAATTCCTCTCCACATGTCCATAACTGATTTGGACACTGAGTGCCCACGACCACTTCATAGGATCCTACTTCATCAGTTAACGAGTTAACCAAATTCTTTAGAGGAAGACACACTCCTTCTACCTTATCGGTCATTTTCTGCAATGTTAGAATTCATATTCATTCCTTCATGTTGAATTTTCCTCCATGACTTTTCTTCATTCTTCGTGTGCACTGAAAAAGCTGGCACTCTGCAGGTGTGTGCTGATGTGAAAATTCTCAGTGTTTGCCCCTGACTCTGGAGTATTCTTTGCGTGCAATCAAGTGTTACCATCTGTACCTGCCTACAACACAGGGATGAAAGGTTTCCCAGGTGTACAGATGTCTGGCAGGGGTGTTAGGCTATTTTGAGGGGCTCCCCGGAGCTTAGGTAGATGATCAAACTGTCAAAAATATAGATATTTGCATTCTGAATAAGTAAAAGCACAACCGGAGAACCAAGAAGAAAGCCCGCATGAAATGCATCTCCTGGCATTTGAAATAGTTTTGAAAATGTGATGCACTAAGTAACTATATAGATTCCCACTGTATGGAAGCAAACCATCAAAATGTTGCCGTTTCACATCAGGGAACAATAGATCCCACCATAATAGCAACATTCCACACTTATGTCTCCATCACAAAAAGTATCAACATCCTTCAAATAATGGATGCACTGTACCCACACATGTCAGTCATGCACCGCACACAACACAATGCACCAGATGTCTCAGTAGTTTCAGTAAAGATACTATCATTCTCATTGAATATTACATATGATATATTTTATATTATGTAGCTCCTCCAAGTGCCCCCACCAAATGCGGCGAGGTAAGTGGCTACCACGGAGAGGGCCTTTTCAATGGTGGAATGACCTCCCCAGATAGGTTTATTTGACCATTATGATAATTTTGGCACCAGGTGAAGACCGTGTTATTCTCCCAGGCATTTTAAGTATTGTTTTTAGTGCTTTTAGATCAGGGGTGCAGAACCTCTGACCCACAGGTCCAATCGAGCCCATGGGACATCCCAATCCGGCCTTTGCAGCCTCTTGGGATTGCCCCAGGGGTGGAGCTTGGGATGAAAGCACCCACCCCCTGCAGGAACCCACTTGGAGGGCATCCCCCTAACTGCTGTCTCTGATCTGAGACAGGAGATACCCAGTGGAGATTCCCCTGCTAGCAGACAAGGCGGCCTGGATGCTGGGATTCACCCGTGCAGGGAGGAGTGGCCACTCTCCCCATGTGTGGGCAAGTCCCCATGCCTGCCACCGCTCATCCCAGCTGCTATCAACAATCTCAGATCGGAGCTAGCAGCGGGGAGGGAGGGTGGCCTGGGTCCCTTTACCCATGCTGGGAGGAGGCATAGTTCCATGTCTCCTTCCAGTATGAAGAGAAGAGAAGAGAAGAGAAGAGAAGAGAAAGGATGTGACATCAAGGGGAAGAACCATGCCCCCGATGTGACATCAGGGGTGGGCCCACACACCCAAATGTCATCTGGCCCATGATGGGCTTCGGTGGAAGGACGATCCAGTCCCACACCCCTAAACCGTTTCGCATCCCTGTTTCAGTGTTTTGGATCTTCATCCTATTTTATTTTGCTGCTTTGGTTTCATGTGCTGCACTGTTTCTACCCGTTGCTGCTGCTTTTATTATGTGATTATTATTTTTTAATCGTTTTACTGTTTTGCAACTTATATTTTTAATTTACCTGTACACCGTGCAGAAAATTACAGGCTGGTCATTGAAAAGTGTAATCAATACATAATAAGATGATTAAAAGAGAGTTGGGACAAGTCTGGTATTTGCATGTGCATTATTACAATTTTCTCAGAACAAAACAAAGATCTCCCTTTCTCCTGACACCATCTAGCTGGTCAGAGAGTTAACTCCAGAGGGACACCCCCGCCCACCATGCCCAGCACTGAGGAAGGACTCCTCAGAGGCTGACTAGGGACGTGCGCGGAGCTCAGTTGGGGGCTGGAAGTCCGGTGAACTCGCCGGGCTTGACCCCCCTCCGAGATCCGCTTGCCCTCCCTTTTCCCTGGCTCGACTTGCATTCTCATGAGCCGAGCCGGGGAAAAGCGACTTCCGGGTTCTGACGCTACATGGTTTATGTAGAAAACAGCCTAATTTGCGCAAATTAGGCTTTAATTTACGCAAATTAGGCTTTAATTTGCGCAAATTAGGCAATTTCTACATAAACAACGTAGGGCCGGGGATCCAGAAGTCCGGCAAGTGCCTCAGCTGGCGCTCGCACTTGGCTCGTCTTGACTCGTGTGCAGCGGGAGCCCACTGGAGGCATTCAAGGTGCGGCTGGATAGCCATCTGTCAGGGATGCTTTGACCTGGATTCCTGCATTGAGCGGGGGGTTGGACTCGATGGCCTGGTAGGCCCCTCCCAACTCTACTTTTCTATGATTCTAAGTGCTGGGCGGGTCACCCATCCCTACGAGTCAGAGCCAAGCATTTCAACCTGGCCATCTCTCTGCAGTGCTGCCATGCCAGCCACTTTTTGCGGTCAACACAGCTCTGTAGAGAGCAACAGAGTACTCTAAGCTAGACTAGACTACTGCAATGCACTCTTTGTGTGGCTGCCCTTGCAGTCTGTTCAGACACTGCAGCTTGTGCAAAATGCGGCAGCCAGACTAATAACTGGGACCAGAAGGTCTGAACATACAACACCACTTCTGGCCCACTTGCACAGGCTGCCTGTATGCTTCTGAGCCCGATTCAAGGTGCTGGTCTTAACCTAGGACCGTAATACTTGACAGAATGTATCTCCCAACAACAATCTACCCAGACACTACGCTCAAGATCTGGGGCCTTCCTCCTACTGCCACCTCCGAGGGAGGCTTGGTCGGTGGCAACAAGGAAGAGGGCCTTTTCAGTGGTAGCCCCCCAATTCTGGAACAAGCTCCCCACTGAGGCCTACCTGGCACCAACTTTACTATCCTTTTGGTGCCAGGTATTTATTTACTTTTATTTAATATATTTATTTACCGCCCATCAGCCCAAAGGCTCCCTGGGCAGTTTACAAGAAAAACAGGATAAAAACAATCTCAATACCAAAAATATCATTAAAATATAAATACAAATACAATACAATACAAAATAAAACAATAAAACAAAGCAGCCAGATGAATCAGACCAGAGGTACAGTAGTGATAATAAAAATGGGAATAAAAATCTAACCATTAAAATATTTGGGTAAATAAAAAGGTCTTCACCTGGCACCTGAAGGAATAAAGAGTAGGCGCCAGGGCGCACCTCCTTGGGGAGTTGATTCCAGAGATGGGGTGCCACAACTGAGAAGGCCCTTCCCCTAGTAGCCACCCTCCTAGCCTCTTTTGGAGGGGGCTTTCTGAGAAGAACCTCCGAAGAGGATCTCAGGGTTCGGGTAGGCACGTATATGGGACTCCTAGTCTATGCCAAGGCATTTAACAGCTCCAAATAGTGTGTGTGTGTTATGTCAGCTTTTTAACAGGTCTAGCTGCATTAACTTGTTCTTAGTTAATTGCATCGTTTTTAAATTTTAGTAGTGATTTTTTTTTTTTTTTTTTTTTAAAAGATGTTTGTATTGTTTGTATTTTGTATTGTATTTTATGAATTGTTGAAAACCGCCCAGAGAGCTTCGGCTTTTGAGCAGTATAGAAAAAATAATAATGAATAAACAAATGGGGCGAGGCACAGTGGGGTGGGGTTGATGCAGCACACGGGTGGAGGGAAGCAGGGCAGAGGCGCACGTGTGCTCTCCCACCACAGGGTGTGTGCTCTGGTTCTGTCACTGTGGGTGAGCAGCGCTTCCCCTAGAACAGTGTTCTCCAACCTTGGGTCCCCAGATGATTTTGGCCTACAACTGCCAGCATGCCCCAACTGGCTGGGGCATGCTGGGAGTTGTAGGCCAAAACATCTGGGGACCCAAGGTTGGAGAACACTGCCCTAGAAAGACATTAGTCATCAGCGAAGTTCAGCAAATGGAGGAGAGAATTGTCTGACAAGACAGTTGAGCTGAAAGTTAACGAAGTCAGCCACACTTAGAAGCCAAGCCGTAGCATCAGCAACATTTCAGACAAAATGTTGAAAGTTGCAAACTGGCTTATTCTTGCACTTAAATATTTGTTATGAAACGTTGAGGTATCAAACAAAAATCTCACCAGTCAGTGTCAGACACAACAGGAAAGGAGGTGCAGTTATGCTGACTTAAAAGGAGAGACTACCTCAACAATATCCTTTCTTACCGGGTCTTTAAAGGAACAGGAGTACATTTTAATTTTGAATATAGAAGGATCACACTGTCATAGTGATGGGTACATCTGCCACTTCTGTTTCTGAGGACTTCCTCCGTTTCCCACCTCCAAGTCTGTTCTGTGCCAGTTCCATGCAGAAACAGAAAATGACCCAGCTGCACCACTGAGATTTATTCTTTTAAAATGGAAATAAATCCATATGGCTTCTTCTTAAAGTGCTCTTTGTGAATATTTTTCAAAACGTATGCATCTTTGAACGCACAATGGGTGCATTCTTGAATGCATCTGCCATGTTTGTGTGCATTTTTGAAATGTACACATTTTTCTTTGTGCACTTTTCACAGGTTCATATTTTCTTGGATGCGCTTTTTTCTGTTCTGTGGAAGCCCATTGCTCTGGAAATGTATGGATTTCCGACTGCAAAATGTAACCAGTTTTCATCCATTTCCAGCCAGGTGATGCGCATTGGAGGAATCCATTTACAAAATCCAGCAGGGCAGATTTCTCACACCCCCCTATGTGGGCTCAAAGGGTCTAATTGGTTTCTTGATAGCCTTTTGACAGGAAAATGGGTGTCGTTCTAAAACGTAGAGTTGCTATTACACTGGAATGCAGGTCTGGCCCTACATTGGGTTGCTAGATCTCCTGAGGTTCAAGTTCTGAGATACAGGGAGCGGAGCCTGAGAGACGAGCTTGGCTGTGGAGCTGGTGTGTGTGTGTGTGTGTGTGTGTGTGTGTGTTGAATGGCAAAACCTCTTAGGCCAAGCAGAAAATGCTTTGACCTCAGTGGTGCAGCTGGATCATTTCAGACCCTAGACTTACAGAGCAGTCCTATGGCCCTCTAGACGCTATCTAGAGGGCCATAGGATTGTTCAGATTCCCAGCTCCAAGGTTGGAAAACAGCTCCAACCTTGGAGTTGGGGATCTGTGCTTGAAGCCAGCATGGAAAGAACCGTGCCTGCTGCTTCCCTGAGGTCATAAGAGTGACCTCGGAGAATGGGTTCAGTGAGCGCTCTGGTGGCAGGGAGGGGAGGAGACTGGGGCAGCCAAGATATGATGTATCCTGGTGTCTCCTCAGCCTCCTCCCCACCCCTTCCGAAGCTCAGCAGTTAGACGGCCCACGTCGGCCCTCTAAGTGTTTTGCAGGGCGGGAGGAGTGTGGAGGCAACCTTTGGATGCCCGTAATCCTCCAAGTTCGTAGGGTTATAGACATCCCCATCGAATTGCACCCTTAACATTGGTCTTATGGGGGAGGGCTTTACATGGCCATGTGCATTATTTCAGTTATGAAGCACACAATGTATCTTATGTACATCGCCCAGGGTGGCCGGTTGCCAGCCAGATGGGCGATAAAATAATAATAATAATAATAATAATAATAATTATATAATTATAAATATATATTCATGTCTCTCTTCTCTCCTCCCCCAACCGCCATTCCATGGTTTTAAACTGCTTCTGCATTCCTGTTACACTACAGCAACAACAAAACTGTTTCCAATGCTGATTTTCATTAAAAATAATAATAATAATAATACTCTGAACATGTGAAGTTTTGCATTCTAAATCATGGCGCCATCGTGACTACAGGAGTAAAACGAGTTTGCTTCTGCTGCCCTAATGCCCTCATCAACTGCTGCTCTCTGTCTGGTCATTTGGGACTCCCTTACACTGTGGGGGGCCTTGGACTTTGGCTCCAAGTTCCAGCTCTAGCTACACTACTGTGTCTTCTTAATTCTGTCCCCTCATTCTGATATTTTACTCCATCTCTTGTAGGCCCTGAGAAGATGGTTGAAATTCTGAAAAGCCAAGCCAAACCCAGAGCACCAGCAACCCTCGCCCTACATCAGGTAGTAGAATTTTGGTGCCACGGAAGAACAGTCAATCGTCAGTCATCAAGTTTATTATTATACCGTTTACCAAAGGGATGTGGGGCATCATTTGGATTTTCCACTTCAGGCAGCAAAGGGTCTTGGGTGACCTGGTTGGATGGCTCAATGTTTCTAGGGATCATACTTTTTAGTTATTCACTTGCTGGGTTGAAGCAATGGGGTGCTATGTGTGTCTCTGTGATATTCAGGCAGGTGGGTCATTAAAGGGTTTTGGTAACCTAAAGATGTTGGTAGCATCTGAGAAGAAATTGAGAAGATGGAGGACTGTAGCCCAGTGGTAAAGTTTTTTTGCATGCAGAAGCTCTCAGTTTCAATCTCCAGCATCTCCAGGTAGGGCTGGAAAGGCCCCTGTCTGAAATTCTGGAGAGTCACTGCTGGTCAATCAGTGTAGACCAGGGCTCTCTAACCTTGGGTCCCCAGATGTTTTTGGCCTACAACTCCCAGCATGCCCCAGCCAGCTATGCTTGCTGGGGCATGCTGGGAGTTGTAGGCCAAAAACATCTGGGGACCCAAGATTGGAGAACCCTGGTGTAGACAGTACTGCAGTAAATGGACCAATGGTCTGACTAGTATAAAGCAGCATCCTATGAAAGAAAACAATGATGAGGGTTTTTGGTTTGTTTGTTTGTTTAAACCAAACAAACAAAAACAAAAACAACTCCAAAAGATTAAGGAGGCCTATCAGCTCTAATAAAATAGTGTACATTCCAAACAGGTTGGAGTGGAAATGATATTTCACTCACCCATTAAAATATTAAATTGCAGAGTGTAAATTCAAATGTTGGAATTTCGTAATTTCGACTCAGATTTTTGAATTCCACACATTTTCGACATCCACTTTTGAAATGTGACTTTGAGGCATACTTAAAACCTTTCATTCCTGTTGATGAATCCAGTGCTTTGACACCCTGGGTTCTACCTCCACCTTGGGACACAAAACCGCTAAATACAGCGGTATCCATAACTGAGCATATAGAGCAAAAACCCAACTATGCATATGTAAGGCTGATGTTTGGCAAGCAATGCAAGACATGAGAATCTCCCTCCGCCCCCACCTCGCTACTTCATTCCTGCTCTAAAACAGGTGTCTGTGTGTAAGTACATGCGTGTGCATATGTGCAAAATGTGTATTTGTCTTTGAGGCTGTTCACAAGAGGATGGCTCTGCCGCTGAACCTGGAACAGATGGGCACATTGGTGTAGACATAAGAGGCATCTCCAGGGAAGGCAGTGATATGCGAACGCTCTGGGAATTGCGTCCTCCACTCATATCTTTTGGTGAATGGGATAATATATCTGCAGGAGAAAGAGCTGCTAATTATCCTTCTGCAGATATTAAGGTGCTTAGCATCAGTGTGAAGTCGCCGTGTCCCAGCAATACATCACCTGCCAGCTGGATCTTGCCTCCTAGGTTCTCTGCTTGTTATTATTGCTATCTAGGGCTTTATGGCGATGCATAAGAGGAGGGGGGAAGCGGTAAATGAGAAGTACAGTACATTCCCCTCTGCTTCGCAACGGCTACGTATCTATCCTCCATAAGGAGCTGCAACCTTCTATCCTGTTATTAGTGACTTGCAGCTAAGGAATAAAGGGCACAATCCTACAGGACTGATGCCTGCTAGACACAGAGGGCTCGGATCTTGAAATCCCCTGTCTATCCTAAGCCCTGCCGGCTAGAGCCAGGAAGGGTAGGAGGACTGGCAGATAATTTTAAAGCCGCCGCACCCTTCGTTTTTGCATTTCGAGCTAGACAGGCCTATGTAGTGAACTTATCTGACTGTGGCTGCGGATGGGAACCAAGAGGCTTGTGGATCTGGGGGGCCCTCATCCTCTCTCCTCCCCACTCACAGTCCAACCCCCAAAATGCCCATTTCTTCCCCTCCCAAAACCCTGACCCTGACCCTGACCCTGGGAGAGGAGCCACCTCTGAGCTTTCTGTGTTGGCAGGGTTTATGGGGAATTGGGGTGTGTGTGTGATCTCATGGCCCTTCAGACATGTCTAGGGGCCATAGGGTTGCTCTCAAAAAGTGTTTTAAATTTTAAAACAATCCATGTGTGACATTTAGCACTCCTCCCCTTTCCATATTCCTTGCCATCGTAGGGATGTACAAGAAATTCACTTCAGGATTTTCCCAGTTTGCATCTTCCGGACTGAACATGGACTCGGACGCAAACTGCAGTCAAAGTCCGTACGTTCCTGAGCTTGCAGTGTGGTTAAAAGACCAAAAAAATAAAATAAAACAAAGTGCTCGACAGCATGCGTACATTTGAAAAATGCTCAGGAAAAAATGCATACTTTTGAAAAATGTGCACAGATATGTTTTGATGAATGAGTTAATTAACCCACAATTCGCCACACCGCATGCCAGGGACATGTTGCCGCCATTTTGCATACGCAACCTTCATTGGGGCCAATCGGAGGTTGCTCCATGTCTTCCGAATCTGGATACTGTAGGTTAACTGTGAGTTAAACGACCGATAGTTAACCTAAAATGTGTGAAACGGGTCATGGAGTCCTATGACTAAATGGGAGAATGTACTGATAAGCGCACACACACACACACACACACACACACACACACACACACATATATGAGTGTACGAATCATATATACATATAAGAGACACTCCACTCCCCCATCCTGATATCCTGATTAGTAAGCTAGCTAAGAGTGGGCTAGATGGAACAACTATCAGGTGGATCCACAATTGGCTACAGAATCGGACTCAAAGAGTGCTTATCAATGGTTCCTTCTCAAACTGGGGAGAGGTAACGAGCGGAGTACCACAGGGTTCGGTCCTGGGCCCAGTGCTCTTCAATATTTTTATTAATGACTTGGATGAGGAGGTACAGGGAATGCTTATCAAATTTGCAGATGACACAAAGTTGGGTGGAACAGCTAATACTCTGGAAGACAGAAACAAAATTCAAAGTGACCTCGATAGGCTGGAGCTGCTGGGCCGAAAACAACAGAATGAAATTTAATAGGGATAAATGCCAAGTGCTGCACCTAGGGAGAGGAAACCAAATGCAGAGTTACAGAATGGGGGACACTTGGCTCAACAATACTACAAGCGAGAAGGATCTTGGAATTGTGGTAGATCACAAACTGAATATGAGCCAGCAATGCGATGTGGCTGCAAAGAAGGCAAATGCAATTTTGGGCTGTATTAATAGAAGTATAGCTTCCAAATCGCGGGAAGTGATAATTCCCCTTTACTCGGCACTGGTTAGGCCTCATCTTGAGTACTGCGTCCAGTTCTGGGCACCTCACTTTAAGAAGGACATAGACAAACTGGAGAGGGTTCAGAGGAGGGCAACAAGGATGATAAAGGGACTGGAAACAAGGCCCTATGAGGAGAGACTGAAAGAACTGGGCATGTTTAGCCTTCAGAAGAGGAGACTGAGGGGAGATATGATCGCACTCTTCCAGTATTTGAAGGGATGTCACACAGAGGAGGGCAAAGATCTCTTCTCAATCATCCCAGTTTGCAGGACACGGAATAATGGGCTCAAGTTACAGGAACCTAGATTCCACCTAAACATCAGGAAAAATTTCCTGACTGTCAGAGCAATAAGACAATGGAATCAACTACCTAGGGAGGTTGTGGGCTCTCCCACTCTGGAGGCATTCAAGGTGCAGCTGGACAGACATCTGTCAGAGATGCTTTGACCTAGATTCCTGCATTGAGCAGGGGGTTGGACTCGATGGCCTTGTAGGCCCCTTCCAACTCTACTTTTCTATGATTCTATGATTCTATGATCCTTTGCACCCTTCCCCTCATAAAATCATTTTTGTCTTTCTTTTGTATATGTGGGGGGGGGGGAGAAAAAGAGAGAGAGGCAAATTACTCAATAAGCAATAATAAATAGATGTCCTTCTCCATCCCAGTTCCAGTGGTACAGCCAGTTATGGGGTGCCCCTCATCTGGAACCTTCATATAAAACAGGGGTGGGCAACTCGTGGCCCTCCAATTGTTTTGGGCTACATCTCCCATCAGCCACAGTCAGCATAGGCAATAGTGAAAGATTATGGGAGTTGGTGACCAAAACATCTGGAGGGCCACGGGTTGCACACCCCTGATAAAAAACATGACTACTTCAGTCAAGAGGAATTAATTCTGTGAACTGAATGGCAGGAATTTAAGGCTACTGTATGGGGAAAAAAATATCTCCTGATTCTTTATTGTTACCATCTGTTGAGAAATGCATTGGTGCTGGGGTTAGATTTCCTTATTCCATTCTGTATCTGGAAGTAAGAATGGTGCCATTCCCGTACTTTAAAGCATCTGGTGATAATTAGCTAATCCAGCTGGAAACGGGAAGCAAGATTTTGCATGCTCTGACATGCGGAAACAGCTCTGCTGTTGCATGCAAGGGTATCATGCAAATCTTTTGGAAGATTGATGCATTGTATAAACAGGGTGACAGAGAGGTATTTCATGAGTGCACTGGGACTGCAAAGGGCCAAAATGTCAAGAAATACTCTGAAAGATAACCATTCAGATTTATGTAAATACTGTAATTAATTGACCTCATTCGTTTCCTGCTGTTTTTGTGTGCATTTTCCTTTATGAATTAACTACTGTGCGTATTTTTGTCGCTTATTGTGTGACTAGACAACAATCTGAGACTAATTAAACCTTTTTTTTTAAAGCTATAGCTTAATATCCAGTTTGTGGGAAAACACATTTATAAATGTTAATAAGCTCCAAATTACCCATTCCGTAAATACTGTTTTATTAATATATTGCTAATAGAGACACTACTTATATTGCTTCAGTGCTGAGCCCTCAGAGGTGACCATAAGTCTGTAAATATTGTTTGTATTAATGTATTCCTGTTGCGTCCTTTTACATCTGGTGGTGGTGCCAGATCATATTGGTCTCTTTGGGTGACCATCACTCTTTACCATGGGACAAAGGGGTACCAGTCTGGACCTTTGGTGTTCCCCAGAAGTAGGGGGAGGCGGGTGTCTCTTATGTCAGTGGGGGTCCTTATCCATAGCAGCTTTTATGCTGAGCTTTATGGGAGCTATCCATGGTGCTCCATGGTGGTGAACCTATTTTGGGGGTGGAGTTCAACAGCATGGATGGCTCCTATAAAGCTCAAAATAAAAGCTGCAATGGATAAGGAGCCCCACTGACATAAGAGACACCCGCCTCCCCTGGGCAGAAAGCCACATCTGTTCCCCACTCCCCATGTCCTTTCTCCTGACAGCCAATCATTTGGAGGTTTCCTGGTTTTGCAGAGTTTTCCCCCCTCTCAAAAAAGTTGAAATGCCTCTTGTAAGGCTGTGTTAGTGGTAAGAGGTTTATTTATTAATTATATCTATTATATTTATACCTGCCTTTTTTTTTCCTGCGAGGAACCCAAGGTGGCTTACATAATCCTCCTCCTCCCCTTCCTCTCCATTTTATCCTCACAACAACCCTGTGAGGTAGGTTAGGCTGAGAGTCAGTGACTGGTCCAAAGTCACCCAGTGAGCTTCACAGCCGAGTGGGGACTAGAACCTGGATCTCCCAAGTCCCAGTCAAACACTGTAACCACTATGCTACACTGGCTCTCTTTAAGTTAAGATATGCTGCTATTTTTTGGTATTTTGCCCCCCCCTTTTGCCTTTGGCTCCACCACCACTGGAATCCCCCTCCCCCGATAACTTCTGTGCAATTTAATGTGGCTCTCAGGATGATGAAAGAGGTTCGGCACAGCTGCTGTACATGAAATGTACGGTTTCCCTGGACGTTCTGAAGTATAGTAATGGGGTGTGCAAAAGTATCTGACTCTTTGTTGGATAATGTTGAAGAAGAAGGGTCTAGCGGTGTCTGGGAAACAGAATTCCTTGGAGACGATGTGCCACATGGACAGATGCCAGGCTCAGCTCCTAGTAAGTGGAAGAAAGTGGAAAAGAGCCAAAGGCAATGGACAGGGGATGCTGTTGACTTCTATTTCAGTGGGGCTCCTAATCCATTGCAGGTTGTATTTGGAGCTTTATAGGGGCTATCCATGCTGCTGAACTCCACCCCCAAAGTGTTTCTGCTTGTTTCAGATTGCTGTCGCAGCTTGCTAGCTCTCCGTTTCGCTAGCAGTGGGTCCTGCTGGCATGCAGGTGGCATAGGATACTGCGCTATGTGCGCGCATGTCTGCATGCGCGCACATGCAGTTGTGGCCCCTGGCACCCCAGCAGAGATGCTTGGGCCTGAAAAGGTGGTGCACCCCTGCTCTAGAGTCTCTTGAATGTCCCGCTTTCCTTGTGTGTGTGTGTGTGTGGGGGGGGGAGGGATTGGTGAGAGAACTGAACAAAATCAGAAACTAATTGTAGCATTGCTGTTATGAAGCCGGGTAGTGCTCAGAATTCTCTAGTGCCTCTGCTGTTTTCCCTGACCTTTTAAAAAATAATAATTGTCAATAGCTCTGTATGTGTGTTTGTTAGCTAATTTTCCACAGAACCGTGGGATGCCTATTATAGATGCTTGCTGAGCCGGGTACGCTCACATTTTAAAATGGTTCAAGTGGTGATTATTATAAAGCCTTCAACTTTAAAACAGAGACCATGTTTAATTACATAGGTTTTCATTTTCCATTTCCTGCCTCGTTTATTACCAGTTCTGCTTTTGTTATAGACACAGTGCTTTTTCATAAGGCAATCTGATTTTGCCACTATGAAGAACATAAGAAGAGCCATGCTGGATCAGACCAAAGGTCCATCTAGTCTAGCATTCTGTTTACGCAGTGGCCAATCAGCTATGGGAAACCGATAAATAAGACAGGAGTGAAATAGCACCAGCCGGCTCATGTTCCCCTGGGAAGTATCATATAGCCATCAGGACTAGTAGCCATCGATTGCCTTCTCCTCCATGAACTTGTCTAATCGCCTTTTAAAGTCACCCAAATTGGTGGCTATCACTACATCATGCGGTAGCAAATTCCATAGTTTAACTATTTGCTGTGTGAAGAAGTCCTTCCTTTCATCTGTCTTGAATCTCCAACCAATCAGCTATCATGACTCCCTTCAGTAGCTTAGAGAAAAGGTGTACGAAATTATCCATCGTGTAGAGAAAGTTGATAGTGAGTCATTTTGGACAGGAAGACAGGGGATAGAGCGAGAGATAGGGAGATAGTTCCAGACGTTGTAACCTTTCCTCATAGGGGAGTTGCTCTAGCCCCTTGATCATTTTAGTTTTCTGCATTTTCTCCAACTCTACTACAATATCCTTTTTTTAGGTACAGCGGCCAAACTGTATACTGTAGTCCAAGTGTGGTTTCTCCATATATTTGTACGGTATATGTTCACCACATGGGGAATGTGAAGGATGAGCGAAGTCTCCACGAGTGACGTGGCAGCAGCTGAGCTTATCCCTCATGGTGGCATGAGTAAATTGCCATGTGGGCGAAGCATCCCACACCCACAAGGGCATCCCTGCTCTTATCTCCTATCTGTGACTGGAGATAACGGTGGGGATTTCTCCAGGGCCAAGGCTTGCAGCTCATGCCCCACCCCTTGGAGGAATTCATGATGGCTCCATGGACCAGATGGAGAACCTCCATGGGCCAGATTAGGTTGGTCCCTAGCCTGGAGGTTCCCCTCCCCTGCCCTAGAGAGATACTAGGGAGCCATACTAACAAGGCCAGAAGCTGAATGTTGTTCCGGCTAAGACCTATCCTGGCCTGGAAGACATTATACACAAGCCAGGTCAGGGAAAACCATTACTTGAGCCATGTTGTGACTCTTGAGACCTGGGAGGACAATTCTGCCCTTTGGCCCTATGTTCTGCAATACCAAGTGGCTAACCTACGGAAGGCAGCAGTGCATGGACCAAGGGGCTCCAAGCATGGACCAAGGGGCTCCAAGTGGGATGGTCACTTATGAATCACCCCAAATTAGGAAATGCATCACCAAAAAGATGCAAATTTAGATGTATAGGTGCAAATTAAGGGAAAAAACAACCTATTATAGTTTAAATAGAAATACAGTACATCTCACCATAGTGTGGAAGACTGTTACCAGGTGACCTCTGTGCCAGCTCATTCTGCTGTCCAGGTGCTGTTGATGGCCGTAGGGATGTATCTGAGAATATCCGCGAGTCTCGGGGGGCCTGAAGTGAGGCTGAAATTGGCACCGCTCGGCCCCCCAAGACTCACGCGCCTTACCTGACCACCACTCGCCCCACTGCTCCACGCCGTGCCGGCAGTGCGGGGTCCCGTCGCATCATTTCCGGCTGCCAGGAAGTGACACGACGGGACCCCGCGCTACGGTTTTAGTGCAAAAACCTGGGCAACCTAGTTTAAAATGGCTGCAATTTGCTATTCGCGGTCGTTTTAAACTGGGTTGCCCTGGTTTTTACGCTAAAAGCGTATTGCGGGGTCCCGTTGCGTCACTTCCTGGCAGCCGGAAGTGATGTGACGGGACCCCGCGCTGCCGGCAAGGTGGATCGAGTGGCGTGGGGATTTGGCATTTGGGATTTGGGCCTTCGGGGGGGTGCTCGCCAAGAAAAGGCGAGCAAAGGCAAGCACTCCCCAAAGGTAGGATGAACACCCCTATAAATGGGCAAGTTCATGGCCCAGCTATTCCTTCTGATGGTTCTTTATCTTTAAAGTGTACTTGGACTGGACAGCACTTCAAATAGAGGATGCCCTCAAAATAGAGGAAAGTCCTCCAAATGGAGGACTGTCCTCTGTAAAAGAGGACCCTTTGACTCCATAAGATGCTGGTATGATTGATTTTGATATGCTAATTCAACACTGTACATCAAACTGCAACTATATCAAACTTCAAAACCTTTTCCATCAGCCCCAGTCCCAGTCGAGTGGAATGTGGCATGCATTCCAGCAACCTGGGGGTAACTAGAAGGACCGGCCCAAGACATTTTGGTGCCTGAGGAAGATCAAATAATGATGCCTTGCCTCCACACCTCCCAAATCAAGGTGGATAATACCCAAACTAACAAAATTATTTTGGCACCTGAGGCAGAAATTCCCACACGCTCCTCCTCCCCTTCCATGGCAGTAAAAAAATAAATACAACCATAATAAATTAGTAGCTAAGAATTTGCTTCCTTTTCAGGACACCAAAAATCTGCTGCCTGAGGCAGCTGCCTCACTCAGCATAATGGTAGGGCCGGCCCTGATAACCACCAGCCATCAAAGGTCCTTAATCAGGGAACTTACTGTCTAGCATCAACTGCCAGGATGTCGAAAAACCTACAGAGCAAAGACTGTTTTGGATGCCCAAAGAAGGCCCATTTTGCTTCACTAAAAAGCATGTAATAGTAATAAATATGGAGATGCATAAGCAGCTGACTCAGGGGCGGCGGGACGAGTGAGGGAGGTTTCGGCCATCTTATTCCTCCCTCCTCCCCGCAAAGAAAGTGCAACACCACAACATCTGAGACTGTTTCTTTATTGAATGCTAAGCTGCCTGGAACGATGTACATCGATTAGGTGATTTCTCTTACGAAAGCCTTTTGCACCCTCTCAGGGTATTGACGAGGTACTATATAAATATATTTTAAACAAACTGCTAATCCATGCAGTCTATTTTTGGAAACATGTTGTCATTCCCCCCCCCCCTCTCCCTAGCAGAAGGCAGCTGCAATTAGGCAAACTCATAATTTATTGTAGGCATCAATTAAGATCAGGATAACACGAATTGTACTTTTCATGCTTGCTTGGTAGTTGTTGTACCTGCTAATTAAGCTGCAGAAAGATTGCACCCTAGAGATTAGTGCTAGAGAAGACATCACCTGTCTGGTCCGTTTTGTTTTGGAGACTGTTTTCTTCATGCCTTGAAGGGACGTGAAGGGGAGGATCTCAGAAGCTTTCAGATGGGATTCACATCTGCAAGGGAGTCAAGTTCACCCTCTGGAGAGACATGTGAAATGTGGAACAAGCAAAACAAGCATCCAAACATGCACTCTTCTCCTGGGGGCTGTATTAAAATCTGGATACAGGTAAGAGTGCTGCCAGAAATCATTAATTTCCCCACTGAAGTTTATTTCTAACTCCTGTCCAGATTACTTGGATCTCAAACCTTAGCCCTCCTGGACTAAACTGTGCACCCAGCGCACAAAAGCAGCTATGTTCACACACAAATATAAACACAACTGTTGTCATGGTGACTCCTTGAGCTCTTTCCTGATGAGCCCCCGGAGAAGGACAAACATCCCGATTGGCTCAAAGCAACCTGGATCCTGATCGTCCCCTCTCCTCCATAATTACTGCACAACCTGCACTCTTAATTAATAATAACTGTCTGTTTGCAGGTTACACCCAAATTTAGAGCTGGACTGAAATTTCTCAGAAAATAGTTGTGTGTGTGTGTGTGTGTGTGTGTGTGTGGTGTGTTGGGGGCACCAGGAATGCACTCAGTATGCTCTGAGATCTGCTTCTTGGACTGCATGCTGAGGGTGTTGTCTTACTCCTGTCACTGTACGTCGAGTTCTCTGCATTGGCTTATAGCAAACTCCAACCATCACCCACTTACAACCACACGGTTGCGGTGGCATTCTGAAAACCAGTCTGCTAAGAGATCAACACAAGCAAGTGGTGGATACAGGAGCCTCTTGGTATGGGGTTTTGGAGTAACAATGTTACTTTTTGTGATGAGGTGGGGGTGGTTATTAGCAGGACACTTTGTGAGCCTGGTTGCGCCGAAAGGAAGAGCTAAAGAAAGTGCGGAACATCATCATCATCATCAGGCGATCACTCATGACCGAGTAAGATTGTCTTCCGGGATAAAAGGAGGAAATTCTAAAGAAGATTGTGTAGACTCTAGCGATGGGTCCGTAAGTGACTGTGGAGGCCAATTCTAGATCCACACAACTTCCCACAGTGAGGACACAGGTTACCAGATAGGAGATGGTCCTGTAAAGGATTCATTTGACGTGCTTTTCGCTTAGCACGTTTCTCCCTTTCACCTTGCACTCGGGCTTCTTCAAAGTCCATGGAACCTTTGTGAAAGGCCAACCTCCATTTAGATCGTTCATGGGCCAGAGCTTCCCAGTTTTCGATGTTTATATTGCATTTTTTTAGATTAGCCTTATGAACATCTTTAAACCTCTTATATTGACCACCGATATTCCGCTTTCCATTCTTGAGTTGGGAGTAAAGTAACTGCTTTGGGAGACGGCAGTCAGGCATTCGAACAACATGACCGGTCCACTGAAGTTGGCGTTGAAGGATCATTTTTTCAATGCCCGAGGGTGCAATCCCATGCTTGCTTAGACAGAAACAAGTCCTACTCCCAGCCTGTCCCAGCCAGCATGGCTGGCTGGGACAGGCTGGGAGTAGGACTTGTTTCTGTCTAAGCATGCATGGGATTGCACTCTGAGAAACGTTGCTGGTCTTATAAGGGCTCTTTTTTTTGGCTTCCTTCCATATTCATCTCATGTTTGGTCTGAGGAAGAAGCTCAGATATGCCCATTTACGAAATTCCAGTAATCTCACTGAAAGTCATCTGGCTTTTTTTCAGAGAAACCACCAACCAAATAGGGATGGGGAAGGATTTCATTTGGTCCACATTTTTAGGCAAACAGACATAGTTTGCATTTGCTGGACTAATATGCAGATCGAAACACAGTTTTCCTTTAGATTGTGCACTTCTACAAATGTTGCGATGCAGTTCTCTACTCAAAGATTGCATAGACAAACTCATATTTTAGGGGGAAATGCATACAAAAAATGTGTACATTAGGGAAAGTTGTGCACAAAGGTAAATTTGAATTTTTGTGCGTTGTTTCCTTTTTCATTGCAGGCTGATATAGAAATTGGATGGAAAAGCCTTAGGACTGAATACATGATAAATACATTAAATTTAAAGGATATAAGACACAAAGATCACAGAAAAATCCGTGAAAATCCTTTTTTTTTTGTAATAAAAAAAAATACTGATTACAAAGTCTATATAAAAAGTGAGCTTGACTTACAGCTATAGCCAAGATAAGCAACTAAAAGAATTAAAACAAATAAAACAATTAAAACAGAGAGATAAGATAAAATAAGGGAGAGCTACCAGACTGCGTGTATGCTGCCTCACCCTGGTGGAACCAGAAGATACATGCAAAACCAACATGGACCGGATAGATTCATCCATTCCTACCCCCCAAAGTCGCTTCAAATTTCTCTCCAGTAATGACATCAGTTGTATTCCAGGTCTCCATCTTATTTCATGGCACCCCTAACTACACCCATAGAATTGAAAGTTGCAGAACAGTTGCAGAAAAGGCATCTTCCCTTTTCTGCATTGGCTCCCTCTCTTTCTCTGGATCTTGACTCTGACAATTAGCTCTCCGACCTCTATCTGTCTCCTTCCTGGCTGCCTGGGTCTTTTTTATTCCCCGCTCAGTCTCAGCTCAGACATGGAGGGATAGTTTCCATGGATCTTGGGAAGCTGATGCAGCACTGGCTCCAGGTTTTTGAAGGCTCTTGGGCAAGACACCCTCAGTAGCTCTCCTTCTCAACCCCATTGTCAACAGCTGCTATTGATCCTCCACCTCTTTCTCATTGCTACCACTTGCAGAGAACCAGTAAGCAAGCAAGGTATGGCATGTACAGCTCCTCCTCATCATTATTGTGGTCTGAGCCAGAGTGAGAGGCAGGTGAGCAAGCAGGTTGCAGTGGTGAAGAGGATGATCAAGTCCAAGGAGCTCTTGTCAGTGGGGAACCTGCTGGGCTTTGGGCCCTCAGCAGATGCCCAACTATGCCTACCCTTGGTGGCAGCCATGAGCTCCTGCACTATGATCCCATCCTCTATACTTGGATTCTTTCATTGACCAAATAAATTACATCATTCTTGAGCCTGGATACAGGCAACAGTTTTCAAGAGATGCCCAACCCTGGGGCATTTTCAAATATGTGTGCCCAACTGGTGCTCTTGGCTTCATGAACATCACTTCCATATGCAAATGGAAAGTTTCCAGGAATATGGGAGGACTGAGCTTTTAGTCCAATTTAGCAAAATGGAAGGCAATTTATAGCTCTAGAGAACAGATCAGTCAACGAAATATAAATAATTCCACCTGGAGGAAACTAATAGCATGAAGGAAACGAGCTTTCCACAGGGTAATCAATGACCAAAGGCTAAAAATTCTCCTTCACTGCCATTGATAAGAATTCCTAATGATAAGTTTCAAATTAGAGACCAGCGAAGCACATGGAACTGTCAGGCATGGAAGTGGGTCACACAACTAGCTTGGTCAGGCAAGCCGACAGTTTTGCATCTTCCATTCAGAACTCATGAGCTCTGTTTGCCCTCTGCTTTAACCCCTGAGAACGTCCACTTATTCTTTTAAAAACAAACATTTTATTTAGATTTGGAGCACTCCCTATTCTGAAAAGGTTAGGGCAGGCAGCATCTCTTTTTAGAACAGTGGGTGGGATCCAAAGAGTGTCTTTCATCAGTAGAAGTCAGCTCTGCTCAAACAAAGTGGAGGGGGTGTTCCCTCATTCCTCCTCCAGTTTCAACCCTTCCCCTTGTACTATATCCCAAGACATTCAGAAGACCCTGTGAAGTAGATTTTGGTGAGTGTGTGCATGGGTTGCACTGGAAAGAAGTAGGCAGGAAAGCCCTGTTGCACAAGCAGGTCTCTACTCATAGTTCTCTGGATCCATGCCGGCACACATAATTGAGAAAACATTGGAGACACTGAAAGAGCAACCTACATATGGCACATAACAACACCTAAACTTGATGACCCCTGTAATAGGGATGGACAAATCAGTCAGTTTCAGTTTCTCATTTTCCAAACCTAAATTCGATTCATCCTGAACCAAAAATTGCATTAAATGTGTACACATTTTTGTGCACTTTCCTCCTGATGCATGCATTATTGTATGCAATTTTGCCCAATGTGCACATTTTTGCAAGCAATTTTCCCAATATGATGCATTTTTGAACATTATGTTCACAAATATATGCATTTTTATGTGCACTATTTCCTAATACATGCATTTTCTATACTTTTTTTTTTTTTTAACTTGGAGAACTCCATTGAAAAATTTGGGGGGAAAATTTGAATTTTGAAGGATAACTGAGTTTCAGTTCAAAAGTGCAAAACAAATTTCTTCCCCATCCCTCTGTTGAGATCAATTGCATATAATTGTCAAATTGTGTGCTTAGTGTGCCCATGCCCAATTGATATGAATGAGAATTAAGGCTGGTTCACACATGTGGTGGCACTGTTGAATTTCAGAATGAGTAGGAAACCACAAGAACCTGAAAATGTCAATAGAAACATAATTCAGAAGTATATTTCACATGCAACCTCTAAATATGAAATATATCATTGCATAGTCATCCCATAATGTGAAAATACAGTCACAGATAGCAATAAAAAACCAGTGATTCAAGAAGACTTAGTTTAGACAGCTATTTGGTATACTACCATTCTGAATAATCTTTTTCAAACATTTCTTTCAAATCACACGAATTAATAGTAGCAGGATCAATGTCCATCTCTCAAAAATTATTTAAGGCTAATGAGTGATAACAGGAACAATATCCCACTCTCCGAAGACTGTTCAAAGTTTTCTTCAAAACATAAATATCTATAGATAGGGTTTAATCATATTCTCTGGTTTGAACTGCTGAATTTCCTACTGGCAAATGTGTTTCCCCTTCACATGGAGGAAGTAGTTAAGGAACTATTCTATTATAACTATATGAATAGAACTATTGCTCTGGTGGTAGCAGTAGGAATTCTCTTCATCTGCCCTCCCACTGGGGGCTGGTGTGCTACCTGGGAAGTGTAGTTTTCCCCACAGGCTATTCACATACACAGTAGCCCTTGGGAAAACTACATTTCCCAGGTGCATTTATGTCTGGCACACTGTGGAGAGAGAAGGAATCCCAATGCCACCACTGCTCCTGGATCTACACTGGCTGCCAGTCTACTACTGAGCTAGATTTAAGGTGCTGGTATTAGGATAGGAAGCCATGTAAAACTAAGGACCAGCTTATCTCAAGAACATCTTCCCCTATACTAACCTCTCAGGCCACTGCAATCTTAGGTGAGGCCCTCGTCTTGACAATGCTGCAGCCTAGGGATTTCTTGGCAGCAACATGGAGACAGACCTTCTCTGCAGTGGCACCTGTCCTGTGGAATGTTCTCCCCTCTGAGGTATGTCAAGCCTTAATGCTGGAGTGTTTTAAGCATTTACTGAAAATGTTCCTGTTTACTTTGGTTTTTCCCCATTCATCAGCTATCTTACCAGCCTCATGATATTAGTGTGTGTGTGTGTGTGTGTGTATGTAAGAAAATAGAAAGAGCCATGCTGGATCAGACCAAGGGTCCATCTAGTCCTGCATTCTGTTCACACAGTGCACATCAGCTGCCCACAGGATCCCACAAGCAGGACATGAGTGCAACAGCACCCTCCCACCCATGTTCCCCAGCAACTGGCGTACATAGGCATTACTGCCTCTGATACTGGAGGTAGCATATAGCCAATCAGGACTTGTAGCCATTGATAGCCTTCTCCTCCATGAATTTTCCCATCCCCCTTTAAAGCCAACCAAATTGGTGGCCATCACTACATCTTGAGGAAGGGTATTCCATAGTTTTAGCATGTGCTGTGTGAAGAAGTGCTTCCTTTGATCATCTGTCCTGAATCTCCCACCAATCAGTTCCAGAATTTGGAGAGAGTATTGTGTGTGTGTGTGTGTGTGTGTGTGTGTGTAGCTTTTGTTTGTTCATTTTGTTTGATTTCATTCTTTTGTAGACCACTTTGCGATTTGTTTCACACTGAGAAGAGGTATATAACTAGTGCTAATAAATACATAATAAATAAACAAACAATTACTGTCCGCACTTGAGGACTGGTGTGGCTGAATGTATGAGCGTTGAAAAGTATTATGTTTGAGGGCATTGAAAAGTATTGTGTCTGAGATGATAGTAATGTTATATCTGTGATGGTATATACCTGAGATGGCCCCTTTCACGCATTCTAATAGCCACTTGACGTTTCAGTCTTCAAGTGATGAACCAACACTTGTCAGCCGGCCTCACCACTTTCCACCACATGGAAGGTTTCTTTAGAAAAATCCCAAGCAGCAAAAAAAAATATTTAGCCTCAACCACGTCTGGCCTCGAGTGCTCTCCCCCTGCCTGCAGCTGTTCCTGCTGTGCAAAATTTGCTCATTATACCTTTCCTATTTTATTCCAGAGAGCAATAGTTTAATGTTTGTGCCTTTGCTCTGATGAATGCTGCTATTTTGAGGTGTGCATATATATGAATGTGTGTGGCGGGGTGAGGTGGTGGGGGGGGGAAGGTGCTGCCTCCTGGCAAATGCGGTGTTTGTTTATAGATCTGACTTCTTTTCAGTGCTGATATGTATAGAATTTCAGGGAAATTAGTACCTGTGGTGAAAGTCACCAGATTGACAGCCTCAGAATCTTGTTTACCGATGGAAAGCATCAGCAGGAAATCGGTCTCCACCTAACGTTCTTCTGTTTTAATTTCTGGGTCAAAATGAGTGGTTTGTGGGGGCAGAGAAAAAACCCAATTTCCTTAAAAAGTCTCCTATTATTATTATTATTATTATTATTATTATTATTATTATTATTATTCTATTATACATTTATAATAGAATAAACACACATATTATAATTGTATTATAATTGTTATTATAATAGAATAACACATGTGATATAATAATAATAATAATAATAATAATAATAATAATAATAATTTTATTTATTTATTGCATTTATACCCCGCTCTTCAGCCAGAAAAGGCTCTTAGAGTGGCTTACAAAGATTAATAATAAGACAGTCCCTGCCCTCAGGCTCACAATCTAAAAGGCATGACACAAAAGGAAAAGGGATTGGGAAGGAGGAGGAAGAATGCAAAACGCAGGAACCAGTTCTTAGTTAAAAAGGTTCTTATAGGCTTTTCTTTCTTTCTTTCTTTCTTTTTTTGTGGCAGGGAAGGGCAAAACAAGCTCCCTGCAGCTGCTCCCTCTCCAGCTGATGTATGGGGCCAGGTTGGTCTCCCCCTTGCTGTGATGTTACTCCCGGGAGGCAGGAGGTGCAGCCTCCCAGTGGCCCTTGGTTCTCTGGCCAATTATTATTTTAATAATATAAAATGTATTTCCCACATCACATGTGCTGAAGGGCAGGTCACAACAATCAAATAAAAATAGATACAATTTAAAAACAGAAGCACACACATCGAACAACCATTACCCAAAGGCCTGACTGATGAGAAAGAAAAGCCTTCAGTTGGTACAGAAAGTGGTACAGCGTAGGAGCCAACCAGATCTTGGGATGAGGGGGAAAGGATTCCACAACTGCAGTGCTACAGCCAAGAAGGCCTTCCAATGAGTTATAGATTTTTAAATCTCTGCTGGTGGTGGCATCCTGAGAAGACCTCCCCAGTTGTTCTCAAAGCTCTGGCAGGATTATATGGAGAAAGGTGTCCCCATTTAGGGCTTTCTATGTTAGTACTACCACCTTGAATTGGGCTCAATGACTAACAGGCAGCCAGTGCAGATCTGTAAGGACCAGTGTGTTAATGGATGTGCCTTAATATGATCCTTTATAGACACACCCATTAACACTCTGACCACTGCATACTGCACTAGCTGCAATCTCTGGACCATCTTCAAGGACAGCAAGTTGCAGTAATCTAGCCAGAAGGTTACCAGTGCATGTATAACTGTGGCCACCTGTGCAGGGACAGCCATAGCTGGCAAACCAGCTGGAGCTGGAAAAATACACTCCTGGCCAATGAAGCCACCTGGGTTTCCAGAGACAGAGTGGGATCCAGGAGCACTCCCAAGTTATGCACCTGATCCTTCCAGGGGAGAGCAATGCTGTACAGAGCAGGAAACATTCCTATTTCCTATTCACCCATCCACAATACCTCCATCCTGTCAGGATTCAGCTTCAGTTTATTAGCCCACATCCAACCCATACATTATAAGTGTCCATACATAGACACATGCAAATGTTCCACTGAAAATGTTCCAGCTCCTTTTCCATCTACTTAGAAGAACCTCCAGGTTCTGTGAAGTCTTATTTATTTATTTATTTATTTAGGCTTCTGAATGCTGCCCAGGATGTGAAATAACTGGCACTTCAAAAACTTTCCACTTTAATGCTCTTCATTTCTTTCCAAAAGGGATCTGGATTCATTTTGATGAACCAAACAAGAAAAAGAAAATACTAAGTTGTTCTTTAATGTTTTAGCAATGCTCATTAGTGCCACTTTGGCTAAAGGTCTAGCAGCATTTCCGTAATGTGTGCACTCTCAAGAAAAGCTGATCTCAGGAGGAATGCCTTTAAAAACGTTATTTCAGTAGAAGCAAGCCATGAAATCTCTGTCTCTCTTTCTCCCTCTCTCTCTCTCATCTTTAATATGACTGGGGGGAAAATAGCTGACACATTTCCCCCCCCCCCTGCAAAAGGGGATTCACTAAGGCACTAACAGCTGGTTCAGAAGACTATCCTTGGTGTGCTCAAGAACTTATTTCCTTGCCCAGAATGTCCTATGTTTGCAATGAACTGTGGAAGCCAGGAAGGGTCTTTCCTGTGATGGCCCCTGCGCTATGCAATGCTTCTCCAATGAGACCTGTTTGGACATGTCTATGGGGGGTATACTACACACACAACCCCCTTCACACACTGAATGGATGTACAAAGGGAGGCACTGGGCTGCATAGGGTAACCCCACCTGTTGCCATCACGGCACGCTGCTGCCATGTTCCCCTGATGAACATCTATTTGACACGCATCTGAAAGAGCATGGAGATCTCCTACATAGGAGGGGGGGGGGTTCTAGCCAATCTGCTCCTCCAGCATGTGACTTGTAATGCTGAAACTGTAAGTATTTGATGTGGGCCTATAGAGAGAGAGGAGGGTAAACTGGACTTCCTTTGGTAGGAAGAACAGGGGCCTCAAAGTGAGCACCACAACTGAAAAGGCCATACTCTGTATCTTCACAGTCCTCACCACAGAGCAATGGCTCCACAACCAACCGCAATGGAGATAAAGGTGGGGAAAAGTGTTCCCTGGTGTAAGCAGGTCTCAGACATCCAACAGCATACCCTCCAACATTTCACAGATGAAAATAGGGACACACATACAAATTTGTAAGAGGTATGGTTAAGCAACATGAAGGTGTGAATGTGATCAAGAGGGCATGGCCAGGCAACATGAGGGGTGTGGCCAAGGGTATGGCCAGGCAACGAAAGGGCATGGTCAAGTACAAAAGTTATTAGAAGAAACACACAAAATCCTTTATATTATAATTATTACATTATTATATTCTATATTATTTTATAATATTTTATAAGTGGCTTTTGTAATTTTTTCTAAACCTTACTTAAACCCTTAATTATTGATATCTGGTGTTTTTCGGGGGGGGGTCAGTACTTGCAGGCCAATCTCTTTCTCTTTGTTTTAAAATGGTCAGGATTGGCACAAATTCAACAGGTGAAGCTTACCCACCCAACCCACACCCCCAACATGGAGCTTCAGAGAGAAGGGGAAGTTTCTTGCATTTCCTTCTGACACTGTACCTCACCTGTTAGAGGCACAGAGTCAGCTCTGTTAGGAAATAAAATCTTTGGCAATATAAAGACAGGAATCATGTGATAAATTCCCTCATTCATCTCTCCCTCTGTGTGTGTGCGCACACACACACATCCTCCAGGACCGGTGCAGGGCAGTTTGGCGCCCTAGGCTAAATTATATTTAGCGCCCCCCCCTCTCGTGCCGTGTGGGGGGGGGGCTCCGGAAAGCAGCCCTGCTCTGCAACCTCCTGCCACCGCCGCCACCGGACCCCACCGCACGCTGCCGCTGCTGTCCCCCACCTACCTTCCCACGCCTCCTCCGAAAAGGGACCCCCGCGCTCTGTTTTTGGCCGGGGGAAACCAGAGCAACAGGGCTGTTGAAGCCCTGTTGCCCTGGTTCCTCCCGCCAAAACAGAGCACGGGCGGGGCTCTGGAAACAGCTCGGAGAAGGTAGGTGTCGGGGGGGAGGCGGCGCGGAGGCGAAGCGAGGCGAGGTGGGGGGGAGGCGGCGCGGGGGGGAGGCGGCGCAGAGGCGAGGTGAGGTGGGAGGCGGCGCGTAGGCGAGGCAAGGTGGTGGGGGAGGCGCCCAGGCTCGGCCCCACCACTACTCCAGGCGCAATCCCCCGCACTGACCTGGCTTTCTCGGTGAGGCGGGCGGGCAGGGCAGGAGCGCGCCGGCAGCGAAGAGGAGCGCAGCATTCTGCGCCCTCTTCCGCTACGCGCCCTAGGCAACAGCCTAGTTGGCCTAGCGGTAGCGCCGGCCCTGACATCCTCGCATCTGTTCCTTCCCTGCTCTCTCGTTTCTCTCCATGGGCAGCTGTTTGAGCCTAAGCAGAGCTATCCTTAAAGGGGCCATGGGCAAAATTGCAGCTAAGCTAAAAGTGCAAGCTTAGCTGCAATTTTGCCCCTGGCCTCTTTAAGTAGCTTGCAGTGGGGGGAGGCAGGGGAATTTGGGACTCTGCATAACAAAGTGAGAAGCTGTGATGGCTTAAGGGTTTTTGGGAAGGTCCAGGCATTTCTGGGGCAGTTAGAGACTATGCAACAGCATCCAACACATGTCCAAGACACAGTGCAAGTCCCATCAGTCACATGGCTTGTGGTTGCCTGTTCACTACCAGGCCAGGTTTAAGGTTCTGGTACTAGTGTAAAAAGCCATAAACAACTTGGGACCAGAATGCCTGAGAGAGTGCCTTCTCCCTTACCTTTCTCCCTGCCCAGTCACTGAGGTCATTGGAGGACATTCTCCTGGTGGTTCCACATGGACCTATGTCCCGGTTGGAATCCACCAAGAGAAGAGCCTTTAGTGTGGTGGCTCCACTTCTATGGAACTCCCTGCTCCTGGAGGTCAGGCAGGATCCAATACTGTGTTGTTTCCAGCACCTGCTAAAGATGTCTTTGTTCCAGAAAGCCTTCCCTGCTGACCAGCCACGGTTTTAATGTTATCCTGTTTTTAAATATATTGTTTTTATTCTTTTATCTGTTTTATTTTTTTATTGTTCACCACTCTGGAATCTGTCTAGATATGGAGTGATATACAAATGCTGTAAATAATAAATGGCTTGGTAGCCCATTGCATATGGCCAGTGGTACAGTTGCCTATGTGAAAATATTGCTGCAGAACCAGACTAAGAATATTGACAGTCTGGAAAGCAAATGGTGAATTATTCTCAAGATCCAGATATATACGATGTACATTAGAGTTTCCACAAATTGGTCCCATAACCATCCAGGAAATAAGATACTCTTCCATAGTGAATAAATAAATTTTAAAAGGGGTGGGGGAGTGAATACTTCAGAAATATAAATATCAACCTGGATGGCAAACGTTTGAAATCATTTAATAGTCAGCGAGGCATCATTCCTTCCTATCATGAATACATGCAGAAATGTTATACTATCACCTTGTTCAACCTCCGCTATAAAATTAATTACCTCTGGATAGATCCCATTTAATTGCTCATAAAATTGATCTGACTTTCCAGCTTTTATGGCAATGAGTATGTCATCAACAAAAAGTGTCTAGGATAAATAAGACATCCACGTTTTCTCTCCCGCTGCTCTCCACGCCCCAGGAAATAACTACCCAGTGAAAATCAAGTGAGAGTGTCTGATTTTGCTATATTAACCCAGCCTCATTGCCTCCCCTAGACAGGACTTGCCTCCTGATAAAAAGATATTTCCTCCATCCCTGGAAGCATAAATGCCTCCAATCCAGCAAATCATGATGGATGAAGCTGCTGGAACTCTGCACACGTGTAGTCCCTTTTATAAACAACAACACTGAAATCCTACTGGTCAATGCTTTTTCTTTCTTTTTTTTTTTGCAAGGAATAAAGAACGCAGGGACTGGTCCTGGATCCTTGCTTCTCTCTTCCAACAGCCAGTTGGGAAGACTGCTGCCTCATGCCAAGTCAGTGATTCATCTTACCAATGGCCACGCTGGCTAGGAATTGTGGGAGCTGCAGTCTCCAACATATCTGGAGGGCACCAGACTGGGGAAAACTGGTCTACACTGACTGGTAGCAGCTCTCCAGGGTTTCAGACAGGACTCTTTCCCAGCCCTCTCTGGAGATTTGAGGAATTGAACCTGTGCTGAGGATTTAGGGTGGCCATGTGTCCTCTTTTACAGAGGACAGTCCTCTGTTTGAAAGGCTGTCAGAGGACTGTCCCCTACTTTGAAGGCACCCTCTGTTTGAAGGGCTGTCCAGTCCAAGTCCGATTTAAAGATAAAGAACAATCGGAAAGAAGAGCTAGACCTTGAAGTTGCCCATCAACAGCAACTGGACAGCAGGAAGAGCAAGGCACACAGGTTACCTGGATCATGCAGTCTTCCACGCTACGGTGGGATGTACCGTATCTCTATTTAAATTGTAATTGTTATTTTTAAATATGCATCTAGTCCAGCGTTCTCCAAGCTTGGGTTCCCCAGATGTTTTTGGCCTGCAACTCCCAGCATGCCCCAGCCAGCGTAGCTGGCTGGGGCATGCTGGGAGCTGTAGGCCAAAAACATCTGGGGACCCAAGCTTGGAGAACACTGATCTAGTCATACAAATTTGCACATGCAAACTTTATGCAAGTAGGTGCCGTCTTTTGTCCTCTTTTTTGGTGACACATGTCCTCATTTTTGGCAATTCACAAGTGGCCATCTTACCTTTAGCATGAAAAGCATGTCATCTATCACTGACCTATGTTCCCTGTCCATAGAGTTCTATTCAAAGAGCTATGCGCGTGCATCCCCTTCTGTTGGATTCGGAAAGGAAAATGCACATGAAGCCTCTCTGTTTGCATGCTGAGGATTACCCCATCCAGCTACAGGCATGGGAGGATGCTTCAAACACACTGGATCAGGAGGCACTTCACGCTTCGTGATCTTGTGCACACACATCCCACCCTGGTGTTACCGTGCAGTTTACTTACACGAGTGGAGATATATTTCTGAATCAATGCATTATTTGTGTCATTAAATATTTCTTATTTTTACTGCCAAGGTCCAGCACCAGCACTTGGGAAGTTGGGGCAAATGCCTAGGCCCACAGGCCCTGGAGGGCTCACCACTGCTGATCCGGGCCTCTCATTCATTCATTCATTCATTCATTTAAAAGATCCTTTATTATGACCGTGAAAAGAAGTGCCATGAGAGGCAGCTGTAGCAGCCTCCATCGTCATTTCCCCAGAGTTCCTCTGGGCCCCCAGTGTTCGGCTAAGAGACATTCTGGAGAAATTAAGATGCAGGATGCAGCCACCTTCCACGGTGCTTCTATTTTGAACACCAACCCTGTGCCATTGTTCATACCTGCTTCTGCTCACTGTGGCGCTGCCCTTCACCTTGTCACTCCCTATCAAGCTCAGGGGTGCCTAGGGCTCCCTTAAACATGGCACCAGCCCTGCTACTACCACTGGGTAGTAATGGGGGGGGGGTGACCCTTGTTTTCAGTGGGCTTTGGTGAATAACCTCATTTTAATAATGATATAATAATGAGGACTGTAGGACTTTATTTCTTTTATTTACAGCACTTGCATACTGCTCCATAACTAGACAGATTCTGGAGCGGTGGACACAGGGCCGGATTAAGAGCATTATGGGCCTGGTGCTGAGGAGGGCGCGCGGCTGAAGAGGGCGCAGAAACGCTGCGCTCCTCTTCGCTGCTGCTGCGCCGCCCCCGCCAGGCCTCCGTCTCCCCACCCTCCCTCCCTCCCTCCCGCCGCCGCCGCGCCCTCCTGTCCCGCTCGCCGCTGCGCCTCCCCCCACCCTCCCGCTCGCTGCCGCTGCGCCTTCCGCCACCGCCGCCATCACCCCCCCCGACCCCCTCCCCGCCACCTACCTTCTCCGCGTCGTGTCGCTTCCGGAGCCCCGCCCGTGTTGTTTTGGCGGGAGGAACCAGGGCAACAGGGCTTAAACAGCCCTGTTGCCATGGTTTCCCCGACAAAAAACAGCGCGGGGGTCCCGTCGCGTCACTTCCTCCTCCTCGGCGGCGGCAGCAGCAGCAGCAGCAGCCAGGGCGGGGGGAAGGTAGGTTGGTGGTGGCGGCGCAGGTTTTTTTTTTTTGCAGAGCAGGGCTGCTTTGGAGAGGGGGGGCGCTAAATATTATTTCGCCTGGGGCGCCAAACTGCCCTGCACCGGTCCTGATTGTGGGCCTATTTTCTGGTAGGGGCCTGGAGCTGCAGCTCCAATAGCCCCTATCTTAATCCGGCCCTGGGTGGACAATAAAAAGATAAAACAGATTAAAAACAAACAAACAATGCTTGAAAACAGAATAACATTAAAACTGTGGCTGGTCCTCAAGGAAGGCTTCCCGGAGCAAAGATGGTCTTCAGCAGGTGCCAAAAACAACATAGTGTCAGAGCCTGCCTGGAGTTCCATAGAAATGGAGCTGCCACGCTGGCGGCTCTTTGGCTGGTGGACTCCAATCGGGCCATAGGAGAATGTCCTCCGATGACCTTAGTGACTGGGCAGGTTGGTAAGGGAGAAGGCGCTCTCTCGGGTATTCTGGTCTCTAGTTGTCTAGGGCTTTGTACACTGGTACCAGAACCTTAAACCTGGCCTGGTAGTGAATAGGCAGCCAGTGCAATTCCTTCAGCAAAGGAGTCGCATGCTGAAAAGGGGCAGCTCCTGACAACAGCAGAGCTTTGCATACAGAAGCCCCCAGGTTCAATGTCCAGCATCTCTGGTCTGAGTTTGTATAAGGCAGAATCTTATATTCTGTGTTCCTGACTTAGATGTAGTATTGTTGATTTACATTTTGTTAGCCACTTTGAGTACTTCCCTGAAATGGAAAAGTGGAATACAAATACTTTGAACTAACTAACTGACTAACTAACTACTAACTAGATATTAGTAGTTAGTATTAGTAGTAGATAGTGAGCAATGGCATGGATGCCAGAATGTATTGGTCCTGAGGAAGGATTTAGAAAATGTCACAGGGAAATGGGTTAATTCTTCTTTCCCACAGTGTCATGCAAGCTGCTGGTTTCAATGGCTGGATTGTAAAGAAAATGTAAAGGTATGTGTTGGACTGGGACTCGGGAGATCTGGGTTCTAGTCCCCGCTCGGCCACGAAACTCACTGGATGACTTTGGGCCAGTCACTGACTCTCAGCCTAACCTACCTCACAGGGTTGTTGTGAGGATAAAATGGAGAGGAGGAGGAGGATTATGTAAGCCGCCTTGGGTTCCTTACAGGAAAAAAAGTGGGGTATAAATATAATAAATAAATAAATAAGATCCAGCATCTAATCTAGCTAGGTGCTGTGGTTTTCTCCTCTTCTTGTGTAAACAAAATCCATACATTTCTCAAGATATGCAGTTACTCCATCAGGGAGGGCAGTACATCTTCTCACTCCCCTGGAATGCACACCTGTGGGGATGTCTTTGGTACAGGGCTGTTCTGATAGGGACACTTGTCTAACTCATCAGGGATATGTATGAACATCCGCTTTGTCTAAAAGGCGATCATTTGAAACTTTCATTACATCACACAGCTACTTGCCAGAGGAGGTGGCCTTTTCATCTCCGGCAGCTGTCAGTGGGAACAAGAAAGCTCATCACCGCTTGAATAGGTTGTTAACAGGTTGTCTGAATTCACCATAAATGAAAAGCTGTTCTCTGCTGGCTCAGGTGTGGCAGTTAGAAACAAGGGCTTAGAAGCAAAAGAAGCCAGGGTTTCACACATCGCTGTGACTGGCTGCAAGTCCAGAAGGCTTTGTAAAATCTCTGTTTCTCTTGCTTTCCTTGGCTCGGTAATGATTATTTCCCTGCGGAATCTCCTGGCCTTATAACTTCTCTGTGATAGACATTATAGTAACAGCTATATTCTTCACACTCCAATTACTCCCCCTCAGATGTATTTACACTGGCAAGAGGGATAAATTTTGATTAAAAACAGCTCCTCTGACTCATGTTAAATTGCGTTTCTTTTTTACCTTTTGTCCTCATCTCCATTGTCCCTCTGAAAACAGTGGCATAATTAAGGCCCGGCTTAAAAAGGTGAGTCAGGGCAGGCTGAAGTTGCTTAATGGTGTGTTATTGCACACAGGATGCTTCGTGCCTCGATCAGACCCTCGGCTGCCTGCTACACCACAGATCCCAGATGTGTAGTGCCAGAGAGACCTATTTGAGCAAGAAACTGCCCATGTGGAATGTTGCATGGGCGAGCAAGTTAGCCTGGCCAGGCCAATGTCATGTTTAAATTGAGATTATTAAGCTCTTGGGAATGAGGCAACCAAGCATCACTTTTTATGGTGCATTAAAGACACACAATAATTGGCTGGAGGAGGGTGAGACCAGGTGAGATGGATGACTTATTCCGGCTACATCTGACCAGTTTGTCTCCCTTACCTGAACGGGTGTGCCTGTGCCTCACCTGACCAAAGGAGAAAATAATGGCCTTAGGGCTGGCTGGGGCATGCTGGGAGTTGTGGCCTTTTCTCTGTCTGAACTTGCATAGGATTGCGCCTTTATGGACAGACCCCACTCAGCAGTGGATTTATAAATCCCAGCCGAGTGTTCTGGGCTTCAAAAATTAATGCATGGGTAGTGGTCCCTGAAGCACCTCTCAAGCCAGACAACGCAAAATTGGTACCAAAGAATATCTATTTATTGCTCAAATGATCTAAGGCAGGGCTCCCCAACCTTGGGTCCCCAGATGTTGCTGGCCTACAGCTCCCAGAATCCCTTGCCATTAGCCATGCTGGCTGCGTATGCTGGGAGCTGCAGGCCAGCAGCATCTGGGGACCCAAGGTTTGGAGAGCCCTGGTCTCAGAGAATAAGGGCGCAATCCAATGGGGATGCCTGTGAACCTGCAAACTCAGAGGATTACGGGCATCCAATGGAGGGCAAGAGGAGTGCGGAGGCAATCTTCACCTCTCCGCTCCTCCTGCCCTGCAAATCAGCTAGACAGCCGATTTCGGCCTTCTAGCTGAGGAGCTTTGGAGCGGGAGGGAAGGAGGCTGAGGCTCTGACAGGATTTTATTTTATTTATTTATTTATCATATTTATACCCCGCCTTTTTTCCTGCAAGGAACCCAAGGCGGCTTACATAATCATCCTCCTCCTCTCCATTTTATCCTCACAACAACCCTGTGAGGTAGGTTAGGCTGAGAGGCAGTGACTGGCCCAAAGTCACCCAGCGAGTTTCATGGCCGAGCGGGGGACTAGAACCCGGATCTCCCGAGTCTCCTCCCCACCCCCTGGAGTGCCCACTAAAACCCCATCTCCATGGTCATGCTTGTGACCTCGGAGACGCAGCTGGTGCTGTTCTCTCCAAGCTGGCTGGGGGGAGGGGGGCGCGCCGAGTGCAGAGACCCAGCTTCGAGGTTGGAGCGATTTTCCGGTCCGGTAGCTGGGTCTCTGAAAATTCCTATGGCCATCTATTTATTGATCTATTTAATATATTTATTCACCGTCCATCAGCCAAAAGGCTCCCTGGGCGGTTCCCAAAACAGAACACAAAAATAACAATAAAAATAGTATAAAAACACAGACATATTAAAATATAACACGATAAAAACTAGCAGCCAAAATACATATTTATTTACTTGTTTGTCTGGCGGCCCTAGGATTGCGCTGTAACTTTTTTTTTTTTCTCTTCATGATAAGGTGGATCACAACTATCCCTAAACACATGCAGATTCTAGTCAGCAAAAGTGTAATAGAAATAGTAGCAAGCCTTTTCTCAATAAAGTAAAATCTAAGTTCCTTTCAATCTAACCGATAATCTCAACATTTTATATTTACCTAAATAGAAGGCATGGTTGATAGATTTAGCATAAGCTTGTTTATTGGGCTTCTCATTCTCCCAGGATCTCTCTCTGCTCAACCAAGTCAAAATCCTGCCTTTTATATCATTCTACCCAACGTTATCTCCAGTTCCTTATCTGAAATCTATAAAGGTGACTCAAACAGGCGCTTCAGACCTATTCATAGCTCCTGCATATAGCTACGGCATCTAGTCTTTAAAGGGCTTCTTCCCAATGCAGCCAGGCTTAAAGCTGACCGTATAAGCATCCTTATGAAGGTCTTGCTCCTAAGTCAAGAAACTTTTTTGCTTCCAAGGATTTCCTAGCCAACCCGTGGCAAGCTCCTTTGCCCCAGTTCCAAAAGCACATTTTTGCACTCAAAGTTAGCTCATGAAAGATTGGACTAATCACTTCTACCAAATACAATGCATTCTTGTCAGCCTCACACATGACAACACGTATTCCATCATACAGGTTCTGCCAGCCCTTCTTCCAACATCCAGGTGGCCCTCCTGTTAGACAGAGTGAGGCAACTGCCTCAGGCGACAGATGCCGTGGCAGCCTCCTGGCTGTTCCTCATGAACTCTCTAGCTGTTTCCTTCTGTTGGAGGACAGAGTTTGTATGCCACATGAACTAAAATAGGGCCTTCTAAAACAGACTGCTGCCTCAGGTGCACCGGATGACACTATGCCGTTGCCAGAGCTGAAGATTCAGCTGCCAGTCCTGTCAGCTTTGGTGTGTGCACTGCGGAGGGGACGCCATTTTGTCCTTTGCCCCAGGAAGCAGAATGTCTTGGCAGCATGGCTCATGGCAAGGGATTCTGGGAGCTGTAGTCCAGCAACATCTGGGGACCCAAGGTTGGAGAGCCCTGTTCTAGAGTCACTATAGGGTGTGTTTCCTGTGAGGAATGTGAACACTGGAGACATGTGACATCTTTATTTATGTTACCACATTTCTTTTATATACTGCCTTTCTGCCAATGAACTCAGAGATGTTTACAGGTTAAAGTAACGGCATGCCATCTCATGGACATAATAAGACCCTACCCCAGATCATGGAGAATGTCATAGGTCGTAGTCACTACTGCCAATGCTCACTGGAGAAAAGGAAAATCATTCAGCCTGATCCTGATTCCTGACAGTGTTGAAAAAAGCCTCCCTCTTTCTGCATTCTTCAACACTGATTGCAAAAATATATATCAGTTTTTCATTTTCTCTTCATTTACATTGCCCTCACTCTGAACTGATTTCACATCATCTCCTCAATGGTGTTATCCTGTACCCAAATCTGGTTGGCAAAAATTGCATTGTTATGCATCATTCTGTTCACTGAAAGATGACACCTTGAGTGGATGGGATCACTCACGTGACCAAACAAGGAAGTGTTACCTTTCCTCTCAACTGATCTCAGGGATGTCATCACATAGCCAAGTCTGATTCACACAAGTAGCATTATTACTTCATTCTATTACACATGAAAGATATGTGTGTGTGTGTGTGTGTGTGTGTGTGTGTGTCATCCAGAAAGATGAAGGATGAAGGAGCCAGTAGGAGAGAGGGATTCTTTCAAAGCAGCACTTGGGCAAACAATGACACTGAACAGCATTGTTGTTGGTATCCTCCCTTTTGAAAACACCTCACTTCTGAAATAGATTGGAGCTGGAGTGTAAATTTCAGAGATCTTAAGAGATAGGAGGATTATATGGGTGAAGGTTCATCCTAAGATTCATTGGGCTGAATCTGTTTGGGTGTATTCACCCCCCCCACACACACAAATTCACTCAAGTGAAAGAAGAAAACTATCTAACAATGGATATTCTCTAGCTCCTAAAGAGAGCCTGAAAGAGAGCAACAGCAGTTCTGAAAAAGAAACGGAAAGAGATTATGGTGACTCCAGCGAGCAGCATTTGAGTTTGGTGGCCAGAGGAAGTCTGCTTCGTGGGATAAGCAATTTATGTTTTATCAGTCCGAGACGGGAGAACAGCAGCTCCCAACACTGCAAGGAGATTACCAAGTGACAAAAGCCCTCCTGCGAACCACCGGGGCCCATCTGCTAACAATATGAAAAGCTAAGGAGAGCTGCTTATTGCTCGTATTTGTTTAAGGCTCACCTGCATGCACTTGATTTGTGTAAATTGCATAGGACTTTTCAGAACACATGCGACGTTTTCGGAATGCGACTCTGTTTCTTTTTCTTTTTTTACACACAACAAAGATAGCAGCACACACAGCCAGCCTGCAGCATTCAAAGATTAGCAGCAAAATTGGGGGCTGGGTGGGGATAGTATTTACATGTAATGAGGCTTTGTATTGATCAAGTTGACATTTGCTGTTGAATTTTAAAGACTCCAGCCATTATTCCTGTTGTGTGCTCATTTGGGATGACCCTTAGAGACTGGGGTGCAAACCGGAAGAGAATCAAAACAAGGACCATATCTAAATCGTGGGTAAATTGTTCTCTAATACTACAAGGGAGACGCTGAAGTCAGTGCAGAAAGTACTGGGTGTAAATTCACCCAGTGAGCAAATTGGACTGAAAAGAAATGTGGTTATATGACAAATTCCATTGCAAAAAAAAGATAGTATAACAAAGATGATATTGAAAATACACACATACATACATGCACACACACATTCATTCAAGCCTACACTCAGGACCAAACATAATTCTGTGTAATGTCCTCACACCCTGCTTTATTTAATGAAAAGCAGCCTCTGGAGGCTGTAATCAGGAGTGGAGGAAGATCAAGTAGGGGGGAGATGCTTCACTGTTTTCCTTCTGGCCATTCCCCCCCCCCTTCAAAATCACCTCTCTCAAGCTGCTTTTCTCCCCACAGGGAAATTATATGAGAGAAGGAGAAGACAGAAGAGCTTGAGAGGAGAGAAAATGGAGAGAAAATGGCCAGCAGGAAAAGCACTGAGTGCCCCCATGCACCTTCCCTTTCCTCTGCTCCCAATTAATGCCTCCAGAGACTGCTTTTCATTAAACACACACACACACACACACACACACACACACACACACACACGCCAAGGAAAAGCAACACTGAATTCCTGTGCAACATGAAACATCGGCCCTAATCATAAATGCCTGCAAACATTACAACCAATACATGAATCAGGGATGGGAAACCATCTCCCATCATCAGCCTCAACGGGCATGGTCCAATGCTTTTTCAGGGATGATGGGTTCTGGAGTCCAACAACATCTGGAAGGACACAGGTTCCCCACCCATGACAGAGCCCCAAATCAGTGCGTCCATAAAGGCATAATTTAAAACAGCCGTGAAAGTTACACACTCCAGTTTCATTGCTGTGGGTGCTGAGAAACACAGACAGAGGCTCCCCGCCGCAACACACAAGCTCACTCCTGATGGATTGCGAAGAGCAGTCTCAATAAACAGAGTCCTGATTACTACATAATTGTGGAAGGATGGTCACCAGAAAAGATGTTCCATTACTAAGGAATATTCCTGCCCTAGCTGGAGATGCTGGGGACTGAACCTGGGACCTTCTGCAAGCAAAGCTTGCCACTGAGCTGTAGCCCTTTCCATACAGCTCTGTCCTTTAGCATATCTAAGTTGCTAAATCCAAATCCTCCTGAAGTCAATGGGGCTGTCCCAATGACTTGGAATGCTTCAAGTCATGGAATTACTTCCTGGAAGGCTCTACACTTCCTGGGCGGCATCGCCCAGGGTGGCCGGGTGACCGGCCAGATGGGCGATTAATAAATATAAGAAATAAATAAAATACACGCCTGCCACCTGTGTGTTTGGTGCACATGAGAAGGGGCTCTGCATGTGTCCCTGTGAGTAGGGATCCTGACTGGGCCAGAGTCCTTGCGTGTAGGCTCTATGGGTATATGTTGGTACCTGCATAAAGCCACTTCTTACATGCTTTTCACACACAGCAGGTGAGTGCGGCTGCCAGGTGCATCAGTGGTGGAGCTAGCCCGAGTGGCCCTGTGAGCTAGCCTGAGTGACCCCATGATGACACTCTTCACATGTTCCTTGAATGCAGGGGTGGGGGCGTCCTCTGAACCCTCCTCTGGTTAACGTTCCGTGGCTTCACTTTGCCCAATGCTGTGCATTGTCGGCCTTCTGGAGTCAACTGGAGAATGTCCCAGATTTCAGTAGCGGCGGCACATTTCTGCTGACATTTTCAGCTTTCTCCTCTTCCCCACAACTTTACAGGTCAGCAGTGTGCACTTTAGCAGACCTGGGTTCTGTAAGCACAGGGCCGGCCCTACCATCACGAGGGCTCATGATGCGCCCACGTCAGATGGCAGAGTGGGAAGAGCGGCAACTTGCACTGCTCTCCCCCGCCCCTGCCAGCAGGGCCCCATTGCTGCCTCCCCGCTGCCTCCAGTGGGTGCTCTGGGGAGGAGCCCTGCCAGCTGCTCTCCCATTGTGGCATTTGCTGCAGGACAAGAGCGGCTGGCAGGGCTCTCTAGAGCAGTGTTCTCCAACATAGGATCCTCAGATCATAGAACCATAGAATCATAGAAAAGTAGAGTTGGAAGGGGCCTACAAGGCCATCGAGTCCAACCCCCTGCTCATTGCAGGAATCCAGGTCAAAGCATCCCTGACAGATGTCTGTCCAGCTGCACCTTGAATGCCTCCAGAGTGGGAGAGCCCACCACCTCCCTAGGTAGTTGGTTCCATTGTCTTATTGCTCTGACAGTCAGGAAATTTTTCCTGATGTTTAGGTGGAATCTAGGTTTCCGTAACTTGAGCCCATTATTCCGTGTCCTGCAAACTGGGATGATCGAGAAGAGATCCTGGCCCTCCTCTGTGTGACAACCCTTCAAGTACTGGAAGAGTGCGATCATATCTCCCCTCAGTCTCCTCTTCTGAAGGCTAAACATGCCCAGTTCTTTCAGTCTCTCCTCATAGGGCCTTGTTTCCAGTCCCTTTATCATCCTTGTTGCCCTCCTCTGAACCCTCTCCAGTTTGTCTACAACTGGAAGTGTAGCTGGCTGGGGCACGCTGGGAGTTGTAGGCCAAAAACATCTGGGGACCCAAGGTTAGAGAACACTGCTCTCGAGCAACCTGCTGGGTGTGCCACCACTTCTCCTTACCGTAGTAGCTTGTAGCTTGAGAGCTCTTGCGAGAGGTCTGCTGAACCATTGCCCACGCACCTCTCCCATCCATATGTTCGGTGCACATGAGGAAGGGCTCTAGGAATATAGGAAGCTGCCTTGTATGGAGTCAGACCATGGGTCCATCTAGTCAGGTACTGTCAACATTGACCGGAAGCAGCTCTCTGGGGTTTTGGCCAACCTCTCATGGTAGTTCAGCTGACCTCCATGGGAGCCCCATGGCTGGGAAGGGGCACAAGGCGGGAGCAGCTGGGTGGGCAGGAGCGAGCAAGTGGGTGGGTGGTTGCAGTGGTGGCACAGGCAGCATCTGGGGTGTGTGTGTCTGTGGTAGCACCACCGCCTTGCTTGAGGTGGCAAGATACATTGGGCCGGCCGGGCCGGGCCTGTGTGACTGTATGTGTGGAGTGGGGGGGGGGATAATGTGAAATCACAAGCAATGTATTTGCACAGTGACCAAAACCAAACCCAGAAACTGAAGAGAAGAGAAGGAAGTCAGCTTGCTAATGCATCTGGTGGCTCCAATGTCAGCAGGGCTGTGTATTTATTTATTTATTTCATTTATTTATTTCATTTATTTCATTTTTATACCGCCCAATAGCCGAAGCTCTCTGGGCGGTTCACAGCAATTAACAAGGCAGTCCCTGCCCGCAGGCTTGCAATCTAAAAAGACACGACACACAAGGAAAAAGGAATGGGGAGGGAAGAAGGGGGAATATTAATGAATACTCCTGGCAGGGCTGGTGGAATGGCCCTGCGCTCCCTCCCTTCTCCCTCTGCACAGCCTGCTGGAATGGCCGCTGTGGCGGCAGTAGAGGGAGGAGGAGCCTTCAGGAGGGCGGCCTTTCCGCAGGGCTGGTGGGATGGCCCTGCGCTCCCTCTCTTCTCCCTCCTCGCAGCCTGCTGGAATGGGTGTCACTCCAAACTTTTAAAGAGCTATCCATGGTGCTGAACCTCAACCCAGCTAGGTTCAGCACCATGGGCAGCTCCTTAAAAGTTTGGCGTCGACGTGGCACAGCTCCACTGACATGGGAGGCACCAGCCTCCACCAACAGTCCCATTCTGGAAACAAGGCAATTTGGAATCTGAAAATCTGGAGAGAAACTCCAGTGGGAAGAATGTTGGCAGCATGCCTGATATGAGTGTTGTGGCTACCATTCTTGCATACTTTGCAGTGTTAGTGAGAAAGCTTTAGTTGCTCTTAACTTAATTAATCTGCCCTGCCTTTCTTAGCTGAATTATGGTTTGTTGGATTTGTCACTGCATGTGTCCTGCTTGGGATTCCTAGCATAATTAAGATTTGTACTAGGTGAGCAAGGCTTTCTTGTATGTTTGGATATGGTGCCATACTTTTAAACGGATCATTCCACTTTAATTAAAATTGTCCAGACGGTTCCTCTCCCCAGGTGCTTAAAGAGGAAGTGGGCTGTTTCCCCCAGCTTGATAGGTCTGCGATACCATTAAGCAAGCCAGGTAATTCCTATTTCTTGCTTTCGTAAGGCCCATTTCCACATCCCCCATCATTTCTAGCCAACGATGGGGAGTTGGAGCAGGAAAATGGAAGCCTCGTAACGTGAGGAATGTTCTGCTAGAGCAGGGCTCTCCAACCTTGGGTCCCCGGATGTTGCTGGACTACAGCTCCCAGAATGCCTGCCAGCATGGCTAATCCCTTGCCATTAGCCATGCTGGCAGGGTATGCTGGGAGCTTTAGGCCAGCAGCAACATCTGGGGACCCAAGGTTGGAGAGCCCTGTGCTAGATCTTCCAGAGGAGTGGGTGGCAGGGCCATTTCTAGGGTGGGGGGCGGCGAACCAAGCAGCTGCCTGGAGTGACACATTCTGGGGATGTCAAATGACCCCCTGAAGGTGGTGGCAGCGGTGAACACGTGGTGGTGGTGGTGCTCCAGCTCCTCCTCCTAGCTGGTATGCTGCAGCCACAGCCACACACCCCTCTGCTCCTGCCACATCTGGGAGGGCCATGCATCCCACCACTCTGGCTCTCCAGAGGACTTACTGTTGCTCCAGAGAGCCATGCTGGGCACTCTTCTCCTGTGGCAAATGCTGCAGCTGGAGCGTACCTGGCACAGCTCTCTGGGGCACCACACGCCCACCCAATGCCTATCCCTGAGAAGCCCTCAGAGGTAGGTACAGGGGTGGGTGGGCTCTCTGGGAACCCCCGCTAGCTGTTTCCCTGCTGCAGCAAATGCCACAGCAGGAAAAAAAAACAGCCAGCATAGCTCTCTGGAGAACTCTCCCTACAAGGGGTCCTTCCCAGAGTGGGATTCTGGTTGACGCGGCCCTGAATGAGCTGACCCGTAGAGCTGAGGGGGCCCTAGCAGCCACACATGCTGCCATAGACAATACTGGGCTACACAGACAGCTTATCTCACTTAACACGCTTCATATGTCTTGGCCTACAAGTTCTCTTTTTATCACTAGGGATCGGGGGGCAGTGCAGCTTACTTAAATTATCTCACTTTGCATGCACTTTATTACCCCATCTTCCTCCTCCCTCTGCCACTGTGCCACCCCTGCCTCTTCCCTTCTCAGTCCTTCCTCAGAGCAAGGCATTGTGGATGATGCCTTTAGGATGTTTTAAAGATGTTTTAAGATGTTTTTAAGATGTTTTAAGATGTTTTAAGATGTTTTTAGGATGTTTTAAGATGTTTAATAGTATATATTGTGTTGTTTTAGTTTAGGTATTTTATATTTTCTGTTGTTCCCCGCCTCGATCTAGATGGAGAGGCGGGTAATAAATAAAATATTATTATTATTATTATTATTATTATATGATGTGTGGCCACAGAGATTGCCTTTGGAGAGCTGCCCAGCCACAGCAGGAAAATGGCTGGTGGGGTCCTCAGAGTGAGGCATTAGACCAGCTGCCCCAGAAAGTCACACCTGCGGCTTTCCTCCTGTAGCATTTGCCACAGAGGGAGAATGTCTGGTGGGGCTCTCAGGAGTACCTGCCCGCCACCCTGATATCTTACTCTGAAGAGAGTCCTCAGAGTGAGGCATTGGTTTGGGTGGTGGCAGCAGACGAAGGGTGGAAGGACCTCCCAGTGGTGTGTGTGTGTGTGTGTGCAATTCACTGCCTGTCCTGATTCACTTTGCCGCATTGGAAGGCTGGCCCTGCTAGGGATGTATGTCAAGGAAATGAATAAAAATAGATTCATATTAAAATATTGGATGCACAAATGATGCAGTCTGTGAAGGAGCATACCCAGTATCAAGCATATATCCAAAGCCATTGCAAACTCAGTACCAGTCTCATTTGTTTCAAATAAAGGAGCCAGACTTTTTGCTGGAAGCCATCAAAAGCTTTGCACAATTCTCTTCCTTTCAGCAGTATTCCAGACCCCACATTTCAGTATTCTAAGACTGGATTACTGCAATGCGCTCTATGTGGGGCTGCCCTTGAGGCTGCTCCGGAAGCTGGAACTAGTGCAGAATGCTATTGTCAGGAGCTGCCCCTTTCCAGCATGCAACTCCTTTGCTGAGGAACCGCACTGGCTACCCATTCGCTATCGGGTCAGGTTTAAGGTTCTGGTACTTGTGTACAAAGCCTGAAACAACTTGGGACCAGGTTACCTGAGTGAAAAATTGTAGAAGAAGAAGAAGAAGAAGAAGAAGAAGAAGAAGAAGAAGAAGAAGAAGAAGAAGAAGAAGAGAGGAGGAGGGATTCAAGTTGAAAACAGTAGCTGTATTGAATCCTCCTTTATCCCATGGTAACATGGTGTCCAATTTATTTACTCCAGTCCTTACACTATTATTTCGTGCACTTCCCCCATACCAACCTGCCCGGTCACTGAGGTCATCAGATGGCATGCTCCTGGTGGTTCCTCATGAACCTGTGGCCCGATTGGAGTCCACCAGGAGAAGAGCCTTCAGTGTGGTGGCTCCATTTCTGTGGAACTCCCTGCCTCTGGAGGTCAGGCAGGCCCCGACATTGTGCTGCTTTTGGCGCCTGCTGAAGTCCTCCTTGTTCCAGGAAGCCTTCTCTGCTGTCCAACCACCATTGTAATGTTACCTTGTTTTCAATGTATTGTTTTTGTTTCTTTTATCTGTTTTTATCTTTTTATTGTTCACCGTTCTGGAATCTACTTCGATATAGAGCGGTATACAAATATTGAATAATAATAATAATAATAATAATAATAATAATAATAATAATAATAATAAATGATACAGACCCATATTTTGTATGTGTACATTTCACTGCTGCTTGACCTCACAGTTGTGTGTCATTTGAGAGAAGGGCTGTAACTCATTGGCAGAGCATATGTCTTGCATACAAAAAGTGCCATGTTCAGTCTCTGGCATCTCTAGGTAAGACTGGGAAAGGCTCTTGTCTTAATCTCCTGGTGAGTTCCTGCCAGTCAGTGTACACAGTATCGTGCCTGATGGACCAATGGCATAAGGCAGCTTCCTGTATTCAGTCTTAAAGACATTTTTTCTTGCTACTATATGAGCATGATTCAAAGGAAAAACAATTAGGGCAAATGGCACATTAAAGAAACATGTCCTGTATTGATAGAGTGGAAAATTGTAAAAGAAGAAGAAGAGAGAGAGAGGAGGAAGAGAGGAGGAGGAAGAGAGAGAGAGAGAGGGATTCAAGTTGAAAACAGTAGCTGTATTGAATCCTCCTTTATCCCATGGTAACATGGTGTCCAATTTATTTACTCCAGTCCTTACACTATTATTTCGTGCACTTCTTCATTCCTATTCCAGATCATTGGATGCCACTGGATGCGTTAAATGCAACGTCTTCCAAAAATGGAGTAAGTTGTATTACGAGCTACAAAAAAATGAAATCACCAGCCTGACATGTCCCGTGGTGGTCCTGTTCTTCCTAGGATGTGTAGTAGTAGCTCCATTTGTCTACCAATTGTTGGACAGGCCACCACAGTACCATAACATGACAGGTTAGGATTAGAGAACAAAATGAGAGAAAACAATGGGGATCAGAACATAATCGAGCTGGTAAGTAAATTGTACTTGTCGTTGTCTTCCTGCAATCTAACCACCCTGTAGAAAATGTGTTAGGAGTGGCCGCATTAACCACTCTATCAAGGTCAAGGATACTGAATGAGTTGCCATGGGAAACAAATTACCAAGATGTCAGCTAAAGCTGGAGGGTCTGACGCATTGGAACTTTACCTATTATATGCTTGAGAGATTTCTGGAACAACAGAAGGCTCGGAATGAGCACACCAGTAATAAGAAGGATCTGTAAAGCAGATGTTACATTGACCTCTGCTGCTTAGAATCTGACTGACGGCCCACTTGCCCTTTTTGCCTGGGAGTTGCCAGAAGGGATTTCAAAAAGAGCAATAACTTTTTCAGTATGGTGGCACTGCAGATCTGGTGTCATATAGCCAAGGGGAGGCTGATGACTCCTATTTCGGTGGGGCGCCTATTCCGTTGCAGGCTTTTGCAGGTTTTATTTGGAGCTTCATAGGAGCTATCCATGGTGCTGAACTCCATCTGAAAAATAGGTTCACCACCATGGAGCACCACGGATAACTCCTATGAAGTTCCAAATAAAAGATGAAAAACCTGAAATGGAAAAGGAGCCCTGCCAAAATAGGAGTCACCAGCCTCCCCTGCATATAATTTCATTCAGGATGCCTGCTGCAGAGTATGGTGATTGAAGGGTCTTAGCATAGAGTGAATGGGTTGTCCAGTCCAGGGCTGGCTCTAGATTTTTGAAGTCCCTTGGGCAAGACACCCTCAATTGGCCTCCTACTTCAGTGAGTGTACCTTCTCGCCACCGTGGTCACCAACTGCTATTGCTTCTCCTCCTTTCTCATCATTGCTAACACTTGCTTGCATGACAGGCAGAGAGGCAGTAAGGAAGCAGGCAGTGACATCTTCTGCTCCTCCTTCTCGCCACCACCGTTGTCTGGGCCAGAGTGAGAGGCAGGTGAACAAGAAGGTTGCAATGTTCTAGAGGAGGAGCAACTCTAAAAGGCTCTTTTCAGTGGGACCCTGCTGGGGTATGGACCCTTGACGCTGGCTCTGGCCCAGTCTAACCCACTGTACCAAATAGAGTTTCCACTGTATTTTGTCTGAAGTAAATTTGAGATAAAATTGGAGACCCATCCCCAGAGAGTCGGGGTGGGTGAGCCGCCAGGACCTGACCCTCCTCTGCTCTGGCTTGGCGCTTCTTCTCCTGCTCCCGCTGAGCCAGTCTGAACACAGGTGTGTGCTGCACTGCTCACTGAACTTCCAGGTTCCCAGCAGGCTGCTGTTTACCTAGAAAATGCTTAAGGTGTGTCAAAAGTGGCCACAATTTGTGCAAATTAAGCAAATTGCAGCCACTTTTGGTGTACCTTATGGCATTTTCTACGTAAAAAACGGCCCACCAGGAACCCGGAAGTCACTTCCCCGGGGAGAACATGAGTCAAGCCAAGGAAGAGGTAAGTGGGACAGAGTTCAGGGGGTCAAGCCCGGCTAGTCCACCGGATTTCCACCCCCAGAATGAAATCCGCACACATAACTAGTAGAGAGTGCTGAGTTAGATAGACCAATAATCTGACTCAGTATGAGGCAGCTGCATCTGGTCACACTGATGGAACTCGTAAAGAGGCCTGTAGGCTTGTAAGGAGACAAGCACATAAAAACGGACTCATATTTTTAACTCAAGGATTAGTCTATTTTAAATAAATACAAGCCTGTTTTACCACATTTGTTTTAAGCAGCTGCCTTCCGAAATTCCCCCAAACCCTATCTGTTGACTCAGCAAGAAGTTTCAGAAAGTGGACAGTAGACTAGCCACCATCTTCAATAAAGCTGAGAATGTTCTCTGGCCATACTAAGCAGATGTCTAAGATGGTGGCAGCTGTGTCTTCAGTTCCAGCCACTTCCAATATGACATAGACCAGGGGTGGGGAATTGTAACTGGTGGGGGGAAGGCTAGGATGACACCCCACTGAGCTGTCCACAGTTCCAGATGAAATCAGGAGGTGGGCCCATGCTTCCTGTTATCTGGTCTTTGGCCAAAGTGGTCATCGTGGCTTCATCTGCCCTGCACCTTCCACCACTGGGGAGGACCTGGGGTGGGTGAATCAGTAATTGGAGATAACAGCAACGACCCCCCCTTAGCACAACACTCACGTCCCGACTGTGCACGCAGGAGAACCCCCACTGTTATTTTCCTCACTGATCAGGGATAGCCGTGGGGATTCCTCCCCCTGCTAGCCTTCAGGGGCCAGGGCTTCGGAGATGGGGAATGGGCCCTGTATTTGTTGCAATGGAATAATGACATAGTTAGCCCTGGCCAGCACACAGATGCATTGAAGGTGTCCCGAAAATGCCTGGTCCCATTCCTAAGAAGGGCCATGCTGGATCAGACCTATTTAGTCCAGCATTCTGTTCGCACAGTGGCTGACCAGATTTCTATGGGAAGCCCACAACAGGATATCAATGCAACAGCACCCTCCCTCTCACGTTTCCCAGCAAATGGTGCTCATAGGCATACTGCCTCTGATACTGAAGGTAATATATAGCCATTATGACTAGTAGTCATTGATAACCTTATCCTCTGTGAATTTGTCTAATCCCCTGCTGAAGCTGTCCAACTTGGCATACATCACTACATCTTGTGACAGTGAATTCCATATTCTGACTATGCATTGTGTGAAGAAGTAGTTCCTTTTATCTACCCTGAATCTTCCACCATTCAGCTTTGTTGGATGACCCTGGGTTCTAGTATTTCTCCACAGCAAGGATACTTGTATACACCTCTATCATGCCCCCCCTTACTTGCCTTTCTCCCCCCCCAGGATAAAAAGTACCAAATGTTGTAACCTTTCCTCATAGGGGAGTTGTTCCAACCCTTTGATCATCCTTGTTGCCCTTTTCTGCACCTTTTCCAGGTGAATCATGATCCTTCCATGATCTAGACCTCAGAATGAGAAGCCAAAGCTCTTTGCTTTAAAAATGAGTTCAGGCGTCTTGTACATTTCCCTTCCTTCCACAAGATCAGATGTACCTTTTGCCTCATGAACATTTCAAGAAATGCAGGAAGGATATTTTCTTCAAAAATAATAGCAACTGGCGATCCTTCAGCATAATGAAAAACAAGTCTTTTGAGCAGAGGAGTTGGGAGTTGGCCCAAGGCTGAATACACAGAGACGCCGGTATAGAGAACCTTACAAAAGTTCCTGAAATACAAAATCTGAAATTGGATGATGCCATCATGAGGTCAGTTCATGTGAAGTCAAATCATAATATATTAGGGGAACTGAAGCAGGGCAAATAACTTAGAAAACAGATTTAAGAAAGGACCCAGTAATATAAAATGTCTTCCACAAGCTACCAAAGAAAAAGGACCCACAATATTTAGCTTTGCTGTTTCTTAAATACTGTGTTAGATGCAGGACCAGGAAGCCAGCAGATTGCAGTTGGAACTGCAGGAGCAGGGTTGACCATTTCTACAGGACCAAAGGAAGGGAAAAGGCTTGGCAGGACACGTACATGGACAGGGGGAGGTCCAAGAAGCAACCAGAGAGGGATCAAGTCCAGGGCAGACAGCAGTGGGTCGAGGAATGGCAATGCAGACAGGCAACAGGCTGGCAAAAAGGCAATTGTAACATCCTCAATTTGGGACTGGTGGTAGCAGGGTTTAAAAAAAAAAAAACTCATGGAGTGAACACAATGATAAGACACTGAGGTCCAGCTCTAGGTAAAGAGGACAAGGTAATAGTAAAGCGAAACACAATGAAGTCATTTACAGGCAGCACGATCCAATGTGGGTGCCCATAACCCTCTGAACTTGGAGGATTACAGACATCCTATCAGGTTCACCTCCCACCCTGCAAAAGGTGCGCCTCCCACCCTGCAAAATACTTAGATAGCCAAATTGGACCATCTCACTCTTTTGCCCCTGCTCATGAGGAGGACAGGCTGAGGTGCTGCCAGGATACATCATATCCTGGGGGAGCCTCTCTCCTCTCCTCCCCTCCCTGCCCCCTGGAACGCCCACCCAATGCTGACTCCAAGGTCGGTCTTGCGACCTCGGAGCTGCAGCTGGCATGGTCCTTTCTGCGCTGTCTGTGAAGACGGAGGGAGGGATGATCTGAATTCGGAGTCCCAGCTCCGACCTCGGAGCGCATTTCTGAGGTCAGAGCTGGGAATTTACATTTTCCTATTCCCCACTCGACTAGATTGCACCCTTGTTGGACTTGTTTTAGAGCCAGTCAGCAGCCTCTTCCTGCACCCTTTTGCAGGAGCTGCAGGTTCATTCATTTATTAAATTTGAATCCAGCCTTTCTGCCAAAAGTGAGAGTTGAGGCAGCTATCAACAATTAAAAAAACAGATTAAAAGCAGAGTCCTGATTAAAACATAACATAAAAACACATCAGTGAAAACCGCAATTAAAACCATAACAACAAAAGTATTAAACAGCACCCAAGCACTCCCCCCCTCCTGCTTCAGAAACAAACCAGCTTACGTTCCAAAGGCCTACCTGAAATAAGAATGCCTTTGCCTGCCAGCAGAAGGACAAGAAAGATGGAGCCAACCTGGGCTCCCACAGCAGAGCCTGGGAGCTGCCACTGAGAAGGCCTTCTCCCATGTCCCCACCAGATGTGCCTTTGATGGTAGCAGGACTGAGAGAAAGGTCTGCCCCTGAAGGCTGGAGCCCAATGGGGTTAAGATATGTGAATTAGACTTAGCTGGCTTCAGTCCAGGTGCAGCTGGGAAAGATGGGGAATAAGTCTTGATCGCAATCAGAAAATGACAACAGCGGTGACAAGCACATTGCCAGGAGTCCTTGTGCAGATGGCATCAACTAGACCTTTCAAGGCCAGCTCCAGAGGGGGGCTTTGGCATAGTAGCCTCCAGGAAGACCACTGCTATGGACTTCCCTGGCAGTGGCAGAACTCCTTTAAATGATAAATTAACTTGTAATATTAAGTGTCAAAAAGGACAATTGGAGAAAGACACCTTTGTGAACATTTGGGGCAAATTTCTGGATTATGTGTTGGTAAAGGGGAGGGGGAACAAACCTTGTCAAGATTTGTTATATTTTTGGAATATAGAATAATAGCTTGTATATATACACATACAAAAAAAAAAAATTGGGGTGAGAAATATAACTTGGTCCCAAGAGGTGGGGGGGGGTGCACAATGTTTATGTTGTATTTTTTGTTGTTGTATTCATTATTTAAAAAAATAAAATAATAATAAATAAATAAATAAATAAATAAAAAGAACTCCTCTGATCCGGACTGGGTGACCATCATTTTAATTTCCCACAATGCCAATGACACAGCATAGTGGGAAATTAAAATGGCACTCCAGTCTCGGGGAGGCCCAAGGCAGGTGTTGGTTGGTAGTGGGCGCTGCTGGACCTGGAAACCCTGGCAGCTGCCCGAGGATCCTGCATGGTGATGCGGGGCCTGTAACTTAGAAGGCTGGGCCCAGAACTCTAAGAGTGGCCTGGAAGTCTGTGTGTGTGTGTGTGTGTGTGTGTAAAAGAGAAAAGGAGGCAGGGTTTCATATGGAATGGCTGCTTCCAGTGGAGGCGGGTGGCTTCAATGTCTCTGGGGCAGCGTATCCACTCTGGGTTTTCTGGCTGAACTTTTAAGGAGCTCTCCATGGTGCTGAACCCCCATTCCCAGCCTAAGTTCAGCACCACGGACAGCCCCTTTACAGTTCAGACTGAAACCCAGAGTGGCTACACTGCCCCATGGACACTGGAGCCACCAGCCACTGCTGGCTGCTTCTCACCCAACATGCATCCAGCACGAACTGAGGAAGTGCCCCACTATTAACATGCTGCTGCACCTGTAGAAATATTTGGGGGTGCTCACTCTCTGCTCACACTCAGACTCCGCTGCTCCTGTGGCCCAGCTGAATCCGATTTGTGAAATAAATACATGCAATCCAATTTGTTTTGTCTGCTCCTGCTTCTCGCCAAGGCTGAGCCCAATGGTGAATTCTAGACGTCAATATCAAACAGCCTCGTTCTCCTGCCGCCCCTCCACTCTTCGCCAAGGTCCCTCAGGCACGGGGAAATGAGTGAATTTCTATTTGACAAGATGAAAGGAAGACTCTCAAGCACTTGGGAGGCTTCTCTTTTGAAAAGTTTATTAGGAAAATCAGGGAAGAACCAGTGGGTTAATTAAATCCAAATCGGAACTGTGGGGAATTTGAAAAAGGATTCTTTTCTTCTGCAAGCAAACATTGATTATATTATTAAAGAAGATGCTTTGATACTAACACATCTATATTAATGATGGAAAATGTTGACACTTAGAGGCTTGCTTTTCCTCCTAAATGTGGTGTGATGGTTGTGTCTTAAGTAACTGGCATACGGAATTGCTGGCAAATGTTTTCAGAACTCCAAAGTCTAGGGTCTGCAAGGATAGATGAATGCCTGTGATAGCGCCAGAGGCCTGCACCATCAGCTTACACTTTTCCTGGGTCCTGCCTTGTCTGTTTCTTTGTCTGTTTGAAAAATGTAAACCCAACTTTCAATAAAGCATCCTCGAGGGTCGTGCATATCAGTAAAGCTGCTCTTTTCTGATAGCTGTGCTGCAAATATCTGTGATTTTCTGTTCCTGATGGGATACCCGCATATTTGATGTCACAGAATAGGCAGTAGATTTCAGAAGTTATAACTGGATACACACACAGAGAGAGAGAGTGAGCAGGGATGAGTTGTGCAGCCTGTTTCCTAATTAACATGCAGTCCAATGTGACTGCCTGTATGCCTCAGAACTCGGAGGATTTCAGGCATCCTATTAAGGGCAGGGGGTGCGCTCAGAGGCAGGGATTGCCTCCACGGTTCTCTCTCCCTCCAAAACACATAGACCGTCGATTTTGAGCATCTAAGTCAGTGTTCTTCAACCTTGGGTCCCCAGATGTTTTTGGCCTACAACTCCCAGCATGCCCCAGCCAGCTACCCAAGGTTGGAGAACACTGATCGAAGTGTTCTACACCAGCTCGTAAGTGGAGCCGGAGGCACTACCGGGATTCTTCCCAGGACAGTGGTGCCTCGCCCCTCCCCTCCCTGCCTCCCGGAACAACACTCCCCCCCCCCGCATGCTGGCTCCGAAGTCAGTCTTCTGTCTTCAGAGCAGCACCCAGCACAGAAAGAACCATGCCAGCTGTGAGGGCAGAGGGAGAGCGCTCTGAAGCCAGGGTCCTAGCTCCAGCCTCGGAGCACTTTTCTGAGGTTGGAGCTGGGACTCCAACTTTTCCTATGGCTGTCTAGATAGCACCTAGCACCTTAGTCAACAGGCTTCATTGATCCAGAGTATGGGCAACAAACAGGACGAATTTGAACTCTTGATACATGAGGGCAAATACGACTTGATAGGGATAACTGAAACCTGGTGGGATGACTCCCATGGCTGGAATACATCAATTGAAGGGTATAACTTGTTCAAAAGGAACAGAAGCAACAGAAAGGGAGGTGGAGTTGCGCTGTATGTTAAAGATACGTATCTCTGCACAGAGATACAGGAAGAGGAGCTTGGCAGCACCATTGAGAGCATCTGGGTTAAAATAAAGGGGGCAAAGGATAAGACGAACATGGTGGTTGGAGTCTACTACCGACCACCCAATCAAGGAGAAGACGAGGATGAAACTTTTGAAAAGCAAATTGTAAATGTTTCAAGGAGGCATGATGTGGTAGTAATGGGTGACTTCAATTTCCCTGATATCTGTTGGGAGACTTATTCAGCCAAACATGGCCCCTCCAAGAAATTCCTGAGCTGTGCTGCTGATAACTTCCTCCTACAGAAAGTGGAGGAAGGAACTAGAGGATCGGCTATCCTTGACCTGATTCTAACCAACAGAGACGAGTTAGTGGATAAAGTGGCACAGTTTCGGGAACTCTGGGGGAAAGTGACCATGTTATACTTGAGTTCTTGATTCTAAGGGGAGCAAAAGCTGAGCGTAGCCAAACACGTACCCTGGATTTTAGGAAAGCCAATTTTAACAAACTCAGAACAATGATTAGTAAGATCCCATGGCAAGCGACTCTCATGAGAAAAGGAGCCCAGGAGGAGTTTTTAAAAAAGGAAATTTTAAAGGCACAATTGCAAACAATTCCCACAAGGAAAAAAGGTAGAGGGCAACAGAAGAAGCCAATGTGGCTTCACAATAAACTTAGTGAATCCAGCATCACTAACCCCTGGGTCAGAGGTCAGCTAAGGGGGATAGACCAGCTGAGGAATGTCAGGCGCTCCAAGAGATTGGCCCTAAAGAATAAGGTGCCGCCTTAGGGGTGTGGGTGTGGGTAATTTGGGTCTGGAAGGGAGGAAAGGCTTCCAGTTTGGAATCAACTTCTCAACAATAGGGCAATTTTCCTTAGTGGCTGGTATTCTAACTAAACTTTTTTCTGTCAAGGGCCACTTTCCCTCATGGGTAATCTGACAGGGGCCAGATGTTGGCATTGGATGAGGCCAAAGCCAGTGGTGGGCAGGGCCAGAAACAACAACAAAAAAGTAGATGAGTCACCCCTTTTCATTTTCTCTTTCACCCACCTCCTTTTCTCTCTGTGTCTCTTCCACTTCCTTATCTTCTCTCTCTCTCTCTCTCTCTCTCTCTCTCTCCCATTCCCTTTCCATCCAGCGGGCCACCATGGATGGGGCAGTTGGCTCTTGCCAGATCTTGGAACTGACCACATGCAGAGAGCTTTTTAAGTTGGGCTGAGGGCCACATGAAATTAGGGCAAGGGCCACAAGTTGCCCAAGAGGCTGCCTGTTGCCCGCCCCTGTTTAGAGAGATGTCCCTCTGAATGGCGATCATAATGCATGGTTAAAATCACTTGTATCCATGCTGACCTGGTTGATGTCACTTTGGCCTCTGCTGGTCCAGTAAATTAGGGGTGGGTAACCCGCCTGTCACTCGACTTGCGGTATGCGAGCCAAGCTGAGTGCGAGCACCAGCTGAGGTGCTTGCTGGACTTCTGGGTCCCTGGCCCTATGTTGTTTAGGTAGAAAATAGCATAAAATATGTTTAAAATGGCTGCAATCTGTGCAAATTAGGCCACGATTTGCGCAAATTACGCAAATCGCGGCCGTTTTTAATGTATCTTATGCCATTTTCTATGTAAACAATGTAGTGCTGGAAACCAGAAGCTGCTTCTCTGGCTTGGCTCATGAGAACACATGTTGAGCCAGGGAAAAGGTAGGGCAAACAGAGCTCAGTGGGGTCGAGCCCGGCAAGTTCTCCAGAATCCCACCCCTCAATTGAGCTCTGCGCACATCCCTAGACTCCAGTTACACTTTATTTATTAATTATTACATTTCTATAGTGCCCAATAGCCAAAGCTCTCTGGGCAGTTTACAAAGATGAAAACCCTAAAATTACGATATAGTTGCATAATATGAAACCATTTGCATACAAAAATATCGAACGATTTTGCACAATCCACAGTAAAAAATCCCAAGACCTGTTAACAATCTTATTATATGCTGTCAAATGCCTGGGAGTAGAGGCAGGTCTTAAGCTAGTGCCGGGAAGATAACAATGTTGGCGCCAGGCAGACCTCACTGGGGAGAGCATTCCATCATGGTGGGGGGGCCACCACTGAGAAGGATACCTTTCAATTTCTACAGCCCGAGGATGTGGACAGGATCCTTGGAGAGGCTGTGTGCTGGACCTTTGCCCTTCCTAGCTTATAGAAGTGTCCAGTGGGGGACTGGTTGAGTGGGTAAGAGTAGTGGTGTGAACAGCTTTTACAACAAGCTGTGATTCCAGCATGCCTAAAAAGAGGTGATAGTGAGAGCTTTGTTTTTATTAAAACACAGACAGACAGACAGACAGACAAGAAACACATCCTTCCTGAACCATCATCATCATCAGGCGATCACTCGTGACCGAGTAAGATTGTCTTCCGGGATAAAAGGAGGAAATTCTAAAGAAGATTGTGTAGACTCTAGCGATGGGTCCGTAAGTGACTGTGGAGGCCAATTCTAGATCCACACAGCTTCCCACAGTGAGGACACAGGTTACCAGATAGAAGATGGTCCTGAACCACACCATATTGGATGATATATGTCTCTGCTCGCCAACTGGGTGGAGGATTTCAAAATACCATTTGTGCGCAGCTGTAGCTTGAAGTGGCCCTTAACTAATTTAAAAAATACGATGTTGAAAACTCACCGGCTGCGCTGCAATGTGTGTACGTAGCACAGCGAGAGGTGGTGAGATAAAGGATGGAGGGGGGTTCATGCGGAGGCCTGAAAACAATTCTAGATTAATTGCTTTTTCTCAAACATTCTTTCAAAGTGGCACTGACTTTAAAGCAAACAGTGGAAATAGAAAATAAGCCATGTTCAGGAGAACAGCAGGACATAGGAAAATGATTATTGCTATTATTATGTTTTTAGAAAGAAAGAGGGAAAGAAAGAGAAAAGACATGCTGCCACTTGCTATATTATATAAATGAAACAGCCAGCAAAAGGTTGAATATTTATTTCCTGGGTCTCTCTGCAGACTGCTGGGCCATCTCCACTTCTTGCTGTGTCCCTCACCTTGCAATACAATTCATTTTAGCTTTGACTGGGGAATGTAAAGCAATAAACACCTCTTTTCAAATGGAAAAAGCTGCACTTCATTCTTTATTATAGTTTCCCCCCATCTAAAATGATACATCGGATGAGTGACATGCAATTCAGAGTACAGGGAGTGTTCAAGTCTCCAATTTCTGTGGGGCAAACGTATGTATTAAGTCACTTGCACACTAAATGGTCAATCATGTTGGCTTTCTGTCCTTAAAATATATGTCTTTCAGGCAGGTAGAGGCAATAATAATAATAATAAAATAAAAAGGCGTAAGAAAGAAAACAACAACCCGGACTTGGTGCTGGTGGAAAACTGCAACAAAAGGCAAGACAACTCGTATTTAATTTTAATGTGGCAGTGCGCTTAACATTCATAATTGTTTCTTCTGTTTTATAACTTCAAGAGAAGCATCTTTATAGATTCATACAGCAGGGATGTGCCAACATTGGGAAGCCCGGCTCATTTGAGCTCGATGGACTTCCTGCTTGCTGCTTCCAACCTGATGATCGGAAGCGCGCCAAATCAGGGGTTCTCCACAGACTGCCGCATCTCTGAGACTGGCCGCAGTTTGCGCATGTTCTTTTTAAACGCTATGGAAATGTGTGCAAATTGAGTAAGGGTACGCAAATTGTGTAAAGTTGCACGATTTGCATAACTTTATGCAATTTGTGTAAATCGGGGTAGTTTGTATGTCTTGTGCAAAACACGCACCTGAAAGGCACATGGATCTAGCGTAATTTGCATAAAATCTGCTTGTTTTATGCAAATCACACTAGATCCACGTGCTTTTCAGGTGCTCAGTGGAGTAAAACATACAAAATACCACGATTTACACAAATGGTGCAACATTTCGATAAATGCGCAAAGCACGGCCCGTCGTAGAGATGGAAGTCGGTGAGCAGGCTGGACTTGCTACATAGCGAGTCGGCGCCAGTGCACAGCTGGTGAACCAGAATCTGGGGGGGGGAGAGAGAATCATGTAAATCCATTGGATTTTCTCCCCCCTATCGGATTCCTCACAAATCCCTATGCAGGACTGAACCAATTCCACCCCACAGGCCTACAGTCATTTTAAAATAAGTAATAGGAAGGAAGGAAGGAAGGAAGGAAGGAAGACACTTCTGCCTCTAACAGCTCCATCATATAAGGCTGCCTGTAACCCTCTGCACCTGGAGGATTATGGGCATCCAATCGAGTGTGGGAGGAGCGCATAGGATAGGATATCTTCCACACTCCTTCTGCCCTCAGAAGCATCTGGACAGCCGATTTCGGGCCATTTAAATGCGTTATACCTCCTCCTGAGTCGGAGAGGCTAAGGCACCACCTGGATTCTGCAGAAGCCTGCGGTGCCTTGCTCCTCCCCTTCCCCGTCCCCACGCGGGAACCAAAGACAGTCTTCCATCTTTGGTTCCCAATCGGCATGGAAAGAACGGCGCTGGCTGCAAGGTGGGGGGAGGGGACTCTGCGGGCAGGCTGCACGCTGCGATCTTGGAGGAAGGGATTTCCGAGGTCGCGGCAGCAACTATGCTCTATCCCAGTGTTCTCCAACCTTGGGTCCCCAGATGTTTTTGGCCTACAACTCCCAGCATGCCCCAGCCAGCGTAGCTGGCTGGGGCATGCTGGGAGTTGTAGGCCAAAAACATCTGGGGACCCAAGGTTGGAGAACACTGCTCTATCCTATGGCTCCCAGACAAGGTCAGAGGGGCATAGGATTGCACCGTAGCATGAGTTTATTTTGAACATGGGATTAGATTTGATGCTACATGTCAGGCGGGGAGGGGGGGAAGCCATTTTTAATATGAGTGAACTTTCCTAGACAAGGTAGCCAATTTAACTTAACACACATTTTCATGTTCCTGTGAACAGATGTGGCAACATTTTGTATCAGAAGTGGTATATAAGATGCTAGCTTATACTGGGCCAGACAAAACTGGAGTACATCCACAACAACATCCACAATGAAGGAAGAGACTATATATATATATATATATATATATATATATATATATATGCCTTCTTTAGGGGTTAAACCCAAAGCAGAAAGAACTTGAGTGGATTTTAAGTTTGAAAACTCTGACCCCTGGGGCCTTAATGAAGAACTAGAGTTTCTGCCTCTTTTTAAAGCTCAAGACATTTGAGACACTCCCTAAGAGTATAGCACATGTTCAAAAGTGGCAGACCTTGAGTCTGATCGGTAACAAGATGGATACAGCTGAAATATTTATAATATATAATGTATACATATAATATAATATAATATAAATAATAAATATAATATATAAACTACTGCATATCAAAGATGCCACCAGTCACAGGATTCATCTTGGAGACATATCTTTTTCAGAGATCTTTTTTTTTTAGAAATATTAAGTCAGTATACACAGGCATGATGGCAGTGTGATTATTATAATGATTTTTAACTCATATGTTTTATTTAAAATGTATATTCATGTGTTTTTGTCCCTTCCCACTTTTGGTTTAGCCCCTGAAAAAGGCCCATGTATATTATACAGGGCAAAACACCCTGGGCTACCTCAAGTTTATATATATATATATATATATATATATATATTCACCATCCTGAGACTTTGGGCCCTTTGGGTTCATACGACCCAGGCGGCGAGCAGGGGAGGCACCACGGGGTCATCCGCAGGGTCCGGCGGGGTGCCGCAAATGACCTGCACCCCACACGTGTGGGCAGACCATGGTGGAGCCAGCAGTCCCCGCACTGCAGCGCAGGCCTCCCGGCACTAGGGGGCAGCAGCTCGGGATGCCCAGTGGGGCCGTTTGCCCCTACAGGCCGGAGCGACCGCAGCTCTAGCCGCTCTGGGTTGCCGCCTCTGTGCGGCCACGGGAGGCCCCCGCAGGACAGCCGCCCGAACTTCGCACGGCAGAGTGGCCACACGTGGTAGGGGCTTACCCCTCTACCACCCATGGTGACTTTCCATGCTTCCTGCACATGGCCGTCCCGTGGGGGCACCCCCAGCTGGCATTCGCATGACACGGGAACCGCAGGGGGCTTCTGCTCCCCCGCGGTTCCCATGTGGTGTGAACCGGCCCTTTGTCTCTTCATTCCTTTGAGTAGTTTATAGCAGTGGTCCCCAACCTTTTTGGCACCAGGGACCGGTTCCGTGGAAGACAATTTTTCCACGGACCTGGGGTGTGTGTCACCCACCGCTCACTTCCTGCTGTGCAGCCGCGGGGATGTATCCGAGATTCTCGAGGAGGGCTGAAGCGAGTCGAACTCACCCCGCTCAACCCCCCCCCCCGATACTCTCGGCAACTTACCTGCTGCCGCTCGACCCAAATGCGCCGGGGAAAGGACCTATGAGGTCCCCGGCACGTCACTTCCTCGTTCTCTGGCGCTGTTCTTTTTATATAAAGTAAAGTACCTTAAAATGGCCGCGATTTGCTATTTGCGGCTGTTTTATGGTACTATACCATGGTATTTACGTAAAAAGAGCAGCACCAGAGAACCAGGAAGTGACACGACGGGTCTCCCGTTGCGTCACTTCTGGTTTTCCAAAAATGCTCGCTGGGAGGCAAGCAGAGGGCCGAGTGGCAGGGGGTGTTTGCGGCGGAGCCAGGTGGGGTGTTTGCGGTGCATCCTGGCTGGCCGTGGTGGCTGGGCATCCCGGCCCAGTTCCTAACAAGCCACAGACCAGTCCTGGTCTGCGGCCCGGGAGTTGGGGACCCCTGGTTTATACTGAGCAAATCACTGGACCGTCTAGCCCAGTAGTGTGGATTGTTCAGTGTAAATCTCACCACCTTGCTATCTGACACTCTTGGACTGTAGAACATGGGGTTGAGTCTGGGATTTTATGTTCTACCACCAAGTTGTGGTCTAGGGATGGATAATAGGTTTATTTCCAGTCGGTGTCACTTTTACCATCACATTTTTAATTAATGTGAGATTCTTTTTTAAAAAAAAATATCTGTACGTTAATACACATTTAAATATGTATTTCAGTATGCGTTTTCTCTCTAAATATGCATGTCTACATCTTGTCTCAAAATTCATTTTTAAAAACCTATTTCCACACATTTTTATTGAGCCAGGAACTGCATCACATCTTTTTGAGAAGTGCAAAATCTGACGATCCACACATTAGTCTGAGAGGGGCATATCAGGTCAGTTCATACTGGAATTGAATGCCTCGAGCATCCCTACTGTGGTCAGAGATCACCATTTAGGAGTTTATCAGCTGCCCTCCTGGGGACTTTTCCCGCACTTGAAAATGACAGGGTGATATTTCTATGGAAAAGAAAACATTAATTTTGGAGATGATCAAGTCGTCCAAAGGGCCCAACAGCTTTTATCTTAGCACAGCTTTAGTACTCAGAATAAAAAAAAAAAGATCCTGAAATTCAGTACGCTGCTAGAGGTGACTTGTTAGATAAAAGGCAAACTGCTGGAAAAATACTAACAAATAGGCTAAGAGGTAGAGATGGTTTAGGCCAGATGATGGATAACCAATCTACACATGCAATGGAATCATTGTTCCTGGACTGTACCATTCTGACTGAAGATGTGCCTCTGCAGTTGAATTCAAAGGTCTCCTTTCTCTGAAGGAGTTCTTTCTTTGGAGAAAGCTCCTTCTGCTAGAGAAAAAGAACCTTTTCATGTAACTAGGGATATCCGTGGAGCTCAATTGGGGGATGGAAGTCCGGCGAACTCGCCGGTCTTGACTCCCCCAAGCTCCACTTGCCTTACCTTTTCCCTGGCTCGACTTGCAGTCTTGTGAGCCGAGCCAGGGATAGCAACTTCTGGGTTCCAGCGCTACATTGTTTATGTAGAAAATGACGTAAGATATGTAAAACCAGCCTAATTTGTGCACATTACAGTCTAGTTTGTGCAAAATTGGCCGTTTTTTAATGCATTTTACACTATTTTCTACATAAACAACGTACAGCCAGGGACCTGGAAGTCCGGCGAGTGCCTCAGCTGGTGCTCGAGCTCGGCTTGGCTTGCGCGGCAGGAGCACTTGGCTCATGCACCATGAGTCGAGTGCCAGGCGCGTCGCCCGTCCCTATATGTAACCCGCCAGATTTGAACGTCCACTGTGAAAAAGAGCTCCCAAACCCAGAAGCCTAGGGAGAGCATTTCTAGTTTATTGGTCCCTTGACGGTCTAGTTTTCTACGTGAAGGCATTTGTTTTCTAAAGGAACATTCAAACATGCAATAACCCATTTCCAGCCTCAATAGCCAGTCAGGCTATATCACACGGTTCTGTTGCAGATCTAGATTGGCTATCAAGGAGGAATTTCACTTATCCCAGGGAACCAGCAACATCAGGACAGAGGTGCAGGGAAATAGTTTGGCAAGCATTTGAGAATAGTAAGCACCCATGAGGGTTTGACACATAATGGGACATGTGACTGTGAGACAGGGGGGGGGGGATAAGATTCCTTTCTGGAAAACCATAGGGCAGCTTCTCCCAATCTGGTGTCCTCAAGATCCAAAAGTCCTCTTTTGGACTGCAACTCCCATAATCCTTGATTCTTGTCTATGCTGGTTGGGACAGATGGGAGTAGTAGGCCAAAATTTGGAGGGCACCAGATTGGGGAAAACTGCCCTAGGAAATGTGGCATGTATATTCTGTGGGACAGGTGATGTTGCCTGAAGTATTATTCTAAAATGTGCTTTTCTCTTAAGGCTATTTAATTTCCCTCTCTGCACAGAACTGTAGTTGATTGGTGGTGGTGGCGGCGGCGGCGATCTGGGGATAGGAATGGTACCCTCAGTAAACAGACTGTCCATGATGCTTTGAGGGGAACCGTGACAGTTACACGGGTACAAAATAAGCACTGACAAATATTTCAGTTTCACTTTCTCCCACATTCATGTTTGTTTGTTTGTTGTTGTTTTTTTTAAAAAAATCTGAAATACTTCCATCCTGTTTTTGAAGAAAGTTGCAAATTTTGTTAAGTCCTTATCAAATGCAGGCATGTGGCTCAGCTTGTCTGAGCGTGGAAAGCTAAGCAGGGTCAAGCCTGGTTGTTACTTGGATGGGAGACCCCTCCCCTAGTTTCCTGCCTTGAGCAGGGGGTTGGGCTCGATGGCCTTGTAGGCCCCTTCCAACTCTTATGATCTATGAAATCTATGAAATAATGAACCAAATGAAATTCTCACCCATCTGTACCTGCCAAATTGAATAAGTACAGCTATTCCTAGCACGGAGAGGGCCATGTTGTGCCTGCCTGCCATGTAGCTGTTCGAGATGAGGAGCCTGTCAAAAAAAGAGAGCAGGGACAACACTAAATATTCAGCACTAACATGGTTGAATACCCAGGGACTCAAGCCAAGAAATGTAAGTGCTGGGTCTGGATGGACAAATCCATCAATTTCACTTTCTCCCATATTAACTTAATTTTTTTAAAAAAAAAATAATCTTCAAGTTCTTTCCATCCTGTTTATGAATAAATTTGTGAATTTTGGTAAATTCATATCAAAAAGTGAACCAAACAGAATTCCCACAAGTGCAAAACCACTATCATTTTGTCATGCATCTAGGCTACCACTGCCTCGTCCCCACTGAAGCCACAAAAGTGAGATTACACAAATACCAGTGGGCATTTCTGTGCTATGGGTGTAAGGAGGTGTAACAGTTATTCTCTTCCCCCCCTGCAAAGTGTGGATCTGTAAGGGAGTTGGGGATCTCTAACAGAGAATTCTTAACACCACACCAGACTACAATTCCCAATATTCTTTGGGAGAAGCCGTGACAATTAAACAGATATCAAAATAATATAACTTTGTAATACAGATAATGTCCCCCACCCATCCATCGATCGCTGTAAAGGTTTCCAGACCTAAAGCTAGAAATGGCTTCCTCTCAATTATCATATCTTGAAATCAAACAAGCCCACATAAATAAAACCTACCAGGCAATTTGCCTCTGAAGTGCTTAAACCTTGCAGGCATATTTCCAATGCCAAAAATAATTACCAGACAGGGGTGGGGAAAGGTCTTTGTTCACTACAATCATGTGTGAATCTCAGGCTTAAGGTATATGATTTTTTTTTTTTAAAAAATAATTCTTTTTTTAAAAAAAATGTTGGTCCTCATTTTAGATTTAGGGCATGTTAGTGTTAACAGCTTGACAGCTTGTCTGAAATCATTCCTTTCAGAACCCAAAGGAGCCCCTCTTGTCATAACTTTTTAATGCCAGGCCGGTCATGTTTGAATCCAATCTGGCAGTCAGCCATCCATCGGCTGGAGATTAAACAACAAGATTATATTCACCTGGCTCAGCGTCCGACAGAAGCATTCACAAGCAAGCTTTGGCTCAACTACATTTTAACAGGAATATGTTTTAAGTGCTGCGATTCAGCGCTGGAATTCAACGTGCACTCCGCCTGTGAAGAAATCAGAGTGACAGATGAGACCTATAAGAGCCCAGTGCAGGGAGGAGAAAAGCAGATAGCACAGGAACATCAAAAGGAAGTTGGCTTCCAAATGGGAAAGAAAGCTTGGGAGGGGAAGCTTGCTAGAGAATTTTGCCAGGTAATCAACACCTACCTGCTAATGCTGCTTCCTTCAGAGCCTTGGTAAGCTTTGGCAGTACCATCTTTACCATCTTATTCGAGTCCCGTTGAGAAAGACAGACAAAAAAACCAAGCAGACAGCGTGAGGGACAGCTCTAGGGATTTCATAAGAAGAAAGGGGAAGGATGGGGAAAGCAGGGGACGGGGGAAGAGATGGTGGAATGTGTGTTGTTTTTTGCTTCTGCCCAAGGTCTTTTGAAAATCTGCCCTCTCTGTTCACTCTCTCTCCCCCTTTCCCAAATGAGTTCTCACAGACCCAAGCAGTCCCTGTGAGGTATCATGGAGACAATACGCAGAGATAGGTGGTGTTCCCTCTGCCACATCTTATCAAAACCCTTTCTGCTTCCCTCAGAATTCCTCAGGGTGTTTTGCCCAGATGAACTTGCCTGGAGTTGCTTTTTTTGTTGTTGTTGTTGTTGCTTGAAATTTGATTTTCAGTGAAACTCAGTGGCAACTAAGGGATGTTCGGGCCTCTCCCCTGAGACATTTCTCTTGTCTTATTGAAATTTCTTTCATTTCCATCAAGCTGTTTTCCCCCAGGTGAGAACCTCCAAATCTGCCTCAACATTTCTGCATTAGGAGTGTGCAACCTTCCTTCTTTGCACTTAAGAAATTTCACTGAACATAGCAGGAATCTTTTTATTTCCTTCTGAATTCCTTGGACTTTTCCAGACAGACAGGCCTATAAGAACATAAGAACAGCCCTGCTGGATCAGACCAAGGGTCCATCTAGTCCAGCATTCTTTTCACACAGTGGCCGGCCAGTTGCCATGTGGGAAACCCACAAGAAAGACATGAGTACAACAGCACCCTCCCGCCCATGTTCCCCAGCAACTGGTGTACATAGGCATACCACCTCTAGTACTGGAGGTAGCATATAGCCATCAGGACTAGTAGCCATGGATAACAGGGGTGTGTGAATGGAGAAAAAGCTGCTCCACTGGCAATTTTTTGGATTGTCAGGTGATATTTGATCTGCCATCCAGTGATTTGTGGGCTTGGAATTTGCACAAATGCATTTGCGTGTATTTGTGAAATTTGCGCGCCTGAAAATGTGCAAATCGGCCAAAAATGTGCAAATCCTCCAAAACGCGTATTTCTGCACTTCACTTTATGGGGGGGATGTGCACATTTTTGATCGATGTTTTTTATTTTGTATTTTTTCCTGCATCTCAATTTGCAAATAATAATAATAATAATAATAATAATAATAGATACACAAAATGATAATAAAAAAATTGGTCTGCAAACCCTGCGGACTCCATGTGACCTGGGAACGCCCGGCGGTTGCAGAATCTGACGGGGCAGACTCTGAGAAATCTGGACTCATTTGAGTCGATTGCAGATTTCTTTGATGTCCCTAATGGATAGACTTACCCTCCACACATTTTTCTAATCCCCTTTTAAAGCCATCCAGATGGGTGGCCATCATTATGTCTCATGGTATGTGAATTCCAAAGCTAAACGATGCACCGAGTGAAGAGGTACTTCCTTCTGACCTGGACCTTTGCCGTCATCAGTCACCCAAGCTGCCCACTCAGCCAACCCACCTGCCAGCTACAGAAGCCAGCCTTGCTCCCTCTGATTATTTTTACCTAGGGGAGTGTGGCATCTTGGCATCACAGCATCTTGCCTTCCTCCTCCACCACCACCACCACCAGCCAGCTCAACTGGCCAAAGTGGTGGGGCACCTGGCCAAGCATGCAGGCTCCACGTGAGATCTCTCTCCCTCTCCCTTACATTTTGAGTAGCAGCAATCTGCACCTATCCGATGTTGCCTTTGCGGGGGACTCGGCCAATGAGGGCACGAGAGTGACATATAAAGACTGCCCTGTGCCCTCATTGGCTGTGCCCCCATCCACCTAGGCAGCATCCGGTTGGTTCAAATTGCTGCTACTGAAATGTAAGCAATTTTTTAAACTTTAAAATGGGATGCTGCAGGGGCCGCAGGCTTAGGCATAGCGATTCCTCTCCCCAGCAGGGCAAGCCAGAGGGTGAGGAAGAGAATGGCGGCAGCCATGCCAGGCACAAGGGCAGATGGGCCCTTCTGAGCTTCTGGGCCCACAGCAGGTGCCCGCCCAATGGCGAGAGCTGATGCCGGCCTGATCTCTACTGCACCTAGAGCAGTGTTCTCCAACCTTGGCTGGCTGGTGCATGCTGGGAGTTGTAGGCCAAAAACATCTGGGGATCCAAGGTTGGAGAACGCTGACCTAGAGGATAGGCTTGATAGGTGACTGAAAGTGTTATCCTACATGTGTTTACTTGGACGTAAATCATGCAGCCCTCGAAAGGACTTACTCTCAGGTAAGTGGGTATAGGATTGTAGCTTAATAAATCCTAAATCCATACACGCATGAATGAATAAATAATATCCGTATTAGGGACAGGACAATTGGTGATGCTTGAGCTTGCCAAGAGTCTTCAAGCTCCACCTTGATGCCTGGATTGCCTCACTCCTGTTTTCGATTGTGATCTGTTTTTCTTTTCATTCATTCAGGGGAAGTGTGCACTGCAGCACACATTTTTGGATGCATGCACCCAAATGCATGTTTCACCCCCATAGACTAAAGCATGAAAATCTGGTGTGTGTGTGTGTGTGTGTGTGTGTGATACACTTTTTAAAGTGCACATCTTTCTACAGTGTGCACATTTTGCAAATACAAACATACGCTCGGGAATGTGTCAGTTTTCTCCAGAAAACTGTGTTCCCATTTGTGTTTGCATTTGGAGTCGTAAATGGGGCAAATTGGAATTAAAAATTAATCAAAAGAAAATTCTCATGCATCCCTAAGTCTGGATCCCAACCTTATAATATGCTCATAATTATTATATGGCACTTGCCAATCTATTTCTGTATCTTTGAAGAGCCAGTAAATAGTTAACAACCAAATATAAATATAAATTCCATCATTTTAAGGGCAGCCTTGTTCTGAGGGGTGGGACAAAGTGGGGGGAGCAGGTCTGGTACCCCACCTAAAGTACCCCCACAGGCCAAGACTGGCTCTGATTTCATAGACTGTGGTCGTTGAACTGCACCACAACCCTTAAGCTGCTTGTCTCGGAGCTGCTTGTAGTTATTAGATCGGGATGATTTCAGAGGCCAACAGTTCAGCATCATTCACCTCAGACAGCACCAGGGCATGGCATGCTGGTTGATGGATGTGTCTGTGTAATGGGGGCTCCCCCCACCCCACCCAGAACAAGGCTGCCCTTAAAATGATGGAATTGTCAAGCAGAGGGATGTTTCTGCTGGGTACCAAGTTCTGCGGTTGTTTATCATATTTTGACCTCAGACGACCTTCTGCTCTTCTCTCTGTCTGGCACATTCATCAGGTGACATCATGGTGTTGCAAAGGGATACTGTCAAAACAGATCTCCCTCCGCCGCCCCCCCCATACATACTTTCATTACAAGAGGCGATCCCAGTCACTCGTGCTGTGGGTGCAGCACTGATCTGTGTACACCAATCCACTTGCTTTCCATCATGTTTAGATGCACTTGAACCCCCTCACAGATGTACAGAACGCATGGGGGTGGGGGGGTGGGATTGCACGGCATAGTCTCCCATGGACACACACTGGCTATTTATTTATTTATTTATTTATTTATACCCCGCCTTTTTTCCTGCAAGGAACCCAAGGCGGCTTACATAATCCTCCTCCTCCTCCTCTCCATGTTATCCTCACAACAACCCTGTGAGGTAGGTTAGGCTGAGAGTCAGCGACTGGCCCAAAGTCACCCAGTGAGTTTCATGGCCGAGCGGGGACTAGAACCCGGATCCCCCGAGTCCCAGTCCAAAACTCTCACCAGCTACGCCACACCTGGCTCGCTGGCTATGCATCCATCCAGCCCTGCGAAGGACCCCTGTGTGGGTAGGGATGTATGTGTGTAGGGCTCCTCTAAGTGAGCGGTGTGTGTGTGTGTGTGTGTGTGTGTGTGTTTGAGAGCATTTCAGTGTGATGTCAAACTTGTGAGCTGGCCGCCCTTCTTATGTAACATTAGCTTGCCACCAATTCACTGGTGACATGTTAACCTGACACACAAATGAGATTACATGTAATAAGTGGTTACATCATGTTTAGACTACTGCAATGCTTTTTCCTTGGGGCTGCCCATGAAAAGTGTCCAGAAACTTCAACTGGTGCAAAATGTAGCAACTAGGCTGCTAATCAGTACACAGTATCGGGCCATATTACACCTTTCTTGGAAGATCTGCTGCAAGGGTTGCCAGTTGCTTTCCGAGATCAATTCAAGGTGTTGGTTTTAACCTTTAAAGCCCTAAACAGCCTAGGACTGGGCTTTCTAAGGGACAGCTTGCCTCATTATAAACCCACCTGGTTATTAAGATCTTCGGGAGAGGCCCTCTGGGAGACACCAATACCACAGAGGCCCATTGGTCAGGCAAACATGAAAGTGCCTTCTCCTGTGTTGCCCCCAAACGATGGAATCTACTGCCTCAAGAACTATGACTGGTTATGGTTATGTATTTCTTGTTGTTTTAAAATTTAATAAATATTAAAAAAAGAAAAAAAAAAAACTATACTGGCCCCTGGATGTTGAGAGTCCTGGTTCTCGAGTCTTTGGACCAGTCTCGATCCGGCCAAGTCCTTTAAGGGACTATGAGTCCCAGTCATCCAAGCTGATCACGAAAAATCAATGGGTTTTCCCCACAAAAAAGTACCAGATGTGTGGCTTAAAAAATTCAGGCAATGCCTTTTTATCTACCCCACTGATTGACAAACAGACAGGCGACAACCAAAATAACCAGGCGGAGAGGAGCGGGGAACCCAAAGAAGTAGCAGAGAGTCTGGACAATTCAACTGTGGCTAGTTAAAGAGACAGGAGCAGAGGAGGCGGGAACCCAACACTCGAGCCAATTCCAATGTTTTAGGCAGCAATGCGCCAACTCCACTCCAAATGGGGGCTAGGACAAGGGGGGTCATCTAGATGGGTGGCTGACATATTCGAGGAAATTTGGTTTTACTCTCAACTCTGGGCACTGTGGTTTGACAAGCAATTGACTTCTAACCAGCTCGGAGCTGGGACTCTAAATTCGGAGCACCCTCCCTTTGCCCTCGCAGCTGGTGTGGAAAGGACTGCACCGGCTGGGGCTCCGAGGTCTGAAGACCGATCCTCAGAGCTGGCATTGGGTGAGTGTTCTGGGTGCGGGAAGGGGAGGAGCACTCAGCTGCCCCTTCTTGCGAGCTGCAGCAAAAGACTTAGATGGCCAAAACCAACCATCTAAGTCTTTTGCAGGGTGGAGGCAACCTTCGCCCCATGCTCCTCCTTCCCTGCCCTCCATTGGATGGCCCATAATCCTCCAAGTTTGGAGGGTTGTGGGCAGCCTCATTGGATTGTGCTGGCCCAGTTTTTAACCTTCTTGGTTCTTATTGTGTTAAGGTTTTTTAAAATCATTTTACATTGTTGTGACCCTCTTTGGTGGCTTTTTAGAAGACAAGGCAGTATAAAAATGTTAATCATAATAAATAAGTGCAATTGAATGTGATGGGGGCACACTGTGTTTACATTAGTGCTGTGCCAAAAATGTCTCCCACATTTCTTGACCATTCTCATTCAATCTGATAGAAAAGACATTGCTTTCAAAAAGAAATTGAAAGAAGAAAATTTCTGAGAAATTCTCAAACGCTGGGTTCTTGTGCTTACCTTACTTAGACAGTGGCCAAGAAGTTTGCATGAGTGTCCTGTCTTCCATTGTATAATCATATTTCTGGCAGCCTGTGCCCCCCTCAGCTTCCCATATGTCAATTAAAGCCCAGAGGAAGGCATCATGAGGTAATTCCTCCCTCAGGGCTTTTACAGATCAGGAAGCAGAGGCAGCTTGAGATGCTGCAGAGCACTGGAGAAATGTCTAATAGGAAGAACACACACAGAGAGCAACCTCAGCTGCTCACAATGACCTGGTTCACATGACACAGCAACCCCTCATGGGTGATGACCCATGGTGGGTTTTTGTGTCATGCGAACCCGGCGCGATTTCTGTGGGGTGGCTTATTTTTCATGAACAAGCCACTCTGAGAACCCATGGCTTATTTCGGGGCTTTTCATACCCATGGTGGCTTGTTGTGTTGTCCGAACCCGGCAGGGCAATTTTGTCATGGGTTACCCAGAACATCCAGAGAGCTGCCTAGGCAGAGAGCAGCCAAACCCACCGCAGCTCCTCACGATCTTGCTCCCCACGATCTTGATGGGATGCCTTCACCATCCTCCTTTATCCCTTCTCAGCCCCTTCCACCTCGTGCTCCTAAAAATGGCAAAGGAAGGACTCCGGAGAGAGTGGCCTGGATGCACTTGCAACTTTTTCTTTTTCTTTTCGGTCCTGCGCAAAATAAATGTGGAGGAGCAAATGACAGGTGACTTAACGTTTCTGCAATTCCCCCCTCCATTTTTACTGCTTTGCCGTGACCTTTGTGCATGCTTCCTGATCCCGGCCACTGCTCTGCAACTCATATCAAGATGTGACAGCTCGCAAGGGAGGGAACTGAGATGCAAGAAGGGGTGGGGGGAGCCGAGAGAGGCTGGAGAGGAGGTGCTTTGTCAGCAGGCGTGCTTATTTTGGAATAACGTGAAGCAGCCTTTAAAAAAAAAAAAAGCATTTGCTAGCTAACAATGTCAGTGCTGAAGCTGAAGAGGGGAATATGGGGGTGCTTGGCTAAATATCGGAGAGGCAGACTTGCGCAACAGAGAAAGATCCCCCCAATAATAATATTTTTTTAAAAAACAACAACAACTGGTGAACACGTTACCATGTTCACAAGGGCTCTGAAAATCAATTCCATTTGGTGAGCTGATGCACGGGGCAGGGGAGTTTCCCTCCGTAGCCAGAAGCCCCAGCAGACCAATTGCAGAAAGGGTGCTGATGTAGGGACCAACTGAGACAATGAGGAATTCTGCTGCAAAGGTGCCTGGGATACATGCTGGAGCCAGTGGGAGGACTGAGGGGTTGAAAGGGAGAACAAGCCACGGCAAACCTGATCGTCTCTCAGGAATACCGTGGGTTCAGCAAACAACCAGCCCATGGTAGTTGTAAAAGCGTAGTGGATTTTTGGAAAATGATTTTTGAAGAAATATCGGAAATTATTGGTATTGATTTAGAGGTTTGTCCTAAATTAGCATTGTTATCAATAACTGAAAAGGTGGCGGGTCCTCAAAATGTTAAAGAATTAATTGTAAATTGGTTAACGGCGGGTAGATTAATGATAGCAAGAAAATGGAAAGTTCATCAAGTTTTCTCTATTACCGACTGGTATAAGGAAGTGTGGGATATGGCTTTAAATGATATGTTAACTTGTAATATCAAATGTAAAAGGGGGCAATGAAAGAAAAACAATTTTAAGGATATCTGGGGTTTATTTTTAGATTATGTTTTAACTGAGGGAAAGGGGGGACCATGTCAAGATCTGGGGGGACCATGTCAAGATCTGATGTATTTTTGGAATTTAGGATACAATGGTATAGAAAAGTAGTAGTTGTTTATCATATTGGTCCCAAGGTGATGGGAGCACTTGTTTGATTGCATTTGATTTGTTTATGTTTATTAAAAAAACCAAAAAAAATAAAACAAACAAACAAACAAAGCCAACCAACCCATGGTGACTTATTCACAGGGTGGCTTAGCGTAATGTGCAAGCCCACCCTTGATTAGGTAAGCTCAGAAACACCTCCAAAATAAATGATGAAACACCCTGAAATTGCAGCGGAACAATGGAAGCCTCCTTGGAAGGAAACTTCCAGGAAACTGGAGATGGATTTTGGCACTGCACTGGCTCCGCCTCTCCCCTGGAGCCAGACACAAGACGGCCCGCCTCACACCTGCGTTGAGGAGGATGCAAAATGGGGGGTCAGCCTGCCAGCACAGCTGATGCTGTTGCCATTTGCAGTGGCAGCAAGAAACAAAACAAAAACAAAAACCTTAGGGGGCGGGGGGAAGAAGAAGAAAGAACCCCTGCCAATGGTGAATCCTACCTGTGAGGAACTGTTGAGAATTTCTCCTCCCACTGGAGGAAAATCAGTGAAATTGTGTGTCCCTCAATTCCTCTGCCCACGAATAGGATGAAAAATTTCAAGAGGCCCCTTGCACACGACTCTAATTTACATGGGTAAGAGCTGTATTCATGCCCTGCCAATCACTTTAATGAGGACTGTGGTCCGTCTACCATTGGTCAAGGCTACCCAGAAGTGCAAAGGAAGGAATCTGAGGGAGAAGAAATGACCAGATAGGTGAGCTGCACCTGGCCAGGGGCTGCAGAGGTAGGAATCACGTATTAATTTGAAATAATCAGCCAAATCTTTTCTTCCTGTCTTGTTTTTGTTTTCGTGCATGAAGGACAAAGTCACCACATACGCACAATGTGCATTTAGTATTCAGCCTGTCTCTCCAATAACCTGCACTTGGTTAATCACTCTGTTTATTGCTGTGTGAATCTGTTGCATCGGGAAGTGAAGCCGACCGACGCAACTGAGAGCAGTTATGCGTTTGCAACGGCAACATCTCCCATAAATTGCTCAAATGCACAGGATCTGGGGAAGAAATGGATGGGGATTTTATGGCAGGAGCCAACGACAAGGCAGGTGGCTCGCAGCTCAGTGTGCAGCTAGATGGTTGAATCTTTTCCTTCTTGTTGGTAGCTGCATAGATGAAAACTGTGCTACATATTTATCAAAGCCAAAGTCTCTTTGTCACTGGCATAACCAAGGGACATAAGCTGCTCTGAGCGGCATGTCCCTGTCATCGTTTCTGCTATCCCTGCTGAATGAGGTGAGCAAAAGGAAATGTGTCTTGCGCTCTTGCTCACCACGGAGCAGCAATTCCAGCATCACTGGTGACGGGGTACTGCCACCGTAGATTCTCTAGGACAAGGGTATTGCACCTCAGGTCTGTGGGCCAAATCTTTCTCACCTGAGGTCCAAAGCTGAAGTCTCCTTCCCCCATAATATTCACCAGCAATAGAACCATGGAGATGGCACACTGCACACATCCCTTCCCTAGATGTTCTTCTAACCATCAGAGAGGACAAGATCTTTATAGCGAGCCAACAGATGCCCATGTCTACTTAGACTGGCATTCCTGCCATCCTATAACACATAACACCAATTATGGCCCTTTTGCATTGGTTGCCTGTATGCTTCTGAGCCCAATTCAAGGTGCTGGTTTTAACCTATAAAGCCTTACACGGCTTGCGACCACAATACCTGATGGAGTGCCCTTGTCTACATGAAACAACAACATTCAAAGGCACAATGGCCGGAAAGATCCATCTTATTAAACTGAGCATCACTTGCAAGTCTGACAATGTTGTGTATGTCACTGACTGCGAGCACCCCGGCTGCCATGTGCAGTATGCTGGCAAAACCACCACCGAACTTCATACAAGGTTCAGAAACCACAAGCCTGCAAATGATGTCAAAGAAGATGGAACAAGCTGGGGTGAAACACTTTGATTCTGATGGCCTCAGACTTTCAAGACATGGTGATATTTCCAACAGGACAACCATGAAATCCAGCAGTCCTTGAAACAAGGGAAAACTTTTGGATTTATAAACTGGATATATATGGCCTGAAGATGGAGGGGAACACGACCTCCTGGACTTCTCTTTCAACCTGGGAATTCCATCCGCAGCACTAACATTCTATAATTGTCACCCTGGGTGGGTTGTGCTTCAGCTCTCATACTAACTGTCACTGATGAAGGCGGAAGACGAAAGGTTTGATAGAAATTAAACTATATATATATATATATATATATATATCCCCATTTTCCCAATTGCTTTACTATACACATTTGTGCAAACACACACACACACACACACACACACACACGCATCTTTGAGAGAGGGAGAGAAATTTCATTTGTGGCGTAGTGAGCCAGTGTGGCGTAGTGGTGAGAGTGTTGGACTGCAACTCGGGAGATCCGGGAGATTCTAGTCCTCACTCGGCCACGAAACCCACTGGGTGACTTTGGGCCAGTCACTGACTCTCAGCCTAACCTACCTCACAGGGTTGTTGTGAGGATAAAATGGAGAGGAGCAGGAGGATTATGTAAGCCGCCTTGGGTTCCTTGCAGGAAAAAAGGCGGGGTATACATATAATAAATAAATAAATAAATAAATAAATTTGGTGTGACCTAGCTTGTGCCTTCATGCCAGAGCCAGATATACAGGATCATGCAATGGTATATCGATGAAAGGATGGTGTTCAACACGGCTCAGTCTTTGGAAGTTACTTGTGTTTCCTTCTGATTCCCAGCATAAAGCCAGGGACTTACACTGGAAGAGCTACTCTCATGGCCTGACAGATGTAGGGATTGAGGGAGGGAAGGAGCTGGTACACAATAGAGAAGATGAGGAGACTTGATGGCTCTCATGGAGTGTTTCCCGTGGCCCATTGATCGATCTGGATGTATAGGTATCTTACTACTCCTGGTCTAAGTTCCCCCAGAAAAAGGCAATATGTGTGTTGTTCTTCCACAGTGAGTGGCTAAAGCACAACAGAGCAGCCTAAATTGTTCACCAAAAGGAATAACAGAGATCCCAAAAGGAAGACTGTAACTCCAATCCAGCTAAAAACTGGTTGTACCGAAGGCTAAGTCCTATTGAAAGCAATGGGACTGGTAGCTATGACTAGCTTGTTCTATCAGTTTCAATGGGGCTCCATTTTGAGTACAGCTGGGATTGGGGGTATCCTGATGGAGACAGTGCATAGATGGACCCTGAGCATAATCCCATGCACAGAGGAAGGTACGAGGGGTGTCATACATAATAACATGGAGTTATTTAAAACTGGCTACAAGGTAGCAAAGCTGAGAGATTCAGTAAGACAAAAAGGATATTGCGTCAGCCCAAGTATTTGGGCAATTTCTAGTACAGTAGATGAATATTCAGTACATTTCAACATCTGGTACACAGGGTGAGAAAATAGAAACACTCGTAGGGATGTGTGCGAATCAGAAAAAGCCAAACTCATTGTGATTCTCTGAATTCCACCTCAAAGCTTGTTCCGACCCATGTCCGTATAGAATTGCGAACTCTGTTTTTCCTTTTTGCATGAGCATTAGTGAGTATTTTCATGCATAGTTTATTTATTTATTTCATTTCATTTCTATACCACCCAATAGCTGAAGCTCTCTGGGCAGTTTACAACAGTGCCTAAAACAAGGCCAAGATACAATTAAACAGCATTAAATAATTCTACAATAAAGAGATTAAAAACAGTATAAAATATTTAAAACCAGCTTGGCCCAAAATAACAATATTTAATACAGAATAGACCTGTACAAACACCTGACTGCATGCCCCATCAAGCCATTAAAAATAGCCTTAGATATTTTTAAATTCCTCTGCTCAGAGGGTGGTCTTAACCTCGCACCGAAAAGATAACAAAGTTGGTGCCAGGTGAGCCTCACCATAGTTGGGGGGGCACCACTGAGAAGGAGGAGGCACTCACAGGAAGGCCTCGGATGTTGAGCATAGTATCAGGGTAGGCTGCAGTTGGGAGAGGCGTTCCGTCAAGTATTGTGGTCCCAAGCCATGTAAGTTTTATAGGTTAGAACCAGTACATTGAAGCCAGCTCAGAAGCATATAGGCAGCCAATGCAAGCAGGCCAGAATCAGTGTTATATGTTCAGACCTTCTGGTCCTGGTTATTAGTCTGGCTGTCACATTTTGCACAAGCTGCAGCTTCTGAACAGTCTTCAAGGGCAGCCCCCAGTAGAATGCATTGCAGTAATCTAATTTAGAGATCACCGGAGTGTAGATTACTGAAACCAGGCTGTTCCTGTCCAGATAGGGGCATAGCTGGGCCACCAGCTGAAGCTGGTAGAAGGCACTCTGTGCCACTGAGGCCACCTGAGCATCAAATGACAAAGGTGGCTCAAGGAGGACCCCCAAGCTATGAACCTGCACCTTCAAGGGGAGTGCAACCCCATCCAGAACAGGTTGAACACCCTCCATCCAGACAGAGAAACCACCCACTAACAGCATCTCAGTCTTGTCTGGATTGAGCTTCAGTTTGTTCAGCCTCTTCCAGTCCATTGTTGCAGCCAGGCACTAGTTTAGCCGATGCACAGCCTTACCTGATGGAGATGAAAAGGAGAAGTAGAGCTGCATGTAATCAGCATACTGATTGGAACACACTCCAAATCTCCAGATGACCCCACTCAGCAGTTTCATGTAGATGTTAAATAGCATGGGGACCAAAACCAACCCCCGGGGAACTCAATGCTGGAGAGTCCATGGGGCTGAGCAATATTCCCCAAGCACCACCTTCTGGAGCCATCCATCCAAGTAGGAGCAGAACCACTGTAATGCAGTTCCCCACACTCCCAACTCAGAAGGAGTTGAATCAGACGAGGTACCCAGAGCACAGCCTCCCCGGAAGGATATCATGGTCGATGGTATCGAAAGCCGCCGAGAGATCCAGGAGTATCAACAGGGTCACACTCCCCCTGTCTCTCTCCCGACATAGGTCATCATACAAGGCGACCAAAACTGTTTCCGTGCCAAAACCCGGCCTGAACCCCGACTGAAATGGATCCAGATAATCAGTGTCCTCCAAGAGCGCCTGGAGCTGGTTGTACACCACCCATTTCAGGACCTTGCCCCGGAAAGGAACATTCACCACTAGCATAAATTTATTAAGATCTTCCAGGTTCAGAGAGGGTTTCTTCAGGAGTGGCCTCACTGCCACTTCTTTCAGGAGGCATGCGACCACTCCCTCTCACAAGGAGGCATTGATCACCTCCATGGCCCAGCTGGCTGTTCCCTCCCTGCTGGATTTTATAAGCCAGGAGGGGCAAGGATCCAATACGGATGTGGTTGCATGAACCTGGCCAAGCACCTTGTCAACAACCTCAAGCTGCACTAACTGCAACTCATCCTTTTTTTTTTTTTTTTTTGACCAGGCTGTGCTCTGGGTACCTCGTCTGATTCAACTGCCATAACATTGGAGTCTGTCCCGATGGATGCAAGAGATTTTTTTCCTGGAAGTGCCTAGCAAATATATCGCAGCAGGCCTCAGATATGTCTAAGATGTCCTTGAGGCCAGCATGTAATAATCCCCAGAGACCCTAAAAAGCTCCACTGGGCAGTAAAGAGAAGATTGGATAGAGGCAGTGAGATGTTGTTTCTTTGCCACTCTCACTGCCCTTAAATATACCTGACTTTAGGCACATACCATTGCATCCACTAGGAGTTTTTCTTCTCCATCATCCCCCCCCCCAAATGTATACACCATTTGTGTGCATTTTTGAAATGTAGACAGTTTTCTCCCATTGGTTGGCATGTTTATGCACATTTTTAAATGTATGATTTTTTCCATGCATATTTCCCCCCAAATGTACACATCCCCCCAATTATTATTATTATTATTATTATTATTATTATTATTATTATTCCTTAAATTGCATTGCAAGCTTGGAAATGTACAGATGTCGGACTTTGCAGATTGTGCTCATTTCCGTATTTGGTTCCAGGAGATGCAACCTGGGTAAGTCCTGAACAAAACCAAAGTGAAACAAAATTCTCAAGCATTCCTTTCATTATTATACTGTCAAAAGTGTTGGGTTGCCCATCCCTGCTGTCACTGGCTGTGCAGATTCGGCGTCCTTATCAAGGGGCAATGCCACATACACGGCTCTGGAGGGTCATCCTATGGGACCACTTGTGACATGCGGAAGTGCCTTTTGAAGAAGAACTGTGGAACACTTCTTAGTGGCTTTCTTTTCGAATACAGTGAAGGCTCCTAGGGTTACCTGATGTAACGCAAAGGCAGCCGGCCGTTTTGCACACGCCATGTCTTGCCAGGCCATAGATGCTGATTTGGTTGCCACTGGAAACAAGATGAAGGAGCAGGTGGATAACTCCGGAGGCGACGCGTTATCCTTCCGCTGAATAAGACAGGATGATGTGCACTGCAAATTGCATATATGGGCAACATTTGCCATTAAGCACCCCACTTTCAGTAGGTAATTCACAGCATTTTGACATGAGGTGCCATTAATGACAGAGATGATGTAATGAAATTGGACAGCCAAGGAACGTATTTGCCTTTATGCTGGGCAGTTTTCGTGTTGCCAATCATTCTTTGCTATATAAAGTAAGAAGTGTGGATTGCTGCAGGAGGAGAATAATTGTGGCTAAGATAAAAAAGACAAGAGGTCAGAACAACTGTTTTTCGCTTTCTCCCCCTGCCCTATCTGCTGCCAACTTAGTGTGCAAAAGTAATGGAGTTATTTTAGGTTACAGATATTGCTATATAAATAAAGGTCAGACTTCTCATTTTATAACCCCCGGCTTCAAAAGATGGGCATTAGTTAGCATCACAAATTCATATGGGGATGCCATCAATATTTGATATTTTCTAGTCTGCACGTGGGGGGAAAAGCATATTCAGTGCCATGGAGAAGTTGAAAACCTTATTGACAGGTGAAGATGCTGCAACTGGCTGTGTCCGCTGGTCACAATTTAAAGAGTGGTGCCTGTGATCCATGACAACAGTTCAAATCTGATACAGGCCTGTGGCTCACGCTGGCTCAGCTTGTCTGAGCGTGGAAAGCTAAGCAGGGTCAGTCCTGGTTATTACTTGTATGGGAGACCCCTCCTCTAGTTTCCTCCATTGAGCAGGGAGTTGGACTCGATGGCCTTGTAGGCCCCTTCCAGCTCTATGATCCTATGAAACCTGCTTTATACTGTATAGAGCAATATCAGTGTTTTTGGATGGGGAACATAATGCTCCATTAAGCCAATTTCCCTCACTGCTGGAAAGAAGAGCTCAGGATACAGTGGGCCAGTTCGCACATAACGAGAAGCCACCGTGGATGGATTTCCCTGTGGGGCTTCTCACTGCGGTGCTGCCCGCCATTTTGAGAATTCGAGCCATGGCAGGGGCACACTGCAGCTTGTCTTTACATGCAAACCCAGTCAGGGAGGGTTGTAGGGGTACCCACAGTGCCACAAATCAAAGAGGGCAACAGTTCCTGAACGCCACACACACACACAAGGCTAGAAAGCACCCAATGGTTGCAATTAACAATATAAAATATACCATTTATTGTATAATAGGTGAAAATTCAATTGTGCGTAGCACAGCACTAAAAGCCCATATACAAAAGAAGGGGGAAATACAGGTGAAACTTACAAAGTGTAAAAATGGAGATGCATTCAAAGAATACACGAATCTAAGAATACACAAAACAGGCATCCAGTAGAGTTCCCATGTTGAGAATCTTCATCAGTAGTAATATGAATTCTTCCTCTGTTTAAACAAGGCCAGGCACTGTCAGATGTTTTAACTCCTATGTTGTCTTATCAGTCATTTCGGGGTTTGTTTGTTTGTTTTCACGCTGATCTTAGGATAGTAAATCATGGATGGTGACTGCAGCCTATTGTTTGGTCAAACCAGGTGGATAGCAGAGCCTAGGGCAGCTTAGCCAGGGGCCACCAAAAACTGGAGCTCAGCAAGAGTGGTTTGAGCAACAGCAACAGCTCAGTCTAGGGTGGCCAGAGCATTAGCAGTCCAGCCGGCTTTTCCCTCTTCTTTCCCATGCTTGGAGCCCAATACTGGGACCTATTGCTTAGGGAACCCACTGAATCTCCTTTGCCTGTACACAAAACCCTGGAGCTAGGCCCATCTGAAGCCCTCAGACTTGGTGACTCCCCCCCACCTCCTCCCTCTGAAGCCTACTTGCTTTGGACACTGAACTAATGCCATGATGCCAAGCATTGGCTCACTGGGGAATGTCTCATTGAGGACTTTTCTACACGAGGCATTGATCACGAGCTCGTTATTCCCTACTCATGGTTGTTTACGGGTTCTTTAGAACAGCGGTCCCAACCTTTTTTGGACCAGGGACCTGGTCCCGTGGAATAAATTTTTCCACGCACCGGGGCAGCGCTGTGGAACCAGGAAGTGACGCGACGGGAGACCCGTCGCGTCACTGCCGGCTTTACTAAAATGCTCATCGGAGAGGCAAGGAGAGGGACGAGCAGCGGGGGGAGGTGCTCGCTGGAGCTTGTGAGCACCCTGAGAGCCAGGACAGGGTGCTTGCGGCGCGTCCCGGCGGGCGGCTTGCGATGCGTCCCGGTTGGCGGCGTGCACCATGCCAGTCCATTGCGCCGCTGCGCTGCGCGTCAAACACCCCGTCCTGGCTCTTGGGGTGCTCGCAAGCTCCGATGAGCATCCCCCCGCCGCTTGTCCCCCTGCTCGCCTCCCCGACGAGCATTTTTGTAAAACCGGGCGGCGCGGTGGCCGGGCAGCACGGCGGCCGGGCAGCACGGCGGCCGATCGGCGTGGTGGCTGGGCGGCGTGGTGGCTGGGTGGCGCGGCAGCCGGGCGCCGCGTGACCCAGTTCTTAAGAGGCCACAGACCGGTCCCGGTCCGCAGCCTGGGGGTTGGGGACTCCTGCTTTAGAAGTTGTCATGACCCTTCAGTTTTGCTTATGTGTCTAACCAGCACTATAGGTGAGGGGTTTTGTGGGTTTTTTAGAGCAGGGAAAAGGCAGCATTTAATCGTGAAAGTGAAAGAAAGTGGGATTTCCTCTTGTGTGCTATTCTGCTATTCCACAATGCCACCTGAAGGTTATGTAGCAGGGAAGCAGCCTCTTGTAGAAAAGCTCTAAATGAAACAGGCTTTAAGTGAAGGACTTGTCCAGTAATAATAAATATGAAATAATGAATATGGAACCACAATTTGGGGGCAATACAATGTTCATTGATTAATTCATGATGTCTTGACGTCACTTTTCAGCCTGGGTTGGCTTCCATAAGTGGCTTGTGACAATTACCATCCATCACAATGATACAAGATTTGCTATTAAGGGTATATTGGGGGAGTATGGCAGGAAAGGAGAAAGGGATTTGTGCCACCCACCATTCTGGCTTTACGGTTTATCTCTCCCACCCCCTTCTTGCATTGGGGGCTTATTTTGCCGTTGCCTGCTGGGCAATTGCTCTCCTTCTGTGCATTGTTAATTAAAGCCAATTGCTGAACCTTCGTGAAATACACAATCAGTACTCGAATGACTGCAGAGAGATGCACAGCCCTGTTTTTTTTTTTTACTACATGGTGAAAGTACTTTCACCCAGTATTATAGCATCTGTTAGGGCCTGCTGGAACGCTGAGAGTAGCTGGTGCTGTCAGTTGTTGGAGAGAAGGGTGAGGAGGCTATTAGATCTTAGCCTCTTGCTTTCACTCCCTCTCCCCATCACCAAGTCCCCTTTCAGCTGAGGTTGGGTATGATCAAAGAGGGGCTCAGTCGTAGCTCAAGGGCACATCAAATGCTTTGCATCTCCAGTTAAAAAGGACCGGGGAGTGGGTGATGGCAAAGACCACTGCCCAAGACCCTGGAGTTCTGCTGCCAGTTAGAGTTCCCAACCTGGTGCCCTCCATATGTTTGGACGACAACTCCCAGCATCCCTAACCATAGGCCATGTTGGCTCAGGCTGATGGGAGTTGAAGTCCAAAACCTCTGGAGGGCGTCGGGTTGGAGAAGGCTGGAATACTGGGCCAAAGCAGTACAGAGCAGCTTCATATGTTAGCAGCTAGATTCTATGGCAGAAGTAAGGGCTTATTTCTTGGAAGTGTGCCCCCACATCCCAAATCAGGCAGGTGACTTTCCTCTTGAGGAAGCCAGAAGCTTTTTATTTCACATTGGGACCTCTGGAAGTTTTTGTCCAATTGGAAGCCTGGTGCCCCCCCCCCCCCGTGTGTGTGTGTGTGTGTGTGCAAAGAATGAGATTAATCTCCCCTCAAAACATTGTCCTTATTTAGCCTGAATTCTCCCCTCCCCTCTCTTTTCCCCTGCTGTGATTATGACACAACCGCAGAAGCTCAAAACCGAAAAGCACATTGTATACAATATGACTCTAATCCCACTTGATTACTCTCTCTGTCAGCAGCAACCTTCCTCCCCTTCTGAAATGATAAGAGAGAATATGAAATATGAACAAATGAAATTTCGCTACATCTGTTTACCATAAAGTTTAATTGAGACTACAATATAAATTATGGAAAGCTGAGCAAACAACATTGCCAGGTACAGATCTCATCAGCCATTTTCAATTAAGGCAGGTAGAAAAGCCCTTTGTGCCAAGCAAAAGAAGAAGTCCATGGCATCCTACAGGACAGGCCTGCCTGAAATATGGCTCATGAACCGATTGCACCCATTTCATGTCTATTTGTTGTCCCCTGTGAAGGAACAGAACTGTCTTTCATTTTGGTATATAGTTTGGTTTGGATATTATGGGGTTAAATCCCTTTTGTAGATGTGCTGCTGGTCAGTACCAGCCAAAAGGTCAAAAGTTTAGTTAATGCTTATTAGACTCATGTGGCCAAGGGTTTGCAGAAAGGCTCATGGAGCCAGAAGGTCTGCAGAAGAAGAGAAAATAAGGAACTGGGCAAGAAGTTCAACAGAAGTTCAAGAGGAGGACTCAGGATAGGAATTATGGTGAAGGTGATTAAGCAGTTACCCTTCTGATTGGTTGGAGAAGGGAAAGTTCAGGCTGTCTTTTAATATACCAAAAGCCTGAGGCAGAAGGCCAGTTTTTGAGAAAAGAGAAGATTAGAAGAGAGAGAGAGAGAATCACAGAAAAAGCTCAGAGTCCCAGAGGAAGGAAAGGGCTGCTGGAGAGATAGAAGAGAGTGTTCGACCTGTGACAGTAAGATATTGCTAGGAAGGAACTTGGTTAAAATAAGGACGGCACAGTCTCGTTAGGTTGGCTGGAAGCATTTATCCATAGTTATTTTATTACTCTGTTGCTCACTATGATTTTGTGCATAGATTTCATAGATTTCATAGATCGTAGAGTTGGAAGGAGCCTACAAGGCTATCGAGTCCAACCCCCTGCTCAATGCAGGAAACTAGAGGAGGGGTCTCCCATCCAAGTAATAACCAGGCCTGACCCTGCTTAGCTTTCCACACTCAGACAAGCTGAGCCAGCGTAAGCCACAGGCATGTGCTGTATATGTTTATCTATTCAGAGATAAAAACTTTTTCGTATTAACATTTCCCCCCAGTAAATATCTTTGTTTGAAACTCTGTGGTATCTTTTATTGTTGGGTTACCTACCCCCAAATCTAAAAGCCAACCCCCACTCTACCTAAAATTGGGCAATTGAGACCCATATTATACAAAGCAGAAATGGTTATTTATCTGAGGTGTAACATGCCGTCCTCATCATCATCACCTTCATCATCAGCATCTTATTATGATTATCATCTGTGACGTAGCTTATTTATTTATTCATTTAAAAATGCATTTTAGGGCACCTGTAAGAGTAGAACCTTCTCAAGTGATCTGGGAAGGAACATGTTGAAACTGAACCCCGACAAGACCGAGGTACTTCTGGTGGGAGACAAGGGGAGGTTAGGGGATGTTGACCTGGTGCTGAATGGGGTACATCTACCCCTGAAGGACCAGGTCCGCAGCTTGGGGGTCATTCTAGACTCCCAGCTGTCCATGGAGGCTCAGGTGGCAGCTGTGAGCCGGGCGGCACTGTATCAACTCCATCTGATACAGCAGCTGCGCCCCTACCTTCCTAATCACCTGCTCCCATCAGTGGTTCATGCCTTGGTCTCCTCTCGCCTAGACTACTGTAATGCGCTCTACATGGGGTTACCCTGGAAGACGGTTCGGAAGCTTCAGCTGGTACAGAATGCGGCAGCTTGCCTGATTAAGGGCAGCCGCCAGCGTGATCACATCACGCCAGTGCTTAAGGAGTTGCACTGGCTACCAGTTGCTTGCCGAGCCGAATTCAAGGTGTTGGTTTTGACCTTTAAAACCCTATACGGCTCTGGCCCAGTTTATTTCTAGGAGCGCCTCCAGCAACATCAAGTATGCCGCTCAACAAGATCTGCCACAGACGGCCTTCTCCTTATCCCATCAGCCAGGGCAGCCAGACTAGGAAGAGGGCCTTCTCTGTGGCGGCCCCCAAGTTATGGAACTCCCTCCCTAGTGACCTTCGCCATAGCCCCTCCGTGATGAGCTTCCACCACGCATTAAAAACATGGTATTTCAGGCAGGAATATGGGGTGGGTTAGGATTTTAAAAGATTTTTTTTATACTGTTTTAATTATCTTGTTTTATTGTGTTGTTTTAATTGTACATTGCCTAGGGTGTCCGGGTGGCCAGCCAGATGGGCGATTAACAAATATAATAAATAAATAAATAAATAAATAAATAAATAAATATAGGAGTGCTGTCTCATTCTGTCAACCAGAATGAGCTGAGTTCTGGAAGCTGACAAAGAAGATTGAGGAGCTGGTCTGCTGTCATCCATGCTTTGGTGCCACTGGGGCAGCTGACCAGAGGCTGGTAGAGCAGGTCCTAGTTCAGTGACAAGGGAACCAACAGCATGATTCTGCCTGGCCCTATAAAGCCTCTGACTTTGGTCTGACTCTTCTGTCTGAGTAACAGGTTGCATGGTTGAATCCCAGCTGCTCTCAAGACTATCCAGAGATCCACTTGCCTGCTTTGTGTTGCATCCAGACCACCAGCCCTGACAAGATGGGGAGGTTGCGTGAACATCTTTGCATATCCAACACCAGCCCAAACGTTCCTCCTCTCATTGTTCAGGACATGTGACCTAGATGACTGGCTCTTTTAATGGGGAACCTGCCCTTTTCACATTCAGGGCCTGAGGTAGGACGGGCATCCAGAAAGATCATGGGAACAAAATAAATAAAGAGGAGCATGTTTCCCTCTATGCCAGGAGGACTAACCATGTTCCAGAAGCCTTATTATGAAAGATGGTGCACGCCTGTGGAATATTTCAGGCATCCTATGTTCTACCCAATGCCGTCTCAGCAAGTGGGCACATCTCATCCTTGCCCCTGTAATCTTCTCTCTTCCTCTTCCTAGCCTAGTCTTTTCAGAGGCTGGCACTGTGCAAAGTGCACAAGTATGCCAAATGTTATCTCCCCTGCAGATACTTCTGATTTGTTTTCCTCAGTTACTCTGAGCTGCTCTGCACAGCCAGTTCTATTATCATAGTCCAGTCATTCTGCTTTGGGCTGCACTACAAGGCATTTTCTAGTTCCCTGGATGGCACGGAGAGTTGGCAGACTGATGGGCAAGCACTAGACACCCATGCTGCCGCACCACTATTCACAACTGACCAGCTAATTATTACATGCCTTTAGAATATGATGGGGATCTGAGAACCAGGATGAGGGCTCAATTAAAAAAAAAGTTTGTGCAAATAGCTTTCCTTCTTAATGTTACTTAAGTAAATCAAGATATTGAGCCCCTGTCAGGCCAACACCCACAATTTTCCCGAAGGCTGATCTAACTTTCCTACCATTTCTGACGTTTCCATTTCTTCGTTAAGGGTTTTATTATCAGGCTGACTACAGCCATTGCTAGTTTTCCCCATCTCAGCTTCAAGGCTCCCCTCTGGGCTGTGTGTTAAATAAATCACCACTTAAGTGCAGAGTAACCTAGTTTGATAAATACAGATTTCGAAACGAAGATAGCAGAGAGTTGTGCTCTGCCTCTCGCTCTTTTGCCCTGGATATATATTACAGCGGCAAATAATTATAATGAAAATGATAAATGATAAGTAAATATGGGAACCCGTGCTCAGAAATGTCTAGTTTAAAAGGAAAGGAGATTACCTTGGTTTGCCTGTAGCTCGCAGCTGATGCAAGCTTGCCCATTCGAGATTTGCAAACACAATTGTATGGATTGCAGGGTCATAGGAAAATGGAAGATAGATAGGATTGCCATCCAGGGCAAATGTTACTGAGCCAACTTGAATGTTATGCTTGTGGGGGATGATGATGAAGCCTACCTGAGCTGCAGCAGGGAGAATATTGATTCCTATGGGATGGGGAAGAGAGGACATGCGTGGCATTTTCACTGTCCGAAAGCCTAAACAACTGAAGGCCAATTAAGAAAAGCCCGGATGACTCTGGAAGAGAGAGTTGAGGGAAGAGGAGGAGGAGGATCTGGGTGCAAGGGACCTCCCCCTCAGTTCTAGGGATGATTATTATTTATTTCAATTCTATACTACCCAATAGCCAAAGCTCTCTGGGCACTTCACAACAGTTCATAAAAGCACAAACCACAATACAATAAAACAACATCCCCCCCCAATTTACTGAATTTAAAATCAATTTAATAACTAAAACAACTTTTAATACAAAACTAGACATGTTAAATGCCATTCAATGCCTGCAAGAAGAGGGCAGTCTTAACCTGGTTCCAAAAAGGTGGCAGAGTTGGCGCCAGGTGTGCCTCAGTGGGAAGATCATTCCACAGCCGGGGGGCCACCACTGAAAAGATCCTCTTCCTTGTGTGCCATCCTCCAAGCCTGCCTTCGAGGTGGCACTCACAGGAAGGCCTCAGATGTTGATCATGGTGTCAGAGCAGAGCAGAGCAGGTTGGGAGAGGCACTCCGACAGGTATGACGGGTGATCAATTTGTTGGGTTCACATTCTGATGCAAAAATACCCATTTTGTACCTCCTGAGACTGCCAGCGGAATGGCATGAATCTCGCTTCCGAAATCTGTAGATTTGCAAGACTTGTGACAAGTTCCAGAGGGGAAAATACACAGGAAACCGTGCACATATGTTTGAAAAACGTGCAGAACTGGAAATGCATACATTTAAAAAAAAATGCACACAAACACACTTTAATCAGTGGAAAGTTTTCATACGAAACTGTGTGCATGAGAAAATGGGTACAAAAATGCATATATTTTGAAAAATGTACACAGAAATATGGACACGTTTCTGTGTGGACACCCCACCCCACCCCCCCACCCCAGGAGTCTTGCTATCAAAAGTGGGATGAAGATGGAATGAGAATACCAGTGGGGAAAATGAGAACTCAAGGAGAAAGAGACTGACCGAGAAGCAAATCTCTACTCCGCTCTGGGTCAGGCGTGTGTCATTGGGAATCTCCTGATATGCAAAACCTGTAGCAGAGGGAGGGAAGGGAAGCAGGACCCCCATTTCCTCCACAGGCTCCTCCCTCCAGCAACTGTCACCTGGTAGCAGCCATTACATCAGGCTACAGTGGAGGGAGGGAGGGCAACTCTATCAGCTCTGCTGAGAGACCAGCAACTCCTCCCCTCCTTGAACTGTTTTCTTTTTCCATCCTATGGTTGTTCTAAGATCTGTATAACTAAGAACAGTTGCCTGAGTTTGCGTCCTCCCCCTCTTCCCTCCCAGTTCCCTTTCCTCTTGTGCCGTGCCTTTTAGATTGTAAGTCTTTGACTTTTGCAAGCCACCCTGGGATCCATTTGGGGGGGGGAGGGGGCTGAAGGGTGGGGAGCAAATCCTACTCGCAATAAAACTAACCAACTCTGACAGTGCTCCTGGACAGTTGCCAGAGCTGGAGAAAGCCAACTCAGAAAAAGAAGTGCAACAAAAGCCATCCTTCTGCTAGTGCACATGTGTGCATTGCCAGTGCTCGCACCTGTTCACTGAGACATCATGTTGGGCAGAGGCTGCATTTGAAGTGTACTGCACAGGGGTGCATTTTAAAAGGTGACGTGTTGTCAATGCAGGCACAGCCACATTGTGCCTAGGCCACGGAGCTATATAGGGTATTGTGGAAGTGGGTGGCAATGAGACTCCCCATGTGCTGGCCTCCCACCTGTGTACAGGTAAACTAGCCAACCCAGAGCAGAGCAGAATGCTATTATAGCTCTCATCTTCCGGTGGAATGACTGTCTAGCTAGCATCTCATCACAGGCTGTTTCTCATGCAGTGTAGTTTCTGTGGGACTTCTGGGAAGAAAGGTTGAGAACAGGGATGTGTGAGAATTATTATTATTTGGAAATCTGTATATTTCCGGACTTGCAATGCATTCTGCAGAACGGGGGGGGGGGGGAACCCACATCCGACAGAAAGTCAAAGTCAGTTTATTACGGTCATAGACCGGCAGGAAAACAAGTAAAACAACAGATTAAAATAGCTATTAAAATAGTAATAGTAAAAAACAATTAAAACACAATTCATCATCATCATCATCATCATCATCATCATCATCATCATCAGGCGATCACTCCTGACCAAGTAAGACTGTCTTCCAGGATAAAAAATTTACAAAAAGAAAATTATAAAAGGAGGAAATTCTAAAGAAAATTGTGTAGACTCTAGCGATGGGTCCGTAAGTGACTGTGGAGGCCAATTCTAGATCCACACAGCTTCCCACAGTGAGGACACAGGTTACCAGATAGAAGATGGTCCTGTAAAGGATTCGTTTGACGTGCTTTTCGCTTAGCACGTTTCTCCCTTTCACCTTGCACTCGGGCTTCTTCAAAGTCCATAGAACCCTTGAGAAAGGCCAACCTCCAGTTAGATCGTTCATGGGCCAGAGCTTGCCAGTTTTTGATGTTTATATTGCATTTTTTAAAATTAGCCTTATGAACATCTTTAAACCTCTTATATTGACCACCGATATTCCGCTTTCCATCCTTGAGTTGGGAATAAAGTAACTGCTTTGGGAGACGGCAGTCAGACATTCGAACAACATGACCGGTCCACTAAAGTTGGCGTTGAAGGATCATTTTTTCAACGCTAGTAGTTTTTGCTTCTTCCAGTACACTGACATTTGTTCGCCTATCTTCCCAAGTAATTCGCAGGATTTTCCGGAGGCAACGTTGATGAAATCTTTCAAGGAGTTGGAGGTGACGTTTATAGATAGTCCATGTTTCGCAGGCATACAATAAAGTTGGTAATACAATGGCTTCATAAACCAGTGTTTTGGTCTTCTTACAAATATCCTGATCCTCGAACACTCTATGTTTCATTCGAGAAAACGCGGCACTTGCGGAGCTCAGACGATGCTGGATTTCACTGTCAATGTTAGCTGTAGCAGAAAGATAGCTGCTAAGATAGAGAAAATGATTCGACATTTTCCAGTATTGTCCCCGCCAAGCTGGATAGATGGCATCACCAAAGGGTTAACTTGCACTTGCTGATGGATCACTTTGGTTTTTTTGATGTTAAGTGAGAGACCAAGTTTTTCGAATGCTTCTGCAAAAGCATTTAGGATAGTTTGGAGATCATCCTCTGAATGTGCGGAGACCAGATTATCATCAGCATACTGAAGTTCCACAACGGAGGTTGTAATGACCTTACTTTTTGCTTTCAGCCTGCTGAGATTAAAAAGCTTTCCATCTGTTCAATATATAGTTCCCACACCAGTGGGAAGTTTCCCCTCAACAAGATGTAAAATCATGGCGATGAAAATAGCAAATAATGTTGGGGCGATAACGCATCCCTGTTTAACCCCTGATCCCACTTTAAATGGAGCACCATGAGAGCCATTGTTGTCCAAAACCGTTGCCGTCATGTTGTCATGGAGAAGTCGCAAGATATTCACAAATTTATTGGGGCATCCAATTTTCATAAGGATAGTCCAGAGAGCTGTTCGGTCTACAGTATCAAAGGCCTTAGCCAAATCAATAAATGCCATATAAAGGGGTTGATTTTGCTCCCGGCGTTTTTCTTGGAGCTGACGTGCAGTAAAAATCATGTCTACTGTCCCTCTAGAGGGGCAGAAACCATATTGAGTTTCAGGGAGGATTTCTTCTGAGATAGATAGAAGACTGTTTGCGAGAATGCTAGCAAATATTTTACCTGCGGTAGCTAAGAGAGAGATGCCCCGATAGTTCCCACAGTCTGTTCTATCACCTTTTTTTTTTTAAAGAGGGTGATAATTATGGCATCCCTGAAGTCTTCTGGGATCTCTTCTCTTATCCAGATTTTTTCGATGAGTTTATGAAGATGTTGTACAAGTTCGGGGGGCCCTTCTTTAAAGATTTCAGCAGGAATCCCATCTGGTCCACTAGCTTTGTTATTCTTCATTTGATTAATGGCTTTTTTTACTTCATCCAAAGTGGGGAGTATTGCAAGTTCCTCTCTAATTTGTGTTTGCAGGATTTGCGAAAAAATCTCATTATCCACCTTAGATTTACGATTTAAAAGGTCATAATAATGCTCTTTCTAACGCAGTGCAATAGACTCTTTGTCTTTTAAGAGTTTGGTGCCATCTTTTGATTGTAAAGGGTTTGTACCATAGGTTTTTGGTCCATAAATGGCCCTTGTGGCCTTAAAAAAGCCCCGTGCATCATGAGATTCTGTAAGTTGTTGAATTTCTTCAGCTTTCTTTTTCCACCAAGCATTCTTAAGTTCTCTTGTTCTTCTTTGGACCTCAGCCTTTGCACTGGCATAGATTTTTTTCTTGGCAGCGCAGTTAATATCATTTTGCCATATTTGGAAGGCTTTCCTTTTTTGGTCAATTATATATTTAATCTCATTATCATTTTCATCAAACCAATCCCGATGTTTCTTAGTTTCATATCCAATAGTTTGTTCACAAGCTGCAGTAATGGAGGTTTTCAGCTTAGACCAATGGTCCTCAATGTTATCAGGAGGTTCCGTAGGTAGATGTTCCTTAATAAATGATTGAAGACGTGTTTGCTTAATAGGATCTTGAAGGGCGTGGATGTTCATTTTATGCCTTGGTTTCCTTCCTTGAAGCCTACGTTGGGGAGCAATGTTGATAACCATAGTGGACCAGATTAGTCGGTGGTCTGTCCAGCAGTCGTCAGCACTCACCATGACCCTAGTAAGAAGTACATCGCGGCGATCTCTAACAATAGCTATTAAAATAGTAATAGTAAAAAACAATTAAAACACAATTAAATAGCTATTAAAATTAAAACAGTCAGTCAAACACAATGGAACACAATTACAATTTGCAGAACAAGAGGTTAAAATATCTATTAGAATTGAAAACAATTAAACACAATTACAATACTTATAAAATATTTATAAAAACAATCCAATTTAAGCAGGAATACAAGTCGCATATCAAAAATACAGAATGTCATAAATATATCAATAATATAGTATCTTTCAGAAGCATGCTATCCTTGATTTACCATCATCTTCGTACAACGGATAGCAGATGCCACATCCGACAGAATGGGCACATTTGAAAAGTGTGCCAGGGAAAGTGCATACATTTCAAAAATGCCTATAAACATGCTTTAGTCAATGGGTGGACGCCTACAAAAATGCATACCATTTGAAAAATGTGCACCAAAATGCACTTTAAAAAAAAATCCGTTAAAAAAAAAATCCATACAAAAACAGCATGGAACAGATCTAATGGTGAGAAATGGAGGAAGTCCACGGAAACACACCTGGCAGATCTGCCCATCACCAGTGGAGAGTGATGTACAGGGTACCTGATGGCACAGAGCAGCTGATCATCGCTGAGCAAGAAAGGAAGCATTTCTTTCACATGCCATTGGCACTCTCCCCCCCCTTTAAAAACACACCTCCCCTTAGGGATTGCGAAGGAACTCTGCACATGTTCGAAAGCACTCATTCCCTAGGTGCAAACCTAAAAATTCATGGCTGAACTAATTCTTCTTGTTTGATATTTGCAGAAAGAAGCCGCTGGCGATTAAAGAAGGACTGGAATGGAGAGTCTCCTTGTCTTTGTAGTGCACCATGTGAGGATCCAGACGGAGGAAGAAGGAGCAGAATTATCCTTTCAGACCCAAGCATGGCTCCACCCCCCTGACAGCTCAGTGGCTCCTCTTACCTGCTTGCTTTCCCAGTCTGTCAGTTTCCCTTGGCTGGCTTTCTTTTCAAGCTAGCCTGTCTTTGGATGGATTTCGTGATGCAGACAGATCTTGGCTTGCGAGTTATTTCCCCTCTCTATTGACCCTTCTATGGAAGTGCTCTGGCACTTCATCTGCCTTCTTTGTTCCCAGCCTTCCAGGACTCCTGCAGGCAGTTTCCTGCAGCCCAGAATGGCCACATCTTGTAATGCCCAATCTGCTAATTCCACTGGATATTCTCAACTTCTTAACAAAGCAAACAAAATACCCCCCACCCACCAAACTGATACTGAACATGTCTAATGTACAGATGGGTGAATATGTCAAGTTCAATCTTGTTTAGGTTCTCATTTTTCCAACACTGAGGCCCATGCTCGTTCCAACTCAGTCTATATTGGATTGCAAAACATTTTTCCCCATATGGAAATTCACACAAATTTCTTTGCACATCTTTCCAAAAGAATGCATTCTTTGCACACATTTTTGAAATTTATGCATTCCCCCCCCCACTTAAGAATAGTGGTTTTGTGTGCATTTTCAAACGCACACATTCTTTGCGTGCACAATTCGAATGTACATTTTTGTGTGTGTGTAGACATCCCCTCCTCCAGGATTCATCGCAAGCCTCAGACACGGATGGTTTTCAGTCATGAGAAGTGTTCTGTTCCGTACTCAGTCTCAGGAGGTGCAAATTGTGTATTCTTGCATAAAATTGTGAAACCAACACATTTCTCACCCATCCATAGTCTAATATGGGGGTGTACATTTGCACTGAAGGAATTTGAGGTTCAGAAACTTTTGGTGAGTTGTGAAATAGTCTATGGAGTTGGCTTTTTTTTTTTCAGTGTTCCAAAAATCTGTGATTAATGAAAGCTTCAAGCAGGAAGTGTTCAGCTGGTGGAACATTAATACCCCCCCCCACACACACACATTCTGTGTCTGTGCATTTCTGAAGAACATCTTGTCTTTGGCACCTGTTGCCATAGTCTGCGTTCGAAATGGCACAGCATCTTTTTTTCACTGCCTTGCTACGGTCACTGACATTTCCTTCAGTATGAGGGTTTGTTTTGATAGGGTAACAGATTGTTTCATGAAATTGAGGGATTTTTCTTCCCTGATTCATCCATCTCTTTCTCTGGGTCTTCCTTTCTCTCCTGAACGAAACAAATAAAAAGACATCATGTGTTTTTCCCCCTTTTCTCCAGTAATGTATTTGGATTTATAGCTCACCCTATCCAAAGGCTAGGAGCCGGTAACAAACACAAAGAACAACAAATAAGCCTCTGAGCAAAACAGGATCAAATTGCTTCAAATTAAAATCCATTGATATTGCCCGGTTGTTTCCTGGCTTATTCCTCAGCCCCAAAGGCAACTCAATTCAGGGACAGTCCTTACAGTTCTTCTGCCCTTAATATGCCCCTCTGCCTTGGACTCTGGTCGGTCTGCAGTGGGAGGGAGCTCCATAATTGGGGGAGGGGCAACTGCCAAGGAGATTCAATTGAAATGAGGTAGGGGCATTTTGCAAACAACAACAACAACAACAACAACAATCTTTCCTGCACTGTGAAATACAATTCACCATTTTGGTCCTGCAAAATGAGTCAAGAACATTTGCCCCTTCAGAGAGAGGACAGAAAGCATTGCCTTCACTGTGACTTGGCTTGATGACATGATCATATAATCAAATCTGATTGGCCTATGTGGCATCATCAGGAAGCCTGTTCAGAGAGTGAAGGCGATGCTTCTTTCCCTCACTCTCATGTGTCTTTTCTGATGTCTGACCAGCTGATTGACCCTTTGATGACATCCCACTGCTTGTGTGATCCCTGGCTGACTGGAATTGCCTGTCAGTCCAACCAGATCAGGTGATCTCCAGACCAGTAGGGGCTCTGCTGGCTTTATATAATTGCTGCCACAGGCTTCACTCTCCATTTTGAGCAATGTGTTAAACAGAGTAGTTGTAGAGATTCCCGCAACCATGCCTTCCCTGCTTTGCATTGCCTTTCGGAACCCGATCACAAACTTACTTTTATTGAACTATGTTAGCTGCTGGTGGCCCCTGCGACTGCTGTTTCTGGAATGTGACATGCTACATAACTCTGGACCCTCAAAATGACAATCAGTCTCCCTTTGAAACTTGACTACTTGGGTGGGTGGGGGGGTCTGACACTGCTGGGCCCTGTCACCAGTAGTGTTGGTATGTTTAATGGGACAAGAACACACCTTTTCCTTCCCAAGATCCAAGTTCAAGGGAGCAAGTTCTACATCAGGGTTCTCCAACCTTGGGTCCCCAGATGTTTTTGGCCTATAACTCCCAGCATGCCCCAGCCAGCATAGCTGGCTGGGGCATGCTGGGAGTTGTAGGCCAAAAACATCTGGGGACCCAAGGTTGGAGAACACTGTTCTACATAGTGGGCGGGGAGGGGGTATGCAGGAGAACCCTGGCTGGACAGCTCCCTTCAGGATCCCCGGAGGAGGAAATATTCAGCCAATATGGTGCAAAGCACAACAGAATCCTTATCCACCCAAAAAAAGTAACTCTGCATGGACAAGGATAATTATTGTGGCTTGGGGCACCGTAGTGCTCTTGTATGGCCATAGACTGCGAGCGCATGCGCACACACACACACACACATCTGGTTTGATCCCCAGCACCACAGGGTAAGGCCGAGATAGACTCCATCCTGAGACCCTGGAGAGCTGGTACCAGTCAGTGTAGAGCTTGTGGCTCTCCAGATGTTGTTGAACTGCAGCTTCCATCAGCCCTAGCCAGCATAGCCAATAGCAAGAAATGATGGGAGTTGCGGTCCAACAACATCTGGGGGGGCACAGGTTGCCCGCCCCCCCTGATGTAGACAATGCTGAGCTGGTCTGACAGATGGACTTAATTAGAACAAGGCATCTTGCTGTAGTCCAAGGTGAGGCATAGATTCTTCACATGAGACTATATTGATGGTCTATATTCATGGGCGCATTAGGCTTTTGCCCCAGAGGTTGACCCTTCCCTAAGAGATACTTAGAAGGCCAAATGCAAAGCACCCAGATAGCGATTAGCACTGCTCCGTGAATTAGGGCATGATCCTATGTCGTCCACCCTCGATATGCGCGTAAACCTCCGAACACGGAGGCTTACATGCATCCAATCAGGTATCAGGATAGAAATCATAGAAAAGTAGAGTTGGAAGGGGCCTACAAGGCCATCGAGTCCAACCCCCAGCTCAATGCAAGAATCCAGGTCAAAGCATCCCTGACAGATGGCCGTCCAGCTGCACCTTGAATGCCTCCAGAGTGGGAGAGCCCACCACCTCCCTAGGTAGTTGGTTCGATTGTCTGACAGGAAATTTTTCCTGATGTCCAGGTGGAATCTGGGTTCCTGTAACTTGAGCCCATTATTCCACGTCCTGCAAACTGGGTTGATCGAGAAGAGATCCTGGCCTTGCTCTGTGTGACAACCCTTCAAGTACTGGAAGAGTGCGATCATATCTCCCCTCAGTCTCCTCTTCTGAAGGCTAAACATGCCCAGTTCTTTCAGTCTCTCCTCATAGGGCCTTGTTTCCAGTCCCTTTATCATCCTTGTTGCCCTCCTCTGAACCCTCTCCAGTTTGTCTACGTCCTTCTTAAAGTGTGGTGCCCAGAACTGGACGCAGTACTCAAGATGAGGCCTAACCAGTGCCGAGTAAAGGGGAATTATCACTTCTCATGATTTGGAAGCTATACTTCTATTAATGCAGCCCAAAATAACATTTGCCTTTTTTGCAGCCAGATCACATTGCTGGCTCATATTCAGTTAGTGATCTACCACAATTCCAAGATCCTTCTCACTTGTAGTATTGTTGGGGGAAGGGGTGGAGAGAGGTCCAGCAATCAGTGGCAGCCTGAGTGGCAGAGGCTGGAGCAACTACAATGTTCCTTCTATTACAGTGTTCTCCAACCTTGGGTCCCACGATGTTTTTGGCCTACAACCCACAGCTACGGTGGCTGGGGCATGCTGGGAGTTAAGGCCAAAAACATCTGGGGACCCAAGGTTGGAGAACACTGCTCTATTAGAAATGGACGTTTATGTGAATATGGGCAGTATCCAACTGTGTCACTCATTCCATTGGCGTTAATGACGTTGCGCTGGTGAAAACGAGCTTCCGTACTACGTGCAAGAGGAGAAGCCAACAAAAGTTACTTTTGTGCCAGTGCGGTTGCACAAGCGGCTGTGCATGATGCTTGTACAACCCGTGGGGCAACCCATTGCGCAGAACTCTTGCGCAAGTCATTGTGCAACCTGTTGTGCCTCCGGCTGTGCATTCTGCTTGTGCAACCCAGTGTGCGACTGGTGCACAGCTGCTTGTGCAAGCATGACAACGGAAAGAATCAGCGGTGCTCTGCTACTGCTATTCAAGTTTGTGGAATGACACTGTTGGATACCGCCCAGTGTCTCCTCTCCCCTTGAATGCAGTCTTCTTCTTTTTCCCTGTAGACATAGGGAAGATGTAGACATAAGTTAGGGATGTGTGAGGAATCTGGTTGGGGGATCAAAATCTGGCAGATTGGCCCAGCTTGGACCCCCAGATTCCAGACCATCTACCCAGTGTTGGCGCTGACTCTCTTAGATGCAAGTTGAGCCAGCACGCAGTCCTCCCCCCTACAAAATAGGCCATGATTTGCATTTGTTTTGTTTAAAGCCAGGGAAATTTCCATAAATTCCAGCCACAATGTGCACAAATTGCCTAACTCCTGGCTGCAATTTGCACAAACTGTGGCTGGAATTTACACAATTTTTCCTGGCTAAATAAATAAATAAATAAATAAATACACAAATCATGGGCCGCGTTAAAAGTGGAAGCCACGGGGGGGGGGGACACACAACTCGGTCCGCTTTCAGCTCTTGAGTCAGCGAGGTGCCGAAAGTCTGCCGAGTGGAAGCGGTTCGAGTTTCTCAGTGTCTCCCATTCCGAGCCATAGTACAATCAATGGGAAACCAGCAGTGGGAAATTTGGCAGTGGGAGGGTTGGGGCACCCATGGGGGGCTGCAGTTAAGGCCCTTGTGATCCATGGGTTGTGCACCCATGCCTTAGAGATCTGTGCTTTGATGCCATGTCTAACTATGGGGAGCAGATGTGCAGTCTGTAGAAGACTGAGAGCTCAGTAGAAGTTCAGTACTATGACCTCTGGCCCCTCAGAATAATTCACATGTTTGCAACATATGCAATGGCACCTGCCAGTTAGACTGATTTCTCTCGAGGAGTCATTCACATTAAGGATTTCAGCTGCTATGTTTTGTACAATCAATTCAACCTAGCGACAGAGAGAGGGAAGAAAATGCACATTTTCTTAACGCACAAGCACACAGAACTATGTCTAAAGGAAAGAAGACGGCATTAACGGGGAGAGGAGACATATAAACATAAACATCCATCTCTAATGGAGGGAACATGAATTGAAAAACCCATCTTTCTCTGAAGTCGCTCCTGTTTCTACATTTTAATATTACCTAGAGTCCATTTACTCTGCTGTGGGGGGGGGGGATACTGAGGGAGAGAAAGAAGAGGGAGGGGAAAAATAGATGGAAAACAAGTTGCATAATGCTTGCGAAAAAAGTGGTCTTCTCTGTGGTACAGTATTAACACATCTGAGATAAGCTAAAGTATGATTACTATGGAAATTATCACTCAGCAGTGAATTCTGGGGGAGGAGCATATTTGGATGGCTTTCTCCTTTTCTGAGTTGGACCATTCTTTCACTGCTAAGAAAAGGTTGCTTGGATGTTGGGTGGTTGTTGTTGCTTTTTGTGTGTGTCTTTTTAATAGAAACCTTTAGCTTTAGCTGCAACAAAAGATGTGATTTAAAACAGGAGACAGATGGGAGCATTTCGCCTACCTCTTTCTCTCTCCCTTCTACTAACCCTCTCATACTCCGCAGCAGTTTCTGATTTATTAAAAAAAGGTTATAGGCAGCCAGAGTGTAGGCTAGATTGTGTAAAATCAATGTGTTAAAAAAAAAAAGCCACTGCACAGATCAATTGTGCACCTAGCTTGCATGGATCTGGGAACACTTCCCTCCATTTTACACCATTTTAAAAAACGGATTTGAAGAAAGAAACCTTCCTCCATCGCTGCAGTTCTGCATTGGTTGAGTTCTGCACTTGAGGTTTCTGTTGACAGCTTGCAGAGATATGCTCATCCTCTTGTAGGGAAAAGATTGCTAATCTTAGGGCACAAGCCTTTGTATGTTTAGACAGAAAAAAAGGCCTACAACTCCCAGCATGCCCCAGCCAGTGCTGCTGGCTGGGGCATGCTGGGAGTTGTAGGCTTTTTGTGTGTGTGTGTGTCTAAACATGCATAGGATTGCACCTTTAGTGGATTTCTTTTAATCCCCTTAGTATTCCTGCAGATATTTCCATTCTTGAGCAGGATCCTCCAAAAATGACCTTGAAATATCATGGAAGAAATGTGTGAGCTCCCCCTAATGAATTTACCTAAACTTATGGTTCCCCTCGGGTTTCGTGAGGTATTTGCCTTTGAACTTTGCTGGAAGCAAAATTTTGGTAGTGGCTCTAGCATTGCAGCAGCAATTTATGGGTGCATGTAAATCCTCTGTGACATTTTCATTAATTTTGGCAAAATTCTTCCTGCCTGCTCCTACTTTGCACAAGCAGGATTCTCCCAAGTAACCCTGAACTCTGCTTTCTTTACAAACGTAGACTAGAATAGTGTCAAGCAGGGCTGTACAATCTTTGCCCGAGGGCAGGACCGGTGCAAGGCAGTTTGGTGCCCTAGGCAAGATCAGATATTTAGCGCCCCCCCCTTCCCACTTGAGCCCTCCCTCCCTCCAGCCCTATGCTCCTGGAGCCTCCTTTAGCCCGGCGCCCTAGGCAGCCGCCTAGTTGGCCTAATGGTAGCACCGGCCCTGCCCGACGGTTGCATGTGATGCGGTCTTGGGGGTCATGGGCCACATCTATGTGTGCACACACATAAATGCCTATACACATATGCACACACATCCCAACAATCATGAAACAGACTGCTTTTTCCTCACAGTGAGCAGCAGTTGTGAAATAACAATTTGTATGAAGATCACTGGGGGAGGGAATGATAGAAGGGTAGCCCCCTGGGGGCCAGCAGTTAAGGCCTTGGGGGGCGGGGCACATGTGGCCCCTGGGCAATGGGTTGAACACCCATGGTGCAGGACTAGCTTAATGTAGTAGTTGGAATGCTGGAGGACTAGACCCAGGTTCGAACCCCCCCACTCAGCCATGAAGCTCACTGGGTGACTTTGGGCCAGTCACTGACTCTCAGCCTAACCTACCTCACAGGGTTGTTGTGAGGATAAAATGGAGTGGAAGAGGAGGAGGATTATGTAAGCCGCCTTGGGTTCCTTGCAAGAAAAAAGGCGGGGTATAAATATAATAAATAAATAATAAAAAATAAATTCTTCAAGGGTAGCCCCGTGTAGTTCACACTGCAATAATGTAAACAAGAGGTGATCTGGCCAGTGTGGCCAGATCTGCCTCCTCTACGAAGGTTCAACTGGAGTACCAGCTGAAGATGGGCAAAGGAACTCCAGGTCCCAGCAGCTACCTGACCCACCAGGAACAATGCTGGGTCCAGAAATAAACCCAAGCTCTTATAACTGTCAGCACAAAATCCCTGAAAGCACAAGTTAGGCACCACACCAGTGGGAAGAACTACATATTATAACAAACACAGAAACTAGGGATGTGGGTGGAGCTTGAATGGGGGGGTGAAAGCTTGGCGAACTCACCACACTCGACCCCCCGAGCTCCGCGCAACTTACCTTTTCCCGGCTCGACTCGCAATCTCGCCAGCCGAGCTGGGGAAACGTGACTTCTGGGTCCTGGCGCTACATTGTTTACGTAGAGAACTGCCTAATTTGTGCAAATTACAGCCTAATTTGTGCAGATTAGGCCATAATTTGAGCAAATTCTGACGGTTTCTACGTAAACCACATAGTGCCAGGGACCTAGAAGTCCAGTGAGCGCCTCGCTGAGCGCCTTAGCTGGCACTCGCTGGAGGTTCGGTTTGGCTCGCGTGGCATGCACGCTTCCTGAGCACCCCGCAAGTCGGTTGCCAGGTAGGGTGCAGATCCCTACGACAGAACTGCCTTGAAATCTAGCTGGTTCATGCTGAGGTCAGTCAGTGCCAACCGTGTGTTGTTTTTGGTGCCTGCTGAAGATGTCTTTATTTCAAGAAGCCTTCCTTGACTGACCAGCTATGACTTTTTATTGATATTCTGTTCAAGGAAAACAACAAAATACTTTTTAAATGGTGTTTTACTCTTTATATCTTTTATTGTTGTCCACTCCGGAATCTGCTTAGATGCAGAATGGTATATAAATGTTGTAAATAAATGAAAAATAAATAAAGTCCATCACCCCCAGCCAGGACGGCCAGAGGCACCAGGTTGAGGAAGGCTGCTCCAACCACTAGGCATCCCCGTGGCTAGTTCTTGACGAGTGTAGCTTGTGTTCTTACAGTAACGGCAGTACCAGATTGGTGTGTGGCATTTATTGTATTACTATCGGGCTGAAAAGAGCATCTTCAAAAGGCAGCATATTTTTATTTGATTTAATTAATTAAAAATAGATAGAGCTCTTTATATTTGCCCTGATAGTGCTCATTAAAACAACAGTGAATAGCAAATGCCAAATAAAGACTGTTCCCTAGGGAAATTGCCTTTAAAAGTGGTGTGTGTGTGTGCGCGCACGCGTGCGCGTGTGCGCTCGTGTGTGTGTGCGTGAGATATATATGTATATGTGTGCGTGCGTGTCTGTGTGTGTGTGAGCTTTCTCTTTTGGCCTTTGAACTGTGTATGAAACAGGTGTGAATCTCTAGTAGCTGCTGCTTGCATAATTACGCCTCCCTTCCCAGCGAGATCTACCCTTCTGCAGAGGTGAGCAAGTAAGTTCCTATTCATGTGGACAAGTGCAGGCGTATTATGCCACCTCTGGTGCTATGTAACCATCCATCGCCTTAATTACATCTAATGTTTGTGTGACGCAGTGGCCCGGCATCACTAGGAGAGTGGAGAGGGTCAGTGAGTGTGTGTGCGGGTGGTTTCAATGACAAGAAGAAACTGATGGACCCGAGGACCTTGGGGGAACCTGGCCAGCTGAGACGTCATCTTCAGGTTTAGGCTTGAGATGATCCAGTGTTTCATTTGGGCTACATTTTTTAAAGTGACCCAGCCTGGTTCTCACTCCCCAGACTAATATGTGGATCGCAACGCAGATACCTGTTGGTTTTTGAACCTCTCTGAACTTGATGATATACTTCTTGGTTCACAAGTGGCTTACGCTGGCTCAGCTTGTCTGAGTGTGGAAAGCTAAGCAGGGTCAGGCCTGGTTATTACTTGGATGGGAGAACCCTCCTCTAGTTTCCTGCATTGAGCAGGGGGTTGGACTCGATGGCCTGTAGGCCCCTTCCAACTCAATGATCTATGAAATCTATGAAATGTACCAAAATGTGAATAAATGTGCATATTTTAGGTTAAAATCCATACAAAAATGCTTATTTTAGGGGGAAATGCAGAGAAAAAAATTGCATTTTGTAAAAAAAAAAAAAAAAAGATGCTGAAAATAATGTAAATAGATAGTTGTGTTGTGTTTTTTAAATCACACGTTGAGACAAAAATGGGATCGGATGGACTTAAGGATGAAGATATGGGAAGCTGACCCTGGTGAGAAATAGACTGTCCATCCCTACTTTAGGGACAGGTATTTGCCTGTGAAGGAATCTACGAACAGGTCAAGGAAGCCAATCAATCAGCTTGTGGTTGAAGGATCTTAAAGAGTCAGGAGAAGGACTGAAGATGACGGGATCCCACTCCACTGTTACCGACGGAGGGTGGATAATACGAGTTATTGGGTGCTGTATACTTCCCATAGGGATTCTCTACAGGAGGCATTTATTGTGCGCGCATGATTCCTCAGTCACAGTAGTTTGAGGGTGCTTTATATGACGTCCTCCTCCTCCGGGGCCTCTCCCGTGCTTTCCAAGCATCTCTGCGCCTTTTTTTAGATCGAGGAAAGTGTAGTATTATCTGGAAATGGCGGAATGAACTGGAATGAGAATTGCATTCTTGCAATTCCACTATACCACAGCACCACCTAGTGGCTGTGTAATGGAACATATAGAAAGGCGGAGAAAGAAAACCCCGTGTGTTGGGGGGGAACATGGAAAGGAGCCGAACTTAATCCCACAATGAATCCTGAAGCAGAAGCCTTCCTAAAATGGTGGGTTAAAAGCCTCATGTAGAGAAGCCCATTGTCTAGAGCAGTTTGTCCTGTCTGTCTGCCCTGTTGTGCCACAATTTTGTTTAAAACACCCTTCTCTCTCTCTCTCTCTCTCTCTCTCTCTCTCCTCTCCTCATATGCTGTCCCATTGGTGACCATGGTGGGTAATCACTGGATTGATTGGGCCCCACAGGTATTGGAGCAAATCCCACAGGGTCAGACAACAGAGGGTGCTAACACTGGGGTCTCCAACATGGTACCTGTGGGCACCGATGTGCCCACGGGCAACTCTTAATCCCTGCCAGGCTGCCTGCCCCTCCTGATTTTCAGAGAACATGTGTGCTCCCTTTTGTGTTTGTGTTTAATTTTTTAAACTGTTTTGTATGTTTTAATGTTGTTTTTATGTATAGAGGGTTGTGAACCGCCCAGAGAGCTTCGGCTATGGGGCGGTATATAAATGAAATAAATGATGAATGAATGAATGTGTTCAGGTTGTGAACAGGGCTTTTTTTCCAAGCGATTTGCAAACGGAAACAAAATTCTCATAAATCTCTAGTCTCATGCTCAATCTCTGTCAACTCCAATTAGGACTGGAAACACTCCTCTCTGAAACCCTGTAGAGCTGCTGCTAGTCAGTGTTGACAGCACTGGGCTAGATGGACCAAGCGTTTGACTTTGGTATAAGGGCGTTTCCAATGTTCCTATATAGCAGTGTTCTCCAACCTTGGGTCCCCAGATGTTTTTGGCCTACAACTCCCAGCATGCCCCAGCCAGCATAGCTGAGATGTCATCTTCAATATAGCAAAGGCTCATTCAGGGCCAATGTGTGTTTCCTTGGCTGTCATTTCAAAGGTACATCATCTCAGAATGTGCTATTCATCTGTAGTCTGGGAAATAATTTTCACAAGGCTCTGTGCTTTACTCTGGGATCTGTAAAAACCTGTTGGCATTTCTACATGGGAACACTGGGAAATGTTTTGTTCCCCAATTGAAGAAGTCATGCTGGAATCCATTTATGCCTACTGAATCCATCCTGTATTGATTTCCTTTGGAGCAGATGGCCTCTCTTGTTTCCAAAGTGAAGTCAATGTAGTTGAATGATAAAGCCACCATTATGTCTGACTGAGATATTTTTTTAAAAAAATAATAAAAATAAAATAAAGTCCAACATCCATATTGTAGCTACTATAAGAAAGAAAGAAAAAAAATGTTGTTTTTTTAAAAAAAAATGCTCTAGGTACTTTTTTGTCATTTTATTTCCCACTCAAATTTATGAGAATAAAATGCATGCCATTGTTAGGGATGCTGGAAAATTCCATCCCAACTGTCAAATGGGGGTACTACAGTAGAAGCATTTTACTGATACAACCAGGGCCTGCTCTATTGTGTTAGGTTTTGGGGCCCGTTGGCCTCTTGTGCAACTAGCCAGAGCATAAAAACATGTCAGATGATCCCAGGAATAGCCCAAAACTCAGGGATGTTGAAGAGTCCATGGTCTCGAGAGTCACGAGTCGAGTCACGAGTCTTTGGACCCGAGTCTCGAGTCCGAGTCCGAGTCCTTGGTCCAAAATGGTGACTCACGAGTCATGAGTCCTGAGTCACTCCCAAAACTGACTCCACGAGTCCCTATTAAAATCAATGGGGTTTCCCCCCAACAAAATAAGGCTACTTCAGATGTGTGGCTTAAATAAATTCTAGGCACAAGTGTGCCTTTTTATTTCAAAACTCTGCAACTGATTTTGGCAAGAACAGACCAGGCAGACAAACCCAAAATAACCAGGCAGGCAGAGGAGGCAGGGAACCCCAAAACAGGCAGGCAGAAGCGTTTGTCTTGGACAATTCAAACTGTTGAACAGGTCAAGAAGAGACCAGGCAGGCAGAGGAGGCTGGGAACCCCAAACAGGCAGGCAGAGGCAGCCAAACCCAAAATGTCTGACCCTAACCCAAACCCCCCACAACAACACATCAATCAAAATAAATCTCAACACATCGATGGGGCTGCGCTCCTGGTAGCTGTCCATAGTGGCAGAGCAGTGGCGCGCCTCGCTTCCACGCGCTCTTCACCGGTGATCGCGCTCCTTCTGGCACAGCCAGAAGACTCGTCAACAGCCCAGGGATGTTGAAGAGTCCTTGGCCTCGAGTCCCGAGTTGAGTCTCGAGTCCCATTAAAAATATTGGGACTCGAGTCCGAGTCGAGTCAGAGGGGGGGACTCAGTCCGACTCACGAGTCGAGTCCTCGAGTCCGAGTCCCCATCCCTGCCAAGACTACATTAGAACACAATGTTGGCACCAGCTATGAGGAGTCCCTGGGCAAAGTCTCCCACAGGGCCACCCTGGCACCCCCCCCCAGTGTGCAGGTAAATCCCCCAGTGAACTTACCAGGCAGTGCCAGGGACGAATGGTAAAGACTGGTGGTGGGATGAATGCAGTGCAAGCCCAAGGAGCCATATAGTAGAGAGCCAGTGTGGCGTAGTGGTGAGAGTGTTGGGCTGGGACTCGGGAGATCCGGGTTCTAGTCCCTGCTCAGCTGTGAAACTCACTGGGTGACTTTGGGCCAGTCTCTGACTCTCAGCCTAACCTACCTCACAGGGTTGTTGTGAGGATAAAATAGAGAGGAGGAGGAGGAGGATTATGTAAGCCGCCTTGGGTTCCTTGCAGGAAAAAAGGCGGGGTATAAATACAATAAATAAATAAATTATAAAGTTTCCCCCATGGAGGCTGGTGACTCTAATGTCAGCAGGGCTGCATATCCACTCTGGATTTCACTCTGAAGGTTTAAAGAGCTATCCGTGGTGCTGAACCTACAGTAGTATCTTGGATTACGAGCGGCTTACATAATCCTCCTCCTCCTCCTCTCTATTTTATCCTCACAACAACCCTGTGAGGTAGGTTAGGCTGAGAGTCAGAGACTGGCCCAAAGTCACCCAGTGAGTTTCACAGCTGAGCAGGGACTAGAACCCGGATCTCCCGAGTCCCAGCCCAACACTCTCACCACTACGCCACACTGGCTCTCTACTATATGGCTCCTTGGGCTTGCACTGCATTCATCCCACCACCATGCGGAGGCCAGGCGCAGCCCCTCATTCTGCACCGGCTCCCGGGCGGCTCCATGTAGCGTGGAGCCGCCCGGGAGCTGGCGGCGAGTAACCCGGTGTGCTCGTTTTGCGAGACCTCGCTCGTTTAGCGAGTCAAAATTTTTAAAAATTATTTTGCTCGTCTTGCAAAATGCTCGCACACCGGGTTACTCGTAATCCAAGGTATTACTGTCTTTTGGGGATGGGGTTCAGCACTATGGGTTTCAGAATAAAATTCAGAGTGGATACGCAGCCCTGCTGATACTGGATTCACCAGCCTCCACTGTAGTCCCCCCCACGGGCTGCGGCTGCCATAGTTCCCTCAAGGAAGAGATAGTTGCTTCAGCTTGCAACTGTAACAGCCAGAATATGGCTTTGTCTGTGAGAGTTCCCAGGCTTTCTCTGGATGCCTCTGCCTGTTGCCCGCCTGCCTGCTCATAATTTCAGCTGTACCACCGCGGATGAACCTTTGGGCTCAGCTCATGGCCAGCCGTTGACTTTTTCTCTGGATTACACCTCTTGTGACTTCGGCTCCTCCTCATGGACATCCATAGATGTCAGTGCTGGGTCATAGGCAGCTGACCCCGTGGGCAGCTGCAGTCATCCTCGAAGGAACAGGACCTAAGTTGGATGGAGCCCTACAGAAGATCCACAGGAGGGTCAATGTAGAGGAAAAAGCCAATTGTCAACCCTGGGCAGAGTGAAGAAATTCATCCAAAGTGAAAACTTTGTGTATCTTCTGCATGGTAAGTGGCCATCCATTGCCACCCAGAGAAAGGCAGAGTTATATAGATCCTATCAAGTTACATCCCACAGTGTAAGACCTGATAACCCCTTTGAGCATTTAAAGCAGCTCCACTGCAGCTGCTACTTGGGTTCCTGTACTCGTTACCTAATCCTTTCTCGGAGTGTTATTTTATGATTGACTTTTCTCCAACTACCTGTCTCCTGTGTGGCTCATTTCGGAGCTCGATCCAGTTTTCATCTCCTTCGCAGTGTGTGTTTGCATTGTGCCCCTCACATCTGGAAATTAAAAATAAAGTGGGGGAAATGAAGAACTAATCTGCAGCCCCCCGTCCCTTGTGGACAGTCCACGCCAGGTTCGCTGGATTTTTTTAAATTCTGTACCCATTGAGAGAATTTGATTTCTCCCATGGTAGTCCAGTACCTGAAAATCATTATAATTGAATACATGGCATATCTATGACAATAACCTACAACTCGATGCCATCTACAATGCCTTTTTATTCTTACTTGTCTTTGTCAAGAGAGTGTTTGGATCTTAGACAAAAACTATCAAAGAGCAAAAGCCTATATTTATCTTTCAAACAGGTACAAAGTTCACATAAGGGCCAATTTCACTGTCATAAGGGAAAGTTGTGGGTATAGGGGAAAATGTTCTTTTCCTTGGATCACATACCATGAGCTACCCAGTATTCACCCCACTTCCATCCACCGCAAATATTCTATTGCATTGTCGCAACTTCGGTTTTCCTTTGATTCAGATGTAATATTGCCCTTTCCAATGTACTTCAACCTGAATTAAAGATTTGCCTATCATAACTGAGCAAAATATGCCAGATTTAAATTGGGGACATTCATAATGTCAGAGCCTACATGCCAAATAAACAAGCAACAGCCCAATTCTGAGCTTTCCTTCTGTGCAACTGGCATTTGTTGCTTACTGTTGTTCCACCCTTTAAAAAAAACAAACAAAAAAAAACAACAACCTTGAATCTTCCAACACAGAATTATCCAAAAGTTGCATTTCTTAATTTTCCTTATTTTTTTCCTGAAGATTTTTAATCCCAATTTCCAATAAATATTCAAGACAGCATCTGTATTCTATATTGGATATACGTGATCAAATACTGAATGTCAGATACTGAATATCAAATGTTAATGGTCAAATATCAAACAGTGAATATTAGATGTCAAGTGCTGGATTCCGTGATAGGGGTGCTGTCAGATGAAGCTTTTTCATGCCATCACCCTGCCTCATTCACAGAATTTTATAGGTTTCCAGATGATGTCATCTTCCACTCATAGCCCTCCCATGTTTTCTCACTGCTTCTTCCTGCTTCTTTTTTTCTTAGCACAGATGATCCATTAAGAAAGAAAAGATGAGATAACTACACAGCTTCTTTCTGATGTTAGAGTTAGGAGCTCTCTGTTTGGAAGCACCTTAGCTGATTCTGGGGTGGATTAAGGAGTCAAATCCTCTTTGCACTGATGTCTGCCCTTCCCTTCCCTTCTGGCTGCTATCTCTAGAAATATCCAATCCTGTTCACTTATGTTTGATTATAACTTCAGTGCCGCCACCATGTTCCTTATTAAAGTCTGCTTCTCAAGATATACTCCCCTACAGAAAATTACATGTAAAAAAAGAAAGAAAGATTGAGAACACATGCTTTTAGGGTGTCAGAATGCTTAACATGGGTATGAAACACACAGGATTGTGTCCAATATTAGTCCTACCTAGAATAGACCTATTGACTTGGATGGGACTGAAGTTCGGCTAACATTGGATACAACCCACAAACTCCAGAGAAAGTCTCAGCAGCTTTGCATACTCACTTCCGTCCCTTTGCAATGCTTACCTAGGCAGGCAACCATATTCTGTCCATCACGTGAAATGCATTTGTTGAGGCACAATTTTGTGCTTCAGTGGGACAAAATTCCAAGCAGTTGATAACGAACTACTTTAAATTGTGAAAGAAAGAAAGAAAGAAAGAAAGAGGAAGGCAGTTTAAGAGCTTGGGGTACTTTTTCATCCTTCATAATATCCAGAGATGTAACTCCTGCTACTAATCACATGTGGTCCAAAACAAAATGGAGAGGATGCTTCCATGGTCTTGAAATAGATATTTTATAATCTGATAGCTGGGCAGACCTCTAAGAGCCCAGACTGGGTCTTAGGATGGAGCCTGGGCAGAACCCATTCGTCCCAGGCAGGTCCATTTCGGAACTCTATGATTTGGGCCAGGTTCTGGAGTGCAGCCCAGCACGAAAGCTGTCTACTAAGATGCCCGACTTAAAAAGAAAAGAAAACCAGTGTCTGAGCAACCAAGACTAGGAGTTGTAGGACTTTTTTCTGTCTAAACATGCATAGGATTGTGCCCTAACTCTCACCCCCTTTTAAACTTTACCCTACTCAGATTTAGGTGGGTGGTGGTGTATTGTTCTGTTTTATTCGCTTGCTGTTTTGGCATTATTTACAAAGCCTGTGCCCCAGTGCCCCCTTAGCTTCTCTCCCCCCTCCCCCCAATTCTAGCTAAGGTCCCATCTGACAATGGAAGTCTTTTAAGTTCCAGAAGAAAATGAGCAGTACAAAAGTGTCAGATCAGCTTTGCCTTACACACACCTGAGTGTGACCTTTACTTTCAAACACCGGCTCTCGTCAGCCAGGGCAACAGTGGATGACAAGCAATACTGTTTGATGTATGCGCTGCACGCTTGGTGGTCTGGATACGGCCCATTTTACTTTGCAATGAAGCAAGCGGCCCTGAACATATACACGCTCATTTCTGGTAATTGCTTTTTTTCTTTGCCTCATGATGCTGGAATGAGATACTTGAACGTTGGTTTGTTTTCCTTTGTTTCTTGTTGAAATGCGTGTGACTACTTTCCGGACACGTTCTTACTTTTTTTGCTTTACACACTTTGAGGGGTAGGGCTTCTTGGTTTAACAAAGGAGTCTTGATTAAGCTGTTGCTGTATAGATATCTTCCAACATAATGCGATATTTTGGTTAAAGAAATGTTGTAGCTTACATATATTCACCTTCCTCCAAAGAGGAATTTTCAGGGGATTGTTCACAGATGCCTCTTCATATCATTAAAACACACACACACACACACACACACACTGCAGCCAATTCCTTAAACATGGGTTTTCTTCATGGGTTGTCCGTGGTTAACAAGCCATGGCTTGTTACTGTGGCTGGGCTCAGACAACATGATAACCCACACTCAAGGGTTGAGTGTGGGTTGTCGTTGAATCATGGGCTGTTGTTGAAATGTGGGTTATCATGTTGCCTGAACCCAGCTGCGCTAACAAGCCATTGCTTGTTAACCACGAACAAACCATGAAGAGAACCCATGGTTTGTTGTTGGGTTGTGAACTGTGCGTTGTTCACCATGGTTTGTTATCTCAGCTTGGTTCAGACAACACGATAACCCATGTTTCAACAGCAACCCATGGTTCAATGACACAACCCATACTCAGGGGAGGCTGGTCTGGTGACTCCTATGTCAGTGGGGCTCTTTATCCATTGCAGCTTTTATTCTGAGCTTTATAGGAGCTATCCATGGTGGCACACCTATCTTGGGGATGGAGTACAGCTCCTGTAAAGCTCAGAATAAATTCTGCAATGGATAAGGAGCCCCACTGACACAACCTCTCCTGCCCATATTCAACCCTTGAGTGTGGGTTATTGTATTGTCTGAACTTAGAGAGAGAGTCTAGTCTATCTAAAGACACAATCCTATGTTTAGACAGAAAAAATCCTTACAACTTCCAGCATTCCCCAGCTAGCATGACTGACTGGGGAATGATGGAAATTGTAGGACTTTTATCTGTCTAAACATACATAGGATTGTGCCTTAAAAGTGTTTCTAGGCTGCCTTTAAGGGTAGAAACCCCTCAAGGCCAGGGGGCAACAGTCCACCTCTCTAACCATTTGTTGTCACTTCCTATACTTCCCCCCGCCACAGTTCTTCTATTTTTATTTATTTATTATTACATTTATAACCTGCCTTTTCCCCCCTTCTTGCAAGGAGCCCAAGGTGACTGACGTGATCCTCCTTCTCTCCATTTTATCCTATTTTCTAAGATGGCAAATTATATTCAGAACATTAGTGTGGTTGCACTCGAGTCGCACCAACATTTTGACTGAAGCAATGTTGAAAGTAAATCCAGGTGGCTTGGGCAGAGAGTATTTCCTGAGGTAAACATCTGACATATTTTAGGAAAGCTGAAGCAGTTTTGATTAGATTAGTTAACTTATTCCTGGAGTGGGGTGTAGGTTGTTGTCACGGGACGTTGCCCAGAGTGAAATGCAAAGAGAATCTGGTAGTTCCTCCTCAGGCAAAATATCTGTGGGAACTGCAGGGAAGATTTAATAAGACTGGCACAATTTATTGGAGGATTTTTTATTTTTTTTTTGCACCACTGCCTTTTGCCTTATACTGCAATGGCCAGGAGACTGAAGTATGCCAACATCCCAAAGTTCTTATGATTTGTGCCTGGGAATGGGAGAAACTCCAGGGGATTACCTAACCATTTCACAGAAGCAAAGAGCCCCACTGATTATTAGTTAAACTGAGTGTATTTTCCTACACACCTCGGAGTGAAGGGCCAAGTTACACATGACATTAATTGCAGAACTGCAATTAATGCGTACAGTTTTTGTTGTTTTTTTAAAAAATGTAAATGTGGCACCCTGGTTGTGGAATGAGCTCCCCAAAGAGGCTCGCCTGGCGCCTACATTGTACTCTTTCCGGCGCCAGGTGAAGACCTTTCTATTCTCCCAGGCATTTTAATCATCTTAATCATTTGAATCTTGTAGTTGTTTTTAACTCTGTTAATGTAACTGCTGCTGCTAGCTTTGGTGTTTGTTTTTAATCTGTGGTTTTAAATTTTATATTTATTTTATATTGCATTTTATGGTTTTTAACTGTTGTAAACCGCCCAGAGAGCTTCGGCTATTGGGCGGTATAAAAATGTATTAAATAAATAAATAAATAAATAGCAAGTGCCCTCCTGATGCAAATAGCAGTTTTAGGGGATTATTTTCATTGAAACCATGGCAAGGGTGGTGGTGGTGGTTAAACTCTCCCTCTCCTTGTGCCCTCCTGGGGCTGCTATTTCCAGTTGGAAAAACATGCATGCTAATTGCACGAATCCACAGAGTTAAAACGTCACCTCTAGTTCGGCCCTAATATGACAGGCTTGGAAGGAAAACTCCTAACTTTTGCACTCATTATTTATTTATTTATTGGTTTATTTACATTTATTAATCGCCCATCTGGCTGGCAACCGGCCACCCTGGGCGATGTACAAAATAAAATACATTTAACAAGATTATATTAGTTGCTGGAGGATCCCTCTTAACTGAATCAGCCTAGCGCAGGGGTCGGCAACCTCTTTGGGTCTGCACTGCAGGTGCATTTGCATTTCCCCCCCTGGGTCTAGGGGTGCATATATAATTCCCCCCTTTTTTGCCCTCCCTGCATTTCCTTTTCTCTTGCCCCCTTCCCTAGATTGCTTCCCTTCCTCCTCCTTCCCCCCTCTGCTCAGGATTTCCTTTCCCTCCCCTGCCTGCAGCCCCCTCTTCTCCCGTCTTCTTCTCCGTTCTGCCCACCCCACCCACTGGCTGCTTTTGCTGCTGCACCCCAATGCCCGCCGGCCCCTCACCCACCTCCCCGCCAGCTCACTTGCTTCTGCTGTGCCACCTGTTGGAGGCAGGACCGGTGCAAGGTAGTTTGGCACCCTAGGCAAAATCAGATATTTAGCGGGGGGGGGGCTTCCTACTTGAGCCCTCCCTCCCTCCAGCTCCCTCGGAGCTTACTTTGGAGTAGACCTGTATGGTTAAGCACAGCTGGAACTGCTGGAGGTGAAGCGAGGCACCCCGGCTGATCCGGAGCTGTTTTGGAGCATGGGTGAAGGAGGGGGGGCGGAAGGAAGGAAGGAAGGGGGGGAAGGCGGCGAAAGAAGGGAGGAAAGCGGCACGCGTGTGCGCGAAAGAGAAAGAAAACCACCGAAAGATTATTTTTTTAAAAAGATTAAGGGGAGGAAGGGGGGGGGGAGACTGATGAAAAAGGAAAGAAAGAAAGAAAGAAAGAAAGAGGAACACAAAATGAACTGAAGTAGACCATTGGAGAAGGGGAAAAGACAAAACAGTTTAAGAGGAAGGAAGAAAAATTAGACTGGCTGGAAGGAAGGGGAGATTTTAGGGAAGGAAAGCCAAGCGTGGTGTGGACCTGCGGCTCGCTCTTCCTTCCCTCCTGCGGTTTTGCTGCCGCCCTGCCCGAACTGCGCGGGGCCGGCGAGCGAGGGCTCTCGCGGTGCGGACGGGAAGGGGCACGTGCGAAGGGCTGCTTGGCCATTCCAATCCTCTTCGATTGCGAGCCCTAATTCATCAGCGCCTCCCCCCACCCGCACCCCGATCAAGTCATTCATCCCTGAGTGGAGTGTTTCTGCGCCCCATTCAGCCATGCGCCCTAGGCAGCCACCTAGTCCGCCTAGTGGCAGCGCCGGCCCTGGTTGGAGGATATGGGAAGGAGTTGGTCCTATACCGGTTAGGACAAAGCAGAGTTTCCCCCCCTCATGCGCAGCCTGCTTATTGAAACTGGTTACTATCACCACGTGGGTTGCTACATCTTTGCTGAAAGGCCCTTAAAAGGAAACGGATTGTCCATACAAGCTTTATAACTCATATAGACATGTATTAGTTTCACTTACAGTTTGTTTATTCATATCTGCAGGATGTATGTAGGCAGATTAGAGTCTTCATTGGAGATCACTGGCTGGAAGCCAGCTCAGACTATGGGCCTGTTCACACGACACGGGAACCACGGGGGAGCAGAGGTCCCCCGCGGTCCCCGTGTCGTGTGAACGCCGGCCAGGGGCGCCTCCGCGGGACGGCCGCGCGTGTGAAGCACAGAAAGTCACCATGGGCAGTAGAGGGGTAAGCCCCTACCGCGTGTGGCCACCTTGCCGTGCAAACAGCAGGCGGCCGTCCCACGGGGGCCTCCCGTGGCCGCACAGAGGCGGCAGCCCAGAGCGGCCAGAGCCGCGGCCGCTCCGGCCTGTAGGGGCAAACAGCCCCGCTGGGCATCCAGAGCTGCCACCCACTAGCGCTGGGAGGCCCGCGCTGCGGTGCGGGGACTGCCGGCTCCACCGCGGTCCGCCCATGCGTGCGGGGCGCAGGTCGTCTGCGGTGCCCCACCGGACCCCGCGGATGGCCCCGTGGTGTCTCCCCTGCTCGCCACCCAGGTCGTATGAACTGGCCCTATGTGTCCATCTTGTTGGAGAAGTAGAGAGAGAGAGAGAGAGAGAGAGAGAGAGAGAGAGAGAGCTGGCCACAGAGAGGCAGGAAGTAGGGAGGAGGAGATTGTTCAATTGACCCTTCCCTCCCACTGTAACTAGTGGTTCATAGATTCATCGATCAGAGAGTTGGAAGGGGCCTACAAGGCCATCGAGTCCAACCCACTTCTTAATGCAGGAAACTAGAGGAGGGGGTCTCCCATCCAAGTCATAACCAGGCTTAAGCAGGCAATATTACAATTTCCAACACCACCAACCCGCTCCCTTCTTCCTCCCCTCTGCTGCCTCTTCCTACCTCCGCTTCTGCTGCCACGCCCCCCCCCTTGCCTGCTGCTCCCTCACCCGCCTGCTCACTTCTGCTGCCCTGCTGTGTGCTAAGGTCAGGAGCAAGGAAGCAGGAGGTCTTCCCAATCCCTGCTTGCTTGCTGCTGCATGGAGCATGGCAGTCAGGAGAAGCATTGTGGAGGGGTGAGTAGCAGGGGTCGCGGTGGGTGCCATGGCACCCATGGGTGCCAGGTTGCTGATCCCTGGTCTAGTGTATTACAAACTTCTTGGACTCTGGGAGCTAGACTGATTGAGCCATGGGTCAAGCCCTGCCTAAGCTTCCCATTTTCCCCTCTTTCAATTTGTGTGTGTGTGTGTGTGTGTGTGTGTGTATATATATATATATACACACACACACACACTTTTTTGTTTGTTCGTTCTATCAGGATCACCAAAAATCTCCTGTTTTCTCGAAAGCAAGGAGGTATGGGAAAGACACTTTTGAACATCCTGGCGCTGAGGGAAAAGGGAAACAAGCCAACATAATACAATTTTGATACCAGCTGTTCTATTCTCAGTCCCCTTTCTAATGATGCCAGCTATTATGTTCACCTTTGTTACTGTTGCAGTGCACTGAGTTAATGCTAGGAGGAAGACTTCTACTGTGACCCTAAAGACCTGTGATTTTATGGAGACGGTTTCCCTCTTCTTAATTATTGTTTCTCTCAGAATGTATAAAACTCGGGTAGAATCTCCTTTTCTTTCTAGTCTGCCTTATTATGCCAAGGAGGGGATCTACACTAGGGATTTTTTAGTGCCGTTGTAATGCCTTGCTCACTGGCGTGCGGTGTCACACGACGCACACCCCAAAGTGACCTCCTCACGCTATTTCTGCCATTATATCCCAGATTTCTTCAGACCAGTTATATCGTGGCTTCTTAACATTTTTGCAGTTTTCCCGTGGTATGTATTTCAGTGTCGGCTAAACTTGTGGAACCGTTCTGGGGGAGAAGGATCAGTGGCTTGAGCAGGTGGAGGAGGAGGAAGTGTCCTGCGTGGCTGTCCTCAGGTGACGGGAGCAAGATTGGGCCTTTCAAAAACAACAACACAGTATTTTATTTTATACAGTATCAATGGAGAGCTCATGGAACATGGAGCTGTTCCTTCCAGTGTAGTAAGTGATGTAGCCATTCTGAGAAAGGGCATGTTAGGTGTCCACTGGACAATCTGCTCTTACAAGGAGTCGGTGGATGTGAATGCAAATTTTGCTCGAAGAGGAGCTGTGTGAACCCTGAAAACTTCATTCAGTGCTAGTCTCTCTCTCTCTCTCTCTCTCTCTCTCTCTCTCTCTCTCTCTCTCTCTCAAATCACGTTATAATTGATTAGCTGTTGAAACATGTTGATGAGTGAATTTTAATGCGTTTACATTCTCAACTCAAACAATTTCAAATGAGCCAAACTCAAACGTCCGTGTCATTAAGAATGAAATAAATGAGCCTTGATGGAGCCGTCGTTTTGTACAAATATTTAGATTGAGTTAGAACAGGTCTGACTATTTATTAATGGGAATTAATTTCAAGATTCCATTGTTCATATGACTGCAACATATGATTCGTTGCAGAAGTCCTGAAGCTATGGATTGTAGAGCCTGTGCAAACATTAGGAAGTCCAAATTGTCTCCAACATCTCACTATAAACATAGAGAGAGACACACATGTGCAATCAACCTATATGATCATTCAAATCATGAAAACATTACTTAATCTCCCCTCCAAATCTCCATCCCCAACCACAGCAATGTCTAAGAGCTTTTCTACACGAGGCTGTTAATCGTTGTATCTACTTTCAATTTCATCTCAGGACTGAGATCCGATCCGACCGCTATGTAAAGAGCTTTTCCTTTCCCGCTTTTTTGCTACATAACCTCTAGGTGGCAGTGTGCTACCCAGAGTGGAATATCACAATCACACAAGTAAGAAAACACCTTTTCTTTCATTTTCAGAAATAATACCCTATTTTGCCTGCTGTAACCCCCCCTCCCAAGGAAAGTGCTCTTAAAAGACAGAAGCAAAACTGGAGGATCACAACATCATCTAAAGAACCTCTAAACAACTGTGAATAAGGAATCATGAGTGCACAATAAATGACTCGTGTAGAAAAGCTCTATGTTTCTTCATATTAATATTTTGCCTCCCACTTCCCTCTTTTCTCTTCCCACTATCAGACTTTATTGTACATTGCCTGGGGCGATGGGCTGTCCTTTTTGCTTATACTGCAAAGCGTCACCAATTTTCCCCTAAAATAAAAGGTTGAGACACGCCCAGCTCCTGGTTCAAAGGGGCCCATGTCCAAATGCCTTCTGGTGCCTGCAACATCTGTGCCCCTCAGTGTCTTTGGTGGACTTATCGATAATGGCGGGCAGGAGCATTGTCACAATTTGGAGCGTCATCTGTCAGGAACCCGCCATGTCAAATGTCCCAGAATACCCAAACAAAGTGGTCCTCTTGGTATTGTGGGGAATTTAAAATGGTGGGCATCTCACAAACAAGTCCAGGCGAACAGGAGAGCGGCTGGACCAAACGTTGTGCAGACAGCAGCACCCATGAAGCATTGGCAGCTGCTTAAGGATCACCAAGTGTGGCATGAGGCCTGGGCTGAGGCAAATTTGGAGGTTCCTGCTCAGGCAAAACATTAGAGAAATTTTGAGGAAAGAGAATTTTTTCCCCCCGATAAGACTAGTGAATATTCTTGGGGGGGGGGGGTCCTGTACTTCCCTAATGCCATATGCACTGGTGTTTCTTTAGAATACTGATAACCTTTTGGGTGATGAGCTTGAAGAGTCCCCTAGAACTGAACAAAGATGCCTCCCAACTTTGCCAGTCCATTTTCAGGGTGCAAAGTTACACATTTTGGGGATTTGGGGATGGGGTATTTACAAACCCAGTGGCGTTTCTCTCCCCACTCTCTGTAACTCAGCGGGAGAGACCTAGCCCCCAAGAGAGAATGGCAAAAAAATTGGACTGGCTATGGCGTAGTGGTGAGAGTGTTGGACTGGGACTCGGGAGATCCGGGTTCTAGTCCCCACTCGGCCAAGAAACCCACTGGGTGACTTTGGGCCAGTCACTGATTCTCTGCCTCGCCTACCTCACAGGGTTGTTGTGAGGATAAAATGGGGGGGATAAGGATTATGTAAATTGCCTTGGGTGCCATGCAGGAAAAAAGGCAGGGTATAAATATAATGAATGAATGAATGAATGAATAAATAAATAAACAAGCTTTACCAAATTTCCTATCCCATGCCTCTCGCCTTGCCAGCGCCAGTGGGCATTAGCCACCACTGTTTGCCAGCCAAGTGGAATGCCCCATCCCTTCTCTCCTAATCACCTCTGAGTTCAAAATGGACTTTTCTTATTTTATATAATTTTTTTTAAAAAAACATCCTTTTGCAAGCCTCTGCCTCCCCAAATGCATTTCACCCGCTCCCTTTTGCTGCCAGCCGGAAGGCGCGATGTTTGGGCTGGGAAAACGCTGCATTCGCCCTGGCTCCAAGCTGAAATTATCTTGTTCACTGAGGCACAGGTGGAGCTTTTTCCTAACTTGATTTGGTCATTAAAAATCCTCTATCTGCTTCAATACTTCCTCCCCGAGGCCCCTATCCGCACTCTCTCTTCCAGTGATTAGAATGCAGCCGATTGGCCTTCTGAACTTATTACAACCCTTTTTCTAATGATCTCATAATGACTGCCAGCCTAAGCCGAGCAACCTGACAGATAATGATGTCAATTATGCAAAGCAGAAATGATGGCTTCAAACCTAATAGACTCTGCTCGCGACTGGGGGAAAGGAGAGGGGGGGGGAAGAAAGCGAGACGTGTTTATTTATAGTTTCATTTATTAACTCCGTCATCTTTTAGAACATTGGCGGAGGATAACAAAGAGAGGGAGGGGACACATGGCAGAACGCGGCACCCACAAAGAGGGTTGATAACAAAGTTCCTATTGATGCTGCAAAGGCCTACATGGGCATTGGGCACAATCCACCACCAAGCACCAATTTGGACAGCTCTCAAAGTGGATTGGACAAATTCATGGAGGAAAAGGCTATCAATGGCTACTGGTCCTGATGGCTCTATGCTACCTCCAGTATCTGAGAGACTGCATGCCTATGTACGCCAATCGCTGGGGAACATGGACGGGCGGGTGCTGTTGCACTCCTATCCTGGTTGTGGGGTTTTCCCGTGGGCAGCTGGTTGGCCACCGTGTGAACAGAATGCTGGACTAGATGGACCCTCGGTCTGACCCAGCAGGGCTCTTCTTAAGCAATGGTCTAGTAAAAGGAGTGTTTCTTTTCAGGAGGCCTGATGTTGCCATCAGTCAGGCCATTGGCCATGCTGGCTGGGAATGATGGGAGTCGTAGTCCAACACATCTGGAGGGCACCCTGTTGGGGAAGGCTGCCATAAATCTAGTCCTCCAAGAGGACAGAAAAGCATACATCCCTGAAGGCCCGTTTGAATCCTGACTTAGGGGCTTTCAGAAAGCAGAACTGAAATCAAGTGGTTCACATGTAAGGCAGTGGGCAGCCTTTCAATGTTGAAATAAAATTAGCTTTTAAAATAGGGGCTCCTCTTGCAAACATTTATGAAAGCATGAAATGGCATAAAACCAGGGGTGGGCGATCTTTTCCCATTGGTATAGGTATAATTATATATATACAGTATGTGTGTGTATGTGTATATCTATCTATCTATCTATCTATCTATCTATCTATGCTATTTATACCTCCAACATTTGGTGAATTCCCAGGTTTACTTACAAAGATCACAATTATTGGAAAAGCGATTTAGAACTAAATTGTTAAAAGTGGCACAGTCAAATAAGCAGCATTAAAGCAACCAGCAGAGCTAAAAGAGGTTGGATTAAAAAGCTTGAGATTATTTTTTTTAAGGTCTTTTCCTGGTGCCCAAATGACATCAGAGTGGGTGCCCGGTGAGCCTCCCTCAAAACAGCACTCCACAATGGGGGTGCCACCACTTAGAAGGCCCTTCCCGTGAGTTAGCCACCACACCTCAGATGTCAGGGGCACCCAAAGAAGGACTTCTGTGGGCACATGTGGAGAATGAAGTAAGATTGAGGCTACAATCCTATACACACTTAAGTGGGAGTAAGTCCCATTTAGTTCAATAGGACTTCTGAGTAGATTGCACTGTTAAAGTATGATAAGAACATGTCAAGCTCCATCTAGCCAAGAGGTGCTGAAGCTCAGGCCGATGGGCCAAATCTGCTGGTGACCCAATCTAGCCCTCCAGGGTTCATCAGAGGACCATACCCCTTGCCCTTTCCCCCGACTGCTCAGCACTGGGTGGTGGTTTCTGGCTTTTGTGAAATCCCCCCGCCCAATTCTAAAAGGTTGAAATGCCTTTCTTAAGGCTTAGTTACTGGCAGTAAAAACTTTAAGCTAAACCATGCTGGCATTTCTGGTTCCACCACTTTGGTCCTGCCCACCACTGAGAGCTTATCCAAGACTGAATTCAAGTCTTCCTGGGCCGCCCAGCGATCTCCGGGTGATAGCGGCGCCATGTAGCTTCCAGCCTGGATGGGCAAATGTCCAGTTGGGTGGGCTGACATGCAGAGCCTCCAAGAGGCTGAAAGGAGCACAGTTTTTGACCCTACATTTCCCATAGTTCCTGGTGGCCTTGAACACTGCCCCCCCAAAATTACCTGGCAGCATCTAGGGCAGCCTTCCCCAACCTGGTGCCCTCTAGACATTTTGCACTGCAACTCCCAGCATTCCTGACCATTGACCATGCTGGCTGGGGGCTGCTGGGAGTTGAAGTCCAAAACATCTGGAAGGCACCAAGCCAGGGAAGCCAGTTCTAGAGCCTAACAGAGGTCCACCTGTGAGTTTTCTGTGCTGTTGCCACTGACAACTAAGGTAAAAGAGCAAGGAAAGGCAGGGAGGCTTGGAGGAAGACTTGGGATGCTATTCTAGGCCCCGTTGTGCTGATGACATGATCATGAGTTCATTGGGCTTAAGTTCCAGTTAGGCCTGTGTTGTATTCAGTCACCAGGAAATAAGTGTGCACTGTTCGTTTTAAACACACCCCAACTGCCAGTCTCCTCTCTTCCTTCAGTCTAAATCAGGGCTCTCCAACCTTGGGTCCCCAGATGTTATTGGCCTACAGCTCCCAGCATACCCAGCCAGCATGGCTAATGGCAAGGGATTCTGGGAGCTGTAGTCCAGCAACATCTGGGGACCCAAGGTTGGAGAGCCCTGGTCTAGAAGAAACCCTGCTGCAGGCCTATGTTAAGATATAATTGTATAAAGATCCCTGTGAAGGAATCCAATATGTTACCAAAACACCTGTGTGGAATCTTAATTCCATTGTTAAAGTTCAACAGACAACAATGGACCCCCAATTCATTCATTCTGGGCCCATCCCAAATTGAGCTAAGGGGGGATGGGGCTCACCCATCACTAATTTAAACATTCTTGCAGTTATTTTATGGTTGCAACAATTGGCAGTGGCCGCCCTGCAAAAGGAACATTTCAATTGGGTCTTAAAGGACATACAACACATCAGAAAGGAAGATGTGTGTGCTAATATATAATACAGCTAATTTTTATACAGTGTAAATGGATTGCACTCCTGGCTTGTAAAAATGCCATGTTAACGTCATATGCTTGTTTTAAAACCAACATTTAATTATGGCACTGATGGTCTTAGGGACAGTGGGCTTACAATATCATAGGATCATAGAGTTGGATCATAGAGGGGCCTACAAGGCCATCGAGTCCAACCCCCTGCTCAATGCAGGAAACTAGAGGAGGGGTCTCCCATCCAAGTAATAACCAGGCCTGACCCTGCTTAGCTTTCCACGCTCAGACAAGCTGAGCCAGCATGAGCCACAGGCCTGTATCAATATCAGCAAACACGTAACTCCAGTTCTAAGTATCGATATGGATTGTGTTGTTGTTTTTTCACAATAGGAAGCATAAAGTGGCATTTTTCTCCCTTATTTCTGAGATTGAAGAAACCCTGATGATATTAATCATTAGAGCTTCTGTGATCTCAGGGATAAGGGAGAAAAAGGCTACACTGCGCTAACAGCATGCTTTATTAATGATCCAATATTGCAGCTGAACATGGATTGTCTTTACAGGGAAAAGGCTCCTTCCTGCTGCACTACAAATGTCATCGCAAAGATTTCTGGATGTTCACCCCAGGAAGAGGTCAGTCTGAGGGTGCAACCATGGAAATTAGAAATGGAAAGAAAGAAATTATTAAGATGACTAATTGATTCTGTGCCCATAAAGGATGCCTTCCTGCAGTATTAATGGTAGCTCATCCAACTGAAGCTTCCAAGAATGATGGGTTTTTCCATCTCTGCACAGAGTCCTTCCCCCAATCTTAAACCTCCATGCGGTTCCCTTTCTTAAGCGTCCTCCAATTTTCTTCTTAGGATCATTTCTGCCTTCTGATTCTGCACATCTACAACTTTATGGTTGAGGCATTCAGGTCCTGTTGTTGCATCAAACTATGTATTTATTTATTAATTATTGTTTATTTAAGCTGCTTCTATACAATGCACAACACACTGTACACAAATGGTAAAAAGTGGAGCAATGGAAGATTCCTAATAGAATCATAGAATCATAGAAAAGTAGAGTTGGAAGGGGCCTACAAGGCCATCGAGTCCAACCCCCTGCTCAATGCAGGAATCCAGGTCAAAGCATCTCTGACAGATGGTGGTCCAGCTGCACCTTAAATGCCTCCAGAGTGGGAGAGCCCACCACCTCCCTAGGTAGTTGATTCCATTGTCTTATTGCTCTGACAGTCAGGAAATTTTTCCTGATGTTTAGGTGGAATCTAGGTTCCTGTCACTTGAGCCCATTATTCCGTGTCCTGCAAACTGGGATGAACGAGAAGAGATCCTGGCCCTCCTCTGTGTGACATCCCTTCAAATACTGGAAGAGTGTGATCATATCTCCCCTCAGTCTCCTCTTCTGAAGGCTAAACATCTACAACTTTAAACCACTGGTAGCTCATGCGGGGTCACAGAAGTAGATGCTCACTTGTCAAAGCACACATGGCTCATGTGCCTAGATCAGGGGCGGTAGACGTGTGACCCTCCAGATGTTGTTGGACTGCAACTGCCACCAGCCATAGCCAGCCTAGCCAATGGTGAGGGATGATGGGAGTTGAAATCCAGCAGCATCTGGAGGGTCACAGATTACCTGTCCCTGGCCTAGATTGATTATCCATGTGCTGGAGCAAGTCTCAGGTTCATAAACCCTCCATCATCAGTGTAGGCATAAACCTGGAGTGAAAACTGGCCCTGCAACCATGCACACAAGTAAGCCTCACCGAATATTATGGGACTCTCTTTTGAGTGAACGTCCTTAGGATTGCCCTGTCACTGGGACTTCCTTACAGATGTGCACAGGTTCAAACTGCTGCCAGGCTGCAGTCTCGTGGGAAATTTAACATGCAAGTAAGCCCCGTGGATGTCAATGGAGTAAAAAAAAAGAAAGAAGAAGTTTAGGGTTGGAGGGGTGGGTGGGTGAACACAGGTCACATCAAGTGATGTGGGTGGAGAGGAAAAGAGATTGGGGGGAGGATGGAGAAGTGAAGTTTGATATGAATTTGTGGTGGGCAGTGTGGTGGAGGAAACTGGGGAGGCTGTGAAGCCGGTTGGTTACGAGAGGGAAAAACTAGGTGGGGATGACCCCTCTGTCCCCACCTTTCCTCTGCTGAGAGGCACGGGGAAGAGAAACAGCATGGTGAAGGGCAGCCTCTGCTCATTGCACCCCCCCTACTTGGCCTCATCTTTATGGGATGTCGCCAGAGCTGGCACAGGAGTTGACTTTTTTCCCCTCTTGGATCGAAGTGGCTGCCAGGCCGCTTTGCTGCATGAGGGGGAAAGTCTGTTGCTCGCTTCTTCTCTGCTCCACCTGCTCTGAGCTTGGGCCCTCCTTGCCTCCTCAGGGTAGGTTGCAAGTGGTGGCAGGTGGAGGCCCCTTACCTGACCCCAAACAAAACCAAGGCAACCGACTAGCACCACCACCGAGGCGAGCTGAAGTGGCTAAGATGGGAGGGAAAGAAGGAAAGAAGGAAAGAAAGAAAGAGGGAGTGGGTGGGTAGGTGGGCTGGTCATGATCAGCCACTCTTCTGTGATCTGCCTTCTGAATTGTTTGCCTCGCTTTGCCCATTGAGATGGCCAGCACTGTGGTGACCAGATATGAAGGAAGGAAGGTAGGCAGGCCTTGCGTGGCTGCATAGAAGAGAATCTCAGGTGGTACCAATATTCTCACCCTTGCATGACAGCAGTGGAGGCTGGTGGTGCCAGTGCCAGTGTCAGCAGGGCAGTGTATCCGCTCCGGATTTCATGCCGAACTTTTAAGGAGCTATCATGGACCCGAGCCAATTGTGGGGCTAGGGTTCAGCACCATGGATAGCTCCTTAGATGTTTGGGGTTAAATCCGGAGTGGGTACACAGCCCCGCTGACATTGGAGCCATCAACCTCCGCTGCATGCCGGGGCCTGCTGGGCTATACTGGGGGTGTAGATCCTCAGGTATGGGCCCCCCAAATCCAACACTGCCTGGGGTCCCAATCTGGCCCTCTGAGATTCCCCAGATAGACACTTCCCTTTCTCTGGTCTCACCCTCTTTCCCTCCATCACGGATCATATGGCAGTTTCCTGGCTTTTTGTGCAGCTTCCCCGCCCCCCCCCCCATGCGGTCCCAAAAAGCTTCTCCAAAATAGAATCTGCCCCTTAGGCTGAAGGATTTTCTGTACCCCTGGGCTATACCAGCTGAAATTATCTGGCCTGCACAGTTATTCAAAGTGAAGGAGCCCCATCCTCTTCAGCATCCATTCACAGTAGGATTATAGGGGCAAGTTATACTCCAAAAGCAGCTCCTATCAGCCCCAGCCAGCATGGCCAATGGTCAGGAATGCTGGGAGTTGTCGTCCCGAACATCTAGATGGCACCAGGTTGGAGAAAGCTGTTCTATGCTCGCATGATAGGACCCAGAATCGACTCCCTAGCATTACAGTCTACAGCCCTGGTTATATGCGATACAGAACAAGTCGCCATTAAAATAACATTAAGGAGCAAAGAAGTTTCATTCCTGTTTAATAAAAAAAAAGCTTAATATATTTATTTGCTCCTGAGGGAAGGGGGCACAGGGAAAATGACACCATGGGGAATAAGCACAAGCCATTTTATATCTGTAACACCAACATTTTGATTTTCTCAGCTTGCAGTTTCCTACACATTTGATGGACAGGGGAATTACACTGTCTATCCGGAAAGGAAAGTGATACAGCTGTAGTTATTAAAGAGGACCGGGGAGAGTTTGGGAGGAGAAAGGAGCTTTGTGCTGTGAATGTGCCCTACATTTAATCAGTGGAGAAAGAAAAGAATTGCCAAATGTAACTGAATGTGTGTTCAGTCATTGTCTCTGCCCGCCTTCCTACTTCCTGCTAATGGGTGGTGACCGACCCTTTGCAGTCACAAAGAGCCCACCTACACATGCAGCAAAATAACATGTGTAGCTTTTTCTGGACTGCACTATTTCAGATGACAGGTGGGTGACATGCCTAATATTCTCCCTTTTTGCAGGGAGGAAAGCTGCCTTCACATAGAACACTAGCCACGATCACTTTCTGGAAGGGGATGGGTGAACAAGCGACTTTTCTGTTCACCCCCCAGATTCTCCAGACACCAACTTGCTTCATTTCCCTTCGTCTGTTCGCACTTTTAGTGGAATTACTAAACTGGGATGATGGCATCCTTGTCAATGGACATTATTGCATTGAACATCGGGTTGGCTAAAAAAAAAAAAGCATTGCACAAACCTCCCCCACCAAGAAATACTGAGGCTGTGCTTATCCCATCCCACCCCCTTTGTCCTTTCTTCCACCACCCTTTTTATTTCCCCACACCTTAGGGATATTTGTAACCTTTGTCTTCTCTTCACACAGCTCTTTCCATCGCTTCGGGACACTGAACTTCATTTGCTCCTTCATTAAAAGACTAAATATAGATCGGCACTCTGTCTTGTGAACTGTCAAGAAGCATCAGGGGCCAGAATGGTTGTTGATTTAAACCCAGCCCTGGGCAAATCTTTCCTCTGTCTGCCTTATACCACCTTTTAGGCTCTTACAAACCACTGCTTTATGCAAAGGCAATGTTGTTTATGTTGTTGTTTATGTTTATGTTGTTGTTGTTTTCTAATGGTTCCAGTAAATAGGAGATTAAATGATGATGATGATGATGATGATGATGATGATGATGATGATGATGATGATGATAATAATAATAATAATGATAATAATAATTGTTATTGTTTGTTATTGTTATTGTTATTTCAAAACATCTGTGGTACCCCTAGCATTTTATATGAAGAAGATATCTAGGCATGGGAGTGGGCAATACATCCTTTGGCTAAATGCAATAATACATGGTTTGCTGCCTTCGTGAATTAGTTGCATAAAGTGAACTGAAGCAGGTAAATGCGGCATAAAATGGAATGGAAAACTATTAGGACTCTGGTGAAGTCTCCAGTAGGAAGTGCTGCCTTATCAATGCCTAATAGGTAGCAGCTGATGTGCTCCATGAAGAGCTCACATGATGACATTCTATTTAAGGATGTTGTGAATATCTGTGATGTTCTCCTCCTGAAGTGAAGATTGCATATTTACTGGTGCACATAAGATACACGTGTGTACACACACACAAATGTGCAAGCCTGTCAGGATCCCCGTCCAATCCAGACCCCAGAGAGACATTTCCATGGGAACGTTTGGAATCCACTGAAAACCCTGTGCCATGGAAGATCAGGCGGAATTGGCAGCAGACCAAAGGCAGCCTGAGAATGCCTCACCAGCCTCCACCCCCGTAACCCCTTTGACCATATCCTGACCTTATCCTGGACCCTACCTCAATCACTGCCTCGCCTCCCTCATCCACTTGGTCTCTGGGTCAAAGGCAGTGGCAGACCCAGTTTTGAGTGCACACTTTAAAAAAATGCACATTTTTCCTGATCAAAAATGTGCATTTTCCTGACTGATGAGAAAGACGAGCACATTTAGGAATGAGAAGGAGGTGAAACAAGTTTCGAGGAGGAATTTGGAAAACCTCAATGAGCTTGAACGTCACATGTTTGCCCATTCCTACAGTCAAGTCAATTGCACATGCAATCTGTGATGGTGTTTCAGAATTGCATTCAATAATGATTTGTTAACAATTAGAGTTCCTCTTTCCACCCAAAAAGGGCCTCATGGTCATGGAAGATAAAATAAAAGAATAAAAATTGACTAGAATCAATCAGTATGGTAAAAAAGAAAGAAGAAGAATCAATTAACTACAATAGACCTTAACAGCAGCAATAAAACCTTAGGTAACAATCAAACCAACAAAACCAGACCAAAAATTTATAACAGCCTATTGGTCCTATCAATACCAAACATAAATTGGGTGGGAAGGGACTGAAAAGATATTGAAGGCATGTCTGAAAAGAACAGTCTTCACTGAGCATTGAAAGGGCAACAGACAAGGAGGTCAGATGTGCCTCCTGGGGAAATGAGTTTCATTGTCTCAGTGCTGAAACTGTGACGGGCCACCATCTGTAGCTCTGAAAGGCACAGAGCAGAGTCTACCTCAATAGACAAGTTGGATCATGTAGGAGCAGGAAATAATTTCAAATTATACAATGAGCTCCAGGTTTTGGGGGACCATTGGGCAAGGTGGAATCAGTGGTCCACCACCTCTTCTTCAAGGCACCACTGCCTATCCACTTATCCTCTCCTCCTGTGTCCAGTCCACACTACCTCTCAGAGGGAAAGCACAAGCAAACTGGAGGATACAGTTCCATCTTCACACTCTTGCCGTTGCTGTCATACTCAAAGTGGCAAGGTGTACAGGAAGCAACAGTTAGGAGGAGCAAGACTAGATGGCTCCAGCGAGTGGGCAGTGGGCTCCCTGCAGAGATGTGGGCCCTGGTAGATACTCAATGTAGATACTCAATGCCTTGATAGGTACTCAATGCCTTGGGGGATACTCAATGATTCCTGACATCACTTATGCTTTTGAATGGGGAATAAGATGTGAACTCAGATAACTGCTGGTGTGATGCACAAGAATAATCCAGATCTAAACTGTTGTTTGGACCTTTGAATGTAGAACACGGCACACCACGGTGGATAATGAAATGCATGCAATGTGCAAATGATTTTGACCTGCCTTGCAAAAATCTCATGTCCACTTTTGCAATGTCAGAATTTAGGGAGGCAGAAATAGCCACCATAACAAAGGTTTTCACATCCCTTATTATATTCATACCACACAGATGTTCCCGCATCTTGATGCAGGGACAACACTGTGGGTGGGACAGTGGGAGGCATGAAGGACGTATCCATGCAGGCACATGCAGATGAAGCTTTGCTGAGCCTCTTTCGATTTCAATGTAGGCATCGCTGTTTGCCTTGGGGGCTGAGTAGGATGTCTTTTGCTTTCCACCAGATTGGGCCAGGTAGCAGGTTGCTTCACCTATTCTACACTGACATGATGGCTAGTGGTTGATCTTAGGTAGGTGACTTTTGTTAAGACAATTCAGTCACATTTGACATGGCAGGTATGCGCAGGGAATTCAGATAGGGTACAGGATTGGGAGCTCCTGGAGCTTATGGTGATTGGTGACTCTTGAGGGTTGTCACTAAGGGTTATGGAGCCCATAAAGATCACCTTTGGAGCTAACTTGGATATGCCTGAGGTCCTTCTGTAGCCACCAGCTGGGAAGTTCCAGGTCTTCCAGCAAAGGAAGTCTTGAGAGGGGGTTGCAAGCGGGACCCACCTTCAGCATCTGCCTTGGCAGGGAGCATTTGTCTGTCCTTCATCCTGTCCTTGGAGTTGTGGGGCCCTTGGAAGGGATGACCTGAGAAGTCCTCCCTACTCACCTGAATATTTGTGGCCCTGAAAAAGGGTGGTCACAAATACACCACCCACCAGGGCCAGGATGGTCTCGCCCAAATATCCCAGCTAGAGATGGGAGAACCAGAGATGTTCATGTTTGCCGAGATTCTCTGAACTCCACTTCATAGCTTGGTTTGCCTTGCTCCCGTTCTTCCTAGTGAGCTGTCTCTTTTTCGTTTGAATGGGGAAAGTGTGTATTTCGAGCAGGAAAGTGCAATTTTGTGCACATTTTTCAAAAGTGCGCAGATTTCTCTCATTGAACATTTTTCAAATACACATTTTTGGAATGCAATCAAAAGTTCAGTGGGGGTTTCCCCCCCAAAAAAGATGCTCTCATTCATAATCATGTTCAGGATTGGGTGGGGGCAAGTTTGAATGATTTGCAAACTGAAATGAAATTCTCATGCATCCCTTAAATAACCACACAGGTTAGTCAGCTGATGGACATAGAATCATAGAATCATAGAAAAGTAGAGTTGGAAGGGGCCCACAAGGCCATCGAGTCCAACCCCCTGCTCAACGCAGGAATTCAGGTCAAAGCATCCCTGACAGATGATTGTCCAGCTGCACCTTGAATGCCTCCAGACTGGGAGAGCCCACCACCTCCCCAGGTAGTTGATTCCATTGTCTTATTGCTCTGACAGTCAGGAAATTTTTCCTGATGTTTAGGTGGAATCTAGGTTCCTGTAACTTGAGCCCATTATTCCGTGTCCTGCAAACTGGGATGATCGAGAAGAGAGAGATCCTGGCCCTCCTCTGTGTGACATCCCTTCAAGTACTGAAAGAGTGCGATCATATCTCCCCTCAGTCTCCTCTTCTGAAGGCTAAATATGCCCAGTTCTTTCAGTCTCTCCTCATAGGGCCTTGTTTCCAGTCCCTTTATCCTCCTTGTTGCCCTCCTCTGAACCCTCTCCAGTTTATCTACATCCTTCGTAAAGTATGGTGCCCAGAACTGGACGCAGTACTCAAGATGAGGCCTAACCAGTGCCGAGTAAAGGGAATTATCACTTCCATAGTACGGTAATACCTTGGATTGCAAGTAACTTGGTTTGAGAGCATTTTGCAAGACAAGCAAATTTTTAAATATTTATTTATTTATTTTTTACTTGATATACAAGCGACGTCTTGCAATACAAGTACTGTAGTATGGCTTAAATTAAAAATCTCTGTACAATTTTTTGGGGGGGATTTCATTTTGATATAAGAGTGTTTTGGATTACAAGCACGTTTCTGGAACGAATTATGCTCTCAATCCAAGGCATGACTGTACTGAGATTCTCACACAGAGACCCCTGGCAGATCTTGCGGTTTAATAGATGTGTCCTGAGTTCAACCCACTTATCCATGTCTTGCCTCATTATTTCCACCTACGCTCGCAACTCAGTATAGGAGATTTGTCAAATACCGGTACCTTTTCCCCACAATATGCTATCAAACTGCCATATTGTAGGAGATCACTATCATTTTTAAAATTATTTTAGCAAGAAGCTGAAGATGGTGGTTTCTATTGTTACAGGTCATTTGACTCTTTGGAAAAATGATGAATGAAGAAAGCTTTCTTTTGGGTCATGCTGCAAGGGAAAAGTTCCTTTTGCCACAATAGAAGTGCCCATTCCCAGCTGTGAACTCAGTCAGGGGAATTTAGCCATTGGAGCTGTCAGACCAGAACCAGTTAGTGTCGCAAAGATCCACTTTCAAGCAAAAAAGCTTCCCCTACTTCCCTTAATATCCCTTATCACAAAGCCGAAGGACACAGACTTTTCATTCATAATTCACAAAGAAACATTTCTGTGCCTGAAGTCCTAAAATCAGCCAGGGTTACTGACGTGTCTTCTGTTTGTTTGTTTTATCTAACCTTTGAAACATCAAAGGATCCAGGTGCTTTTTTTTTGCCAAATCTACAAGGGCAGAGGCAAAAGGGGGGGGAAGAAGGAGGACGATTTGGAAAACAGAAGGGGCAAAAATTCTTCATGACATGATGACGAGACCCTAAGAAAAAGTTAACTCTGTGCAACTTTTAACATGCAGCTGCTACATTCTCTTCTGAAATTTATAGGCTTGTGGCCAGATGCAAAACATTGCAGGGTGCTTGCACATCGAATAGCTGTATACGACATGGGATTGCACAGCAGGCTAGGCTTGGCTTAGTTCTGTGGGATGAGATGCCCTGGCCAAAATTTTCACTCTTGCACAATGTAACAGGCCACCAGGACTCACCGGATCGAGTCCTCCTCCTTCTCTGGCTGAGAACACCCAGGCAGCCAGGTCTGAGGATCAAGTTAAAATTGACTCCAGCCTGCGGATGGCTCGAGCTGAGAAGGGTAGCACAGCACAGCTGTGGCTGAGTGAAACCTCAGCAGCAACAGCTGGGCCTCATCAAGAGGCAGCTATGAAGCTCTGGCAGGTGGGGGGAAGGATAAGGGAAGCCAGGTTGGTGAGAATGGCTGGATGAAGGACAGACAAATGCTCCCTGCCAAGGCCTCTCAAGACTTCCTTTGCTGGAAGACCTGGAACTTCCCAGCTGGTGGCTACAGAAGGACCTCAGGCATATCCAAGCCTGGGCTCAGCATCTTTCTCAGAGGCACCTGAAAAGCCTGGCCTGCAGTTGGTCTGGAGAACCACTTCCTGAAAAGCGGACAATCCCTACTGAAGAGGAGTGGTGAAGGAGTGCCCCCGGAAAAGGCCAGCACTTCAAACAGGGGGAGTTGGACATTTTGGTGATTCAAAGCCAGGAAGGGGTAGAGGAAGGTGTAATTCCTTACCCTGAGTAGTAAGTCTATAAGCCTTACTCCATCCCTAAAATAGGTTCACCACCATGGAACACGAACACCATGGATAGATCCTATATAAAGCTCCAAATAAAACCTGCAAAACCTGCAGTGGCTAAGGAGCCCCACAGAAATAGGAGTCACCAGCCTCCCCTGCACAGAGTGTGGTAAGGTAGGCTACCTGCTGAGTCACTGTCCTACCTGCTCATGAGGATGTGGGAAGGGGTGTAGCTCAGTGTGACAGAGCACATGCTTTTCATGCAGAAGGTCCCAGGTTCCCTGCATTTACAGGTAGGGCTGGAAAAACTCCTGCTTGAAACCCTGGAGAGCCATTGCTGCTGGTCAATGTTGACAATACTGGGCTGGATGGACCAATGGCCTGACTCTATAAGGCGGTTTCCTATATTGCTCTGAGCTGCCCGTGGGCCCTGGACTCTTTAGACCATCAAAAAGTTAGCCCAGCAGGAGTGGGGGGGGGGGGTTAGACTAGACAGTCCCTTTGGCTCACCTTTTAAGGTGAGCAGGTGAGAGGAGGCACAGATTGTCAAGACACTTGATCCAGTACATTGATCCAAAATCAGTCAATTCTACAATTTTAACGGAAAATGCCAATAGCATTCCACTTGAGAATTACTTACATTTGTGGAATCCAGTAGAACATGGCCTCCAGTCAAACAAACTGGAACTCTCTAAGCCTTGGCACATGCCTGTGGCTTACACTGGCTCAGCTTGTCTGAGCGTGGAAAGCTAAGCAGGGTCAGGCGTGGTTATTACTTGGATGGGAGACCCCTCCTCTAGTTTCCTGCTTTGAGCAGGGGGTTGGACTCGATAGCCTTGTAGGCTCCTTCCAACTCTGTGATCTATATGAAATCTATATATGATGATGTCATAGCTGCATGCTGCAGCCTATTGACCTTGGCACACTTTGCTGACTACACAGCAGGGATTGGATGTCTCCTCACAAACATATGACGGTGACCCACTCCATGGACACACCAACCACAAATGCCTTTGTGCATTCAGGGCCACTCAACATCATGAGGATTATATAATTCCCATGGCAATTCAGCCTGTGCCAACGCCTATAAGCCCTGATATGCTACAACAACATCATCTGTGTGTACCAAGACTTAGTTACCCTACCAAAAGTCTAGCATACTGGCAGAGCACATATCTGGCAAATCCTCTGGATTCCATGGAGCCTTCTGTTCCAACTAGAATGGAGTGTGGCTAGAACTAGATAGGGTGCCTATTGATCTCCCTGATGGTTTCCCATAACTTCATCTCAAGTAACTAGGAGCTAAATCCTAGTTGATCGAATGTTTAGCCTTGACAAGAAAAGACTGAGGGGGTATGCTAGCATCATGTTTCAAGTACCTAAAGGGTTGTCACACAGAAGAGGCCCACAACCTGTTCTTTATCATCCAAGACTGTTGGACACAAAATAATGGCCTGAAGTTACAGGAAGGCAGATTTCATTTGAACATCAGGAAAAACTTCCTAATGGTCAGAGTAGTCAGACAATGGAACTAACTGCCTAGGGGTATGGTGGACTCTCCATCACTGGAAGTACAGTCATGCCTTGGATTGAGAGCATAATTCGTTCCGGAAACGTGCTTGTAATCCAAGACACTCTTATATCAAAACGAAATCCCCCCCAAAAAAATTTGTACAGAGATTTTTAATTTAAGCCATACTACAGTACTTGTATTGCAAGACGTCGCTTGTATATCAAGTAAAAAAAAATTAAATAAATATTTAAAAATTTGCTTGTCTTGCAAAACGCTCTCAAACCAAGTTACTTGCAATCCAAGGTATTACTGTATTCAAGCTGAGACTAGATGGCCATCTGTCAGTGATGCTTTAAACTGGATTTTTGCACTGATCAGGGGGTTGTACTTAATGGCCTGAATGGCCCCTTACAACTCTATGATTCAAAGTGTACATAAAGATTCTAACTCTAAAGATGTCTTTGGGGAAGGCCATATTCTAGAAGGCAGACCCTGGTAAGAAGCCACAGAGCAGTTGGCATCTGTGGTGGGAACTACTGTGAGGTTGGAGAGCCAAACTTTGAAAAGCTGTTAGTCCTCTGGCTAGTGGGTCAGTCCAGTTCTTCTTCTCACCTCCATACTTGATTAAAAACATGCACAGAGAATCAAGTGTGCTTATATTTAGAACTCACCTGGCACAATGACAATGCAGGCCTCATGCAGACTGGAAGGCACCAGATTGCTTCAATCTTTGATAGCTGAGCCAAATGTCTACATGCCATAATTGCAGGATAGTGGATATTTATGGGATTTGAAGAACAGCCATGTAAAATGGTGAATCCCAGGTGAAGGGCCAGTGTATCTGATCCAAAACTTTATTAGAATGTTCTGATTTGCTCACCTTTAGATTGGTTCCAGCACAATATGCAGAGAATCTCTAGAGGAACACAATTCTTCTAGTTAAACCTTCATATCACACCAGTCCAGCTAAGCTTCCGATTAACAACCAGAATTTGGGATCTGTGTCAAAATGTTAACAAAGCCTTCAGCAATGCCCTTATCTTTGAAAAACCAAAAATGGCCACAGAAGGATTATCCTCGAAATGGAGTTGTGTCAAGACTGGCTCCCCAGCTCAGTTGCTCCTGAAATGAGACACAGCTGAGACTAATTGGGTTGCCCTGACCTAACTGGCCATAACATCTCAGCAACCCTTGCAAAAGGAAACAAGAAGGAGGTGCTGGCTAGTTAGTCAGTAGGGCAATGATGCAAAGGAGCAGAGAGCTCCTAACTGTTCTGAATAAGATTTAATTCTGGCAGGTACAGCTTTGTCAAATGGGAGCACCTTTTACAAGCATAAGACCTCTGTTCTCTTTCCAACCACCAAATTAGTCAACTGACTTACTCGAAGGAACTTGAGAGCTTTCCCTCCGCCTACCTGCCTGTCCTCTTTCCTATCTGTGAGTCTTCCCTTGAAGCTGCTACCAGCCCCACCACCACAGACCCGCCATTGGAACGTGGCACCGTGGAGCAGCTACTGGAGCCCCAGTGCCCTGACAGGGTCAACTAACACTGATGCCTGACCTGGATCAGTGACCTGTCACTCTAAATTTCCCATGGTACCTCCAGTGTAGCCTGGGAGCCACCATTTTAATTTTTCCACAATGCCCCAGAAAGGTGCTACATTGAGGGAATTGTGGGAATTTACAATGGTAGGCAGTAGTAGCCAGGCAGGGGCCAACTGATATATAAGGGAGCTCATGAGAGGGAATTTTGCTAAGGGCTCAGTCAAACTTAGAGCTAACTCTGCCCCTCAATCTTTTTCCTAGTCTTTCCTGTTTAGCATCCATTCATCCATTTGCTCTGACGTTCCTTGACCCGTTCCTGTCTCAAGTCAATACTGGACATGGACCTGCCTTATCTTTTTCCTGGAATGGAGTCTCCCCTAGCCCAATCCTTCTGAGCGTCTTTCCTGATTTTGATCCTGTAAAGATCCCAAGACCAGCATGTAGGAGCCCAGCTGTAAGACAAGCTTGGTGGTCCCATTTCTGGCAGGATGGAAAGTTGGGCCCTTCCGGAATCAGGTTCCATCCACCAGTGTTTTCTATTCCTTCCTCTGACCTGTCACATCAGGAAAGCATCACAGTCTTTAGTGACAAAGCTGAGCTCCAGCTAACAAGAGCCTGGCTATGGCCCAGTGATTCACAGTGACATGAGGAGAGAGCAAGCAGCTCACATTGTCCGCCAAGCTTCATTTACAATGAAAATGAGTCAATGGCTGTGATCTAGTTTCCATCCCTAGACTATCAGCAAGGCCACCTGCTGACCACTTTGGGGATCCCCTTGGGAAGGAAAAAATGTTATGCCTGTAATCACCAGACTGATTCAATCTGATGTGCCTCACTACTTCAAAATGCATCTCTTCCCAGTGGCTTGTGACAATCCACTGCCAGGAAGCAATAACAAATGGAACACCAGGTTTGGGTGCTGAAGGAACAACTAGGACACAAGAGGGGGAGAACAGAGGCTTGATTTCCTGTCTTGGAAACTGTGAAGTTGTATCCTTTTAATAAATGTTCTGCTGTGGATGTGGGTGCCTGTGTGTAGCAGAAGCGGGCAACTGTGATTATCCACTTCCCAGCTGGGGAAACAAATCCTGTATATTTGCCATTCCAGATAAGACAAAAGAAAGAAAGCACTTCTTCATGCAACACACAAGTAATTGATTGAATTAACTGCCACAAAATATGGCTAAGAGAGATTAAACACATTCATGGAAGAGAAGTCTCGCAATCATGATGTCATATTGAAACTCCCAGTTCAGAGGCAGCGTGACACTGAATAGAAAGGGCTAGGGAGCAACAGTGGGAGAGGATCGTTGCCTTCAAGCCCTGCTTGTGGTCTTCCCACAGGTCTCTGGTTGGCCACTGTGGGAAACAGGGTCCAGGAGTAGGGGACCTTTGGCCTGATCCAACATGACTCTTGTTATGTTCTTATGTCAGGAACAGGAAGAAGGTTTGACATAAGCCCCCTTCACGCATCATGCACATGAAGGGGGCTCCGCATAATTAATGGGAATTGGGACCATGTACCTTCCAAGCCTTGTCCCTCCCTGATGCCCATGCACTAAGCATGGATGTGCAAAAATGGGAGGCCTCTCTGAAGATACGTCCATAGATCTCTACACAGGTAGCCTCCATGTGATCTGGAAACCAGATCACACAGGGTTCCAGATTGCATGGAAGCCCAAGTGTGTAGAGCTCTAGGCTTCCTTTCTCCAAATATCCATACTCAACACAGAGATATGATATCACATATGGGTTGGGGGACAGCATATTCTCACCAAATCTATACAAAAACATAAGAATGTAAGCCCTGCTGGATAGATCAAAGGTCTATCTATTCCTGCATTCTGTTCCTACAGTGGTCCACCAGATGCCCACATGGGAAGTCCACAAGCAGGGCATGAGTGCACTATCACCTTCTCACTCATGTTCACCAGCAACTGGTATTCAGAGGCCTCTGATATTGGAGGTAATCTATAGCCATCATGACTAGCAACCATTAGCTCTATGAGTTTGCAAAAAAAAAAAAAACCCTTTTAAAGCTGCCCAAGCTGGTGGCCATCATGATATCTTGTGGTAGCAAATGCCATAGTTCAACTACACAGTGCATGAAGACGTGCTTTCTTTCACCTGTCCTGAATCTCCCACCGCTCAGCTTCACTGGATGAAGGATTCTAGTATTATGAGAGAGGGAGGAAAACTTCTAACAAAGGTGACCGGATGCACAAGGCAATGGTCAGTTAAGCCAGCTGCAGACAAAAATAGCACATGAGTGACATATAACAATTTGGATTCATATTGCAAAAAAAAATAAAAAATGCTGTTGCCCAAACATATAATGGCAACAAGTGGGGAGGTGGAAAAAAAATATGGAAATAAGAAATGGAGGAAGAGATTTTGAATCTAGAGGTTCTTGATCTTCAGAGTGGGAGCAGGTTGAAAAGAGAGCCAAGAGGTTCTAAAGTTTTGCCTGAGTTTTGCTTTCTTCCTCCTCTCCCAATCCCTTTTCCTTTCGTGTCATGTCTTTTAGATTGTCTAATATTAGTCTTTGTAAGCCACTCTGGGAGCCTCTTTTGGCTGAAGAGCGGGGTAAAAATGCTGTAAATAGATAAATAAAGGACAATATACTGTATAGCGATCTCACACAACCAACCCTGAAAGTAACACTTCTACCATTTCATCTGCTGCTTGTGAACACTAGGACTGTTACATCTCTGCTATGGTGTAAGATGGAAACAGTGCTTTTTTTCTGGAGAAAAGGGTACCGGAACTCTTGGATTACATTTCCTCGGGAGTAGATGGCGATTAAATTGTAATGCAATTAATAGAAGAAAAGGTGCTGGAACTCAGTTCCAGTGAGTTCCACCAGAAAAAAAGCCCTGGATGGAAATGAGAACATTAAAATATACAACTGTATAAAACAATGTTCTTAAAACATTTCCACTATGAAATGTCAGGGTTAATCACACTCCACAGCCAGGAGTTACTGGCCTCGATTAGAATGTGACATTTGTAATAATTCGAAGAAGGCATTACCTAAATAACAGGCTGAAATCAGGCAAGCCAGCTCCTACACCATTAAGAGAATAATGAGCTTCTATTTTCAGTAAAGCAGAGCAAAAATAGGAGAAATTCTTCCGGCTAAGGTTTTTTTTTTTTTTTGAATGGAGTGCTAAAATGCCAAGCAAATGTTGCTTGAATGAAGCAAAGAAAAAGGCTGCATGTGTAGACCAGGTTTATATGAGCCAGTGAACTGGATTGGCCCTCTAATGTCACCTAAGTCCTCAGATGAGGAAGATTATAGGCTGACATGCGAACATCCAAGCTGGAATTGCTTGAAGAGCCTTCCTTCTTCTGACCAGCAACCTCATTGGCCCAGGGATCCAAGGGCTAATTTTCTGGGCTCTCAAGTCTGAACCACAAGCTGCCTAATAAACTAGAGATAGGCTGATGTCCTTGAGAATATTGAAATGCTCTTGTCTTCCCTTGCAGTTTTTCAGATGTCATGTGACACACCTCATGAAGAGCCTCCAACTCTGGATCCAATTTTGGATTTCACTCTTGGTGAAAATCCATGCACTTACTACTCTACTTCACAGCTGACATAGCTAGGCATGGGCAGATCTGTCAGCTTTGCTTTCTTCTGTATTCAGGTGTTTGCTTTTTTAAAAAAAAAAAAATCTCAAGTTCTTTCTCTTCTGAATCTGAAGAACTTTGTGAATTTTGGTAAATTCTTATGAAAAACAAAGTGAAATGAAATTCTCACCCATCATCTCCACCGGCCAAATTCCACAGGTACAGCTATTCTCAGCATGGAGGGAACCGTGATGTACCTGCCTGCCATATAGCTGTTAAAGATGAGGAGTCTGTCAGAAAAAAAAGAGGCGGCAACCCTAATTCAACACTAAGGTGGTTGAATATACACAGGGAGTCAAAGCCAGACTTTTAACAGCTAAGCATTCAAAGCCCTGGGACTTGATGGATTAATCTGTCAGTTTTGTTTTCTCCCACATTAGATTTTTTTTTAAAAATATATATATATAGTTTGTTTTGTCTTGAATATGGAGAAATTTGCACATTCTGGCAAATTCTTATCAAAACCAAACTGAAATGAAATTCTCACCCATCCCTATGACACAGTGCACATGTATTTTGTACTTGGATGTCACATCTGCACTATAAACATATTCTGAATGAGTCAGCCCAGAGCTCTGTTGATTACTAAGCCCTACTGTGACCTATAAAGCAAAAACTATTGATACTAAGAAAGATTGTGGTGATCCAGTGTGCATTGCTATGCGCAATACAAGGGTGACAAAATCCCAGTAATAAAGCTCAGGGGTTGTTTGATACAGCAGCCCACGATGCAGCCATTTCCCTCAGCCCTTGGTAGACAGCAGCGTGCAGCACGGAGGTGAGTAGGTGTCAGGCACAAAGTGCCAACAGATGTGCCTTATTATTTTGCTCACTTCTGTGCACCACACTGTTCTATAATGAACTCCAGTAAGCCTCCAATTTATCGCAGCTGATTACAGAGAGTGGGCCTGCTGCAGCTTGCCCAGCCTTAATGAGACTTCAAGGTAAATCAGACAACGGATGCAGATCTGAGTTCCTTCGACAAGGGTGATGGTTGCAAGGTTGCTCCATGAGTTGATCACAGAAGTGCCCCTTACATCTCCTGCCTCAGCTGAAGATTTTAAGGAGGAAACTCTCCATTTCCTAAATGATATATATGGTTGAAACAAGTCCTTCAGTTATGCACCCTGGTTCTTTTTCTAAATCTTGGTATTGGACCTATGTGGATAGGAATGGATGAGGTAAATGCAGAGGGAAGGAGCAAGGTGGAAGGTGTAGGCAATCTCTGGCCAGGAAGAGCCAGTCTCATCATTGCTCAGGTGAGCGAGCGAGCTCAACTCAGAAGGGCTCAGAGACGATCACCTTACCTGTTTCAGTCTATTGGTTCAAGGAGGCTTCCAGGGATGGGGCAGTTGGGCTTCCTGCTGCAGTTCCCTGCTTTGGCCATATAGCTTCACTGTAGGGATGTGTGAGAAAGTCAGTTCAGTTCACTTTTGAACAGGGTTTACCCAGTTTGTATCTCCCAGGTGGCACGCGGACTTGGATGCAATCTGTGGTCAAAGTCCGCACATTTCCAAGCTTGCAAGGTGATTGGCGGACCACAGACAATGTGTTTGGACACCATGCACACATTTAAAAATTACCTTGAGCTTTCCTTTGTGAAGAAAAGATGTCTGTTCTTAGCAATGCCCCAATGAACCTGGGACACTGGGTGGAAGCCAAGAGCCAGGTATGGACTTTGATTGTGGGGGACAGTTTTTGATAAGATCAGGCTGAACATTCATCAGATAGTTTGGGTGTAAAGGAGAGGGTTGCAGGCCAAAGTTCATTCAAATTTCGGGTGATGGGTGTTACTCTCCAGCACTTCCCCTCGGTTCTTTCTAGTTTCCCCGAAATGCCTCAGAATGATGCTATGTCATGATTTTATTTATTTATTTCTTATATTTATTAATCGCCCATCTGGCCGGTCACCCGGCCACCCGGTCATGATGTAGCAACTTTCCTGGGTTTTCTGGGGAAACTAAAATGGTTGCCACCAGCTTGGAGCAGTGGTGAACTTTGCACCCCCAGTCTTGAAATGCTTCCTGCCCCCCCCCCCCAATAGCCAAAATGTCCTCCTTCGGGGCTTGCAGTTGTGGCTGTGAAATTTTAGAGGCCATTTTGTTCCAGCACTAAATTTTGACCAAAGAATGTTAAGAAAGCTGTTAGAGTTTCTAGCTGGCAGCCTCGGGGTGCTACTAAACAGTACATGTAACTAGGTTAGGGAGATGGGGCACAATTTGTATCAGGCAGGCCTTACCTGGACAAGGTATAAAGTGAGCCTCAGGGTTCTCGTAATTAAAAACAAAGTTATGTTATCGGGACTAATTAGGCAGCTTTGCAGCATGGTCGATGAAACCACACTCTTGGAGATGAGCTTGCTCAGAGGCTTAGAAAGGGCAGCCAGTTAGGAAGAGTGGCTCACTATCCATGCAGATGCAGCTGAATGCAATCTATGCCACATTCAGTCACTGCACTAATGCTGGAGGAGAAAGAGAAAATCAGAGTCATGTGATCCGAGCCCACTTCTTTTGACTGGTCCACAGCAAGCAGCAGTTTTGTTTTGTGTTTTAAACCCAGTTTTCTGAGCGAGAGCAGTCTTTCTGAGCAGTGAGGATTTGGAGTTTCAGCAACAGTACCCGTAAAGGTTCACACAACCCTTTTAAAATTAATCCACTCTCGAGTTTACCAGTCACTGCCCTGCAGGAATTAGTCCAGCGGTTGCCCCTGTAATATCAGATTCTGCTGTGTGTGTGTAGATAGATGGCACAGGGGACCTCTCCTACAGGGCCGGACCTACTGTTAGGAAGAATCAGGCAGCTGCCTCAGGCAGCAGATTGGTAGTTATTTAATTTCTTGTATTTTTACCGCCAGGGATGGGGAAGAAATGCTTGTGCGATTTTCTGCCTCATGTGCCTGGCTTTTATGCACTTTGACTTATTTTAATTTATTTATTTATTTATTTATTTATTATATTTATATCCCGCCTTATTTCCTGCAGGGAACCCAGGGCCAGTAACTTTTTTTTATTATTATTTACGGTATTTATTTATTTAAATCTTTAATTTTTCACATCTTACAGCTACTAATGAATACAACAACAAAAAATACAACATAAACATTGTGCACCCCCCCCCCACCTCTTGGGACCAAGTTATATTTCTCCCCCCCCCAAATTTTTTTTAATGTATATATACAAGATATTATTCTATATTCCAAAAATATAACAAATCTTGACAAGGTTTGTTCCCCTTCCCCTTCCCCAACACATAATCCAAAAATTTACCCCAAATGTTCACAAAGGTGTCTTTCTCCAATTGTCCTTTTTGACACTTAATATTACAAGTTAATTTATCATTTAGCGCGATATCCCATACCTCTTTATAAAATTCAGTAATTGAAAACACATGTTGAACTTTCCAATTCCTAGCCATCATTAATTTTGCTGCTGTTAACAAATTCACAATCAATTCTTTTGTATTTTTTAAACAAACTAACTTTTCTGTAATTGTTATCAATGCTAATTTTGGGCAGACTTCTAATTCCATTCCAATTATTTCTGATATTTCTGCAAATACTTTCTGCCAAAATTCCAGAACATTTTTACAGCTCCACCACATGTGGGCATACGTACCTTTTACATTACATCCTCTCCAACACAATGCGGAGCAATTTTTATCTATCCGATTTATTTAATCTTACTGGAGTTAAATACCATCTCCATACCACTTTATAAAAGTTCTCTTTTATCCTAGTTGACATAACTCTTACAATACGTCTATCCTAAATATTTTTCCAACTTTGTTTCGATATTTCCTCATCAAATTCATTATCCCATAACACTTTAAGAGAATCTTTATGCTCTTCTTCTTTTTGTAACATCGTATATAAAACCTTTGTTGTGCCTCTTGTTGAAACATTACCTTCTATAGCTTCTCTAGCCAAAACTGTCTTTTCAAAATTGGTTAGTTCTCTTTCGCTGTCCATTCTTGTCCTCCACTTCTTTAACCACAGTTCCAAGGCGGCTTACAGAATCCTCCTCCTCTCCATTTTATCCTCACAACAACCCTGTGAGGTAGGTGAGACTGAGAGTCCATTATTTGATGCGCTGCCTCAGGCAGCAAAATGTCTTGGGCCTGCCCTGCTGCCCCACACATAAAACTGGCTAGTTACAGGCGGCTAGGGTTGTATGAGAATTTCATTTCTGATGGAAATCATGCAAATAGGTCCCAGTCACAACCCCAGACGTGAACATGAGCAGCAGTGCTTTTATCTGAGAAATGTCCACAAATTCCTGAACATGGGATCACATTCGAAAAATGCATGGTTTTTTGGGCTGTTTTTTTTTTTTTAATGCACACTTTGAAATGCACTTAAAAAGCACACACACCTCAAACACATTTCCATGCTTTAGTCGATGTGGGGAAAGTGCACACCTGGAAAGATGCACTTGTCCCATTCGAGTGAACCAAAAGAGCATGCCACGAAAGAGAATGGGAGTGAGCTGGACTGAGCTTTGAAAGTGACATTCTGAGAATTTCAGAGAACTCAAATTATATCCCTGGTTTGCCCATCCCTCGTTATGGCACTGCTGTTATTGCTCTTGGGGTCCCATTTGCATTTAACCTGCTCTGCCAGCTTAAGTGTAAAGACAACCCAGAATTTATATATATGTAAGTGGCATACACTCCTCGAACAACCATAACTCTGCTATTATGCCCCCCCCCGGAGATAGAGATGTGGCCAATGTCATTTTCTCGTGCATGAACATTCCCTGCCAGACTGGGGTGGAGTAGTGCCACTTAGGTCTGCTTCTTTGTGCCGGTGACGGGCCGTAACTCAAGGAGCAGATGGGCATGCTTTGCATGCAGAAATTCTCATGCTGGATCCCCAGAACTTCGAGTTAAAAAGGGATCTAAGATAGCCAGGCTGGGAAACACCAAAGACTGGTAGTCACTGTCAGCCAGAGTAGGCTTCACACAATGCATCCTTATTTGATGGAATTCACTGCTATAACAAGATGTGAGGAGGAGGGGCCCCAGTAACTTAAATGGACCTTAATAGACACATTTGTGGTGGATCAGTCTTTTCAATGGCTACTCGTCATGATTACCTCCAGGCAGTAATTAGGTTGGCATGCACAAGGGAGGGAGTCTTCTCAGTGGTGGCCCCATGTGCGTGGAATTCTATTCCAACTAAGATTCATATGGCCCCATCATTACAAGTCTTCCAATGGGCCTATTTGTTCCGAGTAATTTTTCCTTGAAAAGATATGACGTATGCTGTTGCTGCTCGATCAGGCGCTGCATTGTTTTATGTGTTGTAATGATACTACACAGGGCTGATTGTTGTTCTTTCTTGTTATTGCTGTTTCCTGGCTATTGACTCCCGCTGCTCTCTTGTACAATGTTTTATGATGAATGTGTATTTATTAAATGTTCAGGTTTTATATTTTACTGTTGTACAATGCAAGCCACCTTGAGAGGGCTTGTCCCTAGAAGGTGGCCTAAAATGACTTTAAATAAATAAATAATGTTCTTGTGGTCAAATGGACCAATGGTCTGACTCAATATAAGGTAGGGATGTGCCAGCATTGGGGAATATGGCTCTTTTGAGCTTGACAGAATTCCTGCCCACTTCCAATCCAATGATCAGAAGTGGGCCAAGTTGTTGGGGGAAGCTGCGGCCTTCCATCTCTAAGACTGGCCATGATTTGTGCATTTTTTTAAAAAACACTACATGTCTCGAAATGCCTCGGGACTTGGTGCCTTGCCTGACACGTGGGGCAGCCTGTTCATGTCGAGCACATGATAAGCCGCAAAATGAGCTTGGTCTGTTTTCTTACCTGAATCATCAGAAAGCAGAGGAAAATTACAGTGCAGGAAAATTGTCCGGGCAGCTGATTAAGTCTGTGTCAGCGCTTCTTCCCTCCCTGTTGCCATCAGCGTGGCTCCAGCGGGTTGCCGATTCCACTTGCTTTTCTCGTTAATCTCTTTGTCATGGAAATGAGGCATCAGCAGAAGGACACTTAAGGAGGCTTTCAGCCAGCTGTTTCCACGGTTTAGCTAGTTAATGAGTGCGTCTCAGGCCTGATGTTATTCTGAGCCTGCAAAAGCCGCAGCCGGCTCACAACCTCACATGCACAAACGTGAAGAAACCTTACAGCAGGGGCCTCAGGTCCGTGGGACATTTCCTGCCCTCTTGGAGATCCAGGGGGGTCCCCAGATGGCCACACCTCTTCCACTGGCCACACCCCTTTCCCCGACCACTGATGGCTTTGTGGTTTCCTAGCTTTTGCACAGTATTTTCCCCATTTCGGTTAAACTGCTTCTCCGAAGGTTTAGTCAATAGCTGTAAGGGAGCTAAGCTAAAATCGGCTGGCATTTTTGGTCTTTTGTCCCTGTGGCCTCCCTTTTTGCCTTCAGCCTCTCAAACCACTGGAATGCAGACCTCCAAGAGCTTCTCCAAAACTGGATTTGGCCCGCAGGCTGAGAGACGTTCGATACCCCTGCCGGCCGCATAGGTTTGTCACACATCTTTTGTGTAAAATTCAAGATGAACTTGGAAGGTCCCACTCAGAACCAGAAATTTATTGAATAAGTCCACAGACCATTTCACACACCATAGTCACAATAATGTCAAGTTAAAAAGAGACAATGCGTGGGGAAACCTTAAAAGACAATGATTAAAAACGTACAACTATCATTAATGTAGGAGATAAAAATTACATATGCATTTAAAATCCATAAACCCCACTTTATTTAAAAGCTCTAAAAATATCTACTTTAGTTCATTACTTTATCTTTTTCTTTATGCCTTATACTGGCCACCTTAATCGCAAAACAGGGCAACTCTTTGGGTCACGAACTGGGTAGAACCTCGTAATAGAAAGGTCCCACTCATGCTGAATGTGTGTGAGAATTTCAAGGAGAGTGAGCATAATTTCAATTAAGGAGGTGTGACCACTTCTTGCCCCCCCTCCCCCCAACCCAAGAAATGTCATTGGTTTTGTCTAATCTCATTAGACTTACCTCAAAATTCACATGACGTTTCTCCGGAGGAACTTTCAAATTTAGCTTTAACCAAAATCGGGGTGGGTGGGTGATGTAGGGGCATATTGCACTCCCCTATGAAACTCATGGGTATTATCAAAGGTATTTTTGTTTCTCTTGATTTTCCCACCAGATATTTCCCCTGGGGAGAGACCCCCACATTCTCTATGAATTTTGCATTTGGTGACATTTCAGTGGCCCTGAGCAGGAAAGGGAAAACTGAATAATGTTCAAGCTTGCCGAAATTCTCTGAACTTCACTTCGAAGCTCAGACCAGTTCACTCCCATTTTTGCTTGCGGCCTGTTTTTCAGCTCATTTGAATGGGAAAAGTGCATATTTTGAATGGAAAAGTGTGTCTTTCTGTGCACATTTCTCATGATGTGCACACTTCCCCCCCCCTGACTAAATCATATTGTATTTTTTTTTTAAAAAAATGTGCATTTCAAAGTGCACATTTAAAAACAACAACTATGCATTTTTTAATTCAATCACAAGTTTGGGAATATGCAAATATTTTTTGGTAAAAATGCACTCATCTTCGCATTTCCATTTGGGGTTGCGAACAGGGCAAGGTTGGATGACTCACAAACTGAAATGAAATTCTTGTACATCCCTGGCCCAGACACACCTTAATAGAAGCTGCAATCCTAAGCACACTTACTAGGAAGCTCCAATGGATGTGGTGAGACTTACGTAATAAGAAACACACTTAGGATTGAGTTGCATGACCCACTGGAAGCCAGTGGAAGAAGTGAGCCTGTGTGCTACCTTTAGATCAGGGCTCTCCAACCTTGGGTCCCCAGATGTTGCTGGCCTACAGCTCCCAGCATACTCAGCCAGCATGGCTAATGGCAAGGGATTCTGGGAGCTGTAGTCCAGCAACATCTGGGGACCCAAGGTTGTAGAACAGTGATTTAGATAGATGGGATCAATAAGCCCAGCAACATTTCCTGGAAAGCAGGTATGGTCGCACATCTGTATGAAGACTGCCATTGTCTGGAATGTGTGCAGTGACAAGAATTATTCTCCCCTGCTAGTTGTTTTGGTTATGGACAGTGAGATTCTGCCCAGTCTATTAATTCAATCTCACTGGCCCAATTAATTTAGGACAATCATCTGGGTTGAGAGGAAGAAATAATCTATTGTGCATCTGTCTTGTGCTTGTATTCCCCATGTCCTCATTGATTTCTGCGCAATGTTTCAGGCATACCATTCAGTATATTAAGATCCTGCTTTGAGGAAACTTGTGCAATTTTAGTAAAGAGACTTTTGTTAGAAGGCCTTTGGGGCGATTGAGGGAAGCGGTAGAAATGCTGCATGTAGCTAAGGGCAGTAAATCCCGCTGATGGATGAGGTGAGCCATAAGCTCAGACAGAAGATGTTCTGGTTACAAGCCCTGTACAAGAGACACAATCAGAGATCACACATCTTAAGAGGGATTCCTTTCAGGAATGGATAAGTTAGTGAGGCAATGGTCTGGATTTAAACATTAAATGAATGCTAGACGCCAACAGCCAAATATATTGCTGGTTATTTCAAATCAATATGTGAACATCAGGCTTTCCCACCCTTGTGGCTGACTATATCATATGTAGCTTTCTGCTCAATACATTTTGCTGCCTGATGTGGAGCCCAAATGCCTCCCCCTCACTAGGGACAACATTTTAAAAAGTTTTGCTGCACCATCCAGATACCAGTTCCATCCATTCCCTGCCACTGTTCTGCTTGAGCTTGGTCCATTAGCAGGGTCAATGAGTGAAATTCAGGTCAAATACAAAGGAGAAATCCAAGGGACAAGCACAGTCTCAGGATCAGGGCAAAACCAAGTCAGAAACATGGGAAGTGCAGCTGGGATACGCAGGCATCAAGACCTGTGTTGTTCCACCAGTAGATGGACCAGAACTAAAGGCTTATGCAGTCTGGTCTTCCGAGCCCTGCCCAGACCCAGCTGCAAACAGTTAACCCATTTCTCCAGTTTTCATGCTCCTCAGGAGTCCCCTACACTTGAAGAGCCCTCCTACTTCTGAAGACTCCTCTTACTCCTGAGGAGTCTGGTTAATTTGGGCCCTCAAGCATGCCCTTTGCTGACAGGAGTCTCCTGTGCCCACACCTTTCGGGGCTGATGCTGTCTCGGGCTGGGTGGTTGCTTGGCTTTCTCTTCTGACTCCAGGTGTGAGGTAAGGTAATCAGGAACCCTAGCTGCGGGTGCACGGTTGGCTAGTGACTCCTATGTCAGTGGGGCTCTTCATCTGTGTGACCACTTTGGGGGTGTGAGAGGGGCCTAAAGGAATGCTCGAGTTGTGGGGATCTCATGGGATCCTTGGCCCCAGCACCTTCACCAGTGGAGACATCTTGACCTGGGCCTAGGTCAGGCATGGCATCCAGCTGCAATGGTGCTGCTTAAAACAGATCACTTCAGCCTGTTGTATGGCAGGAATGGCCCTGTCTCTACACAGGTGGTTCTCTTTCCCTGTTTCCTTTCCTCACTGATGCCTTTTCCTGGACTTACTCTGTGAAGAAATTATACTGTCCGGCCATTTTTGCATTTTGTTATTAGTTGTAAAATGACTTATTTTCTGTTTAGAAACTGTTCTTTGGTCAGACCAGGAAACTGAAACTTAAAAAGGGAAAAGAAACCTGTGGAAAACAGGAACTTAAACTCGACTGCCTTTCTGATTGGCTAAGAGTTTGGGAGGGGAAGTTAAAGAATATATACACACACACACACACACACACACACATACACATACACATACACATACACATATCTATATGAAGCAGGTAGGAACAGTAGAGAGTTGTTGGAGGGATTCAGTAGAGAAAAAGAGGTAGAAATCAGAAGAGGCCAGGAATGAGAGGGGGTTGCAGAGGACCCAGACCCCAGAGACAAGAGAAGCAGAAAAGAAAGCATGAAGGCTGGAAGCTGTATTGCCAATGGACTAGAATGAGCTGAAATTGCTTTTTTTATAGGGATGTGCACGGAGCTCGATTTGGGGGTGCAAATCCAGTGAACTTGCTGGGTTCGACCCCATGAGCTCTGCTCGCCCTGCTTTTTCCCAGGCTCAACTCATGTCCTTGCGAGCCAAGCCAGGGAAAGTGACTTCCAGTTTCCAGGGCTACATTGTTTACAGTAGAAGATGGCGTAAGATACATTAATGCGATTTTCTATGTAAACAAGGTAGAGCCGGGGACCCGGAAGTCCAGCGAGCACCAGGGATGGGGACTTGGACTCGAGGACTCGACTCGTGAGTCGGACTGAGTCCCCCCTCTGACTCGACTCGGACTCGAGTCCCAATATTTTTAATGGGACTTGAGGCTCGACTTGGGACTTGAGACCAAGGACTCTTCAACATCCCTGGGCTGTGCCAGAAGGAGTGGAAAGGAGTGTGATTGCCGGCAAAGAGCGCATGGAAGCGAGGTGGCTACCAGGAGTGCAGCCCCAACAGTGTGTCAAGATTTATTTTGATTGATGTGTTGCGTACTTGGGAGAGGCAGAAGAAGGACCTGAGATTACTCTGTGTGGCTGCTCTGAGTGTGTTTCTGGTTCCAGCAAGTTCATCACCAGTGGAGCGGGTGCTCAGTGAGGGTGGAATTGTGATGAGATCTCACCGTTCCAGAATGGGGGGCAAACATTTAGAAAAAATCATGTTCCTCAAATACAACATGGATAAGTTTTAGGAAGTACAGCAAGTTTATTTTTGAAAATCATTTTTCTAAAATGCAACCTTTCAGACATTTTGGGTTTGGTTGCCTCTGCCTGCCTGTCTGGGGTTCCCAGCCTCCTCTGCCTGGCTGGTCTCTTCTTGACCAGTTCAACAGTTGAATTGTCCAAAACAAAGGCCTGGCCTCTGCCTGCCTGCTTTGGGGTACCCTGCCTCCTCTGCCTGCCTGGTTATTTTGGGTTTGTCTGCCTGGTCTGTTCTTGCCAAAATCAGTTGCAGAGTTTTGAAATAAAAAGGCACACTTGTGCCTAGAATTTATTTAAACCACACATCTGAAGTAGCCTTATTTTGTTGGGAAAAAACCCATTGATTTTATAGGGACTCGTGGAGTCAGCTTTGGGAGTGACTCGTGACTCGTGACTCGTGAGTCATCATTTTGGACCAAGGACTCGGACTCGAGACTTGGGTCCAAAGACTCGTGACTCGACTCGTGACTCGAGACCAAGGACACATCAACATCCCTGGCGAGCACCTCAACTGGTGCTCATGCTCAGCTGTCGCGCCGCGGGTCAAGTGCTGGGCAGGTTGCCCATCCCTATCATAGGTCTTGGATGAAGTAGGGAAACAGTATAAACTAGATTTCGATGGGTGTGTTTTCCCCATGTTATTGTCATATCCTAACTGCTCTTATTGTTAACTCTTAAAAAGCTGTTAAAAGCTGTTAGTTCTTCTAGATCAGTGTTCTCCAACCTGGGGTCCCCAGATGTTTTTGGCCTACAACTCCCAGCATGCCCCAGCCAGCGTAGCTGGGAGTTGTAGGCCAAAAACATCTGGGGACCCAAGGTTGGAGAACACTGTTCTAGATGTTCACTCTCCCACCTGCCTTAAAAGGGTGCTTTCTGTGCACCATGGAGTTAGGCATGGTACATCAGTGCATGGTATGTGGATGCATGCTACACCAATGCAGGCATAGGGCAGGGCTTGAGGGGCTATATAAGCCTTTGCGCTTCCTCAAAGCAAGCCTTCTCCCCCCCCCCTTCTTGCTTTTCTTGCCCACCCACCCTTGATGTGGCTTGTCTGTGACATTTTTTCTTTTAAATTCCAAAGTAGCTGTCGTACCGTCACGCCAATATGTTCAAAGCCAAGACTCCCTTCAGAACTTTCTAATTGGGATCCACTGAAGTGCCGTTCCATGCTACAACTGGAAACCAAACCCTGCCCAAGCCTGTGGATTGCTGTGCTGCTCTGTTGTTGCTCTGTTTCCCTTTTTTCTATAGTCAGCAGCATGCTGTGTCTGAAGTAGCAGCCTTGCGTTCATTTGAGAGGAAATGACCTCTTGTGTTTCCTCTTATGTAGACATCTGATCTGAACTGAGCAGCAGCAGGGAAAGTGAAAATCACGCATCCTGGTGTGTGTGTAGGATATTGAAACATTCATTAATAAAACATCAGCCAGGTGTAGGACAGTGTGGTAAAACACTATTATTTCCTCCCTTTGAACTGACATAGGAAACTGCTGCAGATCATGGTTTTGCATTTGAAAAGGAGCTGCTTCTTGTAAGCAGGGAGCTATTCCTGGGGGAAAAGAGGAGGAAGAGGAGTGGGGGCGGGGGAGAGAACAACCTTCATTGGTAACAACAACATGTTGAATCATAGATTTCATAGATCATAGAGTTGGAAGGAGCCTACAAGGCTATCGAGTCCAACCCCCTGCTCAATGCAGGAAACTAGAGGAGGGGTCTCCCATCCAAGTCATAACCAGGCTTGACCCTGCTTAGCTTTCCACACTCAGACAAGCTGAGCCAGCGTAAGCCACAGGCCTGTATCCAAAACAGACACTATGGGCCGGTTTGCACGACCCAGGCTGCGAGTGGGGGAGGCGGGGGAGGCGCTAGGGGGCAGCGGCCCGGGATGCCCAGAGGGGCCGTTTGCCCCTATAGGCCGGAGCGGCCGCAGCTCTGGCTGCTCTGGGCAGCCACCTCTGCGCAGTCCCCGCGGGACGGCCGCCCACTGTTCGCACGGCAGGGTGACCACATGCGGTAGGGGCTTACCCCTCTACCGCCCATGGTCACTTTGTGTGCGTCCAGACTTCTGCTCCCACGTGGTTCCCGTGTCGTGCGAACACGCCCTCTATGTGTGGCTACAATACACAAAAGGTCTCTCTTCCTTTCAGGACGATTGTATCAAAAACGTTACAGATAAAGAACAACCATAACAATAACAAGTAAAAGAAGAGTTGTTCTGGATTTTGTTTACCAGCAAAGAGCAAGAGAGAATCCCGCCACCTCCTCTCTGTTTCTCTGCTCCTGAGTTTCCCAGGAGCATCTCATTGGCACTGACGGGTCCAAATCGGCCAGAGGCTGTGTTACCTTTGAACATTATAAGGATCATGCTAGCAAGTTTCCATAATGCTCAGATTGTGTACATAGTTAGCAGCTAATAAATTAGGGCTACAACATTTGCAATGAAGTCCTATGCATGTCTGCTTCAGAGTAAGCCTCACTGAGTGCAGTGGGGCTTACTCCTAGGGAAGTCAGTTTAGGAATGCAACCTTAATGGATGACTCGGTTGATTGAAAAGTTTTAGTTGACTAAAAAAGTGTCACAATTTAACAGGTAGCAGATTTTGAATAAAGACACACACACACACACACACACACACCTTCAGTCTGGATCTTTCTTTTTAAGACGTTTCTTTTCTTTTAGCACTATTATAAATGAGATATTCTTCTTCCCTTCACATGCAGGAGAAAGGCCTCTCTTAACATAATGCCTGCTAAAAACAAAATAAGTATGTGTCTTGCTTTGGAAAAGTGTTCCCCAGATGCAAGTTTGACTGATAGATCTATCAATTAATCAACTATAACAAAAGCAGCAAGAAAATGACTCCCCTCTCTCATCCCAAATTATACTGCTGAAATGAAGGAGACTTGGTTAACCAGGAGTTGTGTTTTTATATGGAAGGACTGTCAGCTTCAGGGCCGGTGCTACCATTAGGCCAACTAGGCAGCTGCCTAGGGCGCAGGGCTAAAGGGGGTGCCAGAAACACCTTGAAAAAAAAATACAGCGCTCAAGTGGGAAGGGGGGGCGCTAAATATCTGATCTTGCCTAGGGCACCAAACTGCCTTGCACCGGTCCTGGTCAGCTTCATTCAGTTTTGATAATCAAAACAAATGCCCGGGGTCAGAATTCTTTAATTTTGAGTGCATTTCTTTTGCACCAGGTTCTGGTTAGTGTATTTCAGGGTTCTAACACAAACTCACACAAAGTAGATTCGACAAGCCTGAAGTCTGCTCCAGTTTAGACAAAATAATGCCTGAAGTGATTAGATTTCTTATCTTGAACTTGCCAGTCATATCCAGTATTGTGCTTGCAAGGCACTGGAAGTTACATACTGTTCTAGATAGGAAGGAAGGGTTAATGAAGCACTGCTAGATCAGACCAAAAGCGCCATCTGATCTAGCAGCCTGGTTCTACAGTGGCCAGCCAGGAACTTCCAGCCAGAGCATGAAGGCAACAACAGCCTTCGTGGTTGCTTGTCCTCATCATCTGGTATTCAGAGGTATGCTGCCATTGAATATGGAGGCTCTATTCAGTGATCTTGGCTAGCTGCTGTTGATGGTGCAAGAGTTCTCCCAAGCCTAGCTCAGAATTGAACCCTGAGGGTTTGGCAAAGCAATCCACAATGAGAGGTGATTCTTACAACCCCAAAATTTCCTCTGAGTGCCATGTCCTCCCAGCCCAACCATCCCCACCACGCCCCAGTGCTTAAACACACTCCTTTCCTCCCCTCCCCTACATCTTAAAGCTAGGAGCAGAGGCAAAAAGGGGGTGTTCGTGTTTTCCCCCCGTGGAGGCTCATGTGTTTTTTTCCCAGTGGAGGGTTAATGAAGTGTTGGAAATTTTGGACATGGACCAACTCATGGTCTTTGTCCAAAGGAGAAATGGTTGGCACTCCCCTGTACTGACAGTGAAAAGATGGACCTCCCTGGTCATTAATTGGGATAATTACTTCTACTTGTAATAACTGCTAGAAAGAACTTTTTTTTTGTTATTACCTTAAACACACAAACATATGTGATCTGTCATGACACTGCCATTTCTAAAATTGGTGTTTGCATTGGTCTGTAGTATTCAATGGACACAGTCCAAATTTTTAGGGACAGGAGAATTAGTGATTTTCGAGCTTGCCTAAATTCTCTGAAAATCATGTCAAAGCTTGATTTGGCTCACTCCTTTCCTGTTCTTCTCACTTTTTATCTGTTTTTTTTTGGGGGGGGCTCATTTAAATGTGTAAAGCATGCATTTCTGTTTGTATTCTTCAAAATTACACACTTTCCCTGCATTGAGTAAAGCATGGGAATGCATTTTTAAAAGTGCGTATTTCAAATGGCACATTAAAAAAAACAACACATTTTTTTCAAACATGATCACACATTCAGGAATTTGGGGACATTTCTTGTGGGAAAGCACTACTGCTTTCATTGTTATTTGGGACTGCAAATGGGACAGCATGAACTTTAAAGTGAAAGGATCCATGGTTTTCTTGTCACTTTTCCAAAGAAAGTGGTATTATAGTTTGAGGGTTTCGGGTTCTCCTTAAAGCAAAGTCTCACCCACAGATCAGATCGGCATGAGGAGGCATATTACCAACTTTTTCTTCCCCCCCCGCCAAGAACATTCACTATCATTTCTTCCAGATAAATCTTTGCATTTATCTGGAAGAATAAATATTTCTTCCAGATAAATGCAAAGATCAGGATACGGGGATCAGGATACGGGGCCTTCTTTCCAATTATGCTAAAGGAATTGATCTTTGGCAGTTTCCCCCCTCCCAAATATCTTCCTGTTCTCTTTGAAATAACGAACCTTTGAGTTGGTGATGCATTCATTGGCATCTTGCATACACGGCGGCAGGCTTTCTTCAGAGCCACTGAAACAAGAATCAGATGGGCAGCAGACTTTTCCATTGACAACTTAAATAGGAGTTGCTCAGTTGAAATTGCAAGAAACCTGTGGTGATGACTGTGGCTGAGACATTCTGTTGACATGGTAATGGTTTCTGGACCAGCAGCACGCCAATTCTGGCACTCACACAGAACATTTCTCCCGATCCATAGTGTTTGAGACACCTGTATCGACAACATGCCAGGCTGAACACCTTCAATCCCAATACAGGTTGAAAATATATAGATATTTTCTGTGAGGTTGGAATTAGAGACTGGTAAATTAGTTCATAAAACAGAAGATGCTCCCTGGACCATAGCACCAGTGCCAGAATGAAAGGATCAGGATACGGGGCCTTCTTTCCAATTTCCTCAGCCTTAGAAACACTCCAGGCTTTACTGAATTCAGTATCTGAAGAATCATCACAGTGTGCCATTGAGTTAAAAGAAAGAGCCATACGTCCAGGTCTTGGCAGTGGTTAAAATGAGAAGTGATGGGGCCGAAGGATACCTGGAAGCTGCAAACACTGGTCTGGAAGCTCACTTTCCCCCTAATCCCAGGTGTGTAGAGGTTTGCTCTGGTTGCTTATTAGTGAAAGAAAGACTCTGTGTACATGCTCAGATATACTCACCTCCAGAAGTAATATTTTATGCAGGCATATGCTGTGTGTGTGTGTGTGTGTGTGTGTGTGTGTGTGTGTGCACGTGCATGCATGCGTGCGCGTGTGTGTGTATACCTCTGGGGGGGTACCTTCCCCACCAGGGGTAGCATTCTGAGCATTTTTAGCTAAATGTGAAAAGAATCACCCCATGTCCTGTTCTGTGCTCCATTGGGGCTCACAGGGGAAGCTGGTAGCAAGATCAAGGCAGGAAGGCAGGTCAAGGCAAAAAGAAAGTAGGACCTTGGATAGTACCAAGTGGGTTCTGTGGTCTGGAACTCTCTCTCCTACTAGGGCAACAACAGAATAATCTCAGCAGGGAGCTCAAGCCAACTGAAGCCTTAAGTAGGCTGACCAGAGCTGAAGTCCGTGGAGGCTGGGGACTCCTATTTTGGTGGGCTTCCTAATCCATTGCAGCTTTTATTTTTGGAGATTTATGGGAGCTGTCCATGGTGCTCCATGGTGGCGAACCTATTTTCGGGATGGAGTTCAGCACCCTGGAGAGCTCCTATGACGCTCCAAATAAAAGCTGTGATGGATGAGGATGAGCCCCACCGAAATAGGAGTCACCAGCCTCCCCTGGCTGTAGTGTGGTCAGCTCTGCCCCTCCTGGAGGAGCTGCCTGGGTTGTTAAAGGGCCCTCGCTTGATTTTGTAGCCTGAAACTTCTGCGAGGCTAGGGAGGTGGAGGTTCTGCCAGGGACTCATCCTCTTGAGCCAGAGGATGATGGCACGGCTGGACCCTCGGGCTGGGGAGGCCCTGAATAAGGGACACTGACTGCCCTGAGAAGTAGCTTGCATCTACTATTCTCACCGATATCCTCTTCTGCACAGTGGAAGGCCCAAGGGCTGGGGGTTGTGACCCCCTTTCAGACCTTACCACTCAATGCAGAAAGGCAGGGGTGGTGCTAGCAGGGTCGGAAACATTGGGATCAGGGCTGGTGCATGTCCTCGCCTCACGGTCTTCCCAAACATGTTCTTCGAATGCCTCTATAGGGTTTATCCAGGAGTAGAATCACCGTTCCACATATATTGAGTACTGATGAGCGAGAGGGGGGGGCAAAGTCCACTTCCCTACCACACTTTCAACCATCCTAGCTCTGTGTTCAAAGCATCATTTACAAGTGTATTTAAGGGCAGTTAATCCCAGTTAATTGGCGTGGAAAGACAAATACGCTCCCCATGACAGAAAGCAAGCGAGTGCTAGCAAATACCTAGAGACTTTATACAGTAATACCTTGGATTGCAAGTAACTTGGTTTGAGAGCATTTTGCAAGAGAAGCACATTTTTAAATATTTATTTATTTATTTTTTTACTTGATATACAAGCAACGTCTTGCAATACAAGTACTGTAGTACGGCTTACATTAAAAAATCTCTGTACAAATTTTTTGGGGGGACTTCGTTTTGCTATAAGAGTGTTTTGGATTACAAGCATGTTTCCGGAATGAATTATGCTCTCAGTCCAAGGCATGACTGTACTCTGAATCCAAATGCTTCCATGGGTTTTACTCAGAATGTCCATGGTTTTGTTTTCTTGTGCTAATGGATGTACGGAATATGATTTGCTTTTAGTACCCTGCTTGTCACATTTGATTTCGTAAAATGGAAATTTAAGCATTTGTCTCTTTTCTCCTCTTGTCATACTATTGTTGACATGGATTGAAATATTTATGCTCTGTAGTCTTTACAGTAAATCATTGATATTGTTGTACTATATGCTTTGTGAGGTATGGGATATCCATTTAAAACCACTCTCCAGTATCCTTGTTTTTCCCCCACCCCAATTTTACTGGTCTGCAATTCAAGCAGCCATTTTCCCTAGCGTTGCCAACAATGTTTTCACCTAAAGCAACATCTGAAGTGAATTTGAAGGGGGGGGGGCGGAATCTGAGGAACTCTGAGGGAAAGCAAAAGACTTTGCTTGTTACACTGTGTAACTCACACTTTGCGTCCTTTTCATGGCACCTCCCACATCAACTGCCTGAGGCAGCCACCCTCCTCTGCCTCAAGGTAGAGATGGCCCCAATGGCATACTTTCTCTTATAGCAAGGGTGGACAAATTGATGCCCTCCGGATGTGTTGGCCTACAGATCCCAGTAGCCCTAGCCAGCATAGCTGATGGTGAGGGATGATGGAAGTTGTAGGCCAAAGCAACTGGGAGGCTACAAGTTGCCCACCCCTGTCTTATAGAAATCAATGGGAACCACTGAGGACTTAGACAACCACTAACAGCATAGCACTGCTCTCCGTTCCATTTCTTGGTGCTAACAGAATGGGATGGAGTTATGGCTGAAAGACAAGCAAGGTTGGGAACTGGCTTTTAAATCACCATGAGACGCACCACTTGTGATCCCCTCCCAGCAGCTTCATGGCCTAGATGTGTTTTAGTATTCTTATAGAGACATCTGGACAACAAAATATAAATAAATAAATATAACTGACCAACAACATCTTAGAAACAAGTACTCTCCCACTGGGGATCTTCTGCTCTGCATGCAAAACATGTACTCTCCCACTGAGTTAGCACTGGAGGTGCCAATGTAGAGGCATCCTGGCGTATGCCAGGAAGAAGGAAGTAGGGGTGGTGAGTGGTCAAGTAAAAGACTCACGAATGGAGGAGAATCCTGGATTATTGGCACTGGATTATGGGTCGAGGAGCCGTGGAAGGAGAAACATGGACGGTGGCTCGTCAAGTTCCCTAAATGAACCTCAGCTTAGCAGGGTTCTTTAATGGCCATGATAGCAGCCATAACATTGTCTGGGGGATAGTGCCTCAATAGCGGTCAAGGCCGCAGTTTCAAGAGACTTGGCCACCTCAAGGACTTGTTGTAGTGGGGTGAGCCCCTCCCAGCAAAGTGGGTAGCGGTTCAGGGGCTCGGCAAGCAAGAGCCTGTGGCACAAGTTGTGCCATCTGAGGCTACCTTCCTCTTCCCAGCAGACTCTCCATATAATTACTGAGACTATTATTTAGCAGCATTAAAAATAGTAGCAGCTGCAATATCTGCCCAGTGCTTCTGGACTGAAATTGGATGAACGCATCACTATACCACTTCATGGCATCTAGCCAGGTAGGAATCCATTCCAAATTAGCCACTTTAATTGCCTGGTAGGAAAGAAGATTTGCCGAGGCGCTGAGAATTGTCCTGAATGACAGGGGGATCCTACTTTTATTACAGCCACATCACTCAAGCTGTTGTAAAGTCAAGTCATGTGTCAGCCATGCCATCACACGCCTCAATTTCGAAGGCAGAGTATCTTGGTCATTTCAAATTGCATCGGGATGAAACCTGAAAGCATACGGTGTCAGCCTGGGTGAAACTTCCTTTGATCAGTCAAAATTGGGTTAAATTTCATCCAATGAAAGTTTAAGTATGAAGTGGGACACAGTTTGGTCCTTCACATATCCCGCTCTTGGCTCTCCCCTCCGCAGCAACTTAGCAATTTTCTAAGTGAACCAGTGACGCAACGTCAACAGAGATGGAGGAGCAAGGGTGTAGAACTACTCCAAAGTGCTCTGCTGGAAGAAACTAGAGTTGAATCTTATGTGCTCCCATTTTGAGTTTTCAGGTAGACAGTAGCAGTGTCAGTAGAATCAAATTCATAGGATTCATAGGATCATAGAGTTGGAAGGGCCTACAAGGCCATCGAGTCCAACCCCCCTGCTCAATGCAGGAAACTAGAGGAGGGGTCTCCCATCCAAGTCATAACCAGGCCTGACCCTGCTTAGCTTTCCACGCTCAGACAAGCTGAGCCAGACATTGTTTCCTCTCATGCTGCTGTTACTATGGTGTCTTTTCTTGTGATCTTTCTGGAGGCATCTGGCATTATAACGCTAGAAAAATGATGTTGAACTAGTCAGACACAGGGCCAGATCAAGCAAAGCAAAGCAAAGCAAAGCAAAGCAAAGTAATCATTCCTTCCTTCTGCTACTTCTCTGCCTCTGCCTCTGCCTCTGTTTCTCTCTCTCTCTTACACACACACACACACACACACTGAGCCCAATGGTGAAAACAGGCTTCTTAAGCAGAGTGGAACAGCTTTGAACTGGTATTCCTTCCATAAACCTTTTTAATTGGCCAGGAGCACTCTCTTAAATATGCCATCTATATGCCAAATCAGGTTGACAAGGGTATGGAGAGAAACATTATCTGTGGCTCTTCCCTGGAAATCTCTTTGGCTGAATGTAAGGAAGATGCAGAGGGAAAGACAGCAGTTCCTGGAAACAAATCCCCTAGGATGTTTTGGATGTGTGTTCAAACCGCTTCCACCACACTTTAAAATGTCTGCCTGTCTTTACCCTGAGTGACCAGAGGGGGGCTGAATCCCATCCGTGAGTGCCAAGTAGACATGACATGACAGCATCTGATATGTGTATTTAAAATTGAATCTGCCCCAACCCACATGCCTCTTGCTCTTTCAATCAGACCCCTTCCTTCTGCTTTCTATGCGATTTGGGCCAACATGGGTAACTATAGCTGACCTGAAGCTTTTGCCAACCCCTTTGGTTGGAAGGAGGTGGGATAAAAAAATGAGCAGAAAAATCTGATTTTTTTGCAGTAGGAGTGAGGAAGAAATTCTTAAAACTTTGGGGGTTTGGGGAGGGGCTGGCCAGGAGACAAGTCAAGTGGCAGTGTTTGGTTGTTTGGTTGTTTGGTTGTTTTTCCTTTGCCTTCTCAAGTCAGTTGCTCCACTACCACACGTGGCGATGGAGATGCAATTGGCAGTCCAGTGGGTCATCGCATTCCCTCACAATGCATTTCTTTCAATGAAGCTGTGTCATTTATTTATTTATTTATTTATTGTATTTTTAAATCGTCCATTTAGCCGGTACCCGACCACTCTGTCATTGCAGTGGCACTGTGCAGGAGAAAAGATGGCAGGATGAAAAATGGATGATCATGTTGAGTTTGGCCATCAGCCTGTGTATGAAGAAAACTCACCTTGTAGCCAATCTGACAGCATGATGGATCCAAAACAGCTGCTGCTTTATGGCCATAAATTTATGTGGTTTGCACATACTGCTAAGCCATGGTGTGGTTTGTTGAATTCTGGCTTGTCGTTGTGTCTGAACTCTTCCCTGCCAACGAACTATGGTTTGTTAACCAGCTGCAAACCACAAGTAGAAGCCCTGGGTTTGTTGTTGGCTTATGAAGTCTGGCTTGTTTAAACCTTGGCCTGTTGTGATGTTTGAACCCAGAACTTTGGTTTATCTCTGACTTGTTTGCACTGCTCTCTGACCTGAAACGGGGGCGCCCAGCAAGAGCTGCTTGGCAATGAAACCACTCTGAAGGCAAACAAAGTGGGTGGAAGAGAAACAAACCAGAAATGGGGAAAACAGGGTGTGGTGTGTTTGCTGCTAGACAATTCGTGGCTAAAGCAATAAATCATGGGCCCACATAAACCTTGGCTTAGAGTTACATGCCTTACAGTAGCTGCACTGAGCTTGCTGCATGATCAAGGAACAATTTGGTTCAGGTAAATAACTTCCTGCTTCTCTCTCTCTCTCTCTCTCTCACACACACACACACACACACACACACAGAGAGAGAGAGAGAGAATAGATGCCCAGAGAGTGTGCTTAGCTTCATGTAATTGGTTTGGGATGTATGAGGGAAGACATTTGGCAATTAAAACTGTGGAAAAGGAGCAGAGATGTGTAAAGCTGGGAAAGAGAGAACTCTGGGCTCCTTTAGAGAGGATTTATTGTGGATGGGTCCAACCCTGGCAAAGCAGCTGTAATCTGAAGTCAGAAGATGGCAGTAGAGTTTGGTGTAAAGACTTCAAGCAGGGCAGCTGAATGGAGAATGAGGTCAAGAACTTGTTGCTACCCAAGGTTGCTTCTTTCTTGGGCATATCAGTGAGGTGGCCAAAAAGAGGAGCAGGGGAGATGGCAGCCTGCCATGACATCATCACGTCTCAGCACGTTGTATCGAAAGGATACGGGGATTCTGAAGTTGTCATCCACTGAAGAGAGTTTACCTGTTTTGGTAAAATAGCTTAAACTGGAGAGTTCATTTGGGTGTAGAGCTCTCATCTGCCCCAGCTCACTACACAACTGAACCTGTCCTGCACCACCTGGGGTTCCATTTTCTGCTCTGGGTGATCACTCTGGCGAGGAGAAACAACGTGGGGCAGGCAACTTGGTCACCCCGGGGACTTGAGAGTTAATTTCAGGACCACGGACAGCAGTCTTGGGGCTAGAGGACTAAAAAAGTTATTTCAGCACTGAGAGCAACTGCCAGGGATTTGGCCTAGAGATGGGGGTTGTAGATTTCTAGTCAGGAGGAGAGTGTTTCTGGAAGCCCCTTCTACTCAGGGCCGGATTAAGAGCATTATGGGCCTGGTGCTGAGGATTTTGGTGGGCCTTTTTATGGAAATAAATAAAATGAAGACGCAATTTTATATTAAAACAAATTAAATATTTTAATTACCATTAAAGTGCCAAAACTCAAAAACTCCTGCAGCTCATCAGTAAGGGTCTTCCCAATTTCCTCCAAATTTATTTATTAAAAAAGAAAAAGCAGCCACAACAAAAAGCCAGGAAGCTTTGCTTGACCAAGAATAATTGTGTTGTTCTTGTTGCTTTGTTTCATTTTTGTTTTTGTTTTTTTTGTTAAACTAGCATTTGAACAATTGAGCTGCGAATCAGAAAGATCTTTTGCTCGAGGCTGGAGAGAGAGGTCCCTTCTAAATCTGAATATTACAGACCCTAGCAAGCCCCCATGTGCTTCAAAGAAATGTAGTAACAGTGATTGAAATGCAAAAACCTACCATGCTAATTTGAGAACAACAGTTCTTGCTAGGTCTTGCCTCAAGCCTGTAATACAGATGTGCTTAGAACACCTTTCTAATCTTGAAAAAATCATTAATTATGCTGAATGATAACGATCAGAGCTAACTCAAATCGTGCCGCGTGTCCCTATATTGTGGGCCTATTGTCTGCTTTGGGCCTGGAGCGGCCGCTCCAATCGCCCCTATGTTAATCCGGCCCTGCTTCTACTCAGGTGATGTACACAACTGTTAAAGGTCATCCATCGGCCAGAGAACCAAGGGCATGCACCCCATGCCTCCCAGGAGCAACATCACAGCAAGGGGGAGACCAGCCTGGCCCCATACATCAGCCGAAGAGGGAGCAGCTGCAGGGAGCTTGTTTTGCCCTTCCCTACCAGAAAAAAACTATACACACACACACACCTTATAACTAAGAACTGGTGCCTGAGTTCTGTTTTCTTCCTCTTCCCTCCCAATCCCTTTTCCTTTTGTGTCATGCCTTATAGATTGTAAGCCTGAGGGCAGGGACTGTCTAATATTAATCTTTGTAAGCCACTCTGGGAGCTTTTTCTGGCTGAACAGCTGGGTAAAAATGCTGTAAATAAATACATAAACAAATGGCCTACAATCTTTTGATAGGCATTGGCTACTCCTGGGGATTGACATTGGAAGGACAAGGAGCCAGCTGGGGGATTGGTCTGTTGTGATGTATTATCAGCAACAGTGAGCTGGTTTATACATGTTTTGGGAACATTGGCTGTGGCAGACTCAAGGTTGGGAAACAAGTTCTCTGGGAACTTGGCAAATCAACAGTCACGTGTTTGTTTTTCTCTGACGTAATGAACTGCTCCAGACAGAAGCCATTTTAAGGGGAAGGATTTTGTACTTGTGTTCTTCTTCTTTTGTTCTTGCAACTGCAACAAGGTAACGCTTTACATTGGTGGGGTGAAGTTCCACTTCTCTCCACTGAGCTAATGCTTGCTATGCATTTATACTCGGCACATGGACTGTAACTAGGGAATGTATACTCTGTAGTGCTTACTTTGAATAAGTAAATAAACGGGTAGAATAGACCTGTTGGTGTCACAGAGTGTTTCCTGAGTCCTGAATGAATCTGCAATTGGAGAAGCTGAGTCATTACAGGGTCTGCTGCTGCTGTGTGGGAGATTGAATACTCTGCTATTGTGTGTGGAATGCCAGGCTACGCTATCACACGGATTATAAATATCTTTCAACACCAACATGGTCCTCAGGGTGTCCCTGTTTGCTAGAGGAGACCAAGGTCTACTGCTCAGAATCCGGCAGCAGTGTCTGCGGGTCATGCAGCTAGGATATGAGATCTGAGGCAGTGGGCCCCAGTTCAGAAGGACCAGGGACTGGTTCTGGCACCTCTTCAGTGTCACTGTTGCTGGAGGCTTCAGCCCCTGGGGTCTCCTGGTCCTAGGTCATAACAGAATCATGACTTGCACTTGCCATGAAAGCAACAGGTATTCAGTAATGATGTTTGACCACCACATGAAGATTCTCACTTCTGTGCCACTTCTGCATTCACACCTGTGCCACTAAATGGGTACTAGTTGCTGGGGAACATGGGTGGGAGGGTGCTGTTGCACTCATGTCCTGCTTGTGGGTTTCCTTAGGGCAGCTGGGCAGCCACTGTGTGAACAGAGGGGCTGGATGAGATGGTCCTTTGGTCTGATCCAGCATGGCTCTTCTTATGTTCTTAATTGAATATGATCATGAAGTCATAACCACAGAGGTTTAAGGGGGTGGAGCAATTCAGGCTGAATAAGACTGATATTCCATCCATCAGAGCTTCTGGAAAGGAAATATTCTTGAGCAAAATACCATTCCTCATTCACTTCTGTGGGGAAATAATGGACTATATGTTGGGGCCTTTGCTAGAGTGAGGTCAAGATCTTCCGTTTGCTCCTGACACTGGAGCAACCCGCAATGTGCCGTATAAGAGGCAAGCTCTCCTTCTACCCTTCAACTTTTCATACTGATGGGATTTTGCTAGTATGAATAGACAGATCTATTACTACTGGGAAAGGCTGCGGGACTCATTTGATGGCCAATTCATACATAATGATTTCTACCAGATTTTTTTTAGCATATTCCACTCCCACCCCTCCTGCTTTCTATCACTAGGTACTTCCCTGGCTGACAATTGAGGGTGAACTGCATATGATTAGACAATCACACTGTCCCCTTGGTCCATTGTCTTCTCTTAGTCTGTGATCAGACATGCTATCTGCCCTCCAAGCAATCAAGGTTAAGGGTTAGAATCATCGCTTATCAATCAAGCCCTCATTTCCAACGTTCTCCCATGCACTGAATACTGCAGCTTATTAAAGGCATTGTGACTTCATTCCAGAAACACATCTGGGGGAAAAAAAAGTTCTGGGCATAGCAGTTCCGGTCATAGGACGTCCCCAAGCAGACTACAGTGCTCACAGAGTTCTATCTCTGTGAAATCTGATACAAACGGACCTCGTATCAGATTAATGTAAGGACTGGAACTTGGCTTACATACTTTCTGAATGTTTTGATGCAGGTCTCATCTCAAAGACAGTATCAAAAGACATTCAAAAAGGTGTACTATTTTGAGAGAAAACACATTTCTAAAAATACAGATTTAAGTATGTATTTAGATACAAATTTTTCATGCAGATTGAAAAATAAATTGATCAATCACAGATTAATGCAGAAATGGGACAGGGCAGAACTTTGGGCGAATCCATGCAAAAGCACCACAAGCTGGAAACAGACTTGCAGATATATGCAAATTTGATTTGATGTTGCCTTCCTATATTTCAGGGGTTTGGAACTGTTTCAGCCTGAGGGCCACATTCAATTTCAGACAGACTCCAGGGGCAGGTGGGGTGAATCCCAGTGGTGGATGTGGCTGGAGGCAAGGGGGTGGGGACAGAGACAAAGAGGGCATGGCCAAAGACAAATGGGGTGGGGCCAAAAATGCCAGCATAATTTAGCTTAAAGCTCTTGCTGCTGGCAAATAAGCCTTTAGGAGAATGAGGAAGAAGCCACACAGAAGCTGGGAAACCACAAAATGATAGGCAGTTGGGGGGGTGGAAGCAGGAACCCCACCTGGTGGTGTGGAGAAGTGGGAGTGGCCATCTGGAGAACTGCAGAGGTAACCCAGGCAGGCCGGATTTGGCCCCAAGGCTTACGGTTCAACACCCCTGCTATATCAGTTCACAATTCTGTTTCCTTGAAGGACATTTACCACAAGCTGTTCTAGGGATAAGATGGACCTCTTATACTGAGAGTGCTGACTCATTTGGTTTAGCCAACTTTGGGACTAGGCAGAGGGAAGGTTCGGTTTAATGAAACAGCACACAAGCAACAGGCCCCTAGACTTGCCACTCACCATCGAGATCCCTGTGAGTGCCCATCAAAACCTATTTACCTAAAGTGCCTGCACATCCCTGCCAGAATCCAATCAACGCATTTAACTGGCTCCACTTCTAATGAATTCCACCCAGTGCAGAGTAGGCAAAAAGGCCTGTACACAGGGCCAATTCGTGACTGGGTGAAAAAAAATCCTATTCAGCCCTCTGAAGGGAGAGACTAGCTAATCCTGCCCTGGTGATGGAGGATGGGTGGCAGCTGGAAGTGAAAGAGGCCAAGGTTGGGGCAGAGCCTGAATGCACAGCCGGCGTGCGTGGGCATGCACCATCACATTCTCCTCCTCCCTGACCACAAAAGCCACTCACCTGCAAGCGGTTCCAGCCTGGCGCGGAGCAGGCATCTCATTTCAAAGTGACCTGAAAAAAATGGCAACAGGGACGGAATTTTCAGTGAAAATGTTTGCCAAAATTGCATAGACACCCCTGCACCTCTGCTGCCCCAGTGTCAACACATGCCTGTTACAGTCCAGGTGTGTGTTATATTTGTTGCTGAATGGGGTACAAAAATGAATTAAATCAAGAAGCTCACATCACAAAGTCGGCTTTGTTTCAGACTGCTGGAAGGTCTGATTTGATTTGACAGGTCAGCTTTTCCCGGCAGTTTACAAGATGTCAAGAAATCTATCGAAGAATATCAGGTAAGCTCTTTTTGCGAGCTATAAAATTCCACCTCAGCCACACAGCCAAGGCAGGATGGTCTGTGCAATATGAAGATGCTACTCTAGTTTTCCATCATGTCTGACAAAAGAAACAAAGTTATCATTCTACAGCAAGCATGGCCTGCAAGATGTGAGCAGGTTACTGGGCATGTAGGGAGTGGAGACTCAATCATTTCTCTTTGTTTTTAAGTGTAGATCTCATGAGCCATTCATCTCCAGTGAAATTATATCAGGAAATATTAGTGGAGGACTTGAAAAGGCCTTGGCCTGACACTCTGAAGAGGTCAAAGGAGACAATGCTTAGGTAAATGGAATAATGGTCTGACTTTGTATAAGGCAGATTCCCCTAGGAATTAAAGGCCAGTGAAAGAGACTCATACCTGGGAATTCAACATTCAAGTACTAGCCAACTGATAAGGCCTAAGAGAAAGTTACTGCTTTAGTGTCAGGCAGTTAAGGAGCCAGTGTGGCGTAGTGGTGAGAGTTTTGGACTGGGACTCGGGAGATCCGGGTTCTAGTCCCCACTCAACCATGAAGCTCACTGGGTGACTTTGGCCAGTCACTGACTCTCAGCCTAACTTACCTCGCAGGGTTGTTGTGAGGATAAAATGGAGATGAGGAGTAGCTGCCTTGTAAGAGGAAAAAAGGTGGGATATAAATGTAATAATAAATAAAAATGGAGCCACCCCTGATTTTCACCTTAATAAAATCCAAGGTGAATTTGTAAGGCTCAGCTGAGAGGAAAAATATTCAGGAATGTTGTAGGTAGGTAAAAAAAAAAGTGGGGGGAGGTTGCATCCAATGGTGTTATTCCACTAGTGTAAAGTTTCTACCATTTCCAGAAACCCAGTTTCCATCCTTGTTCAAGTTTCAAATCCAATACTTCAGTGCAGGCGTGTGGCTCACGCTGGCTCAGCTTGTCCGAGCATGGAAAGCTAAGCAGGGTCAGGCCTAGTTATGACTTGGATGGGAGACCCCCTCCTCTAGTTTCCTGCATTGAGCAGGGGGTTGGACTCGATGGCCTTGTAGGCCCCTTCCAACTCTATGATCTATGAAATCTCTGCTGCTTATGCAAACCATTCCGCAATTTGTTGCACAATCCATTTCACAAGTACTAGCCCAATTTGCACGTGCTATGATGCCAGCAGTTTCATAACGCATTACAACAATGTCATTGAGCTGGATTTCGCTTGCTGTGCTGAATGTTCTAAGAGAAAATTACTGCTTTAGTGTCAGGCAGTTAAGGAGCCAGTGTGGCGTAGTGGTGAGAGTTTTGGACTGGGACAACTCCCCTAATACAAATTAATTACTAATATACATTAATTGCTTTCCCCTAATACACATTAATAAATACACATTAATAACATTTTCTTTAGGAGGGGGCATGCATTTTTTTAATCTAGACGTGGAAATAAGGCTGGGCGCGCTGCCCGAGCCTTATATCACCCCCCTCCCCGCCTCGTTTTTTCGAGCAGCGCACAGCGCCGCTCGAACGAGCCACTTACCCCATTCTCCGCGTTCGGGACCCAGAAATGACTCCTGCGCAGGCGCAGAACGGTCCCATCGCGTAATTCTGTTTGCGCAACCCTAGCCCGGAGTACTCCATTGCAAAATTCAGGGAAGTGCAAATTTAGCTGGATAACTGAGTTTTGGTTTGCGCATTGGTCTAAGAGTGCAAAATTATTTATTTATTTATTTATACCCCACCTTTTTTCCTGCAAAGAGCCCAAGGCGGCTTACACAATCTTCCTCCTCCTCCTCCTCCTCTCCATTTTATCCTCACAACAACCCTGTGAGGTAGGTTAGGCTGAGAGTCAGTGACTGGCCCAAAGTCACCCAGTGAGTTTCATGGCCGAGCGGGGACTAGAACTCAGATCTCCCGAGTCCCCAGTCCAACACTCTAACCACTACGCCACACTGGCTAGGTAAGTTACCATTAAAATACAAAGCAAGTGAATTTCTTCTCCAAGCTTGGTCCAGTGCTGTCTAATCCGACTGCCAGTGGAGTTTCAAAGAAGGATTTTTCACATCATCTGTTACCTGATGTGTTTTTTTAAAAAAAAAACAATAACAGCAACAACTGGAATTGGATTGAACCTGGGATATTCTGTATGCAACTCCACTCTGCCCCCTAGCTATGGTCCTTTCCCACAGAATCCTTAAATTCTTTTACCATAATAAAGTTATTAATGAAAATCTCCTGGTTTTCAGGGGTGAAAAAGCCTCCCTAACCACAGGGGAAAGCGAAGAACACACACACACACACACACACACACACACACAGAACCTGTGTTTTGCTTACTTTTAATTTTCCCAGCAAACTAGCACTTAAGTCTCATTGCAGTATGTTAGATTGAAAGCCAATTAAGCACAATGCTAAATCAGTGCAAATCATTTAAAAAAAAATAAAATCTACAGCATAATGAATACCATGTACCATGGCAAAAAAAGGGATTTCAGCTGAATGAAAGAACCAAATGCATTGACACTTTCAGCAGTTTCCTCCCTTCACCCCTCATGTCATACATCTTCATTATTTAGAAAATCCTCGCTCTAATCTTTCATTGTAGGAGCATTATGAGAACACCTAAATGCATTAAGTAGCTTCTTTTTAAAAAATTCATCCCTCCTTCCCCTCCCCTTCAAGGGTATTTTTGCAGGATGCATAATCCAGGGAGGATTCAACCCAATAATCTTTCCAATGAAAGACCCTGAAATTAAATATTGGAAATCATCAGATGGGCAACTTGTGGGCAAAGGCTTAGAATTTGCTGTTCCTAAAGCCTCTCAAAGCCTGGCAGTCTTAATGGCAATGAGAGCGAGATGCTCACTTTCTATTCATGATTCCTGAAAATTCTCCGGCTGACTTGGAAAGCTGCCTGTTTATATGGTTATTCTCAGACAATCCAGGATCGAAATAGGGGTGTCTCCAAACTGCTCCTCAGATTTTGGGGCACATAATAACTTGCTTTTATTTCCAAAAGGAACTAATGTATTAGGAATCCTCCCATTTTCTTTTCTTTTTTAAAAAATAAACATCTGATTTTTCTATTGCACATGGCATGTGAACAGCTTGTCACATCTTTCAGTTCTTTCAAGTCATTTCTGCCTACTCATCCCTCTACACCAGGGCTCTCCAACCTTGGGTCCCCAGATGTTTTTGGCCTAAACTCCCAGCATGCCCCAGCCAGCGTAGCTGGCTGGGGCATGCTGGGAATTGTAGGCCAAAAACATCTGGGGACCCAAGGTTGGAGAACACTGACCCACACCACTTCTCAGAAGGAAGGAACAGAGAAAAGGGAGCAGGAAGGAATGCTATCAGAGCTGCTTTATCAATCTCTGTCCTCTAGCCTAAAACAAAAATGATCTTAATCTACCGTACCTATTCTGTATTTTAAATTAAGTGTAGCAGCCTTGATTTAATAGTGTACTTTAATCTAATATCAACAGACCGAAAAAAAAGGTTGGCTGTTAGAGAGAGCATCCCTAAGTTGATAGAACAACTTCCTATGTTTGACAACTGGTTAGTTACATTAGTTTAGAGCAGCTGGCTGGGGCATGCTGGAAGTTGTAGGCCAAAAACATCTGGGGACCCAAGGTTGGAGAACACTGACCCACACCACTTCTCAGAAGGAAGGAACAGAGAAAAGGGAGCAGGAAGGAATGCTATCAGAGCTGCTTTATCAATCTCTGTCCTCTAGCCTAAAACAAAAATGATCTTAATCTACCGTACCTATTCTGTATTTTAAATTAAGTGTAGCAGCCTTGATTTAATAGTGTACTTTAATCTAATATTAGCAGACCAGAAAAAAAGGTTGGCTGTTAGAGAGAGCATCCCTAAGTTGATAGAACAACTTCCTATGTTTGACAACTGGTAAGAGTTACATTAGTTTAGAGCAGCTGGCTGGGGCATGCTGGGAGTTGTAGGCCAAAAACATATTGGGACCCAAGGTTGGAGAACACTGTTCTACACCAACAATACATATGTGTAAATTGAGAAATGCTGCAAACCAGAAATCTTACTGTAATTGCATGAATCCTTTTGTGCAGTGTTTTACTGATGTGCATGCGTAGTCGAATGTCTTGATAAACACCACGAAAATAGAAACCATTATTATTATTATTATTATTATTATTATTATTATTATTATTATTATTAATTTCATTTCTATGCCGCCCAATAGCCGAAGCTCCCTGGGGTGGTTTACAACAAATTGTAGAATACAATAAAATACAATAAAAATGCAAATACAATAAAAACGTCATAAAGATTTCACTACAAAAATTTAAAACCTGAATGTAAACAATTTCATAGAATCATAGAATGGTAGAGTTGGAAGGGGCCTATGAGGCCATCGAGTCCAACCCCCTGCTCAATGCAGGAATCCAGGTCAAAGCATCCCTGACAGATGGCTGTCCAGCTGCACCTTGAATGCCTCCAGAGTGGGAGAGCTCACCACCTCCCTAGGTAGTTGGTTCCATTGTCGTATTGCTCTAACAGTCAGGAAGTTTTTCCTGATGTCCAGGTGGAATATGGGTTCCTGTAACTTGAGCCCATTATTCCATGTCCTGCAATCTGGGATGATCGAGAAGAGATCCTGGCCCTCCTCTGTGTGACAACCCTTCAAGTACTGGAAGAGTGCGATCATATCTCCCCTCAGTCTCCTCTTCTGAAGGCTAAACATGCCCAGTTCTTTCAGTCTCTCCTCATAGGGCCTTGTTTCCAGTCCCTTTATCATCCTTGTTGCCCTCCTCTGAACCCTCTCCAGTTTGCCTACATCCTTCTTAAAGTGTGGTGCCCAGAACTGGACGCAGTACTCAAGATGAGGCCTAACCAGTGCTGAGTAGAGTGGAACTAGTCGTTCACGTGGTTTAGAAGCTATACTTCTATTAATGCAGCCCAAAATAGCATTTGCCTTTTTTGCAGCCACATCACATTGCTGGCTCATATTCAGTTTGTGATCTCACCAATTCCAAGATCCTTCACACTTGTAGTATTGTTGAGCCAAGTGTTCTGTAACTCTGCATTTGGTTCCTTTCCCTAGGTGCAGCACTTGGCATTTATCCCTATTCAATTTCATTCTGTTGTTTTCAGCCCAGCGCTCCAGCCTATCGAGATCACTTTGAATTTTGTTTCTGTCTTCCAGAGTATTAGCTGTTCCACCCAATTTTGTGTCATCTGCAAATTTGATAAGCATTCCCTGCACCTCCTCATCCAAGTCATTAATAAAAATGTTGAAGAGCACTGGGCCCAGGACCGAGCCCTGCGGTACCCCGCTCGTTACCTCTCCCCAGTTTGAGAAGGTACCACTGATAAGCACTCTTTGAGTCCGATTCTGTAGCCAATTGTGGATCCACCTGATCCACAGTTGTTTTGAACAGCTGTTTTAAACAACTAAAACAAGTTAATACAACTAGACCTGTTAAAACAGATAACCCACTCCCCCATGCCCTAAGAGCCATTAAATGCCATTACCGGTAAATGCCATTAAATGCCTTGGCATTGAGGACACTCTTAGCCTGGTACTGAAAGGATAGCAGAGTTTATGTGAGTGTATGATCCATTGTAGCAAGATGGTTTGTCATGGTGTGAAGAAATGCCCTGTATATAACTGTAGGCACTATGTAATGTTTACTCTGTGTGGCCTCTGTGAGGCTACAATGTATCTGAGTAGGTCTGAAACGAATGTAAATGTAACATGTATTTTATTATGACGATTGCTTGGGGAAATATGTATATTAAGCAAAATACAAAAATTAGAAGAAAAGCACACAAAAATGCTTATGAATTTTCACAGAGAATTAAAATATATATATATCTCCATGTTTGGGATGATCCAAATTTAGGATTGGAAAAATTCTCAATTTTTGGCACGAGTTTGTAGTTGCAAAAAGACTGCAAATAAGTGAGATTTAGATATAAGGTGTTTACTGTATACCTTACAGCAGTGTTTTCCAACCTGGAGTCCCCAGATGTTTTTGGCCTACAACTCCCAGCATGCCCCAGCCACCGTGTGCTGGGGCATGCTGGGAATTGTAGGCCAAAAACATCTGGGGACCCCAGGTTGGAGAACACTGCCTTATAGGAATACTTCAGTTTTCCCTTCCCCCGACCACACACAGCTGTTGGCAGGGAGAATTTTGTGAGTGGGGGAGGGGAATCCAAGTCAGGCCATGGTGTGATTTTTTTCACACTCCAATAAGGCTCCTGGAGGGCGGGGCGAGAGGGATGATATTAGTCCTGGCTGCCCCGCCCTCCGCCTCTTTCATTTGCGGCTCTCTCCCTCCCTCCCTGTTAGCAGTATGGGCTCCGCTGGTCACCTGGTTGGGGGCCATGTAGGAATTTCAGCTCATTGCCTCGATTGGCTTAAGGGACAATGTGTGTGTCCCTTAATGTGTGTGCCTACTCCAAACTGTGATGCAGGGCTTGGGGATTGATTATGATTGTTTTGGTTAATTTGCTCGCATTTGGCAGGTAATTGTGGGGATAGGCAGTGGGGTTAGGGCTGGTGAGCATCCGATGGCACCTTTTAGGTCAGTGTTCTCCAAGTTTGGGTCCCCAGATGTTCTTGGCCTACAACTCCCACTGGGAGTTGTAGGCCAAAAACATCTGGGGACCCAAGCTTGGAGAACACTATTTTAGGTGACTGGCGAGACCCGAGGGTTTTGCGGCCCAGTGTGGGAGATACAGATCGCCTTTGAGGCTGACTCACCTCGCCTGCTCGGAGTTTTGTGCCTCCATGAGCACCGGGATGGTCTAAAACTGTGGGGTGGTAATTTGCAGGCGCTGCCCCCCGGGGTTGGATGTGTTGCCTGAAAGACCTCTGCTGGCCAGAGGCCGGTATACTTAGTGACCCACATTTTTTCCCTTCTCAGATTTTGAATATACAATAAATGTGGCCCTAATTTATACCGTATTACTGTCTCGACGCGTTATGTCCCCTTCTACATGCGCTATTATTATTATTATTATTATTATTATTATTATTATTATTATGTTCATGTGATTTCTGCATGTAGAATTCTAACCTTTAGATTAGAGAAGTGTTTCATTTTACCAAGGTAATATAATTACAGATGAGACTATATTTGTTGAAGAATGTAAAATCCTGTGGCCAAAAATTATTGATTTTTCGATAGGTGGCTATTTGTATTAATTCCTCTTTTTTTGCTTAAAAAGAGAGTGGAAGAAAGAAAAAGAAATCCAATGCCATTCTTAATGGATGATTTACCTGGAGCCACTGTTAAAGCCCAGACTAAGTTCATTCCAATGAACTAAAAAGTAAGGTATTTTTAATTTTACCTCCAATTACACCCAAGAAGATGAATGAAGCCGGGCAAATCCTTGATCAGAGCCAAAAGGGAGTCATAAATCATTCACTTAGATGATCGGATAATTTACAAACTCCTCTGGGGATTGTGGAAATGGACAAGAATAGTTAAAACCTGTCTTTTTTTCCCACAGAACTGGGAGTCTGTGATAAATTGGAATCTGTCTTTTTCTCCTCTCCAGTGATCGTCTTGAATACGGTGGATATGTCCAGGCACCGGTTGCTTAATTGCAGATGGAGCCCTCTCTTGCATTGAATCAATTCCCATCTTTTGTCAGGAGATAATGACAACAGAGAGCGCTTCACTTCACCTCAAACAGCTAACGGGCTGTTCTACTCTGGGTCAGTGAGAATGGAGCCATTTGTACAAATTGATAGGAAGTCTAATTCAGCTCTTGCATGCATGAAGTGGTGTATTAAGCACAATATTTTTTAAATATGTGCATAGCTCACATCCATATGAATTGGATAACCTAACATCAATTTTCATATTTAAGGTGAAAGTGGACTAGGTACACGGTATTGTCCATAATGGACTCAGTTTTGCTCTGGATAGAATTCAGAAGGAGATCAGCTGCAGTTATTGCAATCTTTCTGCTAGTGAGCTCACCCTTCTCTTTTACATAAGGACATAACTGAATGAATTGCTGGATCAGACCAAGGGGCCCACCTAGTCCAGAGGAGGGGAATCAGAAATCCACAGTTAGGCAATACATGTATTAGGACCAAGCCAAGGACAGATTGGAATCTGAGTTTGTCATGCTTACAGTAGACCCATTGACATGCTGGTTTAGACCAAAGATCCATCTAGTTCAGAAGAAAAGCCATGCTGGTTTAGACCAAAGATCCATCTAGTTCAGCATTCTGTTCACACAGCTGCCAACCAGCTGCCTGTGGAAGACCCCAAGTAGGATATGAGTGGACAAGTAAGTCATGACTAACTTAAGTCCCATTGATTTCAATGGATCTACTCTAAGCATGCCTAAGTCTGGATCCAACCTTCAGTTTCTGTTCAAACTTAGTATAATCCTTCTTCATTTCTGTTATTGTTATAGCTACAGATCATGAAAACTCTTAATACATTTCTGATTGAAATTAATAACAGCCAAATTTTCTAATCTTTGTTTGTAAAGGACAACCCCCTTTATCATTCCCCTTTATTTCAACAACTCTTCATCTAACCTTTGAATGTGTAGACAATGCAGAGAATCAAGCCACTGTAAGGGAGGGTGACCCAGGTAAAATAGATTGTATAAACAGACCCCCAAATCACTGAATCCCATGTTACTGGGATGGATGTGGAGAAATATATTCACAACTTGGAGGCCGTATTGACTGATCTCATACTTCTCTAGGTCAACAGACTATGTGAAAATAAATATCACCTTTTTCATTTCAACCAATGGTTGCCTGGTCCATTCTTTATCTTCTCATACATATTGTAGCCTTCTCAATTATGCTTTTGAAATGATAGGTTGTGTCTCTTGTGGGCAAAAAGATAACGCTTCAATTCTCCACGCTGTAACTTCTGGATCGTCATTTAAGAGAGCAAATGGGGGAAAGTGGTACCGTCTTGCATGTGTGTAAGTGTGTGCACATGTCCTTCCTATCCTGCAAGTATAACTAGCTGGAGATCTGCTCCAATACATATATTCAGGTTGACAACATCTTGCAAAGGCTGAATCTGTTTCTTCAAGCAAGTCACTGGTATTTGGCCACTTGGGCCAGCAACCTACAGGCCCAATCAGGCTTGCTGAATAGCTCCAGCTGACCCAGCACTCAGCTATATCTTCCTTGTGAAAAAGAGCCTTTTAATTCAGCCAGTCTCTGCATAAATCAGTTTATGGGTGGAGTGGAAACTTCCCAAAACACACAAGGTGTTGTGCCCATAGGTTTCTGGCAAATGCTCTGTGCAAACCTTCACCTGGGTTGTCCCAGGAGTATCATCTCAGTACACCTCATTTGGAAGGACCTTGGACCTCGGGGGCAGAAGAGCCTGCAACTTAAAAAGGAAGAGATAGGTCAGGGAGAAGCAGACTGCTTTTCTCTTCCTCTTCCCCCAGTAAGTCCTGATGGTGAACAAAGAAACTTTGTGGAGGCTGACGCCACACCCCAGGAGATCTTGGAGATGACACTGTGGACCTGCATAGTCCTTTTGCTTGGCTCTCACAGTGTTTTTGGGGGGCAAGGGCCATTGCCATGATTTGTCTTGGACTTAGCAAAGAAACATGGCAAGCCATGTTCATCCCCTGAGTCAAAGGCCCTCTGGACAGCTAGGTGTTGGGGACGCTCCTGCAGGAGGTTGGCCTGGTGGCCTACAAGGTCTACTCCAACTCTTTGATTCTATCTCTGCAACAGGTTTGGCACTGAAATATGGACTTGGAGTGCAAAGACACCCCCTTCAGCTCCAAACCCATCATCACATTGCAGGGCTCTTGCTGGGTTCAAGGGAAGCAAGTGGCAGGCTATTTTCATACTGCTGCCACAAATACTTCCAGCTAGGAATGGGGGAGAAATTCGCTCAGTTCATATGTTAATGTAAGTTTACCTAATTTTGCACTTTCAAACTACTATGCAAACCAAAATTCAGTTAATCTTTGAAATGAGCACTTTTCCAGATTTTGCAATGGAGCTCTTCAGTCAAAATATCCATATATTAGAGGAAATAATGTTCAAATATACATTATATTAGGAAAACTGCTTGCGCGGGGGGGGGAAATGTATAATAGCAGAAATGTGCATAAAATGCTTATGAATTTTCTCACACAATTTAAAAAACCCTCAGAGTTCAGGATGAAGGAAACTTGAGACTGGAGAATTCCTCAAAGTTCAAGATGAACTGATTTTAAGATGGGGGAAACTGAGAAACCGAGAGGAAACTGAAACAGACAGATCCATCCTAATTTCTGCTTCTGGGAACTTTCCCTGGCAGCAGAGGGCAGTGTGGGTGTGCAACCCTCAGAAAATGACAGTTGGGAGTGGGGAGGGGTCATTACATCTCCCTGCTATTTTTCATCAAGTGTGGGCAGGGTGCAGGCGTCTTTACCATAGCTAGAGATCTAGCCCTGTAGAAACAATTGGTTTCACTGTTCCCATGCTCAGAAAGGGTGGCCGGGTGGCCGAGCATATGGGCGATTCATAAATGTAATAATAAATAAATAAATCATAGAATCATAGAATCATAGAAAAGTTGAGTTGGAAGGGGCCTACAAGGCCATCGAGTCTATAAATTGTAGTGTTTAGTGTGGGATAATGTTGAAAATGCACACTATGTCAAAAGCAGGCATACAATGTTACAGGCATCTCTGGAATCGTTATTTTGCATGGAAGTAATAGAAAGGATTATTTAAAATCCAGTATCAATATACACTCCACACTGTTTCAGCCAAACATCTTACTGTACTTGGAAAACATCCTGTCAGATATATATATCTCAAATTCTCCTTCTTCTGCTCATAATTGTCTGTCTCTAGTAAACAAATACACACACACACACACACACACACACACATATATATATATATGTATGTATTTGTTTACTAGAGACAGACAATTATGAGCAGAAGAAGGAGAATTTGAGCTGCAGAGCAGCCAATCCATGGAATTAGCATTGGCATTTGAAATATAAATGGTGAGATAATGTGTTTGGATTTTGAGTGGAGAGAGTGTGATGGAAGAAAAATGATCCATGTTGCAAAATATATCATGCTTGGGGTTGCATTGCCATGGGCTATGGGCCATCTGCGTAGCCTCTGCCACAGATTTAAGGAATTTGTATATTTCATTAGGCCAGTTATTGGTTAAGAATGAAGCAAGCTTACTAGACATAGCGCTGTCAGTGAGAATGGCATCCCTGTGTTAGGTTCTCCCTCGCAATACATGGGTGTTTCCCTACCCTTGCTCACCATTTGGTTGTTGCTGGTAGGAGCAAGAAAACCCCTTATAATATTAGAGTCACTGAGAGCCAGTGTGGCATAGTGGTTAGAGTGTTAGACTGGGACTCAGGAGATCTGGGTTCTAGTCCCTGCTCAGCCATGAAACTCACTGGGTGACTTTGGGCCAGTCACTGACTCTTAGCCTAACCTACCTCACAGGGTTGTTGTGAGGATAACATGGCGAGGAGGAGGACTATGTAAGCTGCCTTGGGTTCCTTGCAGGAAAAAAGCCGGGGTATAAATATAATAAATAAAATTAAAATAAAATAAATAAATAAATAAATAAATCACAGCACAAGCGGATACTATCTGTTATGGGAGAAAGGGGGAGCACTTGATGCCTTTTGGTAAGAGCTCCATGGTAGGGATGTGTGAGGAATCCCTGATAGGGGGCTTAAAATCCAACAAATTTTCACGAGTCGGCTCCCTGGATTCCAGTTCGCCAGCCCTGCGCTGGCACCGACTTGCTATGATGCGAGTCGAGCCAGATCACGGACTTCCATCTCCAAGACAGGCCGCGGTTTCCATATATATATTTTAATGCTATGGAAATTTGCGCAAATGGCACTATTTGCGCAATTCACATAACTTTATGCAACTCACATAACCTTACGCAAATTGTGTAAATCACGGTATTTTGCATGTTTTGTGCAAATCGGCACTCAAAAAGCAGCACATGAATCTAGCAAGATTTGGGCAAATCCACCGATCTTATGCAAATCACCCTAGATCCACATGCTTTTGGGGTGCTGATTTGTGCCAAATGTGCAAAATACCATGATTTACATAATTTGCACAAAGTCATGCAAATGGTGCAAATAGCAGCATTTGCTCAAATTTCCTAAGTGGTTTTTTGTTTTTTTTAATGTGCAAACCGCAGCAGGTCTTAGAGACAGAAGTCTGCAGGAAACCCCCCTGAATCGCCCTGCTTCCGATCATTGGCTTGGAAGTAGGCAGGAAGTTCATTGTGCTCAAACGAGCTGGACCTCTTCGTGTCATCACATCCCTACGGCATGGCTGGTGTCTCACTTGCACTCTGCATGGCGCCTGCTCCACCCAGCACTTGTAACATGTTGCAGCCCCCTCCATGGGTCTTGTAGATTGCTTGGTGGCTGCGGCGCATTTACTGAAAAGCCACTAGTGGAGCCATAGAGATTCTTTGTGCAATGGAGGAGGGGGTTCACTTGCCCAGTCACTATATAGCCGATCAGGGTTGCACCCCAAATGCTGTATCTAGTCCAATTCCTCCAGTGCAGCAAGAGGTGGGTTGATTTCCCCCAACTCACCATCAAACCTATTGCAGCTGCAACCAACTCACAAAGCTGGTCTGTCCATTTTCGTGCCACTGCCACATGTCACTGCCGGCATCTGATGGGTGGATGCCATCTGGCCTGAATAGTCTTTGCCAGTTGAATTATATGCCTGGGAGCCAGATAATGTGCCTACCCAGGGCTTCTACAAAGTGCCACCCCATTTTATTCACCTTCTTCCTGGACCCATCAACCTTTGATGGGTCTTTTGCCCACCACTACATTCTTCTCCACAGTAAGGATTGTCACAGCAGCGGAGTGACTTGACAGCTGCTCTATGCCTGTTCGGGCCTTGTTGTTCAGGCTGGTGTCCTTAAATGTCTCCAATACATTTTCACTCAGCTGGATGACAATCGTATCTGAGGGTCCCCGTGCAGCAGCATGTCCTGTCACCATTGGCATCAGGTCCTTCCACAGCAGGCCCCTCTTGAAAAGTCATGTGATCTGTAGCCCATGCCAAAGGCCCAATCAGGATGTCAAGGTGCACAGCTAGGCCCAGATCCAAGATGTTCCCAGAGCTGTGGCTACCCCAGTCTTGAGGGAGTGCAACTAGGGATGTAACCGCGAGTCTCAGGGGGGCTGAAAGCAGGCCAAAATCAGCCCGCTTGCCCCCCCCCCGAGACTCACGTGACTTACCTTTCCCGCTGCTCGATCCAACAAGACGCACCGGGGAAAGGAGCTTCAGCTCCACAGCGTGTCTTCTTCCGGTTCCCTGGCACTGCTTTTTTAACGTAAAAACCAAGGCCACCCAGCTTGAAATGGCCGTGATTTGCCATTCCTGGCCGTTTTAAGCTGGGTTGCCCTGGTTTTTACGCTAAAAATGCAGTGCCAGAGAACTAGGGAACCGGAAGTGACGTGACGGGGAACCCGTCATGTTACTTCTGGTTCCCTGGTGCTGCGAGTGGCGTGAGCACGGCGTGAGCGGGAGGGCAGGTGCTCCAGAGTACACCCCCCGAGCAGGTAAGAGTTGATGTAGGAGCAAAGCACACTCATTGATTGATATCCAGTTAGTGAGGACTGGCCTTCATGTACGAAGAAATGATGTGGACCTGCCGGACAAATGGCTGGATCTGTAGCTTGGGCCTAGATTTACAGGCCAGAGGGAGTACACCTCAAAGCTCCACCCCCACCTCTGATTTAACATCTAGCCCTGGTGACTCACAACATGAATGAGCATGTACGGTCACTGGAAAATCTGTTCTGTCCACATTTCGCAGATTCTCAGATGCCTTTCTTTCTGTTGTCTGCTCATTGATGGAATTGGATTTTGCGCAAACACATTCGTATGCCTTTGTGCGAATCTGCACAAATTTGCATAAATTCACACTCCTGAAAATGCGCAAATCCCCCCAACACACACAAATCCCTCCCCAAAATATGTATTTTCATGCTTTAGCCTATGGGGGAAATGCACATTTTTGACTGGTGTCTTCTTCCCCCCCTCCATATTTTTCTACTGTTTAAAGTTGTGTAAAATTAAAGAAAGTAAGGGAAAATGGTCCACAAGTCTGCAGAACCCACACAACTCAGGAAAAGCCAGTCCTTCAAGGAAAGCATAGGTCGGATTCTTAGAAATTTAAACTATTGTGAATTTCTCCAGCATCCCTAGCCATGACCAGAGCTGGTAGCTTCCAAGAGTCAAGACCAAAGGACTCAGCTAAATGCAACACGATTGCTGAGATCATTCCCAATATTAGATTTTCCAAGCTTCTTTGCCCTAGCTGTGCTGGCAGTTTTGTGCCTCAGGCATTCAGTCAGATTTCAGTTTAGGACGAACAACAGAAATGGAGTTAATATTAAGGAATTAAAAAAGAAAAACAACAACCAAGTCCAAAGTTCTACACGTAGGATTTTGCTTTTTTGCTTTGTGTATTCATAATCCAATTTGAAGTCAGATGCTGGGTGGCATATGTCTAATAGAGGGAGATGGGATGTGGAAGCTATTTAAAGGGATTAAAATGATACACTGCATCGCTGGAAATGGCAAGAGGCCTGCCTTGCATTTGCCTGCATTAGAATTTCGCACATCAATCCAAAAACTTTCAAAAGTTGGAACTAGAAACTCGATTTTTTGCAGCCCTGTTATGTCAGTCCCTTTAATGCAAGCTGCTGTGGATTGAACCTGGGTTCTTCTGGGTGAAAATATCTTCTCTGCCATTGAGCTGTGGCTCTTTCCCAATGGTCTTTTAGAAAAGCTGGGGTTTTATTAAAAGAGTGCTCTTTAGCTAAGGGAAATCACCCCAAAAAGAAAGGTCCCACCATTAAAAGCCTCATAATTCTATTGCTTATAAAAATTAGGGAGCTATGCCGAGCGGGAACTTACTGCTCTCGGGGGTACTCCGGAGCACCCACTGCCCGCTCTCGCCGCTCGCAGCACCAGGGAACCAGAAGTGATGCGACGGGTTCCCCATCGCGTCACTTCCAGTTCCCTGGCGCTGCGTTTTTAGCGTAAAAACCAGGGCAACCCAGCTTAAAACAGCCACGAATAGCAAATCGCGGGCATTTTAAGCTGGGTTGCCCTGGTTTTTATGCTAAAAGCGCGGCGCCAGGGGAACCGGAAACAGACGTGCCGGGGAACTGAATCTCCTTTCCCCTGTGCGTCTTGTAACGAGCGGCGGGTGAGCAGGCCACTTTCGGCCTGCTATCAGCCCCCCCCCCCGAGAATCTCGGATACATCGCTAATTAACACTGCCTGAGCTAATAAAGTGAAACTTTGCATCCATGATCTACATGATAAGTTCTACCTTGAAACCAATCTGACAAAAATTGCCACAGGTACAGCAAGTGAAAATGTGCTGAGAATTGACACATTGACCCTTTTAAATCCAATCTGTGTTATGGCAGATTTCAAATTTTCATGAAAACTACTGTTGTGCTTTATTCAGTCATGAGTTGAAGAGGCATGCCTTTAGTTAGTTTGGTGAAGTTCTGAAGTTATTAAGGTTTTCCTACTCCATTACAGCATGGGACAACTCGCAGGGGGATTCTGCTAGCAAAACAGTAAGGCTCGGATACTTCATAAGGCAATACAGAACCAGGACAATGTGGGGCATCTTTGCTCATCCCCGGCACTCCATCCTGATCCTCCCCATCTGGATTTGGGCCTGAAGGACCAAGGGAAAGTGTGGGTGCATGGATTGGAAGGCAAGTTGCATGCAAGCACAATTGTGACATTGCACAACATTGTTACTGATCACGGAGCCCGTCTCTTAAGGCATCAGCCTTAGCTTCAAGTTTCCTTTCATTTTGGAGCTTGAGCCAACGTGAGATAGCTGTAACTCCGGTATTAAACCGGCAGGTTTTTTGATAATTGAATCTTAGATTATGCCCTAGGTACAGAATCAACTGAAACCAAGTTGGGTGGGTGTTCTGCCAAAGGCAGCGGTTCTTTTTAGGATCCAGAGACAATGAGCACACTTATGGGTGGAGGTTGAAAAGTTTTATTAGCAAACCACAGAAAAGATATTATAGCAGCTAAGACAAGTGCAGAGGATGATGCTTACATCCCTTCTGTTGTCCGGAACCCCTCAAAGAAACAACAATGGACGGACTCCTAGGCCAGCACACAGCACCTTCTGCACAGCTAGGTCTGTGTCGAGGTTAAAACCCGCCCCCCAGGATTCTCTAACCTTATATAGGTTTTCTTTGTTTATAACAATCACACCTGGTCTTGGTAAACAGGACAAAATTAAGGTGTTTTGTCTTGATAGGCACTTCTATACCAGTTTCCCAGACTATCTAACTATTTATTTATTTATTTCATTTTTATACCGCCCAATAGCTGAAGCTCTCTGGGCGGTTCACAGCAATTAAAAAGACAGTCCCTGCCCGCAGGCTTACAATCTAAAAGCAATCCTTTCAAGTTGACCTATGAAACCTTCTGCAGTCATTCAGTTCTCAGGTCTTCTTGACCCTTCTGGTTGATAAGCCCCCTGCTTACCCAAGTCTTTGATATCTGGGAACCTGATAATCAGGTTCCTCCCGATCATGTGCCATGGAAGTCTGGTCCATGGATAACTGAAGTGCTTCTAATCAACAACTAACCTCCTTGCCAAGTGTAAACCTGTCCAAGGACAGTGTCTAAGTGGGAATCTTCTCATAACAAACTCTAGACATTATGAGCTCCAAAGTATTACATGCTAAACAGAATCAATTGTGAATTCAGGCCTGCCAAAGACACAAAGAGCAGGTATGTTCATAAAACAGAGACCCAGACACAGGTACAACAATGATCATACACCACTGTCTTCTCAAGATCACAATGGTCTTCCGGCTTTTTCCACTACAGTGGGATTATCTAGTGTTTGCAGGGCATGTTCCCACAAGTTTCATTAGTTAGTAGATTGTCATTTTCCAGATGTAGGATTATAGGGGCCCCGCTAGATCTTACAGGGGGCATGTGTCTTCTGTTTCTCTTCCCAACACACTCCCTCTCTGTGTAATGTCCAGTAAACGATAAATGTAATGTGACCTCATTGTGTTTCCTTTCCCCCATATCCCTTCCAGTTATTGAATGCTGTTGGCAGGGGAAATATAAACACTGAAGACAATGAAATTGTGTATTTTATTACACATTACTGGGGAGATCAGGATCAGCAGCAGACACATTACCTTTTCCTGCCACCCAATACTGTCTAGTTCGGCCCCAGCTAGGAAAAATCACACTGATCACAATGTTATCTCTATACTGGCCAAATTTACCCACCAAATAGCCCACCACCAATGTCATCATCATCAGGCGATCACTCGTGACCGAGTAAGATTGTCTTCCGGGATAAAAGGAGGAAATTCTAAAGAAGATTGTGTAGACTCTAGCGATGGGTCCGTAAGTGACTGTGGAGGCCAATTCTAGATCCACACAGCTTCCCACAGTGAGGACACAGGTTACCAGATAGAAGATGGTCCTGTAAAGGATTCATTTGACGTGCTTTTCGCTTAGCACGTTTCTCCCTTTCACCTTGACCCAATACTGCCTAGTTCGGCCCCAGCTAGGAAAAATCACACTGATCACAATGTTATCTCTATACTGGCCAAATTTACCCACCAAATAGCCCACCACCAATGTACCACAAGATGTAGTGATGGCCACCAATTTGGAGGGCTTTAAAAGGGGATTGGACAAATTCATGGAGGGGAAGGCTATCAATGGGCTACTAGTCCTGATTGGCTATCTGCTACCTCCAGTATCAGAGGCAGGATGCCTATGTTCACCAGTTGCTGGAGAACATCACTGGGAGGGTGCAGTTGCACTCCTGTCCTGCTTGTGGGATCCCGTGGGCAGCTGGTTGGCCACTGTGTGGAACAGAACGCTGGACTAGATGGACCCTTGGTCTGATCCAGCTTGGCTCTTCTTATGTTCTTTATACCTCTGAGTGGGGATCAAATAATAGCTATCAGTGATATCTGAGATATCACTCTACCATCTCTTCATACAGTGACATCTTTATTTTAAAAAATCTTGTATGAGCTAGAAGCGAAGCAAATGATCATTGGCATTAGGGCCTCTCCATACATTATGTGGCAGGTCTATGTCCAAGGGAATTCTTGAGAGGGAGCTGCAGTCAATCCTGGCTGCCCAGTCATGCATGACTTGTATGGTGCACTTGCCTGTCTCATCATTTGCAGTGAGAACGTGGTCTCTCTCCCACACAAATTCTGGGATGTGAAAAAAAATCACAAGGAACGACTGGCAAACATCAAACCTTGGAACACCTGATAGGTATGTCCTCATTTTCCTACCGCTAGCCTCTGTCACATGATAGTCATTATCATACCCTCCAAGACTTCATCGATGAACTCAGAAGAATTTGTAGATTTTTAAGATGAATACTCAAAAGGCAAGGAGCACTTCTCCCCACACCCCAAGTCTGGCAGGCTCTCCTTTGCCTGGTGTATTCTGTATTCCTTTATTTGGCAACAGCCTGTCATAACTTGGTTTCTAAAGCAGGATGCACTAGTAAACTGATCATAACCTTCCCCCCTCCCCCCCCAGTGTTCAGTTGAATGTTTAATCTCAAAATGGTTGAGGTTTACTAATTATAGATCAACCGCATCTCAAAACTAATTCAGTGGCAGTTACGATCAGGCTAGGTAGGCAATTATGCGAGAGATGGAGTGGAGTGGAAGGTAAGCCCTGTGTTGTGATTGTGTATCCATGTGCATGCACCATTTGCATGCACGCACACTAAAGTCAAAGTGCATCTTCTACACCATGTTCAGAGATTGAGACCATCTAGAGGCCAGGCAGAGGGGACTGAAATTTGAAACACCCTAGAGCCCACGTGCATGCATTACTTCTTTAAAAATAGCATCCCCCAACATCTCTTGCAAAAGCAAAACCACAGATTGTACCAGAAGTAAAGAATGTCTCTGGTAAATAGAGACTTTTGAAGCATATTCAATAACCATTGCTTTAGGAAGTCATCAGCACTGCAATACCATCTTACTACAGGAGGACAGCAGAGTATCCAGAGGTTGTTACCACCATAGTGTACAGATATGAAGGTGGAAGCCACTGAAACCCACATAAGCTGATAAGGATCCTCAGCAGCTTCCACAGGAAGGAGTAGCAGATAATGTGGTGTGAGTTTACAGGGTAAATGAGTTATATTTATTAATAGGTAATTGAGAGCCAGTGTGGCGTAGTGGTGAGAGTGTTGGACTGGGACTCGGGAGATCCGGGGGTTCTCGTCCCCGCTTGGCCATGAAACTCACTGGGTGACTTTGGGCCAGTCACTGACTCTCAGCCTCACCTACCTCACAGGGGTTGTTGTGAGGATAAAATGGAGAGGAGGAGGAGGACTATGTAAGCCACCTTGGGTTCCTTGCAGGAAAAAAGGTGGGGTATAAATATAAAGAAAGAAAGAAAGATAATTGAGGGAGCAGTCCTATGCCCCCTAGGCAGTGTCTGAGGGACCCTACGATATTTCAGATTCCCAGCTTTGAGTTCAGAGACAGCACTCCAACCGCAGAGTTGGGAATCAGAGCTCTGTCCGACCTCCTCCTAATCGCAGCCAGTGCAGAAAGAACCACACCGACTGTTCTCTGAGGTCGGGAAAGTGACCTTGCAGAGTGGGGGGGGGGGAAGGGAGCATTCCAGTGGGCAGGGAGGGGAGGAGCCTGGAGAGGCCAGGATACAAGTTATCTTCTTGAGGCCTCCTCAGACTCCTGCCCCCCCCCTCTGAAACACTGCTGTTAAATGGGCAAACAAGCTCATCTAGTAAAAATGCAGGGTGGGAGGACGGGGAAGCAAAGATCATCTGTGCTGCTGCTCCCCGCCCTGCATCATACGAGCGTAAGCCTCTGAGTTTGGGGGCTTATGATCATTCGCAATAGGCCTGTGCCCTAAGCAAGTTTTCAACTAAAAAGAATAGCAACCCGAAACTGAAAGGACAGAGGAAAGAGAGGTCAGACATTGAGGTATTGCTTCATAAAGCTAACTTCTGTCGTTTTCAAGTTTGTGCAGTTTGAATGGTGCAATTAAACGAGGGACGGGGGACCTCCAGCACATGGGTCAGATGTGGCCTGCAGGCATTCTCCATCTGGCCCACCACTTTCTTCCCTATGCCTACCCCCTCTCCCTGCAGGGAAAAGAGGTAGGTATGAAGCAAAAAAAAACACATAACTAAGCAGCACTCAGCTTTGGATTGTACCAAACTAGAATCAATGCTTTGCAAAAAGAAAGAAAGAAGTAAGGACAAAGGTTTTGGGATATAGTTCCATTATTAATTAAGAATTGATTCTGTTTTGGTACAATTCAAATATGAGTCCTGCTTAATTTTACTTCATGCCTACATCTTTTGTAATATGTCAATTTTGACATTAGTGGTAGCCCTTTTCATGTGTTACTCATGTGTAGATCAATCACAGATACAACAGGGACACTGTGGAAAAGTAGCCAAGGAAAGATGAGAGCAACTTATGCAAAACATCACCAACAGGCAGAAGTTGGAGCAATGATTTACCAGGGATAGGTAACTAAATAATAGAAGCCATCCTTGGTAAACAGGGAGAGTTGGATTAGGGTTGGGCAGCAGATGCTTGTAGGATCAAAGGGAAATGAAGAGGGCTTGGAGCAACCCAACTCCTTCCTTCTTTTTTTTCTAACTGGTACCTGGCCAGAATAAAGAAATTAGCAGAAGCAAGAATGTCATGATAATTTTCTGCTCTGGGCTAGATTTCTAAGAAGTTCCAAGCTCTGAGCTTCCTGTTATTCATGGAACTATACAAACAATTGCCTCAAGCAGCCAACACTGATAACCATCTGGGATTGAGGCAGCCTGGAACAGATGGGATACACTGACAAATCCACAGTGCAGATGGAAGGAGATGATAGTTCTTCACGAGGAGCAATCCATTTTGATGTGAGGGATGACTCTGCAGCAGGCCATGTATCCTGAAGGGTGGACCCTGATACCCGTGTCCAATTTGGAAATGACCTGAAGAAAAAGGAAGGGGTAACATACACACACACACACACACACACACACACAAACACACACACAATCTTTTTTACAGATCAGTACCCAGTCAGGGTCAGTATTTGGGTACTACTAAACCCAAACAGAGAAGTATGTATCATCCTTCTGGGCTTACAGTATCAAATGTTATTTTTTCCTTTATTTTGCAGGTAGCCTAAACAAAGTTGTTTTGGATTTAACCAAGGATTCACCTTCTGTTTATGAGAGGGTGAAGATAGTTGGCCAGTTAGGTTTATAATCAAAAGAGCCAGTGTGGCGTAGTGGTGAGAGTGTTGGACTGGGACTCGGGAGATCCGGGTTCTATTCCCCGCTTGGCCATGAAACTCACTGGGTGACTTTGGGCCAGTCACTGACTCTCAGCCTAACCTACCTCACAGGGTTGTTGTGAGGATAAAATGGAGAGGAGGAGGAGGAGGAGGAGGAGGAGGATTATGTAAGCCGCCTTGGGTTCCTTGCAGGAAAAAAGGTGGGGTACAAATATAATAAATAAATAAATAAATAACATTCTCTCTTCCCTCTGATGAATCAGGGGTGACTCATCAAGGCCCAGAGATCACTTTGCTGTAAGCATGACCAAGTGTCCTACTTTACAGGGGACAGTCCTCTCTCTGAAAGCCTGTCAGAAGCAGTCACGAGAATCAACTAGTCGTGACAAGTCAAAAAACGTAGAATAAAATGGCTATCTTTTAAATTTTCAGCTGTCATCTTCTAACTTTAACTAGTCAAAAAAAAATGTTCACTTTAACTCTAATTAAGGGTGAAATCCAATGCCCTCCACACCCAATGTACATAAGCCCCTGAACTCAGAGGCTTATGTGTATCCAATGCGTGGCGTGAGTTGTGGCGGCAGCGACCTTCGCTGCCCCACACCTCGAACTCAGCATTTCATCTAGATGGCCATTTTTTGCTATCTAGATGAAACTCTTTGGAGGGGGGGGGAAGAAGGCTGGGGTGCCATTTGGATATGGCGTAAGCCATCAGACCCCACCTCTTCCACTCCCCACCCCCTGGCATGCCCCTTTTCTTTCTCTCCGAGGCCAATTTGCAACCTCGGGGAGGCAGCCGGCATGGTTCTTTCTTTCTATTTGGCATTCAGAGTCCCAGCTCTGAGGTCACATCTCTGAATAATCTTATGGGCCCCCAGGCAAGGTCAGAAGGCCATAGGATTGCAACCTAAAATGGAAATCCCAGAGATTTCCCGGACACAGTCACTCCTTGGGAATCTATATGGAACCATATTTATTTACTGAAACTCTAGTTTGAGAGACAGAAGCCATTCTGGAGAACGTCTGAGGGCTCAGTGAGCAATTGGATGGGGCTGTGCAACTCATGTTCACCAATGATTCTCCCAACATCGGTCCGCTGCTTGTCTCTCTCCAGTTGCATGAATGGGAAAACTGCACAAAATGAACAGTGCTCGGATGTGAAAGTTGTGTAAAAAAATCCCCAAATTTGCACACATTTCCCCCCCATAGGACTAAAGTGTGGGTGATTTAAAACTGTGCACATTTTGAGAAAGTTGTGCCTTTTATGGAAGTTGTGCATTTGGAAAAAGAAAAAGTTGCACGTTTTTCAAATACACAATTTGCAAATGTGAAGGCAAGTTCGGGAATCTGTGGACAGTTTTCGGAGAAAACGCAAACTCCTGTTTGCATTCTGGATTGCGGAGTGGGGCATTTCTGAGTGATTTGCAAATGGAAATGAAATTCTCGTACATCTCTACGAACATCCCCATGTGTGCTAGGCCTTGCCCCTTCATTCCCTGACCCCACCATATGGAGTGGCAGCAAGGTCTGAAGTGGAGGTCTAGTCATGTTCAGTGAAATGCAAGTAGAACACTCTGCATGATTTGGAACTAGGGTTGTGTGCGGAGCTCGATAGGGCAGTGGAGGCTCGGCGAACTCACCGGGCTTGACCCCCCCCCCCCGAGCTCCTCTCGACTTACCTTTCCCCAGCTCACCTTGCGTCCTCGCGAGCCAAGCCAGGGAAAGGAACTTCTGGTTAATGGTGCTACATTCTTTACAAAAAAAACCAGCATAAACTACGTTAAAACGGCCATGATTTGCGTAACCAGCACTATGTAATTTTATGTTACAAACAGCGTAAAATATGTTAGAGCAACTGCGATTATTTGCACAGTTTGCATACGCCACGCAAACTGCGGTTGTTCTAACGTATTTTACGCTGTTTTTACCATAAAAAAAACCCCATGGTGCCGGTTATGCCAATTGTGGCCATTTTAACATATTTTACGCTGTTTTTCACATTAAAAACATAGTGCCAGGGATCCAGAAGTCCAGCGAGTATCTCAGCTTGTGCTTGCCGGAGGCTTGGCTTGGCTCGCACAGTAGAGGCGCTCACTGAGCGCCGAACTCAGCGCCCATCCCTATTTGGGACCCTGTTTTGTCAGGGTCCCCAATTATGGGGAGCATTCTAGTTATGTTCCATTGAATGAGACTAGAACCTCCGTTCAGATCTCTATGCCTTGTCGGGGAATGAAGGGGTGGAGCTTGCCACACATGGGGATGTTGGAAGCAGGGCGCGCATGTGTGATCCTGTCCCCACTTTGACTCCTCACATATTCTTTGGAATGTGAGAATAGGCCATAAATAGGGAATGGTGTGTCTTCCTTTAGATATGGACTTTTAAGAACTACAAGTCCCAGAGTTCATCACGGCATTTTCTGTACATTTGCAGAAGTCAACAAGTCAACCAATTGTCTGCAGGAGAGTAAATAAGCACAAGCAAGCAGTGACATTGATCCGAGGAAGCTTGGGAAGGAGTCATTGTTGCTGCTAACTTTACAGGCCCCAGAAGATATGTCAGTAAATAAGCTATACTTAATTTACAAGCATCTCAGAGATTTATGCCTGTGGGATTTTGTGCTAAACATTCTTTCAGAATTCTGAATATTTTTAGAGTAGAGCAAAGTTTCTTTAAATAACCATCACCACTTCAATATCAAAATACATGCGTCATGATCTTTCTTGATTGAAATAGATGTGGTTCCAAAAACACATACTTACTTTACATGAAGAAAGTTAAATGAGAGTTCTGAGTAAATTAGTGTGCTTCTGTGGGCTTAGGAAAGAGAAAACCAATCACTGCATTTGAGAAAGAAAAAAAGAAAAAAAAAAGGAATCAAACCCTTGTTAATAAGGAATTCACTGTATTCCTCATGAATCAACTTAACTTTTAACTAGTTGAAAAAGGAAATATTTAACTTTTAACATAGGTTAATTTTAAAGGCCGCTAACTGTTCTAGTTCATTTTTTCATTAAATTTCTCCATGACTGGTTAGACAAAATCCTCTACTTGAGGTTTGTTTTATAGATAAAGAACCCTGAGATGTGAAAGTGGGGGTCCTGGTTGCCATCTGTAGTTAGCCCGTGGCCAGCAGACTGAGCAGGTACAGAGGTCACCTGGTCCTCGCCATGGTGAGATGGACTGTATTTCTATTTAGCTATAGTTCTCCCTTCTAAATCTGCATCTATACAAATAAATTAGGAGATGCAAATTGTATGCAAATATGTGTCCTCTTTTCTCCTCTTTTTTTGGTGATGCATTTCATATTTTTGGCAATATGTTAAGTGGCCACCCTATGAGAGGCACAAGAGTTTTACTGTGGCACAGAAGTGGTCTAAGGATAGTATGTACTGGACTTAAAACCTTTATAAGAAAGAGCAAAAATTAAAGGTGCCTGCAGCCAGCTCTGATGGAGAGCTATGTGAGAACTCAGTTTTCACTCTCCTAATCCTCAAGGTCCCACAGAACCAAAAGAAGTTCAGCCTGACCAAGCTACTTGATATAGTGGTATCACCTTGGGTTAGATGAAGTTAGCATGGGTTGTGCATTTTACATGCCTCTTCCCCTGAAGTAAGTGTAGTTGGGTATATACTTTTGAAGAAGATAGTGTGGTCATAACTTTATTGAACTGGTTTTTCGAAAGCTTGATGATGCCAAGGGAGCTTGGAGGAGGCCAGGTTAAGTTTTGGGGCATAGTTCAGCCTATTTGGACAGTTCATCCTCTTGCCTGTACAATTTTGTCTACTGTGGATTCATGGTCTTAAGTCAGTGCTTCTCAAATAGTGGGGCGTGCCCCCCTGGGGGGGCGCGAGGCTCCGTAAAGGGGGGCGCGCCTGATTGGCCAAACCAATTGGTAGGCCCGCGTGAGGCAGTGACGCGGCGGATGGGGACAACGGGCCTACCTGCTGCCTCCGTGCCGGCCGCGCTGGACCCGCCGCTGCCCGTCGCATCATGTCCTGCGCGCTGGATCCCCGCGCTCTGTTTTTGGCGGGGGGGAACCAGGGCAACAGGGCTGTTTAAGTCCTGTTGCTGCCCTGGTTCCCCCCCACGCCGCCAAAAACAGAGCGCGGGGATCCAGCGCACAGGGCATGACGCGACGGGCTGCGACGGCGGGTCCAGAGGCGGAGGCAGCTTCAGCGGCGCGGAGAACACGCCGCTCAGAAGAGCGACGGACGGCGGCAGCAGCAGCTTGAGCAGTGCGGAGAATGCTCCGCGCCGCTCAGAAGAGTGACGGGCGGCGGCAGCAGCAGCAGCTTGAGCGGCGCGGAGAATGCTCCGCGCCGCTCAGAAGAGTGACAGGCGGCAGCGGCGGCAGCAGCAGCTTGAGCGGCGCGGAGAATGCTCCGCGCCGCTCAGAAGAGTGAGATCGGGCCGCCACAGGAACGATCGGAAGAGCCCAGGTAAGGCTCGTATTACATCCCTGCCGTGCGTTCCATGCAGCCGCCTCATTCTTGCCCCCCAGCCGCCTCATTCCCTCCTAGCCAGCACCTCCTCCTCCTTTCCCCACATTCTCCCTGGCTTCTTCACAATCCCCCCCCCTCTTTCCCCCTAAATTACCTTCAGGCTATGTGTACAATGTAGTACTATTTAAAACAATTGAGTTGATGTTTTTTTCAATAAAAAAACTGTTTGTATCATTGAAAGCCCTGTTATTGTGTTTTTCTTTTAAGACAAAATATGTTAATTAGTTCAGACAACTGTATGAGTTGTTTTTACTAAACTAAAACCCCAGTATTCAGGTTTAATTGCAGTGTTGGCACTTTGAAATAAATAAGTTGGTTTTGTGTTGCAGTTTGGGCACTCGGGCTCAAAAAGGTTTGCCATCACTGCTTTAAGGTGTACTTATAACAATTTTATAGACAAATGATACTATTTACAGTCGCGCGGGGGCGCGCGAAATGTTTTCTTCTTCCTAGGGGGGGCATGACAGAAAATAATTGAGAAGCACTGTCTTAAGTGGTGAAATATGAAGCTATTCCTAGATCAGGCATACCTATCGGGCAGAAAAAAACACCACCAGTCATGCCAGGGGTGCTGAGTAAATGCCTTTGATATACTTCTACCACCACCTTTACCAGTTGGACCATATCTCCTTTTTCCTGGATCTGGACCTGTGTTTGGAGAGAGGTACAATCCTCATGGAGCTTTCATTGGCTGCACTTCCTCGACTGAATCACAAGTTCACATTTGCCTTTGCATTATGTGTGAAAGAGGAGGAAATGCATCACCAAAAAAGAGGAGAAACCAGGAGACTGATTTGAAGCACATTTGCATATGTTAATTTATATGTATAAATTATGCTGTGAAGTGAGGGATATACTGTGGCTATGCTGGCTGGGGCATGCTGGGAGTTGTAGGCCCAAAACATCTGGGGACCCAAGGTTGGAGAACATTGGAGTAGCTAGTCCCATGATAGATGCAAATTTATCAATAACTCTTAAAGTTTAAATAGAAATACAGTATATCTCACCACAGTGTGGAGGACTGTGACCAGCAGGCCTGTGTACCTTGCTCAGTCTGCTGTCCAGGTGCTAATTTATTTATTTATTATATTTTTGAATTGCCCATCTGGCCACTCTGAGCGATGTACAGTCCAATAAAATACAAGAAAAAACAGAGTGTAAAACACAATTAAAAACAGTACAAAACTTAAAAATCCTAACCCACCCCATATTCCTGCCTGAAAAGCCATGTTTTTTAATGCACGGCAGGAAGCTAATCAAGGAAGGGGCATGGTGGAGGTCACTGGGGAGAGAGTTCCATAAATTGGGGGCTTGCCACAGAAAAGGCCCTCCTCCTAGTCCCCACCAGCCTGGTTTCTCTGGCTGATTGGACAGGGAGAAGGCCGTCCGTGGCAGATCTTGTTGAGCGGCCTACTCGATGTTGCTGGATGGGCAAGTTCAAGACCCCTGGGCTCTTCCTGCTTTCAACCAGATTTGGACTGGACAGCGCTTTAAACAGAGGATGCCTTTAAAATAGAGGTCAGTCCTTTGGCAGCCCTTCAAATAGAGGACTGTCCTCTCTGAAAAGAGGGCACATAGCCACCCTAGAAAGGGCCCAATGTTATGCCGAGATGCATGCATGTCTGACTTCTGGGATATTTTTTGTCCACCTAGAGATATTCGTCGTTGCAATAGAAAAACAGATGCAGTTCTTAAATTATCACTCCCCACCCCCAAGTAAAAGTTTTCATTTTTTGTAAAGGGGAAAAAAGAAGACGAGGAGCAGCTTATGGCTCTGAATATTTTAGGAAGGGTAAAATATATCCAGATTCCCCCCCCCTTGCTCATGTTAAAAGAAAGATCCATTCAAAACTCATAGTTCTTAAAAAAAGAGAGATTGATGAAGAGAGGGAGAGAGAGAGAGAGAGAGAGATCATTTGTTGCCAAGGGCCACACTGGAAAACAGGCTTGCATCTCAGGCTAACTTGCATTCTAATCAACATAATTGGGAAGTGTGACAATAAACATCTTTGGGAATTGTGACAGCTCTCCTCTTGCCAGCTGGGTCTGCCGGCCAGCTGGGTGACCAGGAAGCCTAGCACTGCCAGCCCTCAAATGTTCAAGAAATACAAACCAGACCTTTCCCCTCAAACACACAATAAACATAGCTTTCCCCTGCTTTTATTTGCCTTCTGTCTTCACAGGTTTTAAGGTTCAAAGAGATGCTAACACATAAACGGCACAATCTGCCCATCCCTTTTGGGGGGTGGGTGGGGTGCTTTCTGTGCAAATGCATTGGGATAAGGCAGCTCCGTTTGCTCATGGAACTCAGGATCCAGGGTTGAAAGTCGCTAAGCCCCCCACCTGGCTCCAGCTACCACTGCCAATGAACAGTGACCAAGATTTCATAGATCATAGAGTTGGAAGGGGCCTACAAGGCCATCGAGTCCAACCCCCTGCTGAATGCAGGAAACTAGAGGAGGGGGTCTCCCATCCAAGGGGCAGGTGGAAGTGAGCTCTGCTCTGTATCCTTACTGGCAGCAGCTGTGGCTGCACCCGAAAAGGGGACGACAAACAATGGGATCCTGAGGATTGTTCATGCATGTCATTGCCTCTCCGGTGTTGCTTCTTCCCTGGCCTTGCGCCGTGGAGGGGTGTCATTTTTTAGATCTTCAGATAGGCAGGCTCGGCTAGCATCCATCCACTGTGAGGGAGGGTGCCGACCCCCTTCCCCGATAAGCGTCTCCACACTTCACGTAGGGATGTGGGAGAATTTCATTTCAGTCCACAGATCACTCGCAGAGCACAACCCTGAACGTGAACGGGAGAGCACGCGCTCCCGAAAACGGTTGCAAATTCCCAGTCGACTCACATCGGTGTGTCGCAAAATGTGCACTTTAAAAAAAAAAGCACACATATAGAAATGCACACTTAAAACACACACACACACACACACACACTTTCATGCTTTAGTCAATGGTGGGGGGGGAAGTGCACATTTTCAGGGAAAAAGTGCACTTTTCCCATGTGAAAGGCACACTTTTCCCGTTAAAACGGATTGAAAAACAGGTCTTAAAGGAGGAATGGGAGCGAGTCAGACAGAGCTTTGAAGTGAAGTTCGGAGAATGACGGCAAGCTCGAGCGTCCCCAGTTCTCCCATCCCTATAATGGCTGCCCCTCCCTCCCTGGCTGCCGCTTCACCTCAGATGCCACCCACCCCGGTGGCGCCTCTAGGGAGAGAGGGCAGAGGGCGGCGGCAGCAGGCCTTACACAACATACCCTGCCTCTGCCTTCTCTTCCTTGCTCCACAACCACTGACCTGAGATGAGGAGAAACCCCTATCCTCAGCGACTTCGGCCACCATCTTGAGAAAATGGATCTAGATCTGGAACGGTGAAGAATATTATACGGGTGGTCTGAGGAACTCCAATCGCACAGCCTCACCCAGTAATATAAGTACAGTGGACAGAGGCGGTGGTAGGGGGTGACCCACTAGGGCTGGAGCCCCGACTCTCTCATTTGGAGCCCCGGATCTCTGCGAGGCCATCTGCCCCACCACCCTGCTGTCCGTGGCCACTTGCTGAAATAAAAATACAGGGGCCCTGATGATCTCTGGTGCATCTGAGCCCCCTGGATGAGGTGGCTTCTTGCCCACATGTGCTTCACCTCCTTCTTGCCCCCCCCCCCGCTCCAATCTTTCTGCCTGAGGTTTTTTTCTGAAATCAAATGCCCTCCTCTCCCCTTGTCCGTGCATCCCTTTTTTTTTTTTACAAACAGGGGTGTCCTTAGGAGACAGGGTCCTTTGCAGACTTTAGAGCAGATGTAAATTAGCAGATGTAAATTTGTGCATTTTTATTATCCCGTGGGCCTGAGCCCTGGATCTTTTTAAGTACCTAGCACAGTGTTCTCCAACCTTGGGTCCCCAGATGTTTTTTGGCCTACAACTCCCAGCATGCCCCAGCCAGCATAGCATGGCTGGGGCATGCTGGGAGTTGTAGGCCAAAAACATCTGGGGACCCAAGGTTGGAGAACACTGACCTAGCACCACCCCTGACAGTGGCGACACATTTGGATGCAGAAACCTCTTTTAATTATGATTTGTTGGGGAAAGAGAGAGAGGGGGGAAGAGGTTTTTTCCCCCTGAAATCTCTGGGTCTGGATCTATATGTTTCATGACCTGTCTAATTATATAATTAGAAAGGGGGACACACTATCAATCATTCAGGTAACGGCATCTTTCTTCCTTTTTTTTTTTTTTTTATTATCATCAATTACCCTGAATGTCTCAGACAAAAGATCAGACGAATCCCACCTCTGCACAACCACATCGCTGTCACCACCACTAATAGAATTTTAAATCTTCCATTTGAGAGATGTTCCTGCAGAGCCCTATTTTGCAACTGCCAATTAAAGGGAAGCTAATTTGTGTAATCTCAGTGGAATTAGCGATAGATTTTAATAAATGTGGTTAAGGGTTCCTTGTCTGATTCAAAGCCATTCTTCTGACATTTGCTGTGCACTCGGTGAGATTTTCACATTGACTCTCAGTTATTATGACTGGTGCTAAATAATATGCACGAAACGACTAGCTGTAGGGTTAAAATAGCCTCTTGGCTTTCTTTTGTGGAACAAAGCTAATCATACAACTATTAAATCTGCCCATCAACGAAAAGGAAGACTCAAGGAGGAATCCTAAGCATGTTTAGACAGAAAAAAAAGTCCTACAACTCCCAGCATCTCTCTAGCAGTCATGCTGGCTGGGGTATGCTGGGAATTGTAGGACTTCCCCCCCCCCTGTCTAAACATGCATAGGATTGCACCCTTATGTGTCAAAATGGATCTGTATAGGTTCACACTCATGGGAGACATTATGACCAATGAGGTTGCAAAGGGGAGACATCAATACCAGAGCAGAATTACTCTCAGGGTGCCAAACCCATATAAAAAGAGGACACACATCAAGGCATTTTCACTGGCCTCTCAATTTTTAATGGATCACATTTATGCCTCACCTTTCCTCCAAGGGGACATACAAGGCTCCCACCCATGCCATGCTATCCATGCAACAACTCTGCGACGTAATTTAGGCTTTTTATGGCTGGATTTGCCAGGTCCATTTCCATGGACTTCATTCATTTCCCATTCTGTGCCAGTTCCATGTGGTTTGTTTATTTGTTTGTTTCAGAAATAGATCCATACACCTGACCTGCTCAGTTCTTTCTCTCTTTTCCTGCTACTTTTAAAACAATCATTTTTCATGTGTTTTATTATTGGTTTTATCATTGGTTTTATTGTTTTTGCTTTTATTATGTAGGTCACCTGAGAGCTTCAGGTATAGGGTGACTCATATGTTGAATGAATGAATGAAAACTTTAGTTGGATTTTTCACTCTGAAAAGTGAAAGGGACCCAGTTGGGGACAAGATGCGGTGACTCGCCTAAGGTAAAAAATCTTGCTGCACTCCCAAAGCCTATTTTGTAGCTTCTACTAAGCAGACAGCAAGAAAATAAATCACTGGTAGAACACCTAGCAAAAATGTTAAGTCTGTCCATGGAGGCATCTCTAGGAGAACATTATTGAGATTTTGCCTTGATAGTCAGCCAGGAGGACATAACACCAATGACATAACATTCAGCTTATGTCTTCTGCAATTCTAGTAGAGGAAAATAAGATTCCCTTTCCAGATGTTGCTGAGCACCTCTAGCTATGGACAGGATCGGATTAGCACAGGTGAGCCAGAGGAGGCTACAGAAGATAATTCCTCCAGCATCCTCCAGGCCTGGCTGATACAGGTTGTTCACAGCAGCTGAGAAAGCTTAAGAAGAGATATCCTGCTAAATGAAGAAATAATTCCCCCAGTGTGCTTTAGGCAGGCAGGGGAGATTTATCTATTTCATTCTGAATTTAAAGTTCTTGTTGGGGCCTGAACATTTCCTGGTGAAAAGCAAGTGACAAACCAAGCAGACTGGAAGAAAGCCATCTATTCCTTGGAATTTGGCAAGGTGGCCACCTAGTGGAAACTGACACGGTGTTGATGGAAAGAAAGACAACTATATTCTGGCCAGGTGATGCTTTGGTAACCATCCTCATGGGAATCCTAAAAGAAGGTGGGTGTACATCAAGCACCCAGAGCACACATTAAGAACAGAAGCACTACATCAGATCAAGGGTTCATCTAAACACGGGGTCTCCAGCATGGTGCCTGTGGGCACCAATGTGCCCACGAACAACTTCCTTGGTGCCCACCAGGCTCCCTGTCCCTCCTGACTCTTATTTTTAAGGTGATTATATATATATATATATATATATATATATATATATAAAAGAATAAAATGATGACTGGGAGGCTGGCATGCTGTTAGCCTTCAGCGCCATCTTTGTTTCCAATAATGCCTCTGGGTCCCACATCTCTGAGCCTCAATAGTTTGGCTTCTGTGAAATGAGTGTTGGAGCAATAAACTGTAGATTCCAAAGAGTTGTTTTGTGTTTTGGAGCTCAGACCCCTCCTCTGTCTTCTACTTACTCTGTTGGACAAGTTACTTTTCTTTTAGTCTCACCACCAGTTTCTGGGAAATGGGTGTTTTCGTGACCATCCATGCCCACCATGGCAGCCAATTTGTGAACGGGTTATGGGGCCACCAGCATGCTGATGGCACCCAACTCTACAGCTCCTTTCCAGCTAAATCCAAGGAAGCTGTTCTAGTTCTAAGTTGGTGTCTGATTTCAGTAATGGACTGGACGAGGACAAATAAATTGAAGCTTGATCCGGACAAGACAGAAGTGCTCCTGGTTAGCTGGAAGGCAGGTAGGGAATAGGGATCGAACCTGTGCTGGATGGAGTTACACTCCCCTTGAAGACTCAGGGTTGCAGTTTGGGTTTACTGCTGGACTTGGCACTGAACCTGGATGCCCAGGTTTCAGCAGTGGCCACGAGTGTGTTTGCGCACCTGAGGCTAGTGCACCAACTAGGCAGAGGCTGTGCCTAGGGGTGCCAGTGACCATGGCTTAGAATCATAGAATCATAGAATCATAGAAAAGTAGAGTTGGAAGGGGCCTACAAGGCCATCGAGTCCAACCCCCTGCTCAATGCAGGAATCCAGGTCAAAGCATCCCTGACAGATGGCTGTCCAGATGCACCTTGAATGCCTCCAGAGTGGGAGAGCCCACCACCTCCCTAGGTAGTTGGTTCCATTGTCTTATTGCTCTGACAGTCAGGAAATTTTTCCTGATGTTTAGGTGGAATCTGGGTTCCTGTAACTTGAGCCCATTATTCCGTGTCCTGCAAACTGGGATGACCAAGAAGAGATCCTGGCCCTCCTCTGTGTGACAACCCTTCAAGTACTGGAAGAGTGCTATCATATCTCCCCTCAGTCTCCTCTTCTGGAGGCTAAACATGCCCAGTTCTTTCAGTCTCTCCTCATAAGGCCTTGTTTCCAGTCCCTTTATCATCCTCATTGCCCTCCTCTGAACCCTCTCCAGTTTGTCTACGTCCTTCTTAAAGTGAGGTGCCCAGAACTGGACACAATACTCAAGATGAGGCCTAACCAGTGCTGAGTAAAGGGGAATTATCACTTCACGCGATTTGGAAGCGATACTTCTATTAATGCTGCTGAAAATAGCATTTGCCTTCTTTGCAGCCACATCACATTGCTGGCTCATATTCAGTTTGTGATCTACCGCAATTCCACAATCTGAGCTTCACTCAGTCAATCTGAGCTTCACTCACTTCACTTCACTTCACAATATCAGCTTCGCTCAGATGGTGCAGGGGGCACTATGTGACTAAAAGCACAATCCTATGGACTGTGTGTCCAATGGCCTGCATGCTGCAGGCAGGGCAGCGGACGTGATTCTAGATGGGCCATGAAGAGAGAGGGTGCACTAGCTTGACTGGGCCATGGCTGGAGAGACCATAAGATCTCCTGTATCTTGACCCTCCCCTTCCCACCAGAATGTCTCCTTCCCTGCCCCCTAGGGATGTGTGCGTAGCTTGATTGGTGGGGTGGAAGTCCAGCTAACTCGCTGGGCTCGACCCCCCCCCCCAAGCTCCACTCGCCCTACCTGCTTCCCCAGCTCGACTCGCATTCTCACAAGCCGAGCCAGGGAAGCGACTTCCAGGTTTGTGCAAGTTATGCAAATCGTGGCCGCTTTTAACGTATCTTATGCCATTTTCTACGTAAACAATGTAGCGCCGGAAACCCGGAAGTTTGGCGAGCGCCTCAGCTGGCGCTCACTTTCAGCCCAGCTCGGCAGGCGTGGCGGCAGTGCTCGCTGAGCGCACCATGCGTCGGGTGGTGGATGGGTCACCCACCCCTACGAGCGCCCCCTCCAAGGCCACATTTGTGACCACAGCAAGCAGCCAGCATGGTTCTTTTCACAGCCTCGGGAGGAGGACAATTGTATGGTCCCCGAGGTGCTCTCCCAGAGATTGCAGGATTGCTAATGCTTTCTAACTCTGACAGCTCTGTAACTGCATATTCCAACCCTACTGAAGCTTGGTACATTCACTAGCATCTACGTAAATAGTTATTTATTTATTTATTTATTATATTTGTTAATCGCCCACCTGGCCGGCCACCCGGCCACCTTGGGCAATGTACAATTAAAACAATACAATAAAACATGATAATTAAAAGAGTATAAAAAATTCTTTTAAAATCCTAACCCACCCCATATTCCCGGCTGAAATACCATGTTTTTAATGCGCGGCGGGTGACCGGCCAGATGGGCGATTAACAAATATAATAATAATAATAAATAAAAGCTCATCACGGAGGGGGCATGGCGAAGGTCACTAGGGAGGGAGTTCCATAACTTGGGGGCCGCCACAGAGAAGGCCCTCTTCCTAGTCCCCACCAGCCTGGCTGCTCTGGCTGATGGGATAAGGAGAAGGCCGTCCGTGGCAGATCTTGTTGAGCGGCCTACTTGATGATGCTGGAGGTGCTCCTTGAGTTACTGAACCTATCTAAATGTGGCCTATGTATTGTTTATAATACACTGTTTGTAATACACTCTATGTTTGATATCCTGATCTCTAGTCTCATTGCCAATTCCCCCAGTTTTAGGTCTATCATTTTTCCCCCCATGTGGGCATCCCAATTCCTGCCACCGCATGCCATGACTCTAGGCTAAAGATGCTATGGGCACATGTTCCTCCTGCACATGCGAAAGACCCATGGGTGGCTGAGGAAACACAGTCATAAATCATGGAGAAAGAAGAGGCCAACATAGAAAGAGCACAGGGTAGGAGGTTGCCAGGGAGGAAGCACAGAGAAGGTGGAGGTTGACACATGGATAGAGTGATGACTTCACGGTATGCACCTTGGATTTAACAAAAACAAAAACAAAACACACATATGATGACTAACCCTGGGACAGAATGCCAGACAGGCATTTTGAGGCCATCAAAGTAGGACACAGGGCAGAGGTCCATGCCCCCCGATCAGCAGAATGAGGAGGAGGTATGGATGGGTGAACAAGCAATTTTTGCAATCCCTGAGATTCTCTGAATGCCACCTTGAAGCTTGCCTCGGCTCATTTCCCATGTTCAATTGCGCTCTTTTTTCATTTTGTTCCAATGGGGAAAGTGCACATTTTGAAAAGGGGACATATATATCTTTTTCAAGATCACACCCCAGTGCACACTTTTCTTCCATACAGTGAAGTGTGAAAATGCACATTTTTAAAAGTGCACTTTTTTTTTTTTTTTTAGTACACATTTTTCAAATGCAAAAGCAAGTTCAGGAACTTGCGAGCATTCCTGGAGAACATGTGCTCCTGCTTCCATTTGCATTTGGGGGATTGCAAACAGGACATGCTCACATGATTTGCAAACATTGATAAAATCCTCACACATTTCTAGCAGGAGGGCCTCCAGACACAATTGCCCAAGGATGCCAGGTGCCGATGTTGGGTTTGGCTTTAGTTATGAACACCATCTAGCGCTGTTTGGATTTTATTTTATCCATTCCATGGGAGCTGCATGCATTGGATGGAGTCGTCCATTCCGTCATTCATTCACAAACCCAAGAAATGTGACTCTCTCTTTTTTTTTTTTTTTTTTTGCACATATCTGACCCTTGCTCATTCCTGGACTAGGCTTCTGCTTTTGGTCCTGCCATGCCTTGTATGTATCTGACCGTTGCTTGTTCCTGGACTATGGTTCTTCTGCCTCTGGTGCTTCTTCGTCCTCCATCACCCCTGGCCCTAGTTCCAGCCGAGGATGCCTGCTGCTCATATCCCGGACCTGACATTTATCCTAAATTTTAGGGATGCAATTGAGCAGGGGTATGTTTGATTCCCAAAGTCTCTCCCATGTAGTATTTCATAGTAGGGTGGAACTAGAAGCCTCTGAGAAATTCTGCCCCAGCATTTCATCAGTATGCAGAATTAATCCAGCATGAATATTTTAATGATTTCTCTTCATGTACCTCAACCCTGGCTCCTGCAGTATGTATATCTTGATCTGAGGCTTTCCTTTCTTGACACTTGTTATTAGAATATCATCCCACAATTGTGTGTAACCTTTATGGAGGCTGAGATAGCTTTGTAGAAGCAATGTCAACAGGAATTCAATTCTATTTGTCTGACAGATGCAGTTTATGGCATCACCAGGCATACTTTCCTTTCCTCCTACATATGAGAATTGTTTGAGGGAGGGATTTATTTATTTATTTTGTTAACGGCTTCATCCCTGGATTCTAGTGGCAGAGCTGCACAATCAGAAAGAGGTGGCAACACTGACAGGCATTTAAGGGCTAAGCACTCAAAGCCCAGAGTTTCAGTTTCTCCCACATTCAAGTATTTTTAATCTCAAGTTCTTTCCATCCCAAATATGAAGAAATTGGCATATTTTTGGTAAATTCATAACTAAAAATGAACTGAAACAAAATTCTCACCCATCCCTATAAAAATGTTTTATTGTTTGTATTTTATTGTATTTTATCATTGTTGTAAACTGCCCAGAGAGTTTCAGCTATTGGGTGAGATAGAAATAAAATAAATAAATAAATAAATAAACAAATAAAATTATTTCGCTCTTCCTTAATTTACAGACTGACTTAAGCTCTTGGAAGAAGGGCAGGACAGAAACATAATGAACAAATCAACTTTGCAGAGCTGGCCAGATTCAATGTTCTTCCATCCCAAATTTGGGGCAGGTATGCAGGCAGCCCTCTTTCTTCAAGGGTATGCCCCTTGTAATAATCAGGACAGAGAATCCATAGAACATGCCCTTCTGTTCTGTAACCTCTATGTTGGAGTTAGGCAGCATACAATTGGCCCCTTAGATTTTTAAAAAAAATTAAATGTGAATTACACCAAACAAAACAAAAATCATATTAAAAAAAGAAAGAAATACAATTTTCTTACAGAAATTAAAATGAATCACTTACAATAAATGTGGATGAAATATATATCCATTAGTATCCATAAGTATGTAGTAATGCAACTATCAGTAACCAGGCCTGTGGCTCACACTGGCTCAGCTTGTCTGAGCGTGGAAAGCTAAGCAGGGTCAGGCCTGGTTATTACTTGGATGGGAAACCCCTCCTCTAGTTTCCTGCATTGAGCAGGGGGTTGGACTCAATAGCTTTGTAGGCTCCTTCCAACTCTAAGATCTATGAAATCTATAAAGAAGACGGTTATGAATAAGTTTCAGAAAAAGTGGACCAAAACAAATATCCATATATTTATCCATCCACAGGTGGCATCTGAATACCACTCGCTCAAACGTTGAAAGCGTTATTAGGTCCTCAATCCATTGTTCTATATGAGGTGAGTGTTTATCTTTCTAGTGTTGTAATATCAGTCTTAGCTATCAAGAGGGTGCGGAAAATCTACATGCATTGACCTTCTGACGAATTCCATACAGCAGGTAAATAATCTGAAAGAACGTCTGCATCGGTAAATATTAAAGAGCATTCTAATACTAGGTTTATCTGTACTATGACCTCTACCCAAAAAGAAGCAAGTACTGGCAATTGGTCCCTTACACATGCTACCAGGAAGGCCAGTTCAGTATTAAATATCAGATGGAAGATAAAATTCCAACGGGGTCACTACTAGCTCAATTTCTATCTGTAATAGTGAGAACTACTCACAACAACACAACTTGCTATTTGAAACTGGAAGGATCATATCCAGAAACCAACCTGTAATTATTGCAATGCTCTAGAATTTTGTTTGTTATACTTTGAATCTGTTTTGCTTTGAGATTCTAGTGTAATGTATGTTTTATTTATTTTTGGGTCTATGGACTGCAATAAATTTGATTGATTGAACAATTCAACAAACAACTATCGTTAACACTAACAACTGGAATTGTGCACAGATGGCCTCTTGAAATTCCTCACCATATTTATGGACAGAGAAATGGGGTGGGGGGATTTCACCAAATTTCTCCAGGGGGGAGAAGAAATTCTCCAGCAGTTTCTCTCACAGGTAGGACTCGCCACATTCGCAGGGGTTGTAGCACAGCTTCTTTCTTTTCTCTGAAGGGTTTTATTTTTGAGGGTGTGTGGTGTGAGTGGCTTGTGCTGCTGCTGCTACTACTACAAATACCTCAGAACTTTTCTGATAAAAAAAAACATCATTTGTCGGTGTTGTGCCCCTTCCCCAGCCGTTTACAAGGATTACATTTCTGAGGGGTGACTGTGGATATATTTGGTCTGTAATTTGCAGATGATGATGATGATGATCCTGCATCCCTGAAAGCCCTGTAGCAGGTGAGAGGAGGGCGGTGTTGTGTCCAGCGTCAGGGAAGAGATGGTGCTAGTGCTATGCCAAAATCTGTCCTTCAATTTCTTGAAAGTTTTCTTACCCCGTGAAAGATGCTTCCATTTTTTCTGCCTCATTCTCAGGGCGTTTTGTCAGTTATTTTGAATTTCATTTGGTGGAATTTTTGAGCTTACCTAGTCACTGACAGGGGTGCTGTGCATGTGTTCTCATTCCACTACACATCTCCCCATTCGCTCTTCAGGCTGCCTGCGCTTCCTGATCTGAAAAAGCCCTATGGGAGGAATGACCTCACAAGTGTCTTCCCCTGGGCTTTAACTGAAGTGTGGGAAGCTCAGGAGTCCGCAGTCTGCTGGAGAGAAAGAGATGATCTTACAATGAAAATCAGGACACTCTCACGCACACTCCTCAATCACATCATGAGAAAGGCCAGCACAAGAAGCCTGAACCTAACCCCTGAGAATTTATCCAAATGTATCTTCTTCCTTTGAATTTCTTTTTGAAAGGGATTTCCTTTCTAGCAAATTAAATGAGAATGGTTGAAGTTAAATGTGGAAGAAATGTTCAGCACAACACTACTAAAAGCACTCAGAAAGATAGTATAATAATAATAATAATAATAATAATAATAATAATAATATAATAATAGGACCGCAAACAACAGCATTGATCAGTGCAAACCGGGGTAATACAAAGTGTTTGCATGGAGCCTAAAACTACCAGCATCTGACATATTGGGACACCTGCCAAGGCCATAGCACCCTGGCACATGCTCCTCATGGGCTCACCTTTTTTTCCTGCATAGGCACTAAGAGCAGTGCCAAGCTGATGGATCTAGCCACCCTTTTTAACTTTCTTCAAAGCCCTGGCCTAGCATCACTCTGGGGCATTGTGGGAAATGAAGGCTGCAATTCCAACCCCACTTACCTGGCAGTAACTCAACTGAACTCAAGGAGACTTGCTTTTGAGTGGATATTTGCTGCGACAAGATGTAGTACCAACTTGGATGGCTTTAAAAGGGGACTGGAGAAATCCATGGAGGAGAAGGCTATCAATGGCTCCTAGTCCCGATGCCTATATGCTACCTCCATTATCAGAGGGAGTGCACTTATTTACACCAGTTGCTGGGGAACATGGGCGGGGGGATGCTGTTGCACTCATGTCCTGCTTGTGGGATCCCATTGGGGCAGATGGTTGGCCACTGTGTGAACAAAATGCTGGATTAGATGGACCCTTGGTCTGATCCAGCCTGGCTCTTCTTATGTTCTTAATCTGTAGGTGTGGATTTGCAGTGTGAGTATGATTTCTAATACCCCCCCTCTGAATACCAGTTGCCGGGCAACATGAGAGGAAGGGTGCTGCTGCATTTATGTCCTGTTGTGGGCTTCCCATGGGCATCTGGTTGGTTGCTGTGGGAACGAGAGACCAGGCCTTTGGTCTTATCCAGAACAGTTCCTCTTCAGTTATGTTCTTACATATAGGACTGCAGTGTAAAAGGAGACAAACCCAGTTGCCCACCACAGCCAGGTAGGCTCTCTGGCAGAAGAGGAGGCCCACTGGAAGACACTTTGATCAGACCAGGGCTCTCCAACCTTGGGTCTCCAGATGTTGCTGGACTATAGCTCCCATAATCCGTTGCCATTAGCCATGCTGGCTGGGTATGCTGGGAGCTGTAGGCCAGCAACATCTGGGGACCCAAAGTTGGAGAGCCCTGGATTAGAGCCTCCTAAAACCTAGAACTCACCCTTGTAAAACCCATTATACTGGGCACCAGGCAAGCTCTCCAAAGGAGAAGAGTGTAAAGTGCATCACCCTAGAGAAGAGCCTCCAGAGATGACCTTATTAAATGGGCAGGTTCATTTGGGAATAACAGGTTGCCCTTTTCTGTAACCTCCCCCCCTTTTTAACATAAAGAATTATGCTCATAAATAAGAGATCCATGAAAAACAAGGTTACAGAGAGCGAGTTGCTTGATGCATTCCTGTTTTACTTAAGGCCGAATCTGTTGCTTTCCTGCAAATACTTCTCACGAAATGGGTTAAGCCGCTTCCAGTGTGGCATCTTGGCAGCCTGCTGCAAGACGGTGTTGCTAACTTTTTGTTAGTGTTTGTATCTTAACCCTCCCTCCCACAGACACACACATGCAAGCCGACGTGCACATCCACCCCTTGAATTTCTGGCAGTTTCTGATTGCTCTGGGCTGATAACTGGCAAGTATGTTGCTTGAGCAGATGGCTTTTATTTATTTAATTTCCAAGCAGAGTGTCGGGGAAGGGTGAAAGGGAATGAAGTAAGTCATTTCGGCTCGTTTCAGCTATCAAGTAAGAAAGTATGCATGGCTTTGGTTTATTCGTTTGTTTTGCATTCCTTCAGACGAATCGCTGAAAGAAAGAACAAGAAAGAGAAGAAGTAGGAAGGAAAGAGAAAGGGTAACAGATGGAGCAGAGGTCAGGAATGACAACCCTGGTTCCAGCCCACCACGTTCTCCTCTATGATACTATTATTTTCCTCTTCTTTTACTTTCTTTCTTTCTTAACATTTAATATCACCTTACCTTCTAATAATATCGCCTTATCTTCTAAAAAGCCATCAAGGTGGTGCACAACAATTTAAAACAATAAAACTGCAAAACATTAATTAAAAAAGGACAGTAAAAACATTAAACAAGAAGACTACATATTTTAAGAGGCTAAGGATGCAATCCTATGCATGTTTAGACAGAAAGAAGTCCTACAACTCCCAGCATTCTCCAGCCAGCATGGCTGACTGGGGAAAGCTGGAAGTTGCACGACATTTTTTTCTGTATAAATATGCATAGGATTGCACCCTAAATTGAAAAGATAATGTAAAAAGAGCCATGCTAGATCAGACCATGGACCCATCTAATTCAGCATTCTGTTCACAGAGTGACTGTGTTCAGACAACAGGATAACCCACACTTAGGAGTTGAGTATGGGTTGAGTGTGGGTTGTCATTGAACCATGGGTTGTTGTTGAAACATAGGTTATTGTGTTGTCTGAACCCAGCCAAGAGAACAAACCATGGTGAACAACTCACAGTTCACAACCCAACAACAAACCATGGGCAGTATGCCTATGTACTGCAGTTGCTGGGGTGGGAAGGTGCTGTTGCACGTATGTCCTGCTTGTGGGATCCCATGGGCAGCTGGTTGGCCACTGTGTGAACAGAATGCTGGACTAGATGGACCCTTGGTCTGATCCAGCATGGCTCTTCTTATGTTTTTATGTGGGTTCTTTTTATGGGTTGTCCGTGGTTAACAAGCCGTAGCTTGTTAGCACAGCAGGTGGGGGCAGACAACCCAATAGCCCATGGTTCAACCGTCGACAACACACACTCAACCCTAAGTGTGGGTTATTGTGTTGTCTGAATCCTATCAGTGTCCCAACAGCTGCCTGTGGACAATCCATAAGGAGGACATAAGTGCAACAATACCCTTCTACCCATGTTCCCCAACAACTGGAGTACATAGGCACACTGCCTCTGATACTGGATGTAGCATATTTCCATAGTGACTAGCAGCCATGGACAGCCTTATCCTCCATGAATCTGTCCAAGCTGGTGGCCATCACTACATCTTGTGGAAGTGAATTCCATAGGTGAACTGTGCACTGTGTGAAGAAGGACTTCCATTTATCTGTCCTGAATCTCCCACCGATCAGCTTGATGGAATGACCCCTTTGGGTTCTAGTATTATGAGAGAAGGAGAAAAATGTCTCCCTCTCTTCACAACATTTCTAAAGGCCAAGAGAATGGGGGGTCCAATTGCAGCTCTTGAGGGAGCACACTCCATAGTTTGGGGGACAACACAGAAGAAAGCTCTTCCACATGTGCCTGACAAAAGGGTCTCTGTGAGTAATTGTGCCCTCCAAAGGGTCTCTCCTGCAGACTTTAATGCCCAGACAGGTTCATAGCAAGACAGGCTGCCCCTAAGCCATTTGCTACCTGACCAGGCTTTTATCACACCATCATACTTGCCCTATTTTGGCTCCAGTTCTGTTGGCACTCACCACAAGAGTTCACCATTAGATGGAGTGATGGTTTGTGTCTGGCTGTTTCAGAGAACAAGCCCAGCCAAACCAGATGTTCAACAGAACAGCATCTTTATTTCTAATGTCAGTCCAAACTAAATGAGCAGCACGGGTGACCACCAGAAACCTATGGTTGGACTACTAACGCAAGAGCTAAAGCTCCCATGACAGTTTGAAACTTTTGTGACAGTTGGTGGAACTAACCAGCAAATTCGCTGATCTGGACAATTCCTAGGAACTGCTGCTGCGGTTAAAAAAATGTCGATTCCACCTATTACATACAGCATTAACCATTACACATTTTGCTGCTGTTGTTTTTAAAGAACAGATTACATTCTTCATGTCAGTTCTAAATGTGTCCCATGTGAGCTAGAAACTTGATTTATTTTATTTAAAAAAACCAAAAAACAAACAAACCTGGAGGATGGGTTCCAATCATTCAGCTCCGAACACAGCATTCCATGTCAGAAGCCAAATTTGCGGCCTAATCATGAGTAGGCAATAAATCCATCTCCCTGTCAATAGGCCTCCGACTTGCTGTCTTATATCTCCCACCCTTGATGCCTTCCTTTCTTTGAGCTTTTTCCTAACCCCCCCCCCCCTGGGCTCCTGTTGTAGCAGCGTCTGGCTCAGCAGTGCCTTCAGCCATTAAGACTTTTCCTTGGCAAAGGCAACGTTCAGTTGCTGAGATCAGGACTTTTAACTGTCGGGATGAAGCATCTGCAGAGCGCTCTTTCTGATCTTGCTTGTCTTTTCAGAGGCAACTCTGTTGGCAGGCTTCGCACATGGCTGATGGCATTTAACGATTTAGCACTTTGTTTGGGGCTGTTGTAGGAGCAGCTGGCTTGCCGGGCCTTTCCTTTAGGGTTGCCAAATCTCTCCCCCCCCCCCTCTCTTTTGATTAAGAGGCCTTTCCTTTGCAATCAACTGGCTACATTGCTTCTCGTATTCATTTTGTACACCAACACCTTCTGAATAGGGATTACAGTAGGAACAAGGAGATGAGAGGCATTAGGCCTGGTTTTCGCAAGCTATGCCACTTACCCAAACGTCCATCTGGGCCCCCTCTGTAATCTTTAAAAAAACAAACAAACCCAGAAACAAACTGTGCCAGCTGCACATGCTGGAAATATTTACTGCCACGTTCCTCCAAAAAAGCAAACAGGAGAGGTAAGTCAGGTGGTGTCTTCTGATGTGGCAAAATACATTCGGCTGTATCAAATCCAAAGGATAGAGAATGTGTAAGCACAAAAGAAACCAGCACAAGGAGATCCAAAGAGAACGATCAAATACAAAAAGGCAAGGGGCTCTCCAAGTAATGTTGGCAAAGAGACCGACGCAACGCCTTTGAGAACAAATCTTGGTATTGTTTCATGGTTTCTCTTAGGTCCTGAAAAGTCATGAGATTATTTGAAATTAGCAGGCTGCCTTTCTATCATGGTGCTGTGATTCCAACCTTTGCAGTGCTTTCATCTGCCTTGACAGTAATTAGTGTTGCTACGATGTGATGTGTGGCTGTCACTTTTCTGCAATAATATGTCAACTCCATTCTGATTATCTGTTTTGAAGGGGCTGCCCTATTGCATCCTTCATGTTTACATTCTCTCTACTGGTGGGTCCCGTCTCTTTCTTAATAAAGCCTGTGTCCGTGTGGTTCACCCTTTCTCATTAGTTGTGGGATTCTTCAGATCCTGGCCTTCAAGTTGTGACACTGTTGAGAGACGGAGGTTACTCTAAACTTCAGCATCAGAATGATCAACCCTACTACTGCCAGGGGTGGGGAACATGTAGCCCACCATATTGTTTTGGACTACAACTCCCATCTTCCCTATTGGCCATTCTGGCTGTGGATGAGTCCAACAATATTTGGAGGGCCATCCATTCAGGAGTGAGATCCTACTTTTGGAGGAAATAGAGTATCTACCAGCCGAAGACGGGACTTTATTTAGGGTTTCCTTCCTTCCCACCTCTAGTAACACCACCAAATTAGCTTCTTCTTTTTTCTTTAATTCAGTGCACTACCCAAAAGTAAGGTTCAGTTTTACGAATATATATATATATATATATATCATAGAATCATAGAAAAGTAGAGTTGGAAGGGGCCTACAAGGCCATCGAATCCAACCCCCTGCTCAATGCAGGAATCCAAAGCATCCCTGACAGATGGCCATCCAGCTGCACCTTGAATGCCTCCAGAGTGGGAGAGCTCACCACCTCCCTAGGTAATTGGTTCCATTGTCTTATTGCTCTAACAGTCAGGAAATTTTTCCTGATGTTTAGGTGGAATCTGGGTTCCTGTAACTTGAGCCCATTATTCTGTGTCCTGCAAACTGGGATGATCGAGAAGAGATCCTGGCCCTCCTCTGTGTGGACATCCCTTCAAGTACTGGAAGAGTGCGATCATATCTCCCCTCAGTCTCCTCTTCTGAAGGCTAAACATGTCCAGTTCTTTCAGTCTCTCCTCATAGGGCTTTGTTTCCAGTCCCTTTATCATCCTTGTTGCCCTCCTCTGAACCCTTTCCAGTTTGTCTACGTCCTTCTTAAAGTGTGGTGCCCAGAACTGGACGCAGTACTCAGGATGAGGCCTAACCAGTGCCGAGTAAAGGGGAATTATCACTTCTCGCGATTTGGAAGCTATACTTCTATTAATGCAGCCCAAAAGAGCATTTGCCTTCTTTGCAGCCACATCGCATTGCTGGCTCATATTCAGTTTGTGATCTACAACAATTACAAGATCCTTCTCACTTGTGGTATTGTTGAGCCAAGTGTCCCCCATCCAATAACTCTGCATGGTTTCCTCTCCCTAGGTGCAGCACTTGGCATTTATCCCTATTAAATTTCATTCTGTTGTTTTCGGCCCAGCACTCCAGCCTATCGAGATCGAGAAACACTCTTTACTTTTGCTCTCTGCCTACCAAGGAAACTGTGTGTTTTGTCTAAGGTTGGAGACAAATCTGAGTATCTACTGGATTATATATTTTCAAAATGGGGGGATCTGCCATTATGTGTTTGTTTGTCCCAACAGTCCTTGGTATAACTTGAAACCTGCAGGAGACCTGCATGACATGTGTCCTCTTCTACAGAGGATAGTCCTATATTTGAAAGGTGGCCAGAGGACCATTCTCTATTTGAAGGCATATTGGATGGGTTATAATGGGAGAATATCAAGAAGGTTATTAAGGTTCAGCAGTTAGCGTAGTGAACTTTCACAGCATCCAGAAGCCAGGATAGTTTCTTGGAGCCCTGCCAGGGCCTTACATATAGCCTCAGGTTGTATTAGTTAGGAAGAACACATCACTGCCAGTGCTTAAGAAGTTGCACTGGCTACCAGTTGCTTGCCAAGCCGAATTCAAGGTGTTGGTTTTGACCTTTAAAACCCTACATGGCTTCGGCCCAGTTTATCTCAAGGAGCACCTCCAGCAACATCAAGTAGGCTGCTCAACAAGATCTGCCACAGACGGCCTTCTCCTTATCCCATCAGCCAGAGCAGCCAGGCTGGTGGGGACTAGGAAGAGGGCCTTCTCTGTGGCGGCCCCCAAGTTATGGAACTCCCTCCCTAGTGACCTTCTCCATGCCCCCTCCGTGATGAGCTTCCGCCGCGCATTAAAAACATGGTATTTCAGGTGGGAATATGGGTATAATTTTTTATACTGTTTTAATTATCATGTTTTATTGTATTGTTTTAATTGTACATCGCCCAGGGTGGCTGGGTGGCCGGCCAGATGGGTGATTAACAAATATAATAAAATAAATAAATAAAATTAAAGAGCACCAGAGATAATTGCCTTGAAGCTGCCTTCCCCAATTATATTCCTTAGATAAGGGCTGCTTTGCTGTGAGAAATGAAACTGTGTGCTTTACTGAAGCAGCTTCATCCCCCTTGTCTCCCAGAAAGGGGGGTTAGCTTGTGGCTTACTGATAGTCCCTGTGTTGGGACTTGAAAAAGATGCTAGGAGAGTATATATTGTTGAATATTATCTTTCCTATCTCACGTTAGTGAGATCAGCAGAGTAGAGTCCCTTTCCAGCTTAAAAGCTTAGATTTGGCTAGTGTTAGCCAGTTAGCATTTGGTAATCCAGGATGCTTTAAGGCAGACTGGATTTCCCTGGTTTTGCCCCCTTTTCTCTCCCGCAAAACAATAATCAGAGACACAGTCTCTCTTGTAAAAGTTAAAAGTAACATTTACTCACTCACTCAGATTATGCAGTTTCATTCAGGCAGGCTTAAAAGCCTTTCTTACAGTTGGTTACAATACATTTGGAAATGCTTGGGGTCTGAGCTTGTGGAGTTCAGACCAGCAACTCCTTTACTACCACATTCAGAGTCTCATTAGGAAGAGAAGAGCTGAGAGCTATGCCCACTTCCTGCTGAGGCTCAGCTAAACACACACTGAGTATCCTCTAGGCCCTATGGAATCCACCTTAGAAGATACCAGTGGCCTTAACCATTTCATCCAACTAACTGGTGAAACATGAGCCATTGGTTTTGACTGCACTTTAAATATCCCACACCCTGAAACAGTGGGAGAGAGGAAGTGTATAAAATCCAAACTTCCAGCTTGTGCTTTGGCTTTCAGCTTGGGATAAGGAGCGTGCAAGTGCCCACTCAAACAATGCCCATAGTGATGTCCATCGTATTTGGGAGTCCTGCAACTGAGGGACGTGTGTAAGCTTATCTTTGCCTGATTGCTTATGCTATCTTTCATAACATAACTGTATGTTATCTTTCACGCAATTGGTTTTGTCTCTTCCTGATTATCCTCAAATCTAAATTGAGGTGACCTTGGCTGGACCGGGCCCATGGGGTAATACAGAAGGTATCCTCTATTTGAAGGTCTGTACTGTCCAATTCCAGTTTGAAGACAGGAACATCTGAAGCTGCCTTATACGGAGTCAGGCCATTGGTCCATCTAGCCCAGTTTTGTCAACACTCACTGGCAGCGACTCTCCAGGGTTTGAGGCAGGTGTTTTTTTCCTGCACTACCTGGAGATGCTGGCTGCTGGGGATCAAACCCTGGACCTTCTGCATGTCAAGCATGTGCTCTACCACTGAGCTACAGCCCTTCCTTAAGAACCAAAAGAACTGTTAGGAACACAAAAAACCCCCCATTAAAACCCCCCAGAAGAACGGTTGCCCATCAACAGTTAAGCATCTGAACAGCAGGCCGAAAAGGCAAGCACACAGGTCACCTGCCTGGCCACAGGTTTCTACAGTATTGTAAGGTGTACTGTATTTCTATTTAAATTATAATAACTATTTTTTTAAATTTTCATATATAAATATGAATTAGCATATGCAACTTCTATGCAAACCACAGTCATCTTTTGACCTCTTTTTTGGTTGTGCATTTGCCCCATTTTGGTGATACATCAGTGACCAGCGGAATGACACCTAGAACAGCCTAATCCATCAAAGTCTGTGACTCTTCCTCCATTCTGTCTTAATACTCTGACCGTACAGCCTTCAGGATTTCAATATCAAGTCAGCCTTTTTCCTCTTCCTCTTCGCCCTACCCCATACCTACGTTTAGTAACATCTTGCCTGATGAAGATTGTGTATTTGGTTGGTCAAATAAAGGTATTGCCTGCCTGTGGATTTTGGAACTTTTCATGTGGACTAGCACAACTTACTTTGTTTTGTGGAGGGCCAAAGATGACCCACCCCTGTCCTAGATGCAGTGCCCTGGCTTCAATCTAGGGATACTAATGAAATGCTTTGACTGGGCCTTCTCTGTACCTGCACCCAAATCGTGGACCTCCCTCCTTAAGGAGGTCAGATGGCTTCACGATTGCCTAGATTTAGGTGGGTCATAATAACTGTTTTGTTCCATTAGGCTTTTGATGGGATTTATATTCTTGTTTGTTTGAAAAATGTTTTTGTTCTTCTTTTAATTTGTCTGTTTTTAGATGTAGTTTCATTTTTTTTAAAAAAATGTATATGACTTTTGGGGCCCTGGTTATTAGAAAGGTGATTCATACATATTTTTTAAAAAATGAATGAATAATTTTCGATGTGAACTGACATGATTAGCACCTCCTGGACAAAAGTGCAGATGAGAACATAAATATCCTTCAGATTTTGCACTAAGTTCTACCAAGTTTTGCTATGCAATTCTTATCTGAAAAACATATACCGTTTAAAAATGTGTGTCTAGGGATAAGAAAAATTACTTCAGAAATCTGTACATTCAGATAAAATACAGTTATAAACATGCATTTTGCATTCAAACATATATATTTAAATAGATGTTTACATATACATTTTCATGCCAATTTAAAAAATATATATGCAGAAACATGACAAAATAAACACATGTGAAAATGACACAGACCAGACTTATTTTTTTCCACCTCTATTTCATGATATGCACTGTGGTACTGTTGACTGTTACGGTCAAATTACACTGACTGCCTTCTCCAATGGGGACCCAGAGTAACATGAGTAGCCTTGGATGGTTGTTCGGTCGATTCAAACTCCTAGCCTGAAGGTTCTGTGCTGCTGATCCTCGGTAAAGACATATGAGAAATTTGTTTCCATTTGTTTTTGACCAGAAGTTACCCAATTTGCACCTCGTGGAACTGAATTTGTCCCCAATGCAACCTGTGGTCAAAGTCTGTACATTTCCGAGCTTGTGACATGATTCAGGGAACAAAGAAATGCATTTGAAAAATGCATACATCTGAAAAATGCACTTTAAAAAATTGTGCTCTTGAAAAATGTGCACAAATGCTGCAATCAGTGGGGGAAATGTATACATTTCAAAAATGTACACAGCTGATGCATATCTTTTGAAAAACAATGCCAACTTCAGTGGACCGGTCATGTTGTTCGAATGTCTGACTGCCGTCTCCCAAAGCAGTTACTAATCCCAACTCAAGGATGGAAAGCGGAATATCGGTGGTCAGTATAAGAGGTTTAAAGAGATTTTTAAGGCTAATCTAAACAAATGCAATATAAACATCGAGAACTGGGAAGCTCTGGCCCATGAACGATCTAAATGGAGGTTGGCCTTTCACAAAGGTTCCATGGACTTTGAAGAAGCCCGAGTGCAAGGTGAAAGGGAGAAATGTGCTAAGCGAAAAGCACGTCAAACGAATCCTTTACAGGACCATCTTCCATCTGGTAACCTGTGTCCTCACTGTGGGAAGCTGTGTGGATCTAGAATTGGCCTCCACAGTCACTTACGGACCCATCGCTAGTGTCTACACTTTTTTTTTTTACAATTTCCTCTTTTTATAATTTTCTTTTTGTAATTTTATCCTGGAAGACAATCTTACTCGGTCACGAGTGATCGCCTACTACCATCTTTGGAAAAGATTTGCACAAAAGTGCGGAGAAATTTTCATGCGAAAGGAAAAACAACACTCACAATTTAATACAGACAGGAGTCAGAATGATCTTTGAGGTGAAATGTGGAGAACCGTGATGATCTCAAGTTTTGCTGATTCACCTATCCTTACTCCTGTGTCCAGAGTCTCTAAATTGTCTTCCTCCATCAAGAGGTATGTGGGAATTTTCCCTCCCTCCTATGTTTGGTCAATTTGGGGGCCTGTGAGATCTTCAAAGTAGATGAGCTTGGCTTAAGGTAATTAGCAGAGGGGCCAATATCAGAGAGTTGTAGGAGCTGGGCTACAATAGATGGATAAATAGATAGATTATGTTGGACTAGCAGCACAATCCAATGAGGCAATCCATATCCCTACAAACGTGGAGGATTATTGGCATCCTATGGCAGGTGGAAGGAACATGGAGTCGAAGGTCGCCTCCATGCTTCTCCCACCCTGCAAAACACTTAGACATCTGATTTTGCTGTGGAGCGCAAGTAGAGGAGGCTTAGGCTCCATCGGGATATTGCCTATGCTGGTGGAGCCTGTCTACTCGCCTCCCCTCTCCACCCACAAAACTCCATTTCTGAGGTTGCTCTCGTGACCTCAGAGCCACTGACGGTGTGGTTCTTTCTGCACCAGCTGTGAAGGTGGAGGGGAGTGTGCTCCGAGTTCAGAGTCCAAGCTCCAGCCTGGCATCAAGTTTCTGAGGCTGGACCTGGGACTCCGAACTATCCTATGGCCATCTAGACTCTGTGCCCTTATTCAATTTAATTGGCTATCGCAAGGTCAGAAAGCCACGTTGGCTGCACTGCCCTCCCACAACCGCTGAATTCTAGAATCTAACCCACATTCAAAATTCCATGGTGAACAGACTTGCTCTCTCAACAATATAATTTAACCTGAAAGCTTGAATAGCAGTAATGCCTCAGGTTCTGCTGCCATCACAGCATTGGAGATTGTCTACCTCATAAAACACTTAAGAAAGATAATTAGTGTTTCAATTAAATGGCCTATCATTGTTCTAAAACACTCATGCAAAAATGATCATTCCTTCCCGTGCTTTATAATTGCTCTATTATATGTCTTTAGAAGCACCAACCATCTGAGGTGAAGTGGAATCTATATAAAATATGCTCGATAACCCCCACCTTCTTATTTTCTAATTTTACTTACTGCTCTGGGACTTGCTGTTCATTTTCTTTCAAATCTCCATTAACATGAATAACTGCTCCAACTCTGTGAACTAGGACTTCAGCTGTCAACGATTCGTACACTGCATTCAAATCCAGCTCAATGAAACCTTGGCAACAGCAGTGCCTATCATGCATTGCATCCTTTCCTAAGGTCCGCAAGGAACTACCATGCAGCAGTTGCTATATACACATCACCAGGATGGATATAAGATTACTGATTTTCTTGGATCAGTTCAGTCCAAAAGTTTCTAGGAGTAATGGTGTGACGTGACATGTCAAGTCTTGAACCGAGATACAAGATGATGATGATCACTTAGCTGGTAAAGATCTCCGCAGGAAATAGTACACAGCGTGAACTTGACAGTGTGCTTGAAAGCGCCCCTGGCTTTTGTTTATTGCTTTTTTTTCTTGCCATGAAATCCATAATTGTATGACTTTAACACGTTGTCCTGTGACAAATGCTTAAATTACTTAGGCTAAGAACATAAGAAGAGCCAGGCTGGATGAGACCAAGGATCCATCTAGTCCAGCATTTTTTTCACACAGTGGCCAACCAGCTGCTCACGAGAAACCCAAAAGCAGGACATGAGTGTAACAGCACCTTCCCGCCCATGTACCCCAGCAACTGTTGTACATAGGCATGCTCCTTCTGATCCTGGAGGTAGCATAGAGCCATCAGGATCAGTAGCCTTTGATAGCCTTCTCCTCCATTAAGTTGTCTAGTCCCCTTTTAAAGCCATCCAAATTGGTGACCATCACTGCATCTTGTGGAATTGAATTCCATAGTTGAACTAACTATGTGCTGTGTGAAGAAGTACTTCCTTTTATCTGTCCTGAATCTCCCACCAATCAGCTTCATGGGATGATGCTGGGTTCTAGTATTATGAGAGAGGGAGGGCTTTCAGACTATTCCCACAGACCACCTGGAGGAAAGATACACTAAAATTCCAGTTTGGATGACTGAAACATGCTCTACATAGGGCTGCCATTGAAAAGTGTTCAGAAACTTCAGCTGGTCCAGAATGCTGTGGCTAGACTGTTGGCTGGGGCCAGTTACAGGGAGTGTATGATTCTCTTGTTACAGCAGCTACACTGGCTACCGGTCTGTTTCTTGGCACAATTCAAAGTGCTGGTTATGACCTATAAAGCACTATCTGACTTGGGACCAGGCTACTTTAAATACTGTGTTCTCCCATATGAGCCTGCCTGGGTTTTAATATCTACAGGGGAAGCCCTTCTCTTGTTCCCACTGCCATCAGAGGCACACTTGGTGGGGACATCAGAGAGGGCCTCTTTCTGGAATCCCCTGCTGGGAAAAGCTTGGTTGGTTCCCACTCCATCTGCAAGCAAATGTGTTTTTATTCTGGCAGGCCTTCGGCATTCAAACTGGTTTGTTAGATAACTGGTTGGGTGTCGTCCATTTCTTTCATTGTTTTGTTTTTAATTGTGCTTCAGTCGATTTGAGTTATGTTTTAATTCTGTTTTCAATCTGTATTTATTTTTAGAAATTTTTTGGGCAGAAAGGTGGAAAATAAATTTAATCGATCAATCAATACATAAATTAAATGCCTATGTATTTCTGACCAGCAGTTTTATACAATACTTTGTATAATTTACAAGTTTAATTGTAATCATATTACAATAAAACTATCAGTACAACACCAGGAAACCACTTGCCTAAGACCCCAAAGCTTGTACAATCTTGGATGCAAGATTACCTCAGAGCCATATGCCACTTGCTCTGAACTCTTTGGAGGAAGAGTGGGATAAACATGTGTAATCCAGCCCTTTCAGGGTGGCTATTTTAACTGAGTGTAAAATGTGTCTGGATGGATGTAAACTGTACATTTTCCTCAGTAGCTTAGGGGTGCCATCAAGGAGTGTCAACCTATTGCATTGGTGGCAGGGTGAGAGCTCTGGGGAAAGAACAGTGAACTAGCTCTGATTGGCAGGCTTTCCCCACCAAGGAGGGGAGGGGAGAGAAAAGGCTGTTGGTGGGTTTTGGTTTGGCCCTGGCTTGTTGCTGTGGCCTCTTTATCAGCTGGAGTCCCCTCATTAAAACCCCAGAGGAAGGATGTGTGCCCTATGGAGAAAGTCTGATTTCTGAACAGGGCCGGTGCTACCATTAGGCAAACTAGGCAGCTGCCTAGGGCGCAGGGCTAAAGGGGGTGCCAGAAACGCCTTGGAAAAAAATACAGCGGTCTCAAGTGGGAAGGGGTGTGTGCTAAATATCTGATCTTGCCTAGGGCACCAAACTGCCTTGCACCGGTCCTGTTTCTGGAGTTCCCACTGGGCTTGAATCAGCTTCCCCACCTAAGGAGGAGTTGACAGTTTGGACAGACATCCAGTACACCAAGCTAGAAAGATATTTATGGCGCAATCCAACGGAGATGCCTGCAAGCTTCCAAACTCGGAGAATTATGGGCATCCCATGCAGGGTGGGAGGAGCACAGACGTCACCTTCAGCTCCCCACTCCTCCTGCCCTGCAAGTCAGCTAGGCACCCGGGTTTTTTTGCCATCTAGCTGCGGCGCTTTAGACGGGGAGTGAAGGAGGCTGGAGTGCCGCCAGGATATATGCGATGTGGCTGCAAAGAAGGCAAATGCAATTTTGGGGTATTAATAGAAGTATAGCTTCCAAATCGCGGGAAGTGATAATTCCCTTTATCGGCACTGGTAGGCCTCATTGAGTACTGCGTCCAGTTCTGGCACCTCACTTTAAGAAGGACATAGACAAACTGGAGAGGGTTCAGAGGAGGGCAACAAGGATGATAAAGGGACTGGAAACAAGGCCCTATGAGAGAGAGAGACTGAAAGAACTGGGCATGTTTAGCCTTCAGAAGAGGAGACTGAGGGGAGATATGATCGCACTCTTCCAGTACTTGAAGGGTTGTCACACAGAGGAGGGCAAAGATCTCTTCTCGATCATCCCAGTTGCAGGACACGGAATAATGGGCTCAAGTTACAGGAACCTAGATTCCCCTAGACATCAGGAAAAATTTCCTGACTGTCAGAGCAATAAGACAATGGAATCAACTACCTAGGGAGGTCGTGGGCTCTCCCACTCTGGAGGCATTCAAGGTGCAGCTGGACAGACATCTGTCAGAGATGCTTTGACCTAGATTCCTGCATTGAGCAGGGGGTTGGACTCGATGGCCTGATAGGCCCCTTCCAACTCTACTTTTCTATGATTCTATGATTCTATGATTCTATGTCATATATCATGACGAGCCCGGGCTCCTCCCCGCCCCGCCCCCTGAAATGCCACCTTTGCCCCTTCTCCAGGGTCACCATAATGACCTCGGAGAAGCAGCTGGCACAGTTCTTTCTGTGCTGGCTGTGGGGGGGGCGGGGCAGGGTAGGGGATCCGAGCGTGGATCCACAGCTCCGAGGTTGGGGTTCGTTTCTGACCTCGGAGCTGGGGATTGGAAGCATCCTAAGGCTCTCTCAACACTGTCTAGGGGCCGTAGGCTCACTCTGTTGGTTTAAGGCAGTGTTTCTCAACCTTGGGTCCCCAGATGTTTTTGGCCTACAACTCCCAGCATGCCCCAGCCAGCTATGCTGGCTGGGGCATGCTGGGAGTTGTAGGCCAAAAACATCTGGGGACCCAAGGTTGAGAAACACTGGTTTAAGGGTATCAAAGCGTCTGTCCTTGGCCTGTGAATCCTCCCAGTCCCAGGTTTCCCGAATTGCATCAGTTTTCTTCCCCACAGGACTACAGCAAAGAGATTGCGCACCAACAGTGTTTCTTGTGTAAATCCCCATGTCTATGTTTTGTGTGCCGCCCAGTTCCCCACTCTGAATCCTCACCTTTCCCCCCACAATCTAGTTTACCCCTCTCGCCGAGCCTTTCTTAGTTACGGTTACTTTTGACAGTAAATCTTTTCACTGTCAATCTCTGTGTGTGTGTGTTACTGAAGTGTCGGAGCAGTTGGTATAAATTGGGGCTGAGGGAAAAGGGGAAAGCTTCAGTTGCTGGTTACAGAGAGTGGAAGGGGGGGCCTGTATTAAGATCCCCACCCCCGGGAAAAAGACCCCCAGGGTTACACGTGTAATAATAAATAAATAAATAAATGCAGCTGTGGAAAACTCTTTTCTCTTCACGATTTTCTTAGTGTGTTTCGTCCACCTACTTCTCACTCTTTTGTGCTGTTTTTCATTTCCCACTTTCACAGTTTGCCTTCATGCTAAAAATAGGTGTCATAACTGTGAATATAATTGCATCCATTCCACAACACCACAATTTTGAAGTGTGGTACGTGTTATTTTTTCCCCCAAATTGCTCACTTTTTATTGATAGTTTCCCATGGCAGTTTGCTTCTGAAACGCACATTCCTCCTCTATAATGCACGGCTCGCATTTCCTCTCTCTACCCTGATGCCGACTGTTAATTTTGCTAAAGGTGGGGAAATTGGCAGGAAACTGCCGTAGCAAAAGTCGTTGTATGAGCAACATTTTGGTAAGCTTGCGAGGCAAAGTAAATGTGGGGTTTTCAACTTGAAATGGAAGCGTAGACCTTTTGAAGCACATGCCCAGGGAACGGAGGCTCAAACATCATCCCTCTGTTTTGGATGTTCAGAGGTGAGTGCCATTGCTCACGTAGGCAATACAGCCCCATACACATACCAGAGGGAGATATTAGCCAGTATGGGAAAGGCCCAAGTTTACAAAAGTAGCATATCTATCTATCTCTTTAGGAAATAACTGATTTTGCTTTATTGGACTTGCTGGGCAGACTATTGAAAAATTGCTAATCCACCTCTCTTAAAACAATAAAGGATGTCGTATTATGAAATGCAAATACCAAATGTTAATGATTAATAGTTAATAATTTAAAAAATATTAAAAAGTTAAAAGTAGTAATCTTATTAAAGGAAAAATACAGAAAGACACAAGCAGGTTCACAATGAATTTTGGGTAACTGGCATACAAATAGTTGTCAAGGATGGCCTGGATGGTATCCAAAAAATAAAAAAAATGCTGAGTTATAGCCCCTGTCTCCTGGGCCAAAGAGTTATTTGAGTAATGAACAGGTGTAAGGCTGTATTATTCCAGGTCAAAAGTGTACTTTTCACTTATCAGTTAATGAGCAAAAATACTGCGTAAAGTATATACATCAAAAAGCTTGATGTCTAGAAGAAATGATAGACCTGAGTTTAATTGGCACATTTTGAATACAAAGTTACCTTCTCAAAGGTATGATACAGAATTGGTCATATCTTGCCCAAAAGGTGGACATGGAAGCCTTTTTTTTTTTTTTTTTTTGGTGGTATGTTCTGATTTTTCATGAATTTTTAATAACACTGGGCAGAGCAATCCTATGGCCCCTAGACAGCATCTGGGAGGACACAGGATTCTTTGGATCCACAGCTCCGAGGTCAGAAACAGAGCTCCGACCTCGGAGCAGGGGATCCACGCTCAGATCCCCCTCCCCCCACTAACAGCTGGTGTGGAAAGCACCAAGCCAGCTGCTTCTCCGGGGTGGGGGGAAGTGACCTTGAAGAAGGGGTAAAGGGGGCATTCTGGTGATGCTCCAGCCTCCTTCCCTCCTCATCTGAAAAGCCACAGCTAGACTGGCTGAAATCAGCCCTCCAGCTCAGTGTTCTCCAACCTTGGGTCCCCAGATGTTTTTGGCCTACAACTCCCAGCTTGCCCCAGCCAGCTACGCTGGCTGGGGCATGCTGGGAGTTGTAGCCCAAAAACATCTGGGGACCCAAGGTTGGAGAACACTGCTCTAGCTGACTTGCAGAGTGGGAGGAACAGGGAGGGGAGAGACCACCTCCACCGCTTCCCCTGCCCTGCATTGGATGCTCGTAAGCCTCCGAGTTTGGAGGCTTTAGGAGCATCATCGAGTGCACAACCCATAGGATTGCACTGTAAGATAATTAAGACTGTGAGCCCTCATTTATGGGACAGTAGATATTATTAGCTATGAGGTGATTTTTACACCAAAAAATGGTAAATATGTGCTGATTTTAGAATGCAGGAGCTTCTTATTGGAAGCTCGCCAGGCCTGTATACCTTTCAGATGAATAACCTATTCAATATTGAATGGGGAACTTGGCCAGTTAGAATGATTTTTCTCCTTTTTAACCTATTAGGACTAGAAGTCTAAGAACAAGAAAAGTTTAAGAGATTCTATTTCCTGTGAAGCTACGAAGATCTTTCGGCAGTGTTTAACAACAAGACTTGCGTTCGCATGCAGATTACATGTTGATGTGATGATGCTACAAGTATATTTGTAACAAAAATTTAAAAAGTGATCACAATATTTTCCCCCCTTTACTCATTCTTGTTAGTACCAAACCCAAAAATTGAATCCACCTAAAACAAGTTTTGGTGTATGCTTTGTTTGAAGCGGATTGATCAGCTATGGGTAGTTATCTGGTGGCCAAAGGCTTCCTGAATACTGGAACTATAGCTTGAAAGCACTCAGCAGAGGCCAGATCCATAACTGCACCCCATAGTACAACATTTGCTTGCATGTCCCTCTTGTTTGCTTCATAAGCCTTCTTTTCCTTCTCTTTATACTGTTTCTCTCTCTCTTTTTTTTTTTTAACCAAGGAACATTAGATCTCAACCCCAGTGGAGTGTATCCCTAGACTATAAGTAAAAAATAAGTGTCCTGACCAAGTTCAGAGTATATATCTCTCATCACCATAGAGAAAGGAAAAGGCAAGGATGATAATTCAATTGCTGGACACAGAACATCTTATTTATGTCTTATTGCTATATATCTTAGCTTTCCTCTAAGGGGCTCAAGGCAGCATGCTTGGTTTTCTCCTCCTCCCCTCAATTTTATCCTTATAACAACTCTTTATGGTAGGTTTACCCTGAATCATTGTGACTAGCCAAAGGTTACCCAGTGAGCTTCATGGCTACCATACTGGCTCCTTTGGATGTTATCTTTTCTCCCCCAGGCGGAAATGAGAGGTACCCAAAGAAATCAATGGAGAAATCCAGGATTTTAGTGAAGCTCGCTCTGATGAGGCTGCAAAATGTTCAACCAGAAATAAATGGTAGCAGTAAAGACAGGAATTCATGATCTTAAAAATGCAAGGTTTTATTTTCTGTGAAAAACAGGAAAATTTTCCTTTGAAAATTTCCTTTGAGTTTAAAAATGTTTGAAAACATGCCCTGCTGTTGACAATTTAGTCCATTATTCCCATTTTGCAGATTGTGTATGTTTGTGTGGGGGGGCGGGGGGGGCCGCGAAGAGAAAATGTCAGCCTTACAGTGCAGACCACTATTAAATTTGCAGGTTAGAGGTGAAGTTTAGGGCAACTGTCCTGTGTTTTGAAGGGCTGTCTAGTTCAAGTCTGGTTTAAAAATAAAGAACCATCAGAAGGAAGAGCTGGACCTTGAAGTTGCCCGTCACCAGAACCTGGACACCAGACTCAACAGGCAGGCACACAGGTCATCTGGTCAGACTTCCACACTATGGTGAGATCTACTGTATCTCTATTTAAACCATCACAACTATTTCTAAATTTGCATATAAACATATATTTTATATTTACATTTATTTTTAGTTCATAAATTTTAATACCACTGTCTTTATTTAAAAATATCTCTAAGCAGTTTACAAGAGAATGGAAAACATTGCAATACATCATGATATGCATTAAAACACAATTAAAATGCACAATACTAAAACATTTAGATAAAGCATTAATAAAAACATCAAAACCAATTTAAAACCCCCTACAAGATATAATTACAAACAAACTGACTGGAAGTGGAAAGCACACACTTACTCAGGGAAGGCATATAAATTAGCACATGCAAATACTATGCAAATCACTGCCATTTTTGACCTCTTTTTTGGTGATGCATTTCCCTTGTTTTGGGGTGATACACCAGTGACCACCAGAATTTATTTATTTATTTATTTATTTAATTTATTTAATTTATATACCGCCCCACAGCCGAAGCTCTCTGGGCGGTTCACAATACTTTATGCATAAAAACAATTAAAACATACAACATAGTTTAAGAATTAAAAAACCAAATTTAAAAACACAGTTTAAATGACACCTAGAACAGCCTAATCCATCAAAGTCCATGACACTTCCCCCATCCTGTCTAAATACTCTGACCATGTCGCCTTTAGGACTTTGATATCAAGTCAGTCTTTTTCCTCCTCCTCTTCCCCCTAAAAAAATTAAGAAGTCGGTTACCAGCTTTTTGTAACATCTTGCCCAATGAAAAGTGCATATTTGGTTGATCAAAAAAAGGTATTTTCTGCCTTTGGATTTTATGCAAATTTGTCCCAGTATGTCCTCTCTTTTTTGGGGGGTGATGCATTTCCTTTTGGGGGGGGGGAATTCATGGGTGGCCGCCGCAGTGTTATCATTTGCAAGGGGCAGCCACCCCAGCCACCCGTAGCTGCAGCAGCAACCTGAGTCTTCTTCCCGAATACTGGGGTGCTGCTAATTTGTCTGAAGTCCCAAGATGCAATGGAGCACAACATTGATTTATTATTTAGTAACACAATTTACACTGCACCTTTCTATAAAATATTCAATGCAGCTTACGACCTAAGGAATAAAACAATATATAACAATAAAAAGGTAATATTTACAAGGAACCAATTTCTAAAAATGAATTAAAAAAGCATCAAATTGCCTTAAGTGTTCTGCCCAAACTTGTTTGATGTCTTGTTGTCCTCTATGCTTTTGGAGGGGAGATATCAGGGAATACCATTTCATGATCCTCGCTGTCCCTCAGTAAGAATGGGGAAGTTGAAACTGTGGGCCACATACTTTTATATTGCCCCTTCTACCGGGATCTTCGTACTGATCTTATTTTACCTATTTTATATAATTGCCCGGGCAGAACTGAAAATTTTTAAATGTCCTTGCTACTCTCTGATATGGTTCCTCAGATTACTAATAAAGTGGCTAAATTTTGTGCACATGCTATAACTTGCTGCACCTTTTTAGCCTCGGACTCTGGCCATGTTTGACCGATATAATTTTGATGTAAAATTATGAACTCTATACACTTCAGATGTATGCTGGTGTACAGTAGCTATGTTTGTATCATGGACTGTCTTCCTGTTATAATGTTTTTGCCGGTTCTGGTCAATGACCGTAATAAATATTCATTCATCCATTCATTTATTCAAACTTGCTGAAATAAACCCAGTTATTTTGGGTGAGAGGGGGGAATCAGAAATAATTCAGTTTATTATCTGAGCCATTTCAAGGCACCCAAACTCCGCCCCTTCAGTACACAGCATGTCCGTGCACCTGGGCCCAGTGATCCATGGGAGATGGAGTTCTCCTGTGGGCTACTTCCATTAACAAGTAGCCCTTGGGAGAGCTCTATCTCCTATGGGTCACCGGGTTCAGGAAAGCTAATGTTTACATTGCACATGCACATTGACTCTGCTCCTATGGCCAGGTAAGGCCTTAAGGCAGAGCTAGGGAACCTGTGGCACTGGCACTCCAGTTGTTGATGGACTACTACTCCCATCATCCCTCACCACTGGCCAGTCTGGCTGTGGTTGATGAGCAATGGAGTCCAACAACATCTGGTGGCCCATGGGTTCCCCAGCCCTGCCTTACGGTGACATGGGAGAGTAAGGGGCATGCAGGGGGAGGGAGGCTGGCCAGGAGCCAATAATTCTTCTCCATCTAAATTTTTATCCAGGCTGGAGAAGAGAAGAATGTCATGACTTTCATGAGCCAGCTTGTGAGATGTGAGTTGCAGAAGAAGGCCTGTGGCTCACGCTGGCTCAGCTTGTCTGAGCGTGGAAAGCTAAGCAGGGTCAGGCCTGGTTATGACTTGGATGGGAGACCCCGCCTCTAGTCTCCTGCATTGAGCAGGGGGTTGGACTCGATAGCCTTGTAGGCTCCTTCCTTCCAACTCTATGATCTATGAAATAAATCCGTGCCTAGAGGCCAACACATTGGGGAAGCCTGCTTAAAAACTCCCCTCTTGCTAGTGGTGGGCCCTTAATATCCTCTGAATTCTGTTTCCAAACCTGGCTCAGGAGAATGTTGCAGGGGCTACTATAAATATTTAAATGGGCCTATGTAGACATCCTAAAGTCTACCATTCCATGTTTGTTTCCTGCTCCCTCCGCCTGCAACAAAAAGAAAGGAGGGAAAAGCTCCTTTTTATCAGAGCCTAATATTTTTGGGTTTGTTTAAGTAGACAATGAATATATATATATATATATATATATATATATATATATATAAATCTCCCTGTAACTTCATTATACCTTGTATCTAGTAGCGCAGAGACTGAATTTGGCACACACAATCTACATAATTCTCTTCCAATGTTTTTTATTAATGAGGTATTTTATTTTACAGAGTTCAAATAAGCACAGAATTAGTTGGTAAGTACAGTATAATCACAGATTACAGACTAATTGGAGTGTTATTTATGCCTGAAGATTATGTATGTAGTAATTATACATGATGCTATTATGAAAAGGAGGGAAATCTGGCAAGTGCTATAGAAAGCAATTACTATTAAAAAAATAGAATTGGATGACATTTGATTTTATGATTATTCCTACCGTATGAAACAAGGTGCCCAAAAAGTCTGACCAGGTTTGCTTGTAGCATCGGCTTTTAATGTAATGCAAGAAATGCAAACAAGTGTTGTTTCATACTTAGTAGTGTATCACTAGTTTGCCAATCATGCGAGCCTTCCTTGAAGGTTAGGGTTCAGCAGGAATCAGCAGTGTGAAAACTAACATATAAAATGATTAATTCTACAATCCTATGCACACTTACCTGGGAGTAAGCTCCATTTAATTCAATGGGACTTATTTCTCAATAGACATAGATTGGTCTTCAGTGTTGGTCTTCAACCCACCACTGCAAGGGTGGCCTTCCAGATGTTGCTGCACACCCATCATGTCTAACAATTGGTCATACTGGCTGGGGTTGATGTGAGTTGGAGTCCAACAGCACCTGGAGGGCTACAGGTTCCCTACCACTGCTGGGCCGCAGTCTGACCTAAGGTGAGTCTCAACAATGTCACCATTACAAATACATGGTAAAAGATTAAGAAGTCGGTTGCTAAAATGCATTTTGGAGCTCAAAGTGGTCAGAGGTGTGAAAAGGTTGAAGGGTGCTGCTCTACTGAGAGTAATGCACTCTGTACTGGCTTTGATGCACTGTGCACCTACAGGATAATCTATGTCCCCAAAATGCATTCGACAGCAGGGGGGAAGGCGTGCTTTTGAATGCATACAACAACACTTTAATCAATGGGAGAAGGATGCTACAATTCAAAGATGTGCACAACTGATGCGTACATTTGAAAAAAAATATGCACAACAATATGCACAGTTTTCCATGAGAAAATAAAAAACAAACAAGCAAAGATTGCCATCTGATATGGACATGAAGTGGGACAAGCTTTGCGGTGGAATTTGGAGAACTTTGATGAGCTTGAGTTTTGCTCGCGTGCATTTCCCTAGCAAGAACAAAGAAGTTCAATTAGCTGTTACGGCTAATAATCATCGATATGGTAATCTATGCCTCAGTTCTCAGTTAATGCAGTTCTACCCAGACTTGTCTCTTGTGCCAGCACAAGTAGAAAGAGCCCAGTAAAGTTTTCCTCAAAGCAGGTCTAAAATGAATTTTAGCAAAATGTCTGAACCCATCTGCATTTCAATTTTTTAAAAAATTTGGATGTTCAAAATTTTATTTCAGATGTTGACGTTAATGACACATCCGTTACATAGTGTTTCGGCACCTAGACACTGTTGCCAACCATTTAAAGGCATGCTTTCCTCACACCCAGAGGTCAAGGCAGAAATGGTGTCTCTTGTTCATCACTGTCAACTCTGATCTCTCACCAGAGGGCTGTGAAGCATGATGCTTGCTCTTCCTACTCTTTGTCATCACATTTATGAGGAACTGTGTAGTATTTCTGACAATCGAAAAAGGAACTTTCTCACATTTCACCATATCTGGCACATTGAATAACAGAATGTCTTTTCTTAAACTCTCCCATGTCACGCTGGCTATGCATTTTCCTCCTTTTAGTTGTTGGGAGTGAGATTTATGCTTTCTTATTTCAGTCTCTGGTTTGTGATCACTCAGTTGCATTTGGTGGGAATCTGTCCTAGTTCTGCATATTTTACGGTTGTCGCATGTTTCTACGGGCCATAACTCGGTGTTACACAGGGGTTGCATTTAGAAGGTTCCAGGTCCAATCCCTTGCAACTGTAGTTAAAGAATTTTGAGTTACACAGGGCTACTGATGCGCAACAATTTAATAGCTGTTCAAAAAATGGAGAACATTCTCCTGCTCTTGCAACCCCAAATGCAAACACTAATGAATTTTTTGAGAAAAGCTCGCACATTCTCAAGCTCGTGATTGTGTTTGCAAATGGCATCCTTTCGGGGGAAATTCACACATTAAAATGTGCATTTTCTAAATGCACACACTCCAAATCCCCGTATTTGACTCCACATATGGGGGGATAACATGGGACCTTGCAACATAAATGCTTCAGGGTCAAGCAGAAATCCCCCAGCACCATCTTCTGGCAATGGCTGTACATGAGCAGAACCACTGCAGTGCAGTCCTGTCCACAACCACATCCTTCTCCACTATGCCACACTGGCTCTCAACCTGTGCATCACCACCCAGGTCTGCCCAAAGGAAAGAACTGCAGGGAAGACACTCAACACAAGCACCAAGGAAGCCAACTTGTACCAATAAGCTAGAGCAGTATGGTGCCGTTGCACCCTGACCCATATCAAAGCTTCTGAGTCAAGACTGCACACTCGTCTGAGCACTGGAGCAAGAGACCTTTCCTCATTGAATACTAACTACCGTTGCCTTCTTCATCCTTTACCTTTACTTTGTTCAGCTATCAACTGCCTGGGAACTTGGTCCTTCTAGTCCAATGTTGTCTAGAAGGATGTCTCCAGAAGGATGTAATGGTTTCCTTCTGAAAGCCACTGAAACATCAAGGGGAATTGAAAGGGTCACACTGCCTCTGTCACTCTCTCAAACATCAAGGTGATGATCGAAAAGAATGACCAAGTATTTTCTGGGCCAAAGCCAGGCATGAACCCTGATTCAAATGGATCCAGAAAGTCAGATTCATCCCAAAGTGCCTGGACTTGATTGGCCACCGCCTGCTCAAGCACCCTGTCTAAGGGGACATTTGCCACTAGCCTATAGTTACCAAGATCTTCTGGGTCCAAAGAAAATGTCTTCAGGAGTGGTTCCACTGCTGCCTCCTTCAAGGAGGCTGGAACCACTCCCTCTCTCAAAGAGAAATTGATTACCTCCTAAACACCAATGCTGTCCTTCCCCCCCACCAGTAGACATAAGCAACTACAGTGGACAAGGATCAGGCACATACGTGGTTATCTGAACTGAACAAAGCACCTTGTCCACATTCTCGGGCCCCAGAAACTGAAATGCATCCAACAACGTTTAATCAGAGAGTGCTATGCGCATCTCCATAGATTAATGTGCATTCTCTGTGGAATATGTTGGGTCTGGGGCCCACTGAAGTCCAGTCATTCAGCTGTAGAAATGGGCGCCAGAAATTGAGATGCATACGAAACACACCATTGTGCCAGAGCATGAGCCTTCAGTATGTCTTGATCTGGCAATGTGAGGAATATCAGCCAGGGATTGATTGATTGATTGATTATATTTATACCCTGCCTTTTTTCCTGCAAGAAACCCAAGGCGGCTCACATAATCCTCCTCCTCCTCTCCATCTTATCCTCACAACAACCCTGTGAGGTAGGTTAGGCTGAGAGTCAGTGACTGACCCAAAGTCACCCAGTGAGCTTCATGGCCAAGTGGGGACTAGAAACCGGATCTCCCGGGTCCCAGTCCAACACTCTAACCACTAGGCCACACTGGCTCTCAACCTGTGCATCACCACCCAGCTCTGCCCAAAGGAAAGAACTGCAGGGAAGACACTCACAAGCACCAAGGAAGCCAACTTGTACCAATAAGCTAGAGCAGGATGGTGCCGTTGCACCCTGACCCATATCAAAGCTTCTGAGTCAAGACTGCACACTCGTCTGAGCACTGCAGCAAGAGACCTTTCCTCATTGAATACTAACTACCGTTGCCTTCTTCATCCTTTACCTTTACTTTGTTCAGCTATCAACTGCCTGGGAACTTGGTCCTTCTAGTCCAATGTTGTCTACCAGCTCCCTATAGTCTTTCCCTGATTTTGTGGGAGGGGATATTGCTCAGTTGTTTGTGGAGTACATGGTTTGCATGCCATAGGTCCTACATTCAATTCCTGGCACTTCCAGTTAAAAGATGTGCCCGCCAGGTTGATGGTGATGGGGAAACCCTCGACTTAAGACCCAGGAGAGCCAATCAGAGTAGATTGACAGATAGCCTGACCTCATACAAACCAGCTTTCTGCATTCCCCACCTTTGTTCCGAGTGAAAGGGCTAAAATTGCTCCAGCCCTGATGGCTTATAATCCACCCTGTAGGCCCATCTGCCTACGTGGATACAGCAGAGCGTGAGATGGAAGATATAGCCTTTGTCTCGTGTGTGTAACTGGCCCATGTAGTTCACACAGAGATTCAACTTTCCCTCCTCCACGCAGCATTGCCAAGCGTCTCGGATTACAGCCTCTTTGCAGCTCACTCGTCCTGTAATTAGGAATGACTCCAATAGAATCCACAACAGGGTTTTTACTACCTGTTTATTCTATTTCAGAGTAAATACAATCTCCTAAATTACAGTCTATATTGCAGATTATAATGCATAGCCAGTGCATAGCCAGTCCAGTCTAGCACACTTCATTACATGATTGCAATAAGTCAGAGCATTAGAGAGAAGAGACAAGAAGAAGCACACAGAAAGCAATCCTTCTCTCTACTAAAATGGTTACAGGAAACGAAACCGAACAATCATACTACGTCATCAGAAAGTACAAACCATGTGATCAGCTCATATTTCTTTCCCACCTACTTTCCCCATGAGAATAGAATAGTAGTGTCAGACTCAACATGATTGTTTTTCTAGCCATCCTGTACCTTTCCAAATGAAAACACTTGTGCCACAGCTGTTGTTTTGTTACATGTCCCAACACCGAGATCCTTTAATTCAGGGGGATGATGAACCTCTTTCAGCACGAAGGCCAAATTCAATTTCGGAGAAGCTCTTGGGGGGAGGCACATTCCAGTGGTGCTCAGGGCCAAAGGCAAAGGGGCAGGGCCAAATGCAAAAGGGTGTGGGGCCAAACTGCCAAAGCTACCAGCACATTTGAGCTTAAAGCTCTTATTGCCAGTAACTAAGCCTCAGAAGAGGCATTCCTACCTTTTAGAATGGGGGGGGGGGGACACTGCAAAAACCAGGAAACCACCAAACGACCGGGCATCATGGGAAAGGGGGTGGGGCCAAGGGATGTACAGTGGCCATCCAATAAACCACAGAGGGCAAGATTGGGACCCCAAATGGTTCAGATCTGGCCCACAGCTGCAGTTCAATATACCTGCTTTAATTGGATATACCAGGGCTTGAGTTTGGGGTGTATGTGTAGGCAAAGGATATGCCTTACCGCTGAGCTACCATGCATCTCCAGTGGAGTCCAGCCTAGATGTCTGATGGAATTCAGATCCAAAATCTGGTTCTGTCAAACTATTCCTGCGATGGAACCATACAGTCCCCCTCCTCTTTAGTTCTACCAGACTGTGGAGAACCTGGGGTGGGGGCCTGTGCACTAGGGCAAACCCACCACTATCCCCAAATGTGGAGGATCACCCCTCACTACCGAGTAATCGCTCCCTTCCCTTCTGCTGCCACCATTAAACTACACCCCTTTTATTTAACATACAGCCATGCCTTGGACTGAGAGCATAATTCGTTCCGGAAACGTGCTTGTAATCCAAAACACTCTTATATCAAAACGAAATCCCCCCCAAAAAAAATTTGTACAGAGATTTTTAATTTAAGCCGTACTACAGTACTTGTATTGCAAGATGTCGCTTGTATATCAAGTCAATAAATAAACAAATAAATAAATATTTAAAAATTTGCTTGTCTTGCAAAACGCTCTCAAACCAAGTTACTTGCAATCCAAGGTATTACTGTACACCTTTTCTCTTAAGCAGTGGAGGCTGGTGACTCCTATTTCCGTGGGGCTTCTAATCCATTGCAGCTTTTATTTGGAGCTTTATAGGAGCTATCCATGGTGCTCCATGGTGGTGAACCTATTTTGGGATGGAGTTTGGCACCATGGATAGCTCCTGTAAAGCTCCAAATAAAAGCTGCAGTGGATTAGGAGCCCCACTGGGACAGGAGTCACCCGTCTCCCCTGTCCTTAAGGTAACTGGCCATTAGGAGTGAGACAAAACAGATCAGAGGTGCTAGACAAGTAAACAAAGATATATAGAATTTTATTTAAAAGAAAACAAGGACGCTTATTACTTTAAGACTGTTGTCCCGACTTCATAAACAGGATTTCTACACAGTTACTTTTCCCACCAATCATGTGTTAGAAGCCCCAGTTGCGACCCCTATCCAACCTTAAAGCCAATTCCCCTATCAAGCTCCACCCCAGTTAACCCACAGGCCTAACATGAGGGCTTGAATAGCAGGCTTCTTTCTGGTCGGATATGACCTCCACCTGGAATGTTGTTCCCCAGGCTTCTCCTGAAGTCTTCAGTCTGGTCCAGCAGCTGCTCAGTCTTCAGACTGCCACCGCTAGCTGCAGTATGCCTAAGTACACTAGTTGCTGTGGGACATGGGCATGAAGGATGCTGTTGCACTCTTGTCCTTCTTGTGGGATCCTGTGGGCAGCTGGTTGGCCACTGTGTGAACAGAATGCTAGACTAGATGGACCCTCGGTCTTATCCAGCATGGCTCTTTTTACTATGTTCTTATGTTTCCCAGGCTTCAGCTTTTTCCTCTGAAGGCTGCTCCAGGAGTCTTCCTCTCCCAACTTGCAGACCTTCTTCACCTTCTGCCTCACATGCTCTCAGGTTGGCCTCCCGGTCTTGTAACTGCTGTTCCTCTTGGCTGATGTCTTCTTCAGGCTCCTTAGTCTCTCACAAAGACACCTCCTCAGGCAACTCTCCAGTCAGAGTTCTCCTGACAGACTCCTCCTTATATTAGTTCCAGTCAGAACCCTCCAGCCAATCAGCTTTGGGGTGGCCAATATTCCATCACCCCACCTCTATGTAAACTTTCAACCAACTGGCATCCTTAGAATGTTCAGTTATTCTTATTCCCCAATCAGACGGTCCCAATTTCAATCCTACCTTCCCATATAAATAGAGAGAACCTGGCTTCATTTTCAGTTCCTAGTGGTAACAATTTGCCAGCACACTATATTTACATTGTGATTCCTCTCAGGCACAAGCCTTGAGTAAAAGCCATACATCGTTCTTTCACTGTTAACCTCTTCAGACCTTCAGTGGTGTAAATAAAAAGATAGCAGCTAAACTTTTGACTTAGTTTTACCTCAGTTTCTTCACACAGACATTTCCAGGGAGTGAGTGAGTGAGCTGTAAATCAGATTAAACCGAAATACTTTGGCTTCATGGGTTTGTGGGTTGGATCTTGTAAAAGTGCATGCGCCCATTTGTTGTAATTACATCTTCTTGTTGCGATTGTGTGTTCTCATTAACAAGCACATCCCCCCCCCCTTGCCCTCTGTTTTAGCAACCATGTTTTTTGAAGTTGATTTATTTCTTAGGAAAAATTCATGAGCTCTAATGGAACTCCAGTCGGTTTCTCCCTTGGCTCATTTGTAAGGGACAAATGAGGTTTCACAACTCACAATACAGACCAATAAAAATGCCCCATAAGAGATGTAAAGTTGTTGATTTGTGTTTGCCACCCAGAGAAGGCGGGGGGAAAAAAGGTAATTATGCATTTTCAGAACATTATAATAAGCCACAGTAAATCTCTCATCAGGTTGCATGAATTGTAAAAAATGATTTGCAATGTCTCTTCTGTTTCTCATTGTAACAATAAAGGGAGGGTGCCAAGAACATGCTTCTCTTTTGGATGCTTTTATTGTGACTGGTTGCTTGAATTCACTCATTCACTTTCATTGTATGTATATACAGAAGGTTGGACACTACCGATCTGATCATTTGTGAGGCTATTGAAATCATTCGGTACTTCCACAGGATGGTAAGATTAGGTTTGTATGAGAAATTTGTTTCAGTTCATTTTTGAACAGAATTTATCTGTGACTCCTCCTGGAACCGAAAGCAGATTTGAACTCAATCTTTTGCAATACATGGAACAACAACAGTTAGAAAGAAATGCAACAAATGCATACATTTGAAAATTGTGAATGGAATTGTTTACTTTTGAAAAATGCGCACACACATGCTTTAATCAATGGGAGAAGAAGAATGCATACATTTAAAAAATGTGCACAACTGATGCGTACTGTGGAGAGAAAGCCTGACCTGACACATAGCCTGACCGCGCGCACATTTTCCTTTCCGCTGTCCGCATAATCCCCACCTCAGGCAAAGGGGCACAGTTCCGAGCAGACCTGTTTGTGCAGAGCTACATTTGCATTCATTTCAATAGGGCACATTTACATTTACCCCCAAGGAGCTGCAGAGCACCCACAAGTATGAGAGGTGCAGTCTCAAAGAGCTTCAAAATGTCCCCAAGCACCGAAAGGCGCCACGACCCCGCTGGGCAGAACCGGTCCAGCCTGCCATCAAAGAAGGCGAGGGGGCAAGGGAGGGGGTAAAAAGAGAACATCTATTCTATTCCATCGGGGGTTGTTGGAAGCAAGGTGCAGGACTGCATGTATCAGGTCCCTGACGAAGCTCGTACTAGGTGTGTGCACATTTGCCTCGTGTGGGCGTAGTGGGCCGAAATCGGCCCTGCTCACATCCGCGCGGGGCTCATGCGGGCCTACCTCGATCTAGCGGCAGCTCGCCTCTCCGTGGTGAGCCGCCTGCGCCGCCCGTGCCGGTCCCGTCGCGTCACATCCGGCCCCGGAAGTGACATGATGGGACCCTGCGCAGGCGCACTGGACCCCTGCGCAACATACTGTGCCTGCGCAGGGTCCTGTCGCGTCACTTCCGGGGCCAGATGTGACGTGACGGGACCGGCGCGGGCGGCTCACCACGGAGAGGCGAGCCGCCGCTCAGAAGATCGAGGCAGGGGGGCTGCTGCCGCGGAGAGTCAAGGCGGCGGAGAGGCGCCCCCCCCACCGATTCGTAAGCAATGCATCTCTAGCTCATACAACCCCGGGCCAGGTGCTCGGTGACCGGCTGCAAGACAGAACTATCTACAGGGCTAGAATAGTAAGTCAGGTTCTTTGGTGTTAATGCTACCTGTGTTTTGCAAGCCTCGCTCTGTGTAGCCTTCTGCAGGCTGAATGTGCATTGAAGCGCTACGCTTCATTAAGTTTCATTGACTTCTCTGTTTATAGTGTGAAATTCCTAGTAGTCTATTCGTTCCGCTCCATTAAAGGTGATATAAACATAAGCTCTGCCTATTGCTTCAGTGCTTTCCAGTGTCGATATACACCGCGGTTGGGTTTAGATCCTACGGGGGCTGCATAGAAGGGTTTTTTTTACCGTGCCAGTTAACCCGTTAACTCCCGAACTCACGCAAAAGGACTGGCGGTGGTCCTTCACACGTACATTTGGGGAAATGTGTACAAAAATATGCATGAATGTTCATGGAAAAAGAAGAGAAAAAAACAAAGCTCACAATCTGATATGGACACAAGTCAGAATGAGCTTTGACATGGAATTTGGAGAAACTTGATGAGCTTGAATTTGTTTAGACCAGGGCTCTCCAACCTTGGGTCCCCAGATGTTGCTGACCTACAGCTCCCAGCATACACAGTCAGCATGGCTAATGGCAAGGGATTCTGGGAGCTGTAGTCCAGCAATATATAGGGACCCAAGGTTGGAGAGCCCTGGCTTAGACACTTGCATGCTCTTCATCCCAAGTGGAAAGCCAAAAAGCAAGCTAACAGGTTATAGATTATATAGGGCCAGTTCACACGGCAAGGGAACCGCTGTGGAGCAGAAGCCCCCTGCGGTTCCCGTGTCATGTGATCGTAATAGCAGTAAGCCATCATTAAAAAAACAAAAACTGCTGTTATTAATGAAACAATGTACGTTAAAGTGATGTGTTTTGATACCTTTTCTAAAAACAGAGAGTGGGGACTGTTCTTAGGTCCACAGGTACATTCCACAGTTTGGGAGTGAAACAACAGAAAGCTCTCTCATGTGTGCCCATGAAGTGGAACTCTCTGAGTGGCAGACTGTATCCTCAGGGCTTCTCCTGCAAATCTTAGTAACCAGACAGGTTCATAGAGAGACTGGTGATCCCTTAGAAGACAGCTACCCCCCCCCCCCGGCCAATTTCAAAGTCAAGGTGCACAAATATCTCCCTTCTCTTTTTTTAATGATACACTCTGTGTGTGGATGTGCCTTGGTCTATATACAACGTGCACCATATTTCACGTCTCTTGCTAGTGTGGAAGAATCTTACTTTTGGGGTGCACCACGAGTCCCACATTTTGGATTAGAGACATGTAAGGGTCCTCAATTTAGAGTGTTCAGGTATTCAGGATGTATTCCAAATTTCAGGTCTGTAGAGTTAGTGACTGACTGTTAGTCAGTGGAGCCAAGCTGTCTGTCTGTCTGTCTATTATATTGCAAACCCTAAAACCATGGGGCTGGCCACTGAAATGCTTTCACAATCTGTACACACACACACACACACACACTCATACTCACGCGCGCACACACACACGTGTGTGTGAGTGTGAGTGTGTGTATGTTGGGGGGGCACCCAATCAAGTAAAGATTGTTTGCAGGAAAAATGTGCAGCATCTCTACTTGCCAAATTAACTACTTACATTTCGAACATACGGGGTTTGATATTATATATTACCCTTTTAAGACTGGAGATGTTTATGCATGCCTTGGGTTATGAAAATATTATTAAAAGACTTGTGGGTCACTTCTCCTGTCTTCTTAATCCTGATGGCTGTGGCCTGGGGCTCTTACTGGAGAGAAATGGCTTTGATACATGGAGAAAAGGGGAAATTCATTCTCTCTCTCTCTCTCTCTCTCTTTCACACACACACACATTCTTCACTAGCTGCAGTGTGCCACCACCACCACCCACAACTCCAGAACAAAAGGTTTTGTGATGGTATGTGGAAAGACTTTGGAGAATTTAGGTAATTGCTTTTAGGGCTGTCCAAAAGATTTGCACATAAAGTCAATGCACAAAACAGAGATGCATTTTATTTATTTCTTTTTGGCATTATTATTGTTGTTGTTGTTGTTGTTTTATTTTAAATTTTGCTTTGTGTAGAAAACAGATCTCACAAGATACAGCTTGGGGATACTATTCCCAGTTCTAAAAATCTGCAAGTTTCCACTACCAAACCCAGAATGAGCTTGAAGATAAGGCAAGCAGTGCTGGCTTTGCCTATTTATTTGTTTATTTATTTATTTATTATTTGAAACATTTTTATGCCTCTCCTCATCCAAAAAGGCTCCCAGAGCGGCTTACATATAATCAATTAACAAGACAGTCCCTGCCTGCAGGCTTACAATCTAAAAAAAGACACGACACACAAGGAAAAAGGAACGAGGAGGGAAGAAGGGGGGGAAAATTAATTAATACTTCTGGCAGGGCTGGTGGAATGGCCCTGCGCTCCCTCTCATCTCCCTCCTCTCAGCCTGCTGGTGGTGACAGTTCATAGACAGGGATGTTGAAGAGTCCTTGGTCTCGAGTCACGAGTCTTTGGACCCGAGTCTCGAGTCCGAGTCCTTGGTCCAAAATGGTGACTCACGAGTCCTGAGTCCCGAGTCACTCCCAAAGCTGACTCCATGAGTCCCTATTAAAATCAATGGGGGTTTTTCCCAACAAAATAAGGCTACTTCAGATGTATGGCTTAAATAAACTCTAGGCACTAGTGTGACTGTTTATTTCAAAACTCTGTAACTGATTTTGACAAGAACAGACCAGGCAGACAAACCCAAAATAACCAGGCAGGCAGAGGAGGCAGGGAACCCCAAAGCAGGCAGGCAGAGGCGTTTGTCTTGGACAATTCAAACTGTGGAACTGGTTAAGAAGAGACCAGGCAGGCAGAGGAGGCTGGGAACCCCAAACAGGCAGGCAGAGGCAGCCAAACCCAAAATGTCTGAAAGGTTGCATTTTAGGAAAATGATTGTAAAAAATAAAATCTTTGCTGGCGATCGCACTCCTCTCCACTCCTTCTGGCACAGCCCAGGGATGTTGAAGAGTCCTTGGCCTCGAGTCCCTAGTCGAGTCTTGAGTCCCATTAAAAATATTGGGACTCGAGTCAGAGGGGGGACTCAGTCCGACTCACGAGTCGAGTCCTGGAGTCCGAGTCCCCATCCCTGTTCATAGATCATAGAATTGAAAGGAGCCTACTACAAGGCCATCGAGTCCAACCCCCTGCTCAATGCAGGAAACTAGAGGAGGGGTCTCCCATCCAAGTAATAACCAGGCCTGACCCTGCTTAGCTTTCCACGCTCAGACAAGCTGAGTCAGCATAAGCCACATTCCTGTTGAGGGAGGCCTTTCAGCAGGGCTGGTGGAATGGCCCTGCACTCCCTCACTGCCTAGGCCTTAATGAGAGCCTTGGAGTGATTCTGGTTTTATTTTTGATTTCTTTACTGTGCTAAGCTGTGTTACATGTGTGGCCTTGTGCAGTATATTCGGGGAGGGTGTGGGAATTCTGAGGTTCCTGGCTCAGATTCCCTTTGAGCCATGAAGGGGTCCCAGAAGAGAGAGGGAGGGAGGCGAATATCAGCTCAGGCCTTCGCTCCAGCTGGCTTGTGTCCCCCCCCCCCCCCCACAGGGCTTTCAATCAGCAATTGCCCTGTGCAACAGATCCTTATGAGTTGTTATTTTTAATATGGTTTTATCATGTTTTTATTATTCATATATTGCTGTTTTAATCGTAAAAGGCCTTTGTGGGCCTGAAAGGCAGGATATAAATCATTGCAATAAATTAACAAATGAACTCAGCCGTTGTAATCTCCCCTGAACAACAAATCCACTTAGTAATGCCTGGAGGTAGTGTGCGTGCCCATGGCTTCTTCAGTCACACTGCCACCCATAGCCATCCCAGAATGGCACACACACACTAAGCTAATTTCCCCATGTTACGTATTGTATATTGCTGAGCTAGCTTTCCCCATTAAAGAACAAGTTACTAATCTCCCCGTTATAATTTGCTGCATATTCCCCATCATTGCTGTAATCAATAAATCTATCCCCCCCCCTTTGCAAGAAAAGTATGTGTAAATGAGACTCATTGGGATGTACCATTATCAATTTTTAAAAAATAGTTGAGCGTTTAGAACACGCAGAAGTGTTTGTACACTTGTCTGGAGCACATCTGGCAACAGAACGCAGCCCCTGACAAAAAATTGTTTCTCTGCTGCTCCTTTAAATAATTCTATGAACAAGTGCTATTATATAAATGAGCATAATGGCTCTGAGCATGCACAAAGTACTCTACCAATCGGTAATCAAAGGCAGGGCCCACATATCTGGGAATTAGTGGTGACAACTTAGAATAATCTGTGGAATTCAGTGCTGATATATTATATGGGCATGAAGAAGATGGCTTAAAAATGTATGGGAAATGTATGGAGGAAAGTTACCCCAATGGCCATTAGCCACTGATGCTAAATCAATGGGGATGTAGTGGGGTATACTGGTTAGAGTCTCAGACAGGGAATGGAGAAACTCAGGATCAAATGATATTATTATTATTAGCATTATTTCTTTACCTACAGTATTTGTATACCATTCCATATCTAAGTAGATTCCAGAGCGGTGAACAATTAAAAGATAAAAACAGATAAAATAAACAAAAAACAATACATTGAAAACAAGGTAACATTACAATGGTGGTTGGACAGCAGAAAAGCCTTCCCAGAACAAGGAGGTCTTCAGCAGGTGCTGAAAGCAGCACAATGTCAGAGCCTGCCTGACCTCCAGAGGCAGGGAGTTCCACAGAAATGGAGCCACCACACTGAAGGCTCTTCTCCTGGTGAACTCCAAGCAGGCCAAAGGTCCAGGAGAATGTCCTCTGATGACTTCAGTGACTGGGCAGGTTGGTATGGGAGAAGGTGCTCTCTCAAGTAACCTGGTCCCAAGTTGTTTTGGGCTTTGGGCAGAAGAGAAGCCCAGGCCGGGGAGCAAATGCCACCAGCTCCTGAAACGATCATCACCGGCCTGAGAGGGCTGTTGGGGCAGCCCCTCCCCCACCTTCCACAGAGGGGCTACAGAGGGAAGGCAGAAGAAAAGCCCAGGCCAGGGAGATTGTACCAGCAGCTCCAGAAGAAACCTTCAGTTCTCCTGAGAGAACTGGTGCATGTTTGGTTTGGGGGGGTAACGTTTGTTTGTTTGAGTATTTAAACATTGTAAACTGCTTTGGGTGCCTTAGCAGAAAGGCGGTATAGAAATGTAATAAATAAATAAATAAATAAGTACTAGAACCTTAAAACTGACCCGGTAGCAAATAGGTAGTCAGTGCAGTCCCTTCAGCAAAGGAGTTGCATGCTGAAAAGGGGCAGCTCCCGACAACAGCTGAGCTGCTGCATTCTGCACTAGCTCCAGCTTCCGGAGCAACCTCAAGGGCAGCCTGAAATCTTAGCATTGGTATAGCACAAATGCCAAGCGTTCAAATGGCTTCCCAGACGTTATATAGCAATCCTAAGAATGGCTCTCTGGAAAGAAAGTCAATACAGTCATGCCTTGGATTGAGAGCATAATTCATTCCGGAAACGTGCTTGTAATCCAAAACACTCTTATATCAAAATGAAATCCCCCCCAAAAAAAATTGTACAGAGATTTTTAATTTAAGCTGTACTACAGTACTTGTATTGCAAGACGTCGCTTGTATTATATCAAGTAAAAAAAATATTAAATAAATATTTAAAAATTTGCTTGTCTTGCAAAATGCTCTCAAACCAAGTTACTTGCAATCCAAGGTATTGCTGTATTAGAATCCCCTGTACTGCAAATGGAGGAGTTAGGACGAGAGCGAAAGTGGTCTGCCTAGGGCTACCTAGCGGATTCATGCATAGCGGAGTGAGACTTGAACTGAGGGCCTTCTGGATTCATAGCTCAGTTGCTTCTCTACCATGCTGTTCTAGCTTCAATACACCAGTAACTAATCTTCATTAAATCATTGTGGGAATATGACACTCAACCAATTGCCTTTCATAACAGAGATTTTGCACATCATTTTGGCTCCCAACTGTCAACAGCTTCTTCCGGAATCTTCCAACATCCTTTCCCTGATTGGCTCCTGCATTGCTGTTCAGAGTTCCAAGGGCTCTCTTTCAAAAGGAAATAGAGCTGGGCTGATTTCCCCCCTATTCAACAGTAACAGAAAATGATGGTGAGTTTGAGTGCTCTTTGTTTATTCTTTCCCTAGCGCCAATGTGTGAAAAGCTTGAATGGGATGGTGTGGCTGTCTGTCGACTGATTCCACAGCTCCCCAGTTCTGGAGCTGTTTATACAATCCCTCACACTGGGGAGAGCAGCGTGTGAATCCTCTCCAGCTTCTGGTGTTGTTGAAATGTTCAAGGTATCATCAATGGTCCACTATGAAAAGATGGAGTGATGCCTGTTAGCTTAGATGGCTTTTTAGGGAAGTTCATGGACGAGGGCCAATCTGTCAACAAGTATTTATTTATTTATTTATTTGCTAGCTAAATGGGAGAACCTCCATGGTCAGAGGTAGTCTATCTCTGAATACCAGATGCTGCGAAACAAACAGTGAGGGAAGACTTTAACGTCCACCTCCTGCATGTGGGCCGTCTGGAGGCATCTGGCCAGCTTGCTGGTTTTGGGAACATGATGCTGGTCTACTCCTGCAAAGGCATTCTTATCTCCTTAAGGAAGGTGATAAAGTCAATGACCTCCTTTCAAGGTCATTCCTCTTATTTCCTACACAGGGGAGCTAATTACTGACATCAACAAAAGAAACCATGGGCACAGAAGAGGGTCTATGGGCCAAGGCAAGGATGAACTTGGAGGGAGGGTTTCTTCTACCGGGATTATAAAAAAATGGAAAATCTAAGTTGATGTTTGTTTCCAGGCAGCAGATAGGGCAAGTGTCTAAGTATTTATATTATATTATATTATATTAATCATATCATATCATATTTACTCTCCAGCTACTCCAGAAAGGGGAGATATTAACTCCCCCCACTTTTGTGGTTCCTTTTCGGAGAATGTATTGCTGTGGTAACTGTGGTTCCCTGACTGTTCTAAAAAAATAAATAAATCCCTAAGAAGGCAGCTGCATGGGATGGAGTGAATGGGGCCCGGTGTGTGTGTGTGTGTGTGTGTGTGTGTGTAAGTGCTGCTGGTGCTGGTGCCCCATTTGCTCCATCCCATTTTGCCACCCTCCAAGGTCTTTTTTTTTTTTTAAAGACCTGTCAGGAATATTTGCATATTTGGGGGGACTGGGAAGTAAATGGAAGGGAAATGTATGCAGATTTAATGGCTGGGAAGTAAATGGAAGGGAAATGTATGCAGATTTAATGGCTGGGAAGTAAATGGAGGGGGAATTTGCACAAATTTAAGGGCTGGGAAGTAAATGGAGGGGGAATTTGCACAAATTTAAGGGCTGGGAAGTAAATGTGCATACCCGCAGTAATGGGACAGTTAATGCAGGTGTGCGAAAATTGCAGCAGTAAGTGCTCCAAAAATGGGAGCTGCAAAAAAGGAGAAGGGAGTTACTATCTCCCCTTTCTGGATAGCTGGAGACTCAGAGAAGTGTTGAAAAGGTGGAGGGTACTGAGAACCGTCAGTTCAATGCTGAAAATTGAGCCGACTATATTGTTAAGGGGGGATATGCCCCCCCCCTTTGGTGCACCTTCTTTTGCCACTGTTCCCCAGTTTGCCGGTACTTTTTAATTCACAACTTGGCAACTGGACCCTGGCAACTGTGTGCGCAAATCAGCCTATACGCAGTCTCACCTTGTCAATCTCTTACCTACTCCACTTTGGCGCTCCCTTTGACAGCTGAAACAGACAAGGACATAGACCAGGCAAGACTGAACATATTGGACAGCCGAAAGAATGCACTTGTGCACTTCCGAAAGACTTACAATAATAATAATAATAATAATAATAATAATAACAACAACAACAACAACAACAACAACACAGTTGCACAATTTTCAGGGGCTGAGAAAATAAAATTTTAAAAATGACCCCAATTGCACTTTTTTGAGGCTCTGAAAAAAACAACACCCAAAATGACAGCGAATGAAAAGGGACAGTGATTGGAGCGGGGAGGGGGAGGCAAGATGGGCCCTGCCATGAAGGACAATGGGATCTGTCCTGGAGCTGGCCGGAGGACTGAGGGAGAAGGAAGGGGAGAACAACCTATGGTAAGCCCAATCATCTGTTGGGCGTACGGTGAGTTGTTCAGCAAACAAACAACCCGCTGTGGCTTATTCACAGGGTGGCTTAGCATGACATGCGAATTCACCCAATATCTGCTGCTGCTTCTTTCTGTAGGGACTGTCGAGGACGGGTACGTGGGTTTCAGTGGCTTCCTCAACCATCTCTATACAATATGGTTACAACATCTATGTGGTCTATTATCCCTACTGTGGTAAGCGGTCATCGCATTCAGTGCTGATTGATTCAACTGTTTTAAATTTTATATTTTTAATGGCTTTGTTGTATGCTTATTTTTTTTTTAAAGTGTCCTTGGGTCCTTTTTAAAAGAGAAAGGCGGTGGGCAGCGCAATTCTATGAGGCTGCGTGTAACACTCCGAACCTGGAGGATTATGGGCATCCTATTGAGTGGGGGAAGGAGTATGGCGGATAGGATATCCACCATGCTCCCCTCGCCCTCAGAAACATCTAGATGGCCAATTTCAGCTGTCTAGATGTTTTACCTCTCCTCATGAGGAGGAGAGGCTGAGGTGCTGCCTGGATTCCTCAGGATCCGGCAGAGCCTCGTTCCTCCCCTCCCTGCCCCCAGGAATGCCCACCCCCCACGGGGGAACTGAACATGGTCTTCCATGTTCGGCTCCCTGCTGGCGCAGAAAGGCCCACACTGGGTACAAGGTGGGGTGGGCGGGCTCTCCCCACAGTGCTGCAACTCCAGAAGGGATTTCTGAGGTTGCAGCACCTTCCAGGCCCAATCCTACGTCTCCCCAAACAAGGTCGGAGGGACACAGGATTGTGCCCTAAGAAATTCAATAAGTAACAGTAACGAGTTGGCCCTGCCGTGGAGTTGAGTTCCTGTAGCAGGAGCTATTGCATAAGCTTCAACTGTCTCTATTTCCCAGGGACAGTTTGTACTTCTAGAATGTGCCTTGTTATTTTGTTTTGCAAGAGACAATGGGGATGCCCTCGACCCATTTTTTTTTATTATTATTATTTTAGAGTCAGCATGTGTGGATGTGGTTTTCAGTGTTTCAGATTTTTGGCCCCATGACCCTGGCCCCTAGAAAGTCTCAATCCCTGAGTGGGGTGTGGAAGATTCACCATGACCCTGATGTGCATGCATGCAAATGGTGCGTGCACATGGAATTTCCCTCCCTCCTACTCCATAGCTGCTTACCTAGCATGATCCTAAATGCCACAGAATCATTTTGAGTTTCAGCTGAACTGTTGGTAAACCATGTCCATTTTGTGACTTAACTTTCGATTGAACATTCTTTCTATTTTGCGAAAAGAAAAGAAAGGGTGGGGTTCCTTATGAACAGTTTACGGATGCATCCTGGTTTAGAAGTCAATTAATGAGAGGCTATTGCCAAATAAAGAAATACGGAATACAGCAGGCAGAGGAGAGGAGAGGAGAGCCTGCCAAAGGAAGGGGAGGAGAAGGAGGAGGAGGAGGGGTGTGCTCTTGCTCTTTGAGTATGTGTCTTAAGAATCCACAGATTGCCCTGTTTTCGTCTATGAAGCACTGGCATGATAATGACCATGAAATGATAGAGGCTGGCAGTGAGGACATCCCTGTAGATATTTCAAGGTTTGATGTTTCCCAGGTACCCCTTGTCATTTTTGCAACATCACAGACGTTTGCATTGTGTGAAAGGGAGGCCAGTTCCCATTGCAAATGATGAGCCTTACACATGCATCATATAGCCCAGGTACGCTCAGGGCATAGCCAGGATTGACGGCACCTCCAGTGTTCCCTTGGACGTAGACTTAGGGGGGGTGGTGTTGCTGCCACATAATGTGTGAAGAGGTCCTAATGCCAACCAATGTTTGCTTCTTTCCTAGCTCCTGGAACACTTCTATAACAAAACAACATTTGACGAGCTGACAGAGCCAAATTCTCAGATGTTACTCATTGGTATCACCATTGCTTTATTCCCATTTGGAGGAATATTTGGGGCACTTGTGGTTGGCTGTCTGCTGGATAACTTTGGCAGGTATAGAAATAGCACTGGGAATGGTGAACTGCATGCCCCAGGGCATCAGAGTTCCCTGCTGAGAGCTGAGAATGGGAGCCTTTTTCAGTGCTTAGCAGGGAAAAGTTCTTATCTCCAATTAGCTGCTTATGGAGCTAAGAATCTTCCTTGCCAGAAGATTGGATACAGCCTAGGGAAGAAGCTGAATGGTCAGATGGAGAACCTATGCAAACCATATCTGGCCCATGAGCCAGACGTTCCCCATGCCTCCAGAATGGGCTGGTGAGGAGTGGGGAGAGCATGTGGCTGTCTCTGACCCACATCTCCCATAATTCCATCTAATAAAAGACATGGTGTTGTTGCATGTAGCAGCATTTCCCCTCCCGCTGTGAACATCATCCAACCAATTGAAAGGGATTTGTGGGGAAGGCAAACACAATGATGTCACATCCCACTTATCTTTTTAAGTGTTTTAAACATTATGGGAAGGGGGTGTGATGGGAAGAGACACAGAAGCTGCATGCCCTCTGTAAGATCTAGTTAGGCTCCTGGAATCCTACATCTGGGAAATGATGATGACCTTCAACCACCTAATAAAACTTCACTGAAAGAGGTGGGAATGTGCCCTCCAAAGTTAATCCTACCCAATTTGGTTCCAGTTGGTTCCGTAGCTAGGACATCATCTAAGACAGTGTTCTCCAACCTTGGGTCCCCAGATGTGTTTGGCCTACAACTCCCAGCATGCCCCAGCCAAACACATCTGGGGACCCAAGGTTGGAGAACATTGATCTAAGATGAAACTGCAGCTTTTCTAATATACCATGGGCCATAGCTCAGTGGCAGAGCAGGTATTTTCATAAAGAATGTCTCCGATTCAGTCCTCAGCATTTGGCATTAAGGGTGCAATCCTATGCATGTCCAGACAGAAAAAAAGTCCTACAACTCCCAGCATTCCCCAACCAATGCTGGGAGTTGTAGGACTTTTTTTCTGTCCGGACATGCATAGGACTGTGCCCTAAAGCAATTTACATGGCAGGGCTGCAAAAACCAAGTTTTTAGCCCATATGTAAATGTGTGAGCAAAGCAAGCTGAAATCTCCAAAGCCAAAGAAGTTGTCTGAATAAGATTTAAGTGCTTGGGAGTTGGAGCTTCAGTGTACTGCGTGGCTCCTTGTCTTTGCCCATAACTAGCAAAACCAGAAAAAAAATATCCTTAGATGATGTTATCGCAATTCCACAGCTCCTTTGCCTCCCCTGCATTTTGATTGTACCATATATTCATCAGTATTGCCTCACCCACCCACTGCTCCTTCTCACTGTCTTTTCAGGAAAAATACGTTGATGATCACTAGTATTTCCTCCACTCTCTCTGCTGTCCTCATGGGTTGTTCCAATCTGATACGTGCCTTTGAATACACCATGTTTGCACGCTTGTTCACTGGAATATGTGCAGGTATGCCAAGCTCATAGATGTAGTGGTTCCATTTTTGAAAGTTTCAGGTTTCACTTCAGTTGCATAAGAAAAAGAAAATACCCAGGATATTACAAAAGTAAAAGCAACCAAATTATTAAACATAGATAAAAGAAAATGATTAATAATTCAGAACTGACAAACTAAAATTAATGATAAAAATTCCGATACTAATTTTCAACTTTTATAAAAGTGTCCATTAACCAAACCCAAAATAAAACATGCGAGGCAAAAATTAAATTTTAAACAATCAATTTTCTCCAGTACAACCTATCTCATCTGTCTTATTAAATCTGGTGCAGACTATAGCTAATTCCATTAGGAAAGCCATGGCTTCTCAAGATCTTTTATGTCCTTGTTGTAGAGTAAGAAGTTTATCTTCTGGCAAACTGACCTGTTTGTTCCAAGTTTTAGCAAGCCAAGGTATTTTCCCCTAATGTCTTGAGTCAAAGAAAAATTAAACAAATAATGAGGAAGATCATCAAACTCATCTGAACCACAATGACCAAAGCACAAGTGATAAACTAGTCTACCACCAAGGATGGTAGAGAGCATTAACTGAAACCTGGCAAGAGTGAGTTCCTTCCTCAGGCTAAACTTCTCAATTTTAAATACAGTAATACCTTGGATTGCAAGTAACTTGGTTTGAGAGCGTTTTGCAAGACAAGCAAATTTTTAAATATTTATTAATATATATATTTTTTACTTGATATACAAGCGACGTCTTGCAATACAAGTACTGTAGCACGGCTTAAATTAAAAATCTCTGTACAAATTTTTTTGGGGGTATTTCGTTTTGACATACAAGTGTTTTGGATTACAAGCACGTTTCCGGAACGAATTATGCTCTCAATCCAAGGCATGACTGTAAATAGTCCTCTGGACCTGGTATATATTTTATACCCGTGGAATATCTGTGCAGTCTTAAGAGATGCAAAATCTACCTGCAAAAATGCATAATTGGTGCATAATTTATACATTCCTTTTTAATTAGGACAGGATCACCCTGGAGGAAATAAGTCTTGGGCAGTGCGATGTGTCTGCCTGTAATCCTCTGCACTTGGAGGATTATGGGCATCCTATCGAGGTTGGGAGGAGTGCTGAAGCTTCTCCCACCTTGCAAAACACTTAGATGGCTATATCCCAGCAGACCATCACTTGTCCCCTCCCTAACCCCCAGAATGCCCACCCAACTCCAGTTCCAAGGTCAGTCTTCTGACCTCAGAGCTGTCGCTGACACAGAAAGGACCACCGCACCAACTGTGAGGGTGGAGGGAGGGCGCTCTGAGGTTGGAATCCCAGCTCTGACCTTGGAGTGCATTTCCGAGGTGAGAGAGAGCTGGGACTCCAACCTCTCCTACAGCTGTCCAGACAGCACCTAGTGGCCATAGGATTGCACCCTGAGTAACCAAATTTCTGTAATAACGCATCCTATTCTGATACCAAGAATTCTTTTCATGATGAATTCAAACTCAGTTGTTCCCAGGTAACACACTTTTGCTAAATGATAGTTTGGCATTCCCTTAAGTTTTAACCAAAAAAATAAAAGTCAGCTGACTTAGGGATGTGCGAGGATTTCGTTTGGGGTGGTGGTGGAAATCCACCAGACTAGCTGGGCTTGACCCCCCCCCCCCCGCAAAAAAACCCCCTCTGTCCCACTTGCCTCTTCCCCAGCTCAACTCGCGTTCTCCCAAGTTGAGCCAGGGAAGCAACTTCTGGGCCACTGTTTATGTAGAAAATGCCTTAAGATACACCCAAAGCGGCCAGAGTTTGCATTATTTGCGCAAATTGTGGCCACTTTTGACGTATTGTAAGACATTTTCTACATAAACAGAAGCCTGCTGGGAACCGGAAAGTCCAGCGAGCGGCATGGCGTGCACCAGCTTTCAGCCCAGCTTGGTGGGCGCAGCAGTCAGTGGCGTCCACCGAGCCAGAGGTGGGTCAGGTCCTGGCGGATTGCCCACCCCTAGCTGGCATATAGTTATGGTCCAGCCCTTAGATCCCATTTCTAACTGTAGGCGCTGTGTTGGCATGTATCTGGAGGCCTCCAACATGGTTCTGAAGATTCTGTTCTGGTCTGATACTTGAAAACTCCAGGCTTCTGATCCATACAATATTTGGGGCATTTCTGTTTTCTCGAGGCACCTTTAAAGACTATTACCTTTGTCTTTTTATAATTAATTGTTGCTTTGTTGAATTGACATACACTTCCAGATCAGCCAGAAGCCTTCTAAGCCCTAACTGGGTGTAAGAAAGAAGGACCATATTGTCTGCATAAAGTAAAATATGGACTTTTCTCCCCCTAATTAATGGAGTAAAAACCTGTCATTCTTCATATATTGAACAATGTCATTGATGAGGAAATTGAAAAGAAAAGGTGCCAATACACATCCTTGTTTCATTTCTCTGTCATCTGGAACTGATCCTATCAGAGAACCAAAAGAAGATAGTCTCACCTTCAATGAGGTGTTAGTATAGAGTGCTCTAACAGGAAACAGGGGGCACTGTTCAATGCTGATCGCAGATGGTTTAAATCACAAAAGCTCATGATCAATTGTGTCAGAAGCAGCTTTCAGGTCTACAAATGCTGCAAATAATTGTCCTTTCCTAAGTTGAATATGTGTGTATTAGTATTAGATTGCTCAACACAAAGCAGTTGTCCAGGGTGAAACAGCTTCTCCTGAATCCAGCCTGTTCTTCCATGAAAACATTATCTTCTCTTGCCCAGTTCTCACGTTTAGCTAACAGGTACTTAGCATAGTGGTGTGAACCCCTGCATCAAAATACAACACAAGACATTGGCAATGTGTCTGATTTTCACACATGCACATTTCACTACTCGGATCCATAGCCAGTTTCCAAAATTGTCACTCAGATTATGCTTCCTGGGATAGGAATGGAGTGTTGGGTAGGGCTGGTATTACAACGCTTTGGAATATTGAGTTGGAGAATGCATTTTTATAAAACCAGTTAAAAATGGCAAATTAAATCAATATCTTTTATTAATTCGTCATAAGCAGGCCTGTGGCTTACGCTGGCTCAGCTTGTCTGAGCGTGGAAAGCTAAGCAGGGTCAGGCCTGGTTATTACTTGGATGGGAGACCCCTCCTCCAGTTTCCTGCATTGAGTAAGGGGTTGGACTCAGCCTTGTAGGTTCCTTCCAACTCTGTGATCTATGAAATCTATGACATCTGCCCTTCCAATGGGGTAACAGTGCACTAAAAATGCTACCCTCTCCCAGTCTCTGGCTACCAGCCAAGATGTAGAGTCTCTGGCTTTGGTGAGTCTCCAGGGGAGGACCATTCCAATCTTGAGAGGCTGACCTGATTTGGTTTGGAGTCTGGGCAATATCACCATACCTCTGGTGTCAAATGCCATGTCTTCATATAATATCAGCCAGTGGCTTCTCATGCACCTCGGGAAGGAGAGAGTGGCATTTTGCAGAACTCCACAGGGCATCTTTTGGGGTGATGAGCAATTATGGTTACCACCCAGTGGGACATCTGTTACTCTATGAAGATATTCATATGTTTCTGCACATCATGTCACATGCATACTGTGAATGATCCCTTGATGTATCTTCTAACCAGGCATACTCTCCAGTGCTGTCCCCATATACCTCGGTGAAATCTCCCCTAGAAGCCTGAGGGGATGTCTTGTCATGATGCCCCACTTCTTTACAACCACTGGTGTCCTGTTGTCTCGGTTTGCTGCTCTTCACAATGTCCTGGGAAACTATAAAGGTAATTCAGAGAAGTGCATCATTTGGCTTGTGGAAGATCTCAGATGTCTCATCAGAGGTTCTTCATGGTACCTGTATCATCATTGTATGTTCTTGTGCAGGTTGGCCAATACTGATGGGCATCATTGGGGTCATACCAGGGATACAAATGTTCCTAGTGCCCTTCTACCCTGAAAGTCCTGGGTATCTACTGATTCAGAAGGGGGATGAAGAGAGAGCGAGACAAGGTACAAAGGCTCTAACCTGTACTGAACTGTGCTGAGATGCGTAGCTGTGGGCTCTAGACATAGCAGTGCTAATAACCCGTTGGGCTGAAGAGACTTCACCCACAACTGGTCCTTCTCACAAGATATCAACGTTCTTCTGTTACCAGTTCATCATTATGCCCTATGTTGTTATTAATATAAGGTCATGAATGCACATTTCACATCAGTGTAAATGTACATGTAGACCTTACAACCATGTATATTACTCTAGGGCCATCTATGCATAATGGTGTGCATTTACATAAACATCCTGTGAATGTACATTGATATAAAATGTATGTTGTTAGTGAGAAGGATTCCAGGAGAGAGAGGGAGGGAGGCAAAGACTAGCACCAGGTGCTTGCTCCAGCTGGACTGTCCCCTCCATTGCTGTTGCTCTTATTTTATTGTAGTTGTATTGTAAGCCACTCTAAACTTTGGGAAGGATGCCTAAATGCATTTTAGATAAATTTAAATGCATGAATAAATGCACTACATTTACCATAGAACCATGGAGTTGGAAGGGACCTTGGAGATATTATATAAAACTCATCATACCCAGCTCTTTCAACCAGTCTTCATTAAAGCGAAAAGGAAAACAACAACGACATCTAGACCCCCCTCACCATTCTTGCCATTCTTCTCTGGACGCTTAAACTGGTCTAACACTTATTGGGCAGGTTCGCACATCACAAGAACCCATCGTGGTGATTTGCCATGACAAATGACCGGGCTCATTGTGGGTACTTCACACACTGCCCCTCCTTCCCTCTAGTTCCTTCGGGCGGTATCCCAGGGGACATCCCAGGAGCAATGAGGCCCTTGTCCCTCCTTGCTGCAACACTGAACCTTTTTTGGCTTGCCATGGCTTTTTTGACCATTAAAAAAAAAAAAAAAAAATTCTGGAGATTGGGAAAGCCGTCTTGACACCCGGCTTTCCTGATCCCCGCTTGGGCAGCCAGCCGTGAGCTGCCCCTTCAAAGTGCCCCAGTGGCACCTTGGAGGGGCTGCCTGGGGCTGCCCAGTATTTTTTATTTTTTAAAAATGTGCCCACATATGAGCAGAAAAATATATATATTTTTACTTTTAGTCCCATTTGCACAAATGAGCTTGTTCACAGAAGCGCTAGTAGGAGGATTTCATGCCTTAGCTGGGGCAGCGTTTGTGTGCGCGTGTGTGTGTGGGTGCCCGTTGGCAAGGGATAGCTGGCCTGGTACCCTCCCTGGACAGTGCCCAGCAGCAGATGCTTGAAAACCCTCTACCCCCTCCCCGGAGAACTGTCAAGAGAAACCCAAGCTGTGAGAGAACTTTGGCTGAGAAGGGGGGTGTTTTTTGGGGATTTACCCCCTTCTTGGCAAGATCCTCAACTTTTCCCATCCCCCCCTTTAGTCCCCATGATGGAGCCACTTTTGCACTTTCCTCCAACCCTCTAGGGACTTTTCCCTCTTTTTTCAAGGGATTCCACGTTTGGCAGGTGGCTGTAAAAACTGGGGTCCCTTAAAAATGGGGGGGGAGTTTGGAGCTGGAATTGCATGGACTTGTGCTGGGACATACCTCTGCTTAAAAAAGAAATACTGGGAAGTCACGGGGAGCCCTTCCAAGGTGCTGCTGGGACACTTTGAAGGGGCAGCTTATTGCCACCCAAACGGAGATCAGGAATGCCAGCTGTCAAGCTGGCTTTCCTAATCTCTAATTATTACTTTTTGTAAGTGTCAAAAATCCCATGGTGAGCCAAAAAAGGCTCAGCATGATGGCGAGGAGTGGGGGAAGCCAGTGCCAGCCACCCCCAAGTGCTGCTTGGGCACTTTTGGGTCACCAGGCCCTGGCAGTGGCCAGGCCAGAAACACACACACACACACTGTATAAGGAACATGTAACCAAGAACTGGTGCCTGAGGTTTGCTTTTTTCCTTCTCCCTCCCAATCCCTTTTCCTTTTGTGTGATCTCTTTTAGATTGATAGCCTGATGGCAGGGACTGTCTTATTATTAAACTTTGTAAGTTACTCTGGGAGCTTTTTTTTGGGGGGGGGGTTAAAATGCTGTAAATAAATAAATAAAAGAGTGGTTTCTTGCTGAGCAAGTAGCTGGCCATGGGTCTTTACCCACGGTGGGATTTGTCATCCAGCTTTGGATGAGGCAACAACTCACTGTGGGTAAAAGAAACCCAAGAACAGCCCATGAGTTCTCCTCATGGATTGTTGCAAAAAAATAATAATTATTATTATTTTTAATTTAAATTATTTTTCAGAGGCAGGATTTATTTTTTTTTTCATTTCTATCTGGAGATGCCAGGAATTGAACCTGGGACCCTCTGCATACAAAGCATGTGCTCTGCCACTGAGCCACAGCTCAGGGAGCATCCCTCCCCACCCCCAATTCAAAGCTTTTCTGCCTCTGCTCCCCTTCAGCCTTGCAGAAGCTGAGAGATAAGGAGGATGTGGAGGATGAGATTGAAGAGCTTCGTCAGGAGGACATAGCCGAGAAAGGAGAAAAGCAGATGAATACCCTCAAGCTGCTCTGGACTGAAAGCCTGCGGTTGCAAGTCTTCACTGTCCTTGTCTTGATGGGTGGCCAGCAGCTCGCCGGCCTCAATGCGGTAAGGAAGGCAAACCTAGGAGGCTCAGCCAGGAATAACAAGGACTTATTTTTACATTGGGTGCTGGGGGCAACCCGACACCCACCTCAGGATTTTGCCTATATGACTGTGGGCGTGTGCATACACAGGAGAGAGGAGTGTGTGAATTTTACCTAAGCGTGTGTTAAAGGGGTGATCTGAAAAAGGGAGAGGCCTTTGCATTCAAAGGAGTGGCTTTGTTTGTTGGAGATCTGACCCCACTTCTAGGGATGTTCAGGGGGTGGAAATCCAGCGGACTAGCTGGGCTCGACCCCCCCCCCCAACTTTGTCCCGCTTACCTCTTCACCGGCTCAACTCGCGATTCTCCTGAGTTGCATGGGGGAAGTGACTTCCGGCCGGGTTCCTGGCGGGCCGCTGTTTACATAGAAAATGCCTTAAAATACGCCCAACGTGGCCACAATTTGCATAATTTGCACAAATTGTGGCTGCTTTTGATGTACAGTAATACCTTGGATTGCAAGTAACTTGGTTTGAGAGCGTTTTGCAAGACAAGCAAATTTTTAAATATTTATTTATTTGTTTATTTATTGACTTGATATACAAGCGACGTCTTGCAATACAAGTACTGTAGTACGGCTTAAATTAAAAATCTCTGTACAAATTTTTTTGGGGGGGGGATTTCGTTTTGATATAAGAGTGTTTTGGATTACAAGCACGTTTCCGGAACGAATTATGCTCTCAATCCAAGGCATGACTGTACCTTAAAGCATTTTCTGCATAAACAGCGGCCCGCGCTGGGAACACAAAAGTCCGGTGTGTAGCATGGCATGCACCAGCTTCCGGCCTGGCTTGGTGGGTGCAGCAGTGGCATCCACCGAGTTGGAGGTCAGTCGGGTCCTGCTGGCAGATCGCCCAGCCCTACAGTTTGTCTTGTACTCAGGGGCCGAGGCAAGTTGCTTGTCTTTAGCATCAGAAGGTTCCTTCAATGAAATGGGTGTGTGTGTGTGTGTTTCTGACCACACCCACCATGGCAGCTATTTTGTGACAGCACCCACAACACTATCGCAAAGTTCCAAATGTGCCCATGGGGCCAAAACAGTTGGGAATGCTTGTTTTACACAAGGGTAGCATCCAATGTTAGTCCTATGTAGAGTATACCCACTGAATTGAGACTAACTTAAGTCTCATTCATTTCAATGGGTCTACTCTACATAGGACTAACATTGGATAGTACCCAAGTTTCAGGGACATGTTATTGCTGTGTGTCTCTAGGAACAGTCAACTTTTGTGTACTCAGCGGACTGTTCTGATCTCCTGAAGCTTCTCCAGGGGCCAAAACCATCTAATACTTTAAATGGATGGTCAGGTCCTATAGGAAACTTGGGATCACCTAGCATTCACAGGTACAGAGCACCAGCACTTGGATTATTTATAGTAGTGCTGTGCCAAATTCCCTGCCCCAACCATTCTCATTCAATTGGATAGAAAAGAAATTGCTTTCAAAAATACATTCAAAGGAGAAGAAAATTTCAGAGAAATTCTCATGGCTTGGGTTCAGGATTCTTGTGCTTACCTTCTTAGGAGATAGACTGTGTATGAGTGTCCTGTATTTCATTGTCCAATCATCTTTCTGCACATGCATTAGAGACAAGATGTATCCACAATCACTGCTCATAAATTTAACATTTGGAAGTGCTGTTGTACTCATGTCTTTCTTGTGGGTTTCCCATGGGCAGCTGGTTGGCCACTGTGTGAACAGAATACTGGACTAGATGGAGCCTTGGTCTGATCCAGCAGGGCTCTTCTTAGGTTCTTAAGATCCTGGGGAAGGTGCTGAACCCTAAAGAATGACAAGAGCTGAGCCAAAATTTCTCAGAAGACATTTTTCTCAGAAACGTCTTGAGATTTTTGTATTCTTACACCCCTAGAAATAAAAGGATTTCCCCAAATTTTGGTCTCCATTTTTGGGTGGGTTTCACCTTCCCTCTCCCTGCCCAAATGCCCTGGAATGATGCTAGGTATGGGGTATTTTGTGGATAATGTAAAATGTGGGCCAGGCTGCCAACACATTTGCTGCTGTTGCCACCTGCAGTAGCGATCCCAAAAAAACAAAAACCCTTAGGGAAGAGAAGACAGAAGCCATGTTACAACCCTTGCCAGTGGTGAGCCCTACCTGTGAATAATTGTTAGATAATTGTTCTTCCCATTGGAGAAATTTGGTGAAAATGTCCCCCTAATTTCTCTGCCTACAAATAGGATGGAGAATTTCAAGAGGTCATTTGTGAACATATCTAGTTTGTAGTCATTGAGGCAATAATCCAGTACAGCCTTCCCCAACCTAGTACCTTCCAGATGTTTTGGACTACAACTCCCAGCTTTCCTGAGCATTAGCAATACTGGCTTGGGCTGATGGTACTACTCAGGTCCCTCTTTGAGGAATCAGTATTGGGTACTAATAGAGCCTTCAGTGAAGAGGAAGGCTCATAGCTTGGTTTGCAAAACAAGCCTGTTTTACAGTAATACGTTGGATTGCAAGTAACTTGGTCTGAGAGCGTTTTGCAAGACAAGCAAAAAAAAATTAAAAATTTTGACTTGATAAACAAGCAAGGTCGGTAGGGATGTAACCGCTCGCCTCAAGCGGGCACAGCGGGCCGAAATCGGCCCCACTCACGCCCGCCAGAGACTCACTTTGATATAAGATTGTTTTGGATTACAAGCACGGTTCCGGAATGAATTATGCTTGCAATCCAAGGTATTACTGTACTTGAAAGAGGACAACCCTCTTGGATTTGGGTATGTGGGAAAGGACTTAGTAATACGAATGTTTTATTGGTAACCATCTGAACATTATTCCTCTCTTTATATCTGCATTGTACTGTCTGTTTCCTTTGATTAATTTCTATTGTTTCTGTATTTACATGTTCACATTTTTTTCCAGTCAGCCATTCCTTGTATCTGTTTCCAGAGGGTAGCTATGTTAGTCTATTTGCAGGGAAAAACAACAACATTCTTATGACACCTTAAAGACTAAGCAATTAATTCCAGCGTAACTCCTCAACAGTGTGGTTCACCACCACCAGTAGCTTCTTTGATCGAGCCAAGACTTTTGATTCTTCTGGTCTGGTTTCAGGCATACTACTACACAGAGAAAATCTACCTGGCTACAAATGTGGGAATCGGCAACGTCCCATACATTAGTATAGCCACAACTACTCTTATCTGCTTCTCAAGTGCATTAGCGGTAAGCCACTCCCACAACTGTCTCTCTTACCCTCTTAAGTTCTGTACTCATTTTTTTCTCTGAAGGACTGATCTCCGCTGAAAACCTCTATATCCATTTTATGCCAATTTAGCTGCCACAGCATCCCTCAAAGAAGCCTGGGAAGTGTAGTTTCATGAGGAGGGTTCTCTTGAGATATGGAGCTTTGTAAGAAATCTCCACAGAGGAGACATCTTCAAACTGGGACTCTACAGATGTCATGGACTACAGCTCCTACCATCTCTCTGACATGTAGCCCACACTGGCTGGAACTGATGGGACTTGTACTTCCAGCTATGGCATCTGGAGGCACCCAAGTTGGGGAATGCTGCCATAGTTATATATTGTATTTATTTATTTATGTACAAGACTTATATACCATACCACTCCATAGTTCAGTATGGAGATTTCGGAGCTGTGAACAATAAAAGGTAAAACAAATAAAAGAATAAAACAGTATGTTAAAAACAAGATCAATAAAATTAGATCAATAAAACTGTGGCTTGTTAGATCAGGAAGGCTTCCTGAAATAAAAGTGTTTTCAATACAATGTTGGCACCTGCCTGACCTCCACAGATATGGAGCTGCTACACTGAAGGCTCTTCTCCAGGTGGGCTCCAGTTGGGCCATAGGTCCATGTGGAACCACTAGGTCCATGTGGAACCACTAGGACCATGTGGAACCACTAGGACCATGTGGAACCACTAGGACCATGCCATCCGATGACCTCAGTAACCAGGCAGGTTGGTAATGGGGAAGGCGCTCTGTCAGCTATTCTGGTTTGTACACAATGCCTAGCTTCTGTGACTTGGAAACTGTCTAAAAGGGAAAGGAAAACCAGTTAGAATTTTAAAATGGCCTATCTTTGTTTCTTCCATTCTGGCACTGAAGGACATACTGCTGCCCAGACACAACTACATTCTCCAGAGTTTCATAAGGGGAGCTGTCTCTTCTACCCCAAAGCACACGGTGTTTCCCCTCCCCCCTTCCCATTTTATACTCACCAGAATCGTGTAAGACAGGTTAAGCCAGTGTTTCTCAACCTTGGGTCCCCAGATGTTTTTGGCCTACAACTCCCAGCATGCCCCAGCCAGCATAGCTGGCTGGGGCATGCTGGGAGTTGTAGGCCAAAAACATCTGGGGACCCAAGGTTGAGAAACACTGGGTTAAGCTTACCTTCCCCAACATGGAACCCTCCAGATTTTAGGGCTACAACTCCCATCAGCACTCGCCAACATGGCCAATGGTCAGGGAGTATGGGAATTGTAGTCCAAAACCTCTGGAGGGCATCATGTTGGGGGAAGGCTGGGTTAAGCTGAGAGACAGTGACCAAACACTAACCCATGCACCACGGCTGAGCAGGGGTTTGAACCCAGGTCTGAGTCCACTGTTCTGTCCACCACACCTTCCTGGCCCCATGATGATGGCCTCTCCTTCTCACACAAATCCTGGTCTTTATATTCTCTAGATGTATCTTGCTGATTCTGTGGGACGGAGGTTTCTGATTCTCGTTGGCTTTGTGGGCTGCACCATCACCTGTGTTCTGTTAACCATCACCCTCGAACTGCAGGTCTGTAACTCAAAAATTCAAGCATTGATGAAATATAGAGCTGAGAATAACTGAACGGACTGGCCTCTGGCACGGTATCCCTGCCACAACCCCACCCCAACCTGTGTTGAATAGCAACCACAAAGCCAAAAAGCCAACTGGAAAGTTGGTCATAGATGTGAAAGATCAATTATTATTTAGAATCATAGAATCATAGAAAAGTAGAGTTGGAAGGGGCCTACAAGGCCATCGAGTCCAACCCCCTGCTCAATGCAGGAATCCAGGTCAAAGCATCCCTGACAGATGGCTGTCCAGCCACACCTTGAATGCCCCCAGAGTGGGAGAGCCCACCACCTCCCTAGGTAGTTGGTTCCATTGTCTTATTGCTCTAACAGTCAGGAAATTTTCCTGATGTTTAGGTGGAATCTGGGTTCCTGTAACTTGAGCCCATTATTCCGTGTCCTGCAAACTGGGATGATCGAGAAGAGATCCTGGCCCTCCTCCGTGTGTCAACCCTTCAAGTACTGGAAGAGTGCGATCATATCTCCCCTCAGTCTCCTCTTCTGAAGGCTAAACATGCCCAGTTCTTTCAGTCTCTCCTCATAGGGCCTTGTTTCCAGTCCTTTTATCATCCTGGTTGCCCTCCTCTGAACCCTCTTCAGTTTGTCTACGTCCTTCTTAAAGTGTGGTGCCCAGAACTAGACGTAGTACTCAAGATGAGGCCTAATTTTTTAAAGTTATGCATAGAATGGATATGTTTTGAAATGTGTACACTTCTGATTGGTACATTCATAGAAGATACATGAGAGAAAAGTTACTGTGAATTTATTATTCACTTCGATTTTGTGCCAAGTTATCTTGGCCCTTGAATCTAGGGGATGGCAGAGCTGAGTTGTAGGTTCCCATTTGCAGATCTTCCCAGAGAAAGGTTCTTGGATATTGCATTCCCACTGCTTGGTATTTCACATGGACACCTCTGTTGAAGTTCTGTGGGGCATGTGTTGCACTCTTTGTGCTAGCTGTGCTAGGGAATCAGGGATGCCAACTGCAAAGCTGGGACATCCTTCATGATAAAGGGCAGCTGGCAACATCATGTAACTGAAAATATGACCAACTATTTCCAACAGGACAGTTTCCCAGTGATGAAGTATTTCAGCGCATTTTTTGTTAACACATTCCTCTTTGGACACTTCTTAGGACCAGGTAAGTGTTCAGATGATGTACTGGGGTTCCTGGCAGGGATGTTGAAGAGTCCTTGGTTTCGAGTCATGAGTCGAGTCACGAGTCCTTGGACCCGAGTCTCGAGTCCGAGTCCTTGGTCCAAAATGGTGACTCATGAGTCCCGAGTCCCGAGTCACTCCCAAAGCTGACTCCACGAGTCCCTATTAAAATCAATGGGGTTTTCCCCCAACAAAATAAGGCTACTTCAGATGTGTGGCTTAAATAAATTCTAGGCACAAGTGTGCCTCTTTATTTCAAAACTCTGCAACTGATTTTGGCAAGAACAGACCAGGCAGACAAACCCAAAATAACCAGGCAGGCAGAGGAGGCAGGGAACCCCAAAGCAGGCAGACAGAGGCCTTTGTCTTGGACAATTCAAACTGCGGAACTGGTTAAGAAGAGACCAGGCAGGCAGAGGAGGCAGGGAACCCCAAACAGGCAGGCAGAGGCAGCCAAACCCAAAATGTCTGAAAGGTTGCATTTTAGGAAAATGATTTTAAAAATTAAACTTGCTGTACTTCCTAAAACATATCCATGTTGCATTTGAGGAACATGATTTTTTCTAAATGTTTGCCCCCCATTCTGGAACAGGTGAGGTCTCATCACAATTTCACCCTCACTCTTTGCTGGCGATCGCACTCCTCTCCACTCCTTCTGGCACAGCCCAGGGATGTTGAAGGGTCCTTGGTCTCGAGTCCCGAGTCCCATTAAAAATATTGGGACTCGAGTCTGAGTCGAGTCAGAGGGGGGACTCAGTCCGACTCACAAGTCGAGTCCTGGAGTCCGTCCCCATCCCTGGTTCCTGGGATGAAGTGCAAAATATGAATAGGAAAAATGAGTGTGTCAATGGAAAAAAAATGGCATTCAGTGCCTCGAATCCTCTCTCTCTCCATCCAAGGTCCAGTTCCATCCGTACTCGTAGTAGAGCTATTCTTCCAGTCATCCCGGGCCTCAGCCTTCGTGATTGCAGGATTTGTGAAGTGGGTTCTAAGCTTTCTTACAGGAGTGACATTCCTACAAATACAGGTGAGTGATTTTGAAGATCAGTTTGGTGGGGAGCACTTAGATTGCATAAGTAATGGGGGCCAATCCTCACACACCACCACCACCACTCCCCAAAGAAGCTGAGTATGAAGCTTCCTTCATCATTTCTTCATTGTTCCTTGCTCACTAAAGGCCAGTGTGTTTTGTTAAAGCTGAATGTCAAGGCATCTCAGGTATTTACATCTTTTTCAGCATGGTTTAATGGGTAACTGCCACCACCACCAGCCATTCCAGCAGGCTGTGCAGAGGGAGAAGGGAGGGAGCGCAGGGCCATTCCACCAGCCCTGCCAGGAGTATTCATTAATATTCCCCCTTCTTCCCTCCCCATTCCTTTTTCTTGTGTGTCGTGTCTTTTTAGATTGTAAGCCTGCGGGCAGGGACTGTCTTGTTAATTGCTGTGAACCGCCCAGAGAGCTTCGGCTATTGGGCAGTATAAAAATGAAATAAATAAATAATTAAATAGATGTAGGGTTGAAATACCCAAAACTGACCATAAAACCAAATGCATGCCCTTGGACAAGTCGCTTTCGCTCTCAAGGAAGGGCTGAGGTTTAATCTCCAGGTAGGCCCAGGAAAGACCCTTGTCTGAAACCTTGGAGAGCTTCTACGGTCTACCAGGCAGAGTAGGCAATTCTGAGTTAGATGGGCAAATTGTCCAACTTGGCCAAAATTGTCCAATATAAGGCAGTATATGTTCATACGTATGATCAGCTGAGACTACTGTCAAGAGATCTGGGACCTGAACCAGGAACGGCAGTAGTATGAGGCTGGAAGCTACTGTGGACGGCATGTGTTCAAGTTTTGGTGCCCTCTTCAGGCATGGAGGAGAATATGGGGGTATGTAACATCAGCTTCTGAGATTGGCAGATAGTATGAAGCCTCTGCATTGGTCATTGGCTTTTGCTTGCTCAATGAACAGAACAGAAGAAGATCTCCAGCTTACTGTATTCCTCCATCTGAAACTGCTACCTCCAAAAGCTGGATTGCTTTTCCGAATGCAGGCACTTTGTGTTGCCCAGCCTGGCCCTAGGAATGTGTCAGGAATCCATTTTGCCGGATAATAATTTCTTTTAAAATAGATTTCTATCTGTATCCTCTGGAAACTGACATGGAATTGATGCATTGTTCATCTAGAAGTCCATGAATGTTAGGACTTGCAGTGTGGTCCTCAGACCCAAAATATTCCCACATCTGATGAAATGTGCACATTTGAAAAGCAGTAAAAAACAAACAAACATATTTTATGTATTTATTTCATTTCATTTCTGTACTGCCCAATAGCCGAAGCTCTTTGGGAGGTTTAGAACAGTGCCTAAAACAAGGCCATGATATGATGTGTGTGCATAAACAGACTTTTAGAACAGACAAAGATGCGTAGAATTTTAAAAATGTGCACAAAAATGCAACTTTTGGGGGAAATATGCACAAAAGACCACATGGATTTATGTCCACACACCCACAAAATCCACACAAAACCTGGCACAGAACAGACTTGGCAGTGAAAAATGGCAGAAGTCCATAGAACCGGACATGGTGTGTGTCTGCCCATTTGTTCCTGGCCTTCATAGCTCCTTCCAGAGTGTTTAAAACAAACAAATAAATTTTCCTCCTTAGGGGGAAACATTCAGGGGGATATGTATGCGATCAAGAAATAAGCTTCCTTATTGTGTTCATGCCTGTCTCTTTCTGCCCTGCAAATATTTTCCTTTTAATCTCTAGAATCGTATCGGATCCTACAGCTTCTTCATCTTCTGGCCAATTTGTATAGCCACCTTTTGTTATATATTCAGATTCGTCCCAGAAACCAAGAAAAAAACCTATATGGACATCAGGAGAATCATCGCTATTCAGGCCTCCAGGAGGTTTCAGGTCGGGTAGGGGAGGGGAGAAATTTGGGAAGCCCCCCCATGCAACGTTTTATTTGTTTGTGTCTTTCCTTGTTCCCCCCCCCCCAATTATATATACATATATATTTAAACACCCAATGATTCCAGAGAGCTCTTCTTGCTATCCTTCAACTTTCTTACCTCAGTTGACCCAGTGATAGTAGCAACTTCCCTTCTGGTCCAAAAGGACAACCGTCATTCATGTTCAGACTTTTCTTTCACTTCCCTGTTGAGAAAACACAGACATTTCAATAAAGATATGTAGTACACATCTAAGTCCAAGTCATCTTGATTACTGGAATAGCCTGGAAGGGGAAAGGCATATGTAGATCATTTGTCAAAATGGAAAAGATGATATGTTCCATAAAATGGATGGCTAATAACAGAACGTGGCATCCTTGTGAAGGTGCCAAGTCCTTGGGGACCGAAAAGGAGGTCACGCTGCGCTGACCCCCCGTTTGGAATTCTTGAGGGGGTGGAGTATTGTGATCACTGTTGACCTCTTTCTCTGAGCTGTCCTGAAGAATGAGGGTTGGGGCCCCTTGCCTCCCCCAATGCCCCCCGGGTTGGTAGCAGTTTCTCTTTCCCAACCCCATCACAATGGAAGAACAAGAGCAAGGCCTATTAATATATGAAATGGGGCTGCCCAGGCCTAACTGCCCAGAAAGCACACTCAGGTTGTTGGTTCAACAGCCAGAGAAAGATAATTTAACCTGGAGAAATCCATTCTGGAAGTAATTTGCACTGCAACACTTTAAGGAAAGCAGAATTTAGAAGTGGAAAGATTTGGGGCATGGTTTATTAGTTCCAGGCAATTGCATGAGAACATTTGAAAGCAGATGGTTAAACTAATACATGCTGCTTCTTTTCTTTTCTTTTGTTTTACTAGCAGGAAATACTATATCTGTTTTAGGGTTCACATTATGACCACTCCTTGTTATATGAATTGTAAAATATTACGGCTGATTCAATGTATACCTTCCACTTTTTTTTTTTTGAGAGTGAGATGTATGTGTGTACCCCTTTTGAAGACTTCTACAGAGCACCAGCCCTTTTCACATCTCCATCAGGCATCAGTAAGGCAGCCTTTGCACCCATGTCATATACATATGCAGGGGGAGGAGCCTGCTGCCCTGAAAGGCCATCCCATGGCACTATTACTGGAAAGTGAGGTGGGAAACTTGGATGAGAAGGCTTTGGTTGCTTCACAGTCTGGAATGAATGGCAAAATCAGAACAGTGCCTAATCAAGTGGAGTTCCATATCGAGAAAATGTGTCAAGGCAGGCGGTGCATTCTTCAATAAAATGCAGATTCAGAATCCATTGGTGAATCCTCCTTCTTGCACATGAGATACACCAAAATGTTTAGATTGTTCAACACCAGAGCACAATCTTGTCGTCAGTCTGCCAAACAGGTATCCCATCCACCAATGATAACACTCTTTTGTGTTCTAATGGCTCTGCCAGGTAAAGCAATCAAGCCCCTTTGTTTGGGACAAGTACCACCATCACCTGTACTAGAGGCTCCTCGCCACTCCCTTTGTGCTGTCATGCTAGGGTATGACATTAAATCCTTTGTGCAGAATGCATAAAAAGTCCCAGAATTGCACCTAGTGTGTGCTGGTTTGTTGGACTGGTCTCTTCTGTAGTTTGAGAATCCATACCACCTGGGATCTTGCTACAGGTTTGCCTTGGACTCCTGGTCAGCAAGAGATCTTCCCAATCCATTCAGGAAGCACAAACAAACCCATGGGTCATCACAGCTTTCAGTGTCATTGAGAGCTGGGTGGGACTCTACCCTTACCAACTGACTGCTTCTCCAGGCCTCCGCTACAGGGGAACCACACTGCTCCCCTCATCTTGGTTATACCAGACATTTCCAGGGAGCGAGCAAGCAAGCTGTAAATCAGATTAAACCAAGATACTTTGGCTTCATGGGCTTGTTGGCTGGATCTCATAGAAGTGTATGCACCCATTTGTTGTAATTACACTTTCTGGTTGAGATTGTGTATTCTAATTAACTAGCACATTTCCCCCATGCCCTCTGTTTTAGCGACCATGTTTGAGAGTTTGAGAACTTGGGTTGAGAGTGTTTTGCAAGACAAGCAAATTTTAAATATTTATTTTTTACTTGATATACAAGCAACGTCTTGCAATACAAGTAACTGTAGTACGGTTAAATTAAAAATCTCTGTACAAATTTTTTTGGGGGGATTTCGTTTTGATATAAGAGTGTTTTGGATTACAAGCACATTTCCGGAACGAATTCTGCTCTCAATCGAAGGCATGACTGTAGTAAGTTGGGTTGATGAGTCATGGTAGCCTCTCCATCACATCTTGAATACATACTCCATGAAGGCAACACACCTCCCAAGATGACCACATCTGGTGTGCTTATGGCTGTCTCCTCTCAGTAGGGAGCCCCTCACCAAGATCACACATCTGCTCCTCCTCAGCTTGGTAATTAAATTCATTTCATCTATATTGGCCTCAATGCCTTCCTCAGTGTTCTGTGGAGTTCACGGGTGGTCTCCTATCTTCTGGTGGCCCTGGGTGACCCTCCATGGGAGGACCCTGGTGTAGTTGTGTAGTGGCAGAGGCACAGAATGTCTCCTGATTCTCCTGGCTCTATGTGTGATGTGTGTGTGTGTGTTTTACTCCCCTACCTCTTGACCTCAGTTTCCTTCCTAATTCTTGGAAACCTCCCCCTTCCATTGCTCTTTCAGGAGGACCTCCTGTCTCTCATCTACAAACCTCTCACTCTCTCTGATCAGTTGAAGTGTTAACAGAGATGTGCCACAAACCTTGGTACTTTCTTTTCCAGGAGGGCTACTAGGTTGCACTTGCAGTGAGTGTGGTTCCTGTTGTCCTCAGGCAGGAAGAGAAACATGGCACACACACCCTGCATGTCATTGGAAGAACTCCCTCCATTTCCATAGTGCTAGGCCAGGGCTCTCCAACCTAGCTGGCTGGGGCATGCTGGGAGTTGTAGGCCAAAAACATCTGGGGACCCAAGGTTGGAGAGCCCTGCAACTCTGCCATTTTCATTTCCATAACCTCTCCCACTCAGCTCCCACTCCTCTCCCTGCTCACTCCCAGGAAACATAGAGCTTTCCCCCAGAGCCGGCCTGCTCTGAACAGAGCCAGCTGTGGACTATGGACCCATCCACAGGCTTTTATATAAGCAGCAGGCTGAGTAAGGTGACCCAGCAGTCATATTTCCACCCCTAACTTAAGCAGTAAAAAGAAAAAGAAAATGGCTGTGGGGCGAGGGGGAAGCAGTTTAGAAAAAAAGCAGTCAGGTGACTCAGTGGCCTAATCAGACAGAGAGGGAGAGAGAGAGGACAATGCCCCAGGCAGAGAGAAATAAATCTTCAAATAAGCCCCAAACTCAACAAGCAGTTTAGAGGAGCAGGCAGTTTAAAGAAAAGGGGGGGGGAGCAGCTCAGAAAAAAAAAGTTTTGGGGGAGGAAGACAGTCAGGTGATTCATTAGCCTAAGCCAGTGATGGTGAACCTTTTTGAATTGAGCCCGAGTGCCCAGACTGCAACACAAAGCCAACTTAATTATTTCAAAGTGCCAACACTTATTTATTTCAAAGTGCCAACACTTATATTTTTCAAAGTGCCATTACCGAGGTTTTAGTGCAAAAGACTGCTCCGCCTGCCGCGACATGCCCTCTGCCAGACCACTCGGACTGGCCACAGCCACACTGGTGCCCAGTACCTCAAGGGAGGCCCGGGCTCCAGAAACCAGGCCAAGCCAAGCTGACCTGCAACAGCCCCCTCCCACGAGGAAGGAAGTCGACGGATTTCCCCAGCGGGTAACGCCGCGCGGCCACCTGGACCCTCAGCCCCGCTCTTCAAAGTCTCAGCCCGCCCCCTTCCCTCAGTTCCTGCAGGTGAATCATAGCACCCTGACCCCGCCTGTGGGGATGAAGTGATAAAGGCGGAGGGCAGCGAAACTACGGGAAACGGCCGCCAGCACCATCGCCGCCGCCGCCGCCTCGCCTCACAGCGACCAGCCTGCCTTCGCCTCCCCTCCCGCAGCTGTGCCCCTCTCCCTGGGGGCTTTTGTTGTTCTTTCCCTCACCTCAGGGAAGGGCGCTCGGTGGGCGGGGCGGTCAGGCCACCCTCCGCAGCGCCGGGCCGAAGAAGTGCCCTGCAGCACTCACAAGCTCGCTTCCCGAGGGGGGGGTGCACCTCGGGCTGCAGACGGGCCGCGGAGGCGCCGTCGCCGGCTGTGAGGAGGCGGCCCGCGCGCCCGGCAAAGAGCGAGCGGGCGGGTCCAGAGCGAAAGGGGCTCCCGGACGGCCGCCGGCCTCTCCGGCTGGGTGGTCGCTAGGGCGACAGCGGCTCTCCAGGCCTGCCGGATGCCGGGAGAGGCGGCAGCCTGCAGGATGCCGGGCGACACGCGGCGGGCAGGAGCGGCCGCTCCGCCCGCCTCCGTCCTTCGGTGGCTTGGCCCCCCTGCTCTCAAGCTCTGTGCGAGGGCTGGCGACCTGTGGCTCGCGTGACCACAGAGAGGTCCCTGCGTGCCAGCTGTGGCACGCGTGCCATAGGTTCACCATCACTGGCCTAAGCAAAGAGAGAGGGAGAGGCAGGCAGGCAGGCATGGGTGGGGACAAAGCCCCAAACAGGGAGAAACAAACCTTCAAACAAGCCCCACACTCAGCATCAGCAACAGTTTAGGGGGAGGGGAGGGGTTGGAAAAAAATCAATTGGGGGGGGGAAGCAGTTAGATGACTCAGCAGCCTTAGCAAAGAGAAAGAGAGGGCAACACCCCCCCCCCCAAACAAAGGGAAAGAAACCTTGGAGCAAACCCAAATAACTTAAAAATCCAGAAACGCACCCCGTCCTTGCCGCTTTACAGAAGTTCCGTGCTAAACTCCCCTGTTTGCTCCCTCCAGCCGCTCACTCACTCCCAGCCAGGAAACGGGGAGCTTCGCAAAACAGAGCCTGACCTGCTCTCATTAGCCCCAGCTGCGGAAAACTGAAATAAATTACCCTTTTAAGACTGGAGAGGTTTATCCCTGCCTCGGGTTCCGCAAATGTTATTAGAAGACTTGTCACTTTCTCCCGTCTTCCTAATCCTGAGGGCTCTGGTCTGGAGCACTTGTCACAGGAATATGGCTTTGATATAAGGAAAAGGGGAAAAATCATTCTCCCTCACCTCTCTCTCTCTCTCTCTCTCTCTCACACACACACACACACACACACACACACATCCTTCACTAGCCACAGTACACACACTGTGACACACACACACACACACACTCCCAAACAGAAGGCTCTGCGATGGCATGTGCCCGGCCTTGGGAGAATTTAGGTAATGGCTTTTAAGGCTGTCCAAGAGATTAGCACATAAAGCTAATGCACGACACAGAGAGATTTCTTCTTCCCTTTAAATGGCCTTTTGTGTAGAAAACCGATCTCACAAGGCACAGTTTGTGGGTATTATTCCCAGTTCTAAAAATCTGCATGTTTCCACTGCCAAACCCAGCCAGAGTGACTTCAAAGACAAGGCACCGGTGACCTTGCCTGGGGCCTATGTAAGAGTGGGGACACGCCACCAGTCCCCCTCATATTTATTTCTTTTGTGTTTTTTAAGTTGCAATCCTATGCACGTTTAGATAGGAAAAAAGGCCTATAACTCCCAGCATGCCTCAGCCAGTTTGGCTGGGCCATGCTGGGAACTGTAGGCCTTTCCCCCCTGTCCAAACGTGCTTAGAATTGCCCCCTCCGTGTGCTAAGTTGTGCCACATATGTGTCCTTGTGAGGTTCTTGATTCAAATTGCCTGTCAGCCATGAAAGGATCCCAGCAGAGAGAGGAAGAGAAAGGGAGACAAACAAGTGAAGATCACCACATTCTCCTGGACTGCCCCTCCCTTCAAAGCAGTATATTAATGCCACGTGTTGTTATTAATGTAAAGGATCATGAGGCCTCTGAGCACGCACAAAGTACATTACCAATCAGTAATCAAAGGCAGGGTCCGCATATCTGGGAATTACGGTAGTTGTGACAACTTAGAACAATCTATGGAATTCAGTGCTGGAATGGCTTTAAAAGAAGATTAGATAACTGTATAGAGCAGTGTTCTCCAATCTTAGCTGGCTGGGGCATGCTGGGAGTTGTAGGCCAAAAACATCTGGGGACCCACGGTTGAAGAACACTGGTATAGAGGAAAGCTGGCCCCATAGCCATTGATAATAAATTGATGGTGATTGTGAAGGCAAAAATATATATGATGCTTGCTTGTTGTCAGTAGGAAGCAATTAAAGGTTGCACATGAATGAATGGCCTTAATTTAGCTGATGGCATAACTACAAAACTGGCTTGAGCCAGTACAAGCTGAATGGAGATGTAACTTTTTCATTTGGGGCCATGGGGAAAAAATGAAGAAACAAGATTAGAATGAGACCACACTCTTCTCCTCAAATAACCAAGCACACTATTGTTTCTAGCTAATGTCATTGCTTTGTCTGCCTGCCTGCCTCTGAAAAAGTATAAAACAGTTCTTCCTGGATTTGTTTGGGGAACTGGGCATTTCCAGCTTCCACACAGCTGTGTTAATTAGTAATAAAGTTTTCTCTTTCTGCATCCAAGATAGTGCAATTGGAGTTTTTCTCCAACAGGATGCACTGGTGAGTAGAGCAAGGCTTTCCAACCTTGGGTCCCCAGATGTTTCTGGTCTACAGCTCCCAGCATACTCAGCCAGCATGGCTAATGGCAAGGGATTCTGGGAGCTGTAGTCCAGCAACATCTGGGGACCCAAGGTTGGGAACCACTGATCTAGAGCAACTGGAGAAATTCAGGATCAGGTGACATGTGGTACAAGGAGTGGTGTGTTTTCTCAAAGCAGTTCTCTATTTTTATCTGTGAAAACGTGGAGGGTATGCAAGATGTAGCATTTCTATTGCACTTCCACGTTTTCAAACGGCACATCACAATCCTAACAACTCTGGAAGGTTGGCCAATATTAGTATCCCTGTATTGCAGCTGGAGGAGTCAGGCCGAGATAGAAAGTAGCCTGTCTAGGGCCACCCAGTGGATTCATGCATAGCCGTGTGAGATGTGAACGAGGGGCCTTCTGGATTCATAGCTCAGTCACACTTCTCTACTGTGCTGTTCTAGCTTCAATACACCAGTAACTAATCCACATTAAATCATTGTGGGAATATGACACTCAACGAATTGCCTTTCTTAACAGAGGTTGCGCATATCATCTCGGCTCTCAACTGTCAACAGCTTCTTCCGGAATCTTCCAGCGTCCTTCCCCCGATTGGCTCCCACATTTCCATTAAGTGTTCTGAGGGCTTTCTTTCAAAAGAAAATAGGTTTGGTTGCATTTTCCCCTACTCACTAGTAACAGGAATGCTTCTGGCTTTGCTGAAATGTTCAAGGTATCATCAATGGTCAAGGACTAAAACAAATCCCTCCCTGATCTCCAAATGCTGGGTGGGGGGAGGGAAACAATCCTAGGGGACAAACAGTGAGGGAGGACTGTTATGTCCATCTCCTGCATGTGGGCCTGCTGAAGGCATCTGGCTGGCTTGCAGGTTTTGGGAACATGATGCTGGTTTGATCCTGCAGTGGCATTCTTATCTCCTTAAGGAAGGTGATAAAGTCAATGACCTCATTTCAAGGTCACTCTCTTACACCCCCCCCCCACCAGGTGAAGTGATACTTCAACCCAACACAAGAAACCATGGACACAGAAGAGGAGCTGGGACCCAAGACCACGGTGAGCTTGGAAGGATGGCTTGTCCAACTACTGGGTTTATAAAAAAAGACATTGACAATCTAAGTTGATGCTTAATTGTTTTCCAGGCTGCAGATAGAGCTGGTATCTAAGCCAATGTTATACTATATTATATTATGCATTCATTAATCATTAAATGATGTTAATATAAAGTATAATATCATATAAAATAACATTTAAATAAATATCTAATATTTAAATGCTACCCTTTGATATATAATTTCTTGGATGATTGTACAAGATCAACAATATCATTAAATAAATATTCAATAAAACTCCAGCAGACAAAACAGCAGAAGAAAAAAGCTGCAATAAAGGAATCAGATTTATTTATTTATTTATTTATTACATTTATACCCCGCCTTTTTTCCTGCAAGGAACTCAAGGCGGCCTACATAATCCTCCTCCTCCTCCTCTCCATTTTCTCCTCACAACAACCCTGTGAAGGGTAGGTTAGACTGAGAGTCAGTGACTGGCCCAAAGTCACCCAGTGAGTTTCATGGCCGAGCGGGGATTTGAACCCGGATCTCCCGAGTCCCAGTCCGACACTCTCACCACTACGCCACGCTGGATGTGTGTGGGTTGTTGTTGTTTTTAAACCCTCCTCCATGCAGCCCTGCAAGGCCTTAACTGCACCCCACAGTTAACTGCAGTGGCCAAATCCCCCTGCTGCCCCTCCCTCCATACACACCAATAGCAGGGAGGAGAAAGCTAATGAAAGCTGGTGTGGTGTGTTGGACAGGGTATTGGGAGACCCGGGTTCTAGTCCCCACTCTGTCATGATGAAGCTCACTGGGTGACTTTAGGGCAGTGCTTCTCAAATAGTGGGGCGGGCCCCCCAGGGGGGGCGCGAGGCTCCGTAAAGGGGGGCTCGTTTGACCTCAGTTAAAAGTTTTTTTTAATATTGTGTTCCTTTAAATCCTGTGCTCCTTTAAATCTTTTCTGCTACAGTTAATAAAGCTATTCTTTGTTGTAAATTGATCCACATTTCTTTCTTTTTTTATTCTCTTATACGTTAATAAGGATACAGTGTTATGCAGTACACAATTTTATAGACAAATGATACTATTTACAGTCGCGCGGGGGGCGCGAAATGTTTTCTTCTTCCTAGGGGGGGCATGACAGAAAATAATTGAGAAGCACTGCTTTAGGGTTTGGGCCAGTCACTTACTCTCAACCTAAGCTGCCTCACAGGATTGTTGTGAGGATAAAAATGGAGAGGAGGAGGACCATATAAGCTGCCTCGGGTTCCTTGCAAGAGGGAAAAAGGTTGGGTGTAAATGTGGTGGTGGTGGTGGTGATGATGATGAGATAATAATATAATAATGATAATGATAATTAGTTGTATCTGGATCACTGGGATATGTGCGCATATGTGTGTTTATGCATGTATATATATGAGTGTGCAGCCACTGTCCTCTGAGCCAGCATTACATCATGTGACCCTTAAGGCTGGAAAGTTTGTACACCTTTGATTTAAAGCCTAGAAAGGACATTAGAGTAGGTGCTAGGCAAGGCTCTTTGGGGAGATAATTTCATAAATGAGGAACCACCAGAGAGAAGGCCTTCTTTTCATTCAATGTTCATATGGCTGCCAAAGGGGCAAGGCTACTGGGGGATCTGACATCAATGGTGGGACTAGTGGTGCAGGCCCACCTCCTGTTACGTCTATGGTTGCATTACACATAAGTAACACATGGAAAGGTTTACTACTAGTGTCAAAATTGACCTATTACCAAAAAACAACAACATAGGTATGAAGCAAAAATTATGAAAGATTCAACTTTGGATTGTACTGAAATAGAATAATCCCCCTGCACCCACTACCCAAAAAGTAAGGGAAATAGTTTCGGACATTGTTTATTTGAACTATTCAAACTGCATGAACTTGCAAGCTACACAAGTTGAATCTATGAAGTAATTAATACCTGTATGTTTGGCCTCTCTTCTTCTTCTTCTTCTTCTTCTTCTTCTTCTTCTTCTTCTTCTTCTTCTTCTTCTTCTTCTTCTTCTTCTTCTTCTTCTTCCATTTTAAGGCTGTTTTTAGTTGTAAACATAATTAAGTGATAAATAAAGCTATTTTACTCTGTACACTCACATCACAGTGTCTCCTGCTCTTTCCTGTAGGAGTTGTCATGGACCCTTATGTGTGTTTCGGTGGCTTCAAGTACTATGTCTTTACAATATGGTTACAATATGTGGATAGTTTATTCTCCTACTGTGGTAAGATGGCCCTGCAGTGGAGGCGGCTTCCTTATGCAGGGGTTATTGAATAAGCTTCAATTGTCTCTATTAACCAGGGACATTTTGTACTTCTGGTCCATGTCCTTGAGAGGTGTTCTGAGATTTGATGTTTCCCAGGTATCTCTTGTCATTTTTGCAACATCACAGATACTCATGTTGTGTGGGAGGGTGGCCTGGTTCTCATGGCAAATGATGAGACCAACCAATGCATCATATAGCAGGAGTGCAGAACCAGTCAGGCATGTGGGGCAAATCAGCCCCATCTGTGGTCCCAACCCAACCTTTGGAGTTCCGCAGATGACCATGCCCCCCCACCCCGCTGGCCCCATGCCTGTTGTCCCAACCACCAATAGTTGGGAGGTTTCTCAGCTTTTGTGCAGTTTTTCCCCCATTCTGAAAAGTTGAAATGCCTCTTCTAAGGCTTGAGGTAGTGAGAGCTTATTGTGGCATTTTTGGTCCCTGGGCTGAAAGAGGTTCTTCTGCACTCCTGTCACTGAGGAGCTGGGATTGACTGTAGCTCCCTTCCAAGTGTCTGCTTGGATATAGACTTTCGTTTTCTGTTTGTCTTTTTACTGTCAGGTAATGTGTGAAGTCCTAATGCCAGTCATTGTTTGATTCTCTTCTAGCTCATGCAAGACTTCTATAACATATCGGTTGCTGAGTCGATGATGGACCCAGGTTCTCAGATGTTCCTCATGGCTGTCACCATTGCTTTATTCCCCCTCGGGGGCATATTTGGGGCAGTTGTAGTTGGCTATTTGGTGGATAAGTTTGGAAGGTATCAAGATACAATTGTGAATGGGGAACTATATCTTCTAGAGCAGGGTGAGCTGCCTGTGGGGGTCGCAGGGCACAATTCCCCCACTGGACCCCATCAGGGGTCTCACCTATGGCCATCTTGTTTTCTAGCAAAATCATGCTCCAGGAGACTTCTGGGAGTAGAATTTTGTTTGAAAAATCACTTGCCACCACACTGCAGAACTTCAGCAGCAAATCTGGTAGCTTGGCAGTGGTCTGCAGACATTGTGGGTCACAAAAATGTCCAGGGCTGTACAATAAGAGTGCAGGCCAAATTTTGCCCACCCGTGTCCTAGAGCCTAATGTTTCCCTGCTAAGAAAGGGATCCTTTTTCAGTGCTTAGCAGGGAAAAACTCTTGTCTCCGCTCAGCCGCTCAGGAGAGGGGTGGGGCCTCGGGAAGAAGCTGGTGGGCCAGATGAGCAACCCCCATAGGCATATCCTGCCCATGAGCCAGAGGTTCCCCTTGCCCGCAATATGGGGTGGCGAGGAGGAGGAAACGTAGCTGCCACTGACATCCTCAGTAGCATCTATGAAAGAGAAAATGTCCTTGCCTACAGTGTTTCCCCTCCCACTGTCAACATAATTCAACAAATTGGAAGGGATTTGGGGGAAAGGCAAACACAATGTTGCCCTTGCATTTATCTTGTACTAGACATTATAGGGAGGGTGTGTGGTGGGGGCAGACACACAACTCACATGTAAGATCTAGTTCGGCTCCTGGAAACCTACCTCCTGAAAATGAGGGCTCTCTACCCACTAATACGATTGTATATAACGGAGGTGGAAACATGGCTTTCAAACACTAGAGAATCCATCCTACCCAATTTGCTTTCATTTGATTCTGTAGCTAGGACATCATCTAAAAGGAAACTCTAGCCTTTCTAGTAGACCATTGGGGAAGGGCCAATGGCGAAACAGATATTTGCATGCAGAGAATCCCAGCTTCAATCCTCAGCATCCAGAGCGTCACAAACCAACTTCTTAGCCCTTATGAAAATGTGTGACCAATGCTTGCTGACATCTTGGAAGTGAAAGAAGGCATCCGAATAAGATCTCAGTATTGTACTGCACACTGCCCAGAGAACTTCAGTTATTGGGTGGTTTAGGGGCGCAAATCCTACGCTCCTCCAAACTTGCCTGGAGGGGGCATAAGATCATTCCGAGCCCCAGCCCTGAGGTCCTGTGAGTTTGGAGCTGGGACTCATCTGAAGGCGGAGCTCCCACCCTGCCCCCCTCACAGCCAGCATGGACAGAACTGTGCCCACTGAGATCACACATCGGCCTTGGAGAGGGGGGAAAGGGGTGTACCAAGGGGCAGGGAGGGAGGAGGCTGGGGGGACGGCTTATGTCGTATCCAAATGGCTCCGCAGCCTCCTTCCCTCTCCCCCTCTGAAAGGCTTCATCTTGATGGCTGAAAACGGATGTCTAGATGAAATGCATGGCACGAGCCGTGGGGCAGCGAAGCTCACTGCCGCCACGCCTCGCGCCGTGCATTGGATGCACGTATAAGCCTCCGAGTCCGGAGGCTTACATGCGTTGAGGGCAGGGATGATAGGATCACACTCCCCAAAGTACAGTACATGAAATAAATACACAAAATGAGCGCTTGGGAGTTTGGAGCTTCCGTGTATTGTGTAGCTCTTTTTCCTTCCCCATAACTAGCAAAACCAGGACAAACTATCCAGAGAAGGGGGGGGGAATGAAGACCCTGTTCAAATTCCATAGATCCTCTCCCTCCCATGCTCTTTTGATGGCCGCATATATTCATTAGCATCTCTCTTCCCCACTGCCCCCTTTCACTGTCTTCTCAGGAAAGGCACTTTGATGATAAGTAATGTTTCGTCCCTTGTCTCTGCTATCCTGATGGGCTGTTCCGACTTGGTATATGCCTATGAATACACCATGTTCACACGCTTGTTCCTTGGAATATGCACAGGTGAGTCCGGTTCATGGATTGCATCATGCTTCATTTTTAGTTTCTTAAGAGAGAAGTTCCCCATCTGGAACCTGCCTGGAATTCATGCGCTTTGACTGAAATGGTCAGGAACACTGAAAAAAGAGGAGTGGGGGAGGAAATCCCAAGAGGCAATATGCATACATGCAGAGGAGAGACATGAGCACAGCTATATTTTGACATTTTCTCCAATGCAGATCATGCTACTAAAAAAGCGAGCCGTTTTCTTAAACTGAGTAGCGGTTTGGCTCATCAGTGGTGGGAACTCCTGAAGCAAAATACCACACAAAGTATGGGCAATGTGTCTGATTTTCACACATGCACATTTCACTACTCAGCTCCATGGCCAGTTTCCAGAATTGTCACTCAGATCATGCATCCTAGGGTGGGAATGGAGTGTCAGGTAGGGCTAGTATTCCAACTATTTGAAGTATTGAGTTGGAGAAGGTATTCTCATAAAACAATGAGGTCAATATCTTTTATTAATTTGTCATAAGCATCTGCCCTTGGTGGGGTAACACAGTGCACTAAAAATGCTACCCGCTGTCGTAAATCCGCCCAGTGTCAAGATAAGCCGTTCTCGTTATAACAGTCCAAGTGTCCAAGCCAAGATATATTAGTCCAAAACCGAGCAAACGTAAACCAGTTAGGGGTCAGGCACAAGCGTAGTCAGGGTCGTTCCGAAGATCAAAGGTACAGGGGTCCGAGGTCAGGAATATCAAGAGCGTCTGGTGGTAGCTGTAACAAACAATTGCTTCCAGCATCTGAGTGTGTTTGGGACCTGCCTTTTGAGCAGGTGCTGATTGGTAAGGCTGCCCAGCTGGGTCAGGCTGCAGTTAGCCAGGACCCCACCACAAACACACTCCGGCACAGCTGGTCTCTGTCTGACCTACTGGAGGCACAACACCCTCTCCCAGTCTCTGGCTACCAACCAAGATGTAGAGTTCCTGGTTTTGGTGAGTCTCCGGGGGGGGACCATTCCAGTCTTGAGAGGCTGACCTGATTTGGTTTGGAGTCTGGGCAATATCACTATACCTCTGGTGTCAAATGCCATGTCTTCATATAATTTCAGCCAGAGCCAGTGGCTTCTCATGCACCTCGGGAAGGAGAGAGAGTGCATTTTTGCAGAACTTCACAGGGAACCTGTTAGGGTGATGAGCAATTTTGGTTACCACCCAGTGGGACATCTTTTACTCTATGAAGATATTCAAATGTTTCTGTACATCTTGTTATATGTATACTGTGAATGATCAGTTGACGTATCTCCTAAACAGGCATAATCTGCAGTGCTGTCCCCATATACCTTGGTGAAATCTCCCCTACAAGTCTGAGGGGGGGCATTATCATGCTGTTTCACTTCTTTCTAACTATTGGCGTCCTGTTGGCTCAGATACTAGCACTTCGTGAAATCCTGGGGACCATCGAAGGTAATTTTGGAAAAGTGCATGCTTTGCTTGCGGCAGATCAGATGCATCATCACAGGTTCCTCTTTGTACCTGTAACATAATTGTATATTCTTGCACAGGTTGGCCAGTACTGATGGGCCTCATTGGGATCATACCAGGGACACAGGTCTTCCTAGTGCCCTTCTATCCTGAAAGTCCTAGGTATCTACTGATTCAGAAGGGCAATGAAGAGAAAGCAAGAAAAGGTACAATGGCTCTAAACTGTACTCTATAGGTGTGGGCACCATACATAGCAGTGATGTACCATCAAGCTGAAGAGACTTCACCCACCATTGGCCCATCTCACAAGATCTCACCATTACCATTATCCCCATGTTCTTCTTCATGTGATCTGTGCATCACACATATGGGCTCTGCGCCTGCACTGAGGCCTCTTTCGGGAAACTTCTAAAGCCAAGGCATTTTAGGCGGGAACCCTTCCCACAGCGTCCTTCTAGCAGGTTCCCACCTATCCCCTCAGTTCCTCTTAGGCCGCCATTGTGGCTAAGCATCCTTCAGAACTTCTCCAAGTGTATAAACCTGAGAAAGCAATTATTAACGTTTTATTCATCTACTTTCTCTCTTTCTATCATATTCTTCTTTATTCCAGTTTCCAGGCAGTCCCCGGGTTACGAACGTCCCGACTTACGGACAACTCATACTTAAGAATATATGTAAAAATCTGAGTTAAATACAATGGTTTGTACTTAGGAATGCACGTACTTTGCAACACTTTGAAAAAATTGTACAGTTTCTGTTCCGACTTACGTCCACATTCGACTTAAAGACAGACTTACGAACAGATCTCATTCGTAACCTGGGGACTGCCTGTACTTTATTTTGTTTATTTGTTACTCTGTCTTCTTATTGCCATGGAAGCAATTTGAGGCAATGCCTCTTAAGGTGGCATTCAGAAAATGCATCCGCTGTAGCGTGAAACTCCTGCTGACGGACGGTCACTCGCTCTGCTTGTTTTGCTTAGGTGAGGCGCACGTAGTGGATACGTGTCCCCATTGCCAAGCATTTACGAAGCAGGCAAAGAGGCAAAGGGTGGACCATTTGAAGGCGGAGATATGGAACAGAGCTCTGGAGGCAGTGGACGTCTCACCCCTCCGCCGACTGCAATCCTGATGTTTCTTAGTTTCATATCCAATAGTTTGTTCACAAGCTGCAATAATGGAGGTTTTCAGCTTAGACCAATGGTCCTCAATGTTATTAGGAGGTTCCGTAGGTAGATGTTTCCTAAGAAATCATTGAAGGCGAGTTTGCTTAATAGGATCTTGAAGGCGTGTGTGTTTCTTTTATGCCTTGGTTTCCTTCCTTGAAGCCTATGTTGGGGAACGATATTGATAGCCATAGTGGACTGGATTAGTCGATGGTCTGTCCAACAGTCATCAGCACTCACCATGGCCCTAGTAACAAAAAACATTGAAGACCACCACCACCACCTTTGAAGACCAACCTTAAACTTCTTTCCTCCAGGATAAACATACCCAAGTCGCTCAACCGTTTCTCACAGGACTTGGTTTTCCTAACTGCTCGCCATCCTGGTTGCTCTTCTCTGGACACTTAAACTGGTCTAATACCCATTCTCTTCCCCAAAGGAAATATTGGGCAATGTAGCTTTGTGGGAGTTGGCCTAGGTTTACATCTTGATGGTCTGAAGACAGGACTTCTTATGTCATCCCTCTGCCACTGCATCTCCTTTGGGGTTCATAAACACACACACGAACACACACATACACATATCCCCTGCCCCATGACACTTAAAAATCTATTTTTTGACTGGGTGTGGGGGGAGAGGAATTGAAGACAGAAGGGTAGCAAGAGAACAGTGTGGGCCATGTAAGTCTCTGCCTAGCTTCCCTCTCTACCCCACCTTGATTCAAAGACTTCCTGCCTCTGCTCCCCTTCAGTCTTGCAGAAGCTGAGAGGAAGGGATGATGTGGACTCCGAGATTGAAGAGCTCCGTCAAGAAGACCTCTCTGAGAAGTCAGAAAAGAACATGAGTTCCATCAAACTGCTGGGGAACAAAAGCCTGCGTTGGCAAGTCATCACTGTCATTGTCTTGATGAGTGGCCAGCAGCTCATTGGCGCCAATGCAGTAAGGAAGGCAAACATATTCCAAGCTGTTAGAGGAGTGAATTTGGAGGTGACATGACATGAGCAGTCCCCCATAAATGGGCACTGTAAGAGTTGAACGATTTAACAGCCCCTGGATGAGATTCCTGACTCAGCTCTCTCTTTGTTTGCAAAACCAGGATCTAAGGAAATGTTACCTCCACCTTTTCCCCTGATGCACCATCTCCCTCAATAACATCAAGTGGGGAAAAGATGTGATGTGACAACTTCACAATGAGTGCCCTTCACACTTGAGTTTCCTCTGCATGATCAAGCGGCAGCAAATAATTGGAGCAGGGAAAACACTGGGTTGGATCCAGATCTAGTCATGCCCAGAGTAAACCCGTTATGATCAACTGGACTTAAGCTAGTCATTGCTAACTTTTTCCATTGATTTCCATGGGTCTCCTCTAAGGAAATCAAGGAAAGTGTGAAAACACCACCGTGATAGAACTTTCTTTTATCTATTATTTAAATTTTTTAACAACTTTTTAACAATACATGTTCAATCATTATATTTAAAATTTCTTTTATCTATTTTTGGAATTTTTAACATTTTTTACAACACATATTGATTTAATATTTATGTAAACTTTAAAAACTTTTCAATAATCAAACTTTACAAACTGTTCACTAATCATGCTGTGACACAGAGTATACATCATGTATAATCATATTCAATGGTAATCACCCCCTTATCTTTCAGGGGTTTAGCATCCACCAAACTTGCTGTATTTTTATAGAATTAATGAAAACCTTCCTTTGTTTTTTCTTTGTCTTTATGAAGTTGCTGCTGCAGCCTTTACTCTTATTTTTTGAGATGGCCTTCAAGTAAGCCTTCCTCTCCGTTTTTTCTTTCTGAGTGGCTTAAAGCATTCCTCTAAGGAAGACTAAGTCTGGATCCAACCCACTGAGTGTAATGATACTATATATGGCATCAATGGCTTATTTTTGCCTGGGAGAGATCTTGCATGTAGGGGGTCAGGGGGATCGGTGGCATCTGTGCATTCCCTAGTAGTTACATCCTTTGTGATCTTGTAAACAAATAAATAGCAGTGTGGCTACATATGCTAAGTGGAGTTGACAGTTCCCTAGAGCAGGACTGGTTTGGCAACTAATGGTGTTTGTGCTGAATCTTGCCCGAATATAACTTCACCTCTGCCCCCCCCTGCCCCCCCCGGTGGATCAACTGGGTTTAAATCAGGGATTGGTAATGCATTTTTCCTCTGACTGCTTATCTTTTAAGGAAAATAATTTCCTTAATATTTCATATCATTTTAAATGTATAGCCCTGGGCCTTGTGAAATGCCATAGACCAGAGGTGAGTAACTTGTGGCCTTCCAGATGTTTTGACCTACAACTCCCATCACCCCTAGCCAGAATGGCCAATGATGAGGGATCATGGGAGTTCTAAGCTGAAATACCTGGAGGACCACAAGTTGCCCAGCCTTGCTGTAGGGCAATCTACCTCTTGAAGGGATCCTTCAGCAAGCATATCTGCCCCCTGAGTATATGCTGCTGCTGCTGCTGCTGCTGCTGCTGCTGCTGCTGTTATTATTATTATTATTATTATTATTATTATTATTATTATTATTATTATTTCTATACCGCCCAATAGCTGAAGCTCTCTGGGCAGTTTACAACAATCAATTAAAAATGCAATACAATATAAAACATACACAATAAAAACTTTATGAAAAATTTAAAACCAAATTTAAAAAATGACACAAATAGCTAAAAGAAGTTAATACAACGTGACCAGTAAAAAAGTTAAAAATAACCACCCCACCATACACTGTTTTTTAGAGTTGTTAAAAGCCTCAACATAGAGGGCAGTCTTAACCTGGTGCCACAAAGATAGTAGAGTTGGTGCAAGGCGGGCCTCAGGGGGGAGCCTGTTCCAGAGTTGGGAGGCTACCACAGAAAAGGCCCTCCCTCTTGTTGCCACCCTCCAAGCCTCCCTCGGAGGTGGCAGTCGGAGGAAGGCCCAAGATGTTGACCATAGTGTCGGGGTAGATTGTGTTTTTTTAATCCAATGTAAATTGAATCTAGGTTCAAGACAAACTTCATCTGGGTCCCTGGCAGTGTTCCTGGAGTTAAAAGAAGATTTAGTCAGAATTTCATTTCTAAGGAAATGATGTTATGATTAGGAACACAGGAAGCTGCTTTATACCCAGTGGTCCACCTACCTCAATACTGTCTACATCAACCTTCCCCAACCTGATGCGCTCCAAATGTTTTGGACTATACCAGCCAGGGTTCCAGACTATTGACCAAACTGGCTGGGGCTGATGGAAGTTTATTTATGTATTTATTCATTCATTTATTCATTCATTCATTCATTCATCCATTCATTTTCTATACCGCCCAATAGCCGAAGCTCTCTGGGCGGCATACAACAAGTTGAAGTCCAACATGTCTGGAAGGCCCCAGTTTGGGGAAGCCTGGTCTACGCTGACAAGCAGCAGCTTTTCCAGCATTTCAAACAGGCTCGAAGCCTCATGTGCTCCTGCCCACAAGTTCTCCATCCTTTCGAGTGACCAAAATGAAGCCCAGCTTGAGTGGGTGGGGATCAGAAAAAAGGAAAATGGCATCCTTAGTTAGCACAGGTCTTGTTACTTTTAAAGTCTGGATCTGGAGGAATTGGGAGAAAGAAACGAGATTGAACAGCTTCGTTCTCTAGGATGTGAAAGTTTTCTAGACTAAGCTGATATCTGAGGTTCAGTGATGCAGAATTCCTTTGTTCCTCAAAACTGTCAGTCACCATCAGTAGCTGTTTCCAAGACCTTTGATTACAGACCCTGGTTTCATTACAGGCATACTACTATACAGAGAGGATCTACTTGGCTACGAATGTGGGAGTGGACAATGTCCGGTACATTAGTATAGCCACAACCATTCTCCTCAGCTTTGTAGGTGTATTAGCGGTAGGTAAGCCTCTCCCACATCTGTCTCTCCCACCCTCTAAGTCCTGAAACTCATTTTTTTTAATCTGAAGGACTGATGACCACTGAAAACATTTATATCCATTTTATACCAAGTTAGCTGCCACAGCATCCCTCAGAGCAACCTGGGAATTGTAGATTTAAAAGGGTTTTATTTATTATTTTTATTTATTATATGTATACCCTGCCTTTTTTCCTGCAGGGAACCCAAGGCGGCTTACATGATCCTCCTTAGTGGTCTTACCCGAGTTGTTCGAGGGGCTCGCCTCTCCACCGGCTCGCCTCTCCGCGGCGGCGCCCTCCCCGGCCCGATCTTCTGAGCGGCACTGGAGCTTTCTCCGCGCCGCTCAAGCTGGCCACGACTGGCTTGCTGGTCCCGTCGCGTCACTTCCGGTGCTGTTTAAGCCCTGTTGCCCTGGTTCCCCCCACCAAAAACATAGCGCGGGGGCCCAGCTCTCCGGAGCAGGGTCCCATCCGTCACTTCCTCTGTGCCAGAAGTGATGCGACGGGACCACTGCGGGCGGCGCAGGCGGCTCGCTGCAGAGAGGCGAGCCGCCACTGGAGCCAGGTAAGCCTGCGCGAGCCCCGCCCCGTGCGGATGTGAGCAGGGCTGATTTCGGCCCGCTACGCCCGCGCGAGGCGAATGCATACATCACCCCTCCTCCTCTTCCTCCTCCTCCTCCTCTCCATTTTATCCTCACAACAACCCTGTGAGGTCGGTTAGGCTGAGAGGCAGTGACTGGCCTAAAGTCACCCAGTGAGTTTCATGGCCAAGCGGGGACTGGAACCCTGGATCTCCCGAGTCCCAGTCCAACACTCTCACCACTATGCCACACTGGCTCTCTTTGGAAGGGGCCTATAAGGCCATCAAGTCCAACCCCCTGCTCAATGCAGGAGAACAGATGTGGGCAGCCCAGGCAGCAGGAACGGTGCAGGGCTGTTTGGCGCCCTAGGCCAAATTATATTTAGCGCCCCCCCTCGTGCCGTGGGGGGGGCCTCCGGAGCAAAGCAGCCCTGCCCCCGCTGCTGGCTGCTGCTGCTGCCGCCGCCTCCTCCTCCGACGCGATGGGACCCCCGCGCTTTACGACGGGAAGGTAGGTAGGTGGTTGGTGGGCAGACGCGCGCACACGGGGGGGAGGTGCAGCGGCGGCGGCGGCAACGGCCGGCAAGCGGGCGGGGAGGTGCGGCGTAGGCGGCAGGCAGGGCAGGAGCGCGCCGGAGGCGAGGAAGGGGTGCAGAAACTCTGTGCCCTCTTCCGCCACGCGCCCTAGGCAGCCGCCTGGGTCTGCCTAGCGGTAGCGCCGGCCCTGCCAGGCAGTCACCCATCCAAGCACAGTATTCTTTGTAGGTGATCCTCATAGAGCAGCTTTCCTCAGCCTGGGGCCCTGCAGAAGTTGTGGACTGCAACCCACAACTATTGGCTATGCTGGCTGGGACTGATGGGAGTTGTAATTGGAAAGAAAAAAAGTTTTGCCTTTGTTTCTTCTATTCTGGAAATGCAGGACACTCCTTCCCAGTCAGAGCTATATTTTGTAGGATCATAGAGTTGGAAGGGGCCTACAAGGCCATCGAGTCCAACCCCCTGCTCAATGCAGGAAAGGCAGGTGTCTCTTTTACCCCAAAGGAGAGGGTGGGATGAGATTAAAAGGTCCTGTCTCCAGACAAGCTGGAAATCTAGGCCAGTTATATGTAGGTCCCTTACCTCAAACCCATTGCCACAGAAACACATAGGCATGCTCCTTTGTTTCCGCTTTAGGTCCTTTATATTTAATGAAGTCCTTGACCCCTGATTGTGGCAGTGGCCACACAAATTCCAACACACCACAATTCAATATGTTCATGTAAGGATTCCCCCTTAATGATGGATATCTCACTCTACCTGTAAGTAGGGATGTCGGCGAGATCTGCAATGAATTCCAGTGAGTTCAGATTTCTATGTATCTGAGTCATGGATTCTGAAGTGGACCGGCTTTTCCGGAGTCACATGGATTCCACAGACTTGCATACTGGTTTTTTTACTTTCTTTAATTTTATGCAAATTTAATCATAGAAAGAAAAAAACAACAACCACCAACTGAAAATGTGTGTTTCCCCCCATAGACTAAAGCGCTTTTTTGTGGGGTGGATTTTCACATTTCGGGGGCTTTCTGCATTTGTGCAAATTTGTGCAAAAAAAAAAAAAAAAAAAAGTCAGATTCTGTCAGCGAGTGGATGATGGAACGAAATGTGCCTGCCGATCCATGAAATGCAGACAGAATGGAATTTAACAAAATCTGTACATCCCTACGACCCTAAGTGATTTGATGATATGGCTTTATTACAGACAACACTATCACACCAAACTTTTATTTATTTACATTTGAACTGAGTTGCGCTGTCTACCAGTTTGTTTCTGCTGGGCTCAATTCTAGGTGCTGATGTTAACCTTTAAATGGCTTGGGACCTGGGAATCTTAAGGACCACCTTCTTCCAAATGTTCCTCCCCACATGCTCCAGTTGTCACATGAGAAATTCTTCAGATCCCCGGCCTTATGAACCTAGGTGGGCAGCAGCCACAACCTCTAGAGCAGGGCTCTCCAACCTTGGGTCCTCAGATGTTACTGGCCTACAGCAAGGCTAATGGCAAGGGATTCTGGGAGCTGTAGGCCAGCAACGTCTGGGGATCCAAGGTTGGAGAACACTGCTCTAGAGACTTCTCTGTTTGTCCCCACCTTCTGGAATGCTCTGCCATGAGCAATCCATCAGGCTGCAGCACTGTAATGCTGTAGTCTTTGAAAGCATGGCTCTTTAAGGTGTTGTTTCATTAAATGTTTCAATTGCCCTTTGGGTTTGTTTTAGCTGTCATGGTTAACTGCTATTCTTACAACTGTTCTGACTGTTCTTGTTTCTTAATATCGGTTTTGAAAATGGTTTTAAATATTTCTACCTGGCAGTGGAAATAGATGGGATATAAGATTTTAAAATAAGCAAGCAAGCAAGCAAGCTATATAGATGTAGATATATAGATATATAGATATATATAGCTGAGTATAAAATGTGAAGTGGGGAAACACCATGTTGCACGGTCCTGCAAGGACTGTGCAGGACCGTGAAACATGGTGTTTCCCCACTTCACATTTTATACTCAGCAGAATCCTGTGGGACAGGTTAAACTGGCCTTCACCACCTGAGTGCTCTCCACATGTTTTCGACTAAAACTCCCATCAGTCCCAGCCAGGTTGGGGAAGGCTGGTAGATGATGGCCAAAATTAACCCATGAACCATGGCCAAGCAGGGTTTTGAACTAGTGATGGGGTAAGTTTGCCCAATTTCTGTTGCCGTAACAGAAATTGTAATTTTCTTGCAAGATTCCCAGTTCCTCCCTTTAATCTCAGATGAAAGTTCTCCAGTATTCCAAGTTCTCCGTTTGCATATTCAAACTACTACAGAAGCACAGATCTTCTCCTCACCTACCAACGAGCCATCCCAGCTTGCATCACTCCCCTGCCGAACTCCTCTTCCTTGAAATGCCATGCGCACAAGCTCCTAGCAAGTGTGTCTGTCTTCAGAGAAAGCATTTCAACCAGGCAGCACTTCGTGGAATGCCATGTGACCACCCCATGTGACACACCCTGGTGCGGTCACATGGCCATTCCAGGAAGTGCCTTCTGGGCTGAAACACTGTCTCTGAGGACACCTAAGCTGCAGCAAGCATGAAAGGTGGTTTTCTAAACTATTGAGTGTTTCAGAAAATATCCTTCTGTACTTGTACCAAAGTGATGGTGTCTTCAGAGATGGTGTTTCTTTCAGCCCAGCAGGCACTTCTTGGAATAGCCAATTGACCAGACCACATCAGGGCATGTCACATGGGCATTCCAGGAAGTGCTTGTAATCAATCTTGATTTGGATAATCAAGTTTGTTGGATAGCCATCCAAGCTCAGTACCCATCTGAGCATTTCAAACATAGCAGAGTTGATTTACGAGCCACCTATTTCTGAGTTTCACCGGCATCACTAGTTTGAACCCAGATCTGAATCCAGTGCTTTGTTCGCTACACCTCCATGGCTCATGACAGTCTCTTCCTCTCTCATACATCCTTCTCTTTATATTCTCTAGATATTTCTCGTTGATTCTGCAGGACGGAGGATTCTCCTCCTCATTGGCTTTGGGATCTGCGCCATCACCTCTTTTCTATTAACCCTGACTCTCCATCTGCAGGTTTGTAATTTGAAACTTCAAGCACTGGTAAAATATAGAGCTGAGACTAACTCCATGACTGCCCTTTTTCTCTCCCCCACCCTCGCCTCCACACACCGCATGCATGGCACCCGCAAAGCCAATGGGCCAGCTGGAAAGTTGGTTGTAGATGAGACAGAACTTTTTAAAAAATGTTATGCATAAAAAGGGATGTTTCGATTCGAAATGGGTAAGCTTGTACCTGGTACATCTGTAGAAGATACATGAGAGAAAAGTGACTTTGGAATTTAATATTCACTTGGATTTTGTGCCAAGGCACCTTGGCCCCTGAATCTAGGGGATGGAAGAGCTGGATAGTAGATTCCCATTTGCAGAGCTTCCCAGATTCATCTCTGGATGTTCTGTGGCACCTGTTGTATCCTTTGGGCCAGCTGTGCTATGGAATAAGTGATGCCCATTGCAGAGATGGGGCATCCCCTATGATAAAGGGTACCTGGCAACATCGTAGCACATAACTGAAATATGACCAGCTTTCTCCAACAGGCCAGTTTCCCAGTGATGACATATTTCAGCGCAATTTTTGTTGACACATTCTTCGTTGGATACGCCTTAGGGCCAAGTAAGTTCAAATGATGTACCGAGTTCCTTCAATACTGTGCAAAGTAAGAACTGGAGAAATTAGTGGGGGGAGAAATGGTGTTCAGTGTCTCGAATCCTTTCTCTCCATCCAAGGTCCGATGCCATCAATACTCGTAATAGAGCTATTCTTCCAGTCATCCCGGTCCTCAGCTTATGTGATTGCAGGATTTGTGCAATGGCTGCTAAATTTTCTTACAGGAGTGACATCCCTTCAAATAGAGGTGCGTGATTTTGAATACCAGTTTAGTAGGTAGTGCATTGTTTGCATGAATAAAGCAAACCAATCCCCCACACACCACAATTTCTTCCCAAACAAACTGCCCTGTCCCTTAGAGTAATCAATTCATCAACCTTCGTTGCCCCTCAAAATTCAGTGTTTTGTTAAACCTGGATGTCAAGGCATCTCAGACATTTACAACTTTCGCAGCATAGTTTATTGGGTAGACTTAGCCATAAATCCGAATACATAGCCTTGGACAAGTTGCTTTCTTCTCTCTCTCTCTCTCTCTCTCTCTCTCTCTCCTCCTCTCTCCTCTCTCCTCCTCCCTCCTCCTCCTCCTCCTCCTCCTCCTCCTCCTCCTCCAAAGAACTAGCTAGATGTGAAAGTAGCTAAGTTCATATATGTCAGCTTCATGTGATCATAAGAATAATCAGCTTAGTTCATGGGCAGGGGATCTGGGACTTAAACTAGGAACAGCAGTGGTCTGAGACTGGAAGCTACTGTGGATTGACTATGTTTTGGTGCCATATTCTGGCATGGAAGGGAAGAAGGGGTATGTGACAACAGCACCTGAGATTGGCAGGTGGTTTGAAGTCACTGCATTGATCAAGCCCCGTATAAATGCAAAACAGTCTGGCCTTCTGCTTTCACCTGGTTAACAAACAGAGCAGAACAAGAACTCCTGCTCACTGCATTCCCTCATCTCAAGCTGCAACCTAAAGCAGCTGACTGGGTTGCAGACTGCATGGCCCATCCTGGCCCTCAGACCTCCTCTCCAGGGTGTTAGTCTTCGTCATCATCATTATCCCTTGTGCTCCTTAGGGGAAAATTCAGAGGGATATGTCTGAGATGAAGAAATGAGTTTCCATATTGTGCTCATACTTGTCTCTTTTTCTCCATCCCTCCTTCCCTGCAAATGCTTTCTTTTTCATCTTTAGAGACTTATCGGGGCCTACAGCTTCCTATTCTTCTGTCCAATTTGTGCAGCCACCATTGTTTACATCTTCAAATTTATCCCAGAAACCAAGAAAATGACCATTCTGGATATTCGGAAAAGTCGTGGCAATCCAGACAGCCAGGAGGATTCAGGTCAAGGGGAAGACGAGCAAATAGAGACTCAGGAAGCACTTGTGCAGCATTTGGTTTGGTTTTTTTTTTTAATTAGAATAAAACACACACACTCGCCAATGATTCCAAGAGATCCCTTCTTATTATCCTTCAGCTGTCTTAGATCAGTTGACCCAGTGATAATAGCAGGTTGTTTTTCCCCCCTTCTGGTCTGAAGAAACAGCCTTCATTCATGTTCAGATTGTTCTTTTATGCTATTGTACAATACTAGCGTTGCATCCCTGTGAGCCCTGCCTCTTCCAGTTACTTGAAGGGATGTCACACAAAGGAGGGCCAGGATCTCTTCTCGATCATCCCAGTTTGCAGGACACGGAATAATGGGCTCAAGTTACAGGAACCTAGATTCCACCTAAACATCAGGGAAAATTTCCTGACTGTCAGAGCAATAAGACAATTGAATCAACTACCTAGGGAGGTGGTGGGCTCTCCCAATCTGGAGGCATTCAAGGTGCTGGACAGCCATCTGTCAGGGATGCTTTGACCTGGATTCCTGCATTGAGCAGGGGGTTGGACTCGATGGCCTAGTAGGCCCCTTCCAACTCTACTTTTCTATGATTCTATGATTCTGCTACACCCCTCGTAAATACACATAGGCTTGCCATGTGAGGTGGAGATCCCCAATCCATCTCGGTGAGGATCGTCAGGTGGGCGTCAGTTTACGCCAACCCAGACATACAAAGAGTGATGTGGGACATTATTATTTATTTATTTATTTATTATTTATTATATTTATTATATTTATACACCACCTTTTTTCCTTCAGGAACCCAAGGCGGCTTACATAATCCTCCTCTTCCTCCTCTCCATTTTATCCTCACAACAACCCTGTGAGGTAGGTTAGGCCGAGAGTCAGTGACTGGCCCAAAGTCACCCAGTGGGTTTCATGGCCGAACAGGGACTAGAACCCGGATCTCCCGAGTCCCAGTCCAACACTCTCACCACTACGCCACACTGGCTCTCTTGGTCTTTGGGTACTGGTTTTTACCCAAGACAACAACATTCAAAATCTGATTTTCCTTCTGGTACTCTGAGGTGGTACGGTGTATCCCACTATGTCAGGGCTCTCACCCTCATTCGCAACTTGTTATACTCATTCATCTACACTGAAATAAGGAGGTTGTGCCCTGCTTGTGCCGCTGCCCTAGGGTATCTGCCCATAGTCAATACACAGGATGCTAAAATGGATGGAACCAATTGTGGTTCGGTGGGGGGCAGTCTGAGGGGTTTGGCCTTTGTGACTTCTGATATGAACTCTCCTCCTCCATGCATTGCAGACTAATGTACAGATTGGAAAGTAGCTATCCACTGGAATTCACACTCCTCCGACTGTGGTGATGCAGTTCTCACTCTCAGCTAAAAAAAAGAAAAGAAAAAAGTATCGAAATGCATTTAAAAATGTGTATTTTGAGAGAAACTATCATTAGAAATGCAAATTGTGAGAGAAAATACTACAGAATGCATACTTAAATGTGTATTTTTATTTATTTATTTATTTATTTTAGAAAAACCACAGATAAATGCAGGAATGGGATGTAATGCACATTTGGGCAAACACATACGAAAGTGGCACGGACCAGAAATAGACTGATCCCTCCAAGGATCAATATTGGAGGCTGAAGTTACTTTGGCCATGTTGCTTTAGCTGTGCTGCTCTCAGATTGGAGGGAAGGGGATATACAGGGTCTACTCCTTCTCCAGTGGGGCTTGCCCTCCAACTACAATTATGGGCCCACAGGAAACCTCCTTGCTGCCTGCACCCCACCCCCGATTCCTGAAATGCCCATGATGACCCCAGTTTTACAAAGATGGGACTCCACCCTCGATTTCCTTGGGAATGCTAATGGCATCTGCCTCCTCAGCCACTTCCCAGCCACTGAGATGCCATGACAACTTTGTTTTTCTGCTTCCTTTTACAACTGGTAGAACCTCTTCCTCCATGCCTCTCGTAGTAGCATCCTTTTCTTCCTATCATAATAACCAGTGGAAGGGATCTAGAGGTATAAATCCTACATCCACAATCAGGTACCTTTCAGTGCTCTTTTCATGAAAAAAATATATATCTAATAATACCAAGATATATTTCTTTTTTAAAAATCTAATTTTATCTGGCAAAGGAACTAGAAAATTAATTACATAGAAGATTAGTGTGACTACATTATAATAAATGGGCACGATGGAAGACATGAATGATTGAGAATGTAATATGAATCAGATCTCTTAGAAACTGAAACTCTTAATAGTTATATGATTCATTAAATATAGCTCCAATTTATTTGGGGGGCCATCCATTTAATAAGTAACTGAATGCCCTGATCCCAATCAAATTGACCATATTCCAAGGAGCTTCATTATGCACCTCATTATGCATGGGGTAGGATTGTGCTTATCCCGTGGGTTTTTCAGTGTACCTCCCTTACTCTGTAACTCATCCAAACCTGATCATTCTTTTTAAAAAGAAAAAAGAAAAAAATCTTTTTAAAATAGAGGATGGCGAGCTCTCCCAAATGCACCTGGTTAACATGGAAATTATATGAATCCTCCCCCTTCCAAATTGGACGAACCCTGATCATTTTGCCCAACCAATTGAAGGCTCAGGGGAAAAGGACCTCCCCCTGTCCTTCCCAGTCATCCCCTCCCCTCCTCCTGGAGTAGCATACAACTAGAGGAGAAGAGGGCAGTTTGTCATTTCCTTCCTTCTCTTTTCACCTTGCTAATGCAGTCGCAGTCATTCTTAGGAGAACAACATCCCTCACAGGGCACTGGGCATTGTGGCCTGGCTTGGGATGTGTGAGAATTTTGTTTTCGCTTGCAAAACATGCGAGCATGCCCCGTTTGAAGCTTTGAATGTGACTGCAAGTATGTGTCCGTCAAAAACATAAGTTCGTCGAGCACGTCTATGGAGGAAAGCTGGGGGAATTTGCGCAAATCTCCCATTCAATTGCTGTTCAATTTGCACAAGTTTCCTGTTGACGCAGAGTGAGCAGTGAGCAGGAATCAGGTGTGAGACAAGTGGTGAGAGAAAGTTTGGAGAATCCTGGTGATCTCGAACAGTGCTCGTTTGCCCATCCCTACGAGGGATGTGTTCGGATCTCGTTCAGGGGGTGGAAGTGTTTGGTGAACTTGCCTGGGCTCAACCCCCCTGAACTCTGCTCGGCCTACCTGCTTCCCCGGCTCAACTCGCGTTCTCCTGAGCTGAGGCAAGGAAGAGACTTCCGCTATTCCCGCTGGAGTGCTTTTTACGTAGAAAATGGCATAGAGTACGTTAAAAACAGCTGCGATTTGCATAACTAGCACAAATCGTGGCTGTTTTTAACACACCCTACGCCATTTTCTATGTAAAAAGTGCTGCGTTGGGAACCCGAAAGTCCAGCGAGCCTCTCGGCTGGCGCTCGCTTTTGGCCTAGGCTCGGCGGGTGCAGCATCAGCGCTCGCTGATCGCCCAGCTGAGTATGGTGTTGGGAGGATCGCCCACCACTATCATGTGTCATGATGTTTTGCAAACTCCAGCTGTGTGTGCATTGGAAGCTTTTCATTAGGATTTGCTGTGAGCTTTCCTAAGGAATGTCCCTTCTAAAAATGGCTGTCTTCTGTGAGTGGGGGGGTGCTGATATATCCCTCTTCCCGCTTCCTGGTTGTGAGTCTCGCTGACTCAGCTGCAACCTGTATGGCCTGGAAATGATGTCACCTGCAGGTGCTAGCAGGTTAACAGGTGCTCTGTCCGATGTATGTGTATGGATTCTAGTCTCTGATCAGTAAAATGTAAAGGGGCCTGCAAACTGCAGAAAGGGCTACCATACCTGGAATTTTTTAAACAATTCCATCAAAAACCAAAAACATTATAGACATTTGTTCATTTCCCCATGTAAGTCAAGGGGGTGATATATGAAGGCTTGATTTTCTGAAGTGAGGCTCTGGCTCGGCTTCAGATCTGAGGTGAAGCAGGTGGGGCCCAAAGTGGTCCAAGTCAAATCATCAGCCCACTTTCCAAAGCACTGAATCAGGGTCCGAACCACATCTTGTCTTCAGTGTACAACTCTTGTTGATACTATCCTTTGGTCAACTCACATGACATCATGACATCCTCTGCCAGGAAATGAATTACAGATGATGATGATGATTTTAAAAGAAGCCCTATGCTTGAGTTGTGGTTGAAAGTCTAAGCACGATTTTGAGTTCTGAATACGCCTGCTTTCTTCCTTCTCTAAAATTATCAAAGTCTCTTAAACTTTCAGGTCAGGTCTGATTCTGAACTGCTATCTTCTCAACGTCAAATAACCACCCACAACAGTATCGCAGCAAATCCCAACCTGTTACATGAGCTCATTCTCACTTTTTCTTTCCATGCAATCACTTTATTTATAGAGCTCTTTTGTTAGCGGTTCTGTTTTATGCCCCCCCCCATCCTACTTGCTCAGAAATCTCAGTGTAGATTGAGATAGGCAACTTTTCTGCCCCCAAGGGATACATAAGGGAATGGGTGGTGGTCGTGGGGTTGCATTATACACACACACACACACACACACACAGAGATTAACGTGAGGATTCAAGGATGGATCTTTCAATCTCAGTTTCTCTCGGTTCACATTTTTCCTGTCTTCAATTCCTTTTCATTTCAAACTTTGAGAATTTATCCACTCTTATGTTCAGTTTATCCCAAACTTTGAGATTCTTTTTTTAAAAAGTTTGAATGAAAATTCATAAGCATTTTTGGGCACATTTCTCCTAATACATGCATTTTGCCCAATATAAACATGTTGACAACCAATTTCCTCGGTATAGTGCATTGTTTAACATAATTTCCCCAATATACACATTTTTATATGATTATTTTGATTGGAGAACTCCATTACAAAAATTCAGAAAACTGCGAATGTCAACACAGATAACTGAGTTTCGGTTTGCTTGGTGGTTCAAAATTTTACAAGTCCACATTAAAATATGAACGGAACAAATTTCTCTCCCATCCCTAGGTCCCCGGGTTTAAAGCTCTCCTCCCTATGAACTGATCTCATTGTGCCTGTCCCCTCCCAGCTGATTGGCACTGGGGACAACTTCTTCCAGCACCAATCATCTGAGAGGAGTGGGGGGGGGGAGGAATGTCACATGGGATTTAAATGGGGAGGAAGGCATGCAGGTATAACTCACTTCATGCACCACCCTCCACATTTGAATCTCATTCCACACAGCTCGCCAAATGGCTTGCTGGTGTGGAATGCTATTACGATGTGGATGGTTGCACATGGGGACAGCCATCCACCCATGCCTTCCACGCCATCATAATTGCACCAAAAAGCCTGCTGGGTGGACCACAATTCCGATGGGGTGGGCAGTGCACTCCACACAGCCCACTGCTCAGCTGAGTGATGGGGGGGGAGGGTTGGTGATAGTGGAAGTTCGGGCAACCTGTACAGGCTACATTGAAGTCTTCTATGGGAGACAGGTTGACCATATGTGCTATAGATCATCTGTTCAGATCAGACATCTCTTCTATCAATTAAAACAGAGAGACCTGTTTTACAGGTGTAAAACACCTGTTCTACATTATATGTTGTATTACTTCTATAATACAAATTATGTACAAACTACAAATATGAATTAAAAATGCACGTGCTTATACATTATCATGAATCTTTTCCATTGAGTACTTTACAAATAAGGATGATTGCCCTACAAAATGCTCTTGGCTTGAATGACATTCCCAATGCTATATGTAGTGTGTTAATTTAATCCCTCTGAGTGTGGGGAACATATCCTGTTAGCAGAGAACTCTTTTTCTCTCTCAATATAAAGATATTGGGCTGGATCCCAGACTTAGGCACGCTTAGACTAGACCCATTCAAATAAATGGTGCCAGTTCATCATAACTAACCCAAGCATGACTAAGTCTGAATCCAGCCCATTGTAATGTTTGCCACAGTAAACAGGTTTATATAATCACTTCCGAATCAGTTGCCTCCATAATACAATCCAGATTTGTCAAAAGAGCATGTATCATGTTCAGCAGAATGTTTATATCAACATTTGTTCCAATGTTTTTTTTAAAAAATACAAGCCCCCAAATGCTTTAAAATGTCATAATTCTAAAAGAGACATAAAACATCCAGTTAAGGAACCCCATATATCTGACACTTTGACAATATTTAAATTATAGATCCTTTACAACTGATAAGGAGTCGAATGCCGTCAACGTGGAGACATCTTTATTCTATTATCTAGTGAGATCAGTATATAATTCTTTCCCCCAAAGTGCTTCTCTCGACCTTCTTGAGCCAATTTTTTTTTTCCTGAAATGCACTTATGTTTACATCGGTGTTGCTACTTGTGTGGCCCATAGGCTAGAACAGCCTTCCCCAAACCTTCTGCCCTGCAGATGTTTTGGACTTCAACTCCCATCAGCCCCAGAGAGCACAGCCACTGGTCAGGGATTTTGGGAGTTGTAGTCTGAAACACCTGGAGGGCAGAAGGTTGGGAAAGGCTGCGGTAAAACATCAGAGTTAGACCTGGATTGAAAGCGTATCTGGGATGGGGCTGCTGTTGGTGTCACCCACTTTATGTCAGCCTTAGAGCAGTTGGATGTACAACAGTCATCACACATTTCCTTTGCCGCCTCCTATTTATTTATTTATTTATTTATTTATTTATCACATTTATATTCCACCTTTTTTCCTCTTGCAAGGAACCTAAGACAGCTTACGAGATCCTCCTGCTCTCCATTTTACCCTTACAACAACCCTGTGAGGTGGGTTAGGCTGAGAGTCAGTCACTCAGTGAGCTTCATGGCCGAGTGGGGACTAGAACCCAGATCTCCTGAGTCCTAGTCCAACACACTAACCACTGCCAACAACACTGCCTGCACCTGCTCAGAGACATTATGCTCTGCTAGCTTGGAATGCCAAGGAAATCCTTCTCAGCCATGCCCCTCTGGATGCATAATTTAAACCTGCACCGGTTAGACATGATCTTTCCCCCACACCGAACCCCCTCACAAGACATGCCATCCTTGGAAGAGCACATGCCACCCCTATGACCTGGGGGAATATCGCCACCTCTCTTGAGTGGAAATTGGGTCAATGTGGTGCTGCTATAGTAAGATGCCAGCATTCCCTGTTCTGTGGAGAATTCCTTCCCAGCACAAAGATGTAAGCCACGGGTGTGTGTCAATCCTCAGGCCTGTGGGCCAGATTGTCTCAGTCCCAGCACATTTCCAAGTCTGACTGGCTATGTAGCGTTTTTGACTTCATCACGTTCACTACATGATCTTGGTTGTTTGGTTGGGAAGGAGAAAGAAGTTGTAGTAAACGAGGGGCAGGGAGAGAATGATTGGAACCCAAATGTCACATGTGTAACATTGTGCTTGTGCAATGGGACTTCCTTCCTCTCCCCCCCCCCCCTGCAACCCCAAAGCACCCCGAAAACCTGCTCCAGAGGATCCTCCAACACTTTGGGCAGGTTTTGAGGGTGAAGCAATTGCGACAATTTTGTGAAGTTCTTATCAAAACATTTACTGAACAAATTTCTCACCCATCCATAGGCACTGGAAAAGACAAACATTAGCAGTGGAAGGGTATTTTCCAGAAATGTTTTGGGCTACCGTTTTTGTGTCCCGTCCCCCCCAACCAAATGCTCCCTGGCTATTTCCAGGTATCTGACTGTCATCAAGGTGAGCAGAAGATGAGCTACAGACAGTTATGCCTTAAAGTGCCATGGCTTAATTGTTGGAGTAATGTAGCCAGAGTTGTGTGGCGGATCTCTGAAGGCAACCATCTAAGCAGCAAAGAGATACCAAAATAGGCGTAGAGATGTATCACCATTTCATTTTTGCTTGCAAAACATGCAAGCATACCTGTTTGAAGCCATGAACACAAGTGCGAGCACGAGCATGTGTCCACTGAAAATGTTCAGAAATTGCTGGATATGTGCTCATGTTTGATTTGCGCAAATTTCCCTGGTCGATTTTGTGCAGATTTCCCCTATAGACTGAATCAGCCCCACTTTAGTCTATGGAAGGAAAGCTGTGCAAATTGGGAAATTTGGGGAAACTTGGGCAAGTATCATGTTCTATTGCTGCTTGATTTGTGCAATTTCCCCATTCATGCAGAGTGAGCAGTGATCGCAGATGTGAACAGGAATCGGGTGCAAGATGATGTTCAGAGAATCCTAGCAATTGCTCGTTCATCCATCGCTACGAACAGTGCTGAAAATGTGGCATTTTTGAAAAATCTAATTTGGTCCCAGCCCTTAAATACAATGCTATGTAAAAAGAGACTGATGATGTGATCATTAAGTATGCAGTGCAAATACGTGCAGCATCTTCTGTCTCTGGAGTGATGCCACAATGAAGTAATCTCCCAGGTTGGCAGCGTTCTTGCTTGGAAGGGGGCGAAGAAGAACAAACTGTCCCAAAGGAAGCCACCCACAGGGACAGACGTTAGAAGAAACAACCTGGAGACATTTGCAAAATGACAACAACAACCCCCCACCCCAAGTTATGTAAGGATTCTAATCTGAAGGGTGCTGCAGGAACTTTTTTTCAACACTTCCTTAAAGCCTGATCTTTCTCTGTTAACACTTCTGAAGTGGTAGCTCATCTGGTGAGCAGTCCCAATTCTTAGAGACATTTCGTTCCCCCAAATGGTCCATGTCTCTTTTAATTTGGGAAATAGTAGTGGAGGCTGGCGGGTCCAACGTCAGTGGGGCAGTAGTGCATCCACTCTGGGTTGTAGTCCTGTGTAGTGGGAGTTGTAGGCCAAAAACATCTGGGGACCCAAGGTTGGAGAACACTGTTGTAGTCTAAACTTTTAAGGCACTATCCATGGATAAAGTTCAGCACCATGGATAGCTCCTTTAAAGTTCAGATTCAAACCCAGAGTGGATGCACGGCACCGACATTTATTTATTTATTTATTACATTTATACCCCACCTTTTTTCCTACAAGGAACTCAGGGCAGCTTACATAATCCTCCTCCTCCTCCTCTCCATTTTATCCTCACAACAACCCTGTGAGGTAGGTTAGGCTGAGAGTCAGTGACTGGCCCAAAGTCACCCAGTGAGTTTCATGGCCGAGCGGGGACTAGAACCCGGATCTCCCGAGTCCCAGCCCAACATTCTCACCATTATTCTTTCTGTCTTTAGTTGGAGGGGATCACCAGTGTGATGGCCCTTGCAATGGAGCCTTTCCGCCCATCTCTCCCACCCCCACTGCATTCTTTCTACCCTACCCAGGAAGCGGCTTCTATCAGATCTTTTTTTAAAAAAATCTTTGGTGCATCTTTGGACTTACCTGTCAATAAAGTTACCTGGATCATGGTTATTGAGTCTGCTTCGTTACTCACGGCCTTGGAAGGCTGGCTCATGTATTCTGTGTACCAACTCAGAGGTGGCTCCAGATTATTTGCCTAGGGGTCATCAATAACCCCAAGCTACCTCTGGCTGTAATATCTGTAAAATATGGGCCTCATACCCGTTCTCTGCACAACAAAAGGATTCTTTCTGGCACGGTGCAGAAGTCACACCCACACCCACACACACACACACACTGAAATTTAACATGTTTCTGGAAATTTCTACCAGAGCACTGCCTGGCTGGGAAGACATTCTCTGTGCTGCGGGACTGACAACTCACAGGAAACATCTTTGATAGCAATAATGCTTCTTTGGGGGAAATAGCTTACTTTCTGGCACTTTTGGTGCCACGCTATAACATATATTTTTTTAATGTCAACTATATTTCTCCTCTTTCACAGCTTAATGAAATTATTTGGGACAGAACTTGGCCACATGAATCCATTCAGATCTTTTTGCCTAACGTCCGTGTCCATTGGCAGCATGATTGTACTTGGAGGGGTAGAAGGTGATCTCTCCTGTTATTTCTGAAGATTAGTGGCATGGAACAAGCCGGGCATGATATTGGCTCTCCTTGAACTTTGTCACCAGCTGCAAATGTTGCAGAAATAACAACCTATGCATGACTGAAGTAATCTTGGCTACCATTATGCTAGGCTGCTCTCCAACTCAATAAACCACCACAGCAATGCGACAGGCAAACGCTCCACAGCTGTGCTCAGAGGTCAGAAATCTATAGATTACTCAGTACTTGAATGCAGGGGAGGTCAAGCAGGTAGATCAGTTGCTGAAGCAGTTTTGTTTAGCCTCAGCACACACACAAGATTTTAATCAAGTTATGATTTAAAAAAATGTTGACTACAGTTTTGCTTGGAAAAACAGCAACCAGAAAGGATTTCATAGCCAGCTCCCTCCTCCCCCCACCAATAATTGTTAAAGGAAAAAGAGAACTTTTCTACACAAGGCTGTTCATCCGTTGTATCTTCTTTCAGTTTTGTTGCAGAATTGAGATCTGAGCACTACACAAGGAGCATTTCCCTTCCTGCTTTTCTGCTACATAACCTCTAGGCAGCACTGTGCTATAGCAGAATAGTGTGATTACACAAGTGGAAAAAAGTGTTTTTTTTCCATCTCACAAATAATTCTGTATTTTCCCTGCATTTAAAAAAAAAAAAAAAACTTCGCTCACAGTGCTGTTTAAAAAACAGAGGTGAAACAGGCCTGTGGCTCATGCTGGCTCAGCTTGTCTGAGTGTGGAAAGCTAAGCAGGGTCAGGCCTGGTTATTACTTGGATGGGAGACCCCTCCTCTAATTTCCTGCACTGAGCAGGGGGCTGGACTCGATGGCCTTGTAGGCCCCTTCCAGCTCTATGATCTATGAATCTATGAATGAACTGGAGGGCCATGACATCATCTAAAGAACCTGTAAACAACTGTGAGTAGGGAATGACAAGCACACAATAAATGCCTCATATAGAAAAGCACAGAGTCCTTTTATTTAAGGAAAGTTCAGTCCCCTTAGTAATATGGGCCAAGCAGCAGCATATGTAGGGCGCCTTCAAATTACCTCCTGGAAGTGTTCTTAGCTGATTCATCCTCCTGATAGATGTATGCATTTGCTGACCTCAGTGATGGCAAATCTCGTCAAGCACAGAGAGCAGGTTCAAGACCTTGGATCATCACTGAGATTCAATATTCAACTGCGAAGTCCTGCAGTTTAATGTTACACCCAGTGATGGTTCAAGGGGTGAAACGTGCATAAATTGAGCAGCAATCAAACTGGGGAAAGTTCCCTCAAATTTGCTAATCTGTGCAACTTTCCTCCATAGGCTAAAGCGGGGCTGATTCAGTCTATAGAGGAAAGTTACGCAAATTAGGAAATTTGCACAAATCAAACTGGTAATCAGGAGGAATGAGAAGAACGTAAGCACGTGTTCAACCATTTATGAATATTTTCATCAGACACTTGCTCGTGTTTGGAACATAAACAGGCAATGCTGGCATGTTTTGCGAGCAATTTTTTCCCCTCATACATCCCTAGTAGAAACCTGATTGAACCTACCAGTGGGTCTGTGACCAGCTTCAGGGCCTCTGTGGCTGATTGTAAATCCTTAGCAGGTTCAAATGGGTTCAGGCGGTACTTCCAGTAACCTGGCCCCACAGGGCTGTGTTGTGCCAATCCCAGCATACATGTGCATTCGTAACATATCGTAACCTACAGAATCTTGATGCAAACATATGTACAGTGAGATCAAAATGGTCATTTTGTTTTTTTGTTTTTTTTTTAATCAGGCCAGAGGTACTCATCATGAACAAGGAGGGGATGAGAGAAATAAACAAAATAACTGATGCTGTGGCAAGCTGCATATGCTATGCTTAAATTCAATGTTGATTTTAGCCATTTTGTTAGATTCAGGGAGACCTCTTGGTGGACCTCTTTCAGCCCGAAGGCTGAATTCATTTTCAGAGAACCTCTTGGGGGCTGTATTCGAGTAGTAGGCTGGACTGAAAGCAAAGGGGGGGGGTGAGGCCAAAATGCCAGCCCATTGGAGCTTAAAGCTCTTACTGTCTGTAACGAAGCCTTAGGAGATGCATTGCAACCTTTTAGAATGGGGAAAATATGCAAAACCCAGGACACCACCGAAGAATCAGTATTCAGGGGAAAGGTGGTGAGGCCAGGAGAAGGACGCAGGGAATCCCAGGCGGGCCAGATTTTGCCTGAGTTTCAGCACCCCTGTATTGGATAAAGCAGAACTCACAATGAACAACAGAGGGACAACAAAGGGATGTGATGGCAATGGTGCAGGGATTCTCTCATGCCCAATAGACAAATCCTACAAGAATGCGTCTCATTCTTTTAAAAGCCAGTAAGCCAGGAGCCGTCATCATGTTTTGCAGTAGAGAATTCCAGAAGTCAATTCATGATGTATGAAGAAGCACCTTAACTTCCCTCCCCTTTCCCTTTTCTTTTTCTTCGCATTTGGAGATTTCCCATTCCATCCTGGCAAGGGTTACAATGCCCTTGCAAATGCAAAGTTTCAAAGCCTCCCTCCGCTGCCACCCCCGACTGAGTGCAAATCTGCTCCCAATATTTGCAAGAATTGTGCCTCTTTCCAAGAATTTTGCCAGCAGGAGCCCCAGTAACGAGCGCTGCCAGGTGCTGCTCTGAATGCAGGGAATGGTTCTTGTTGGAAATTACATTAAATACCAACATCCGCCTGCAGATGAGAAATGCGATGTCCTCGCTTCAATCCTGAGCAGATGGGGAGCTTGACAGGCACTTGCCGCTTTCCCTTTACTGTCGCTTTTCCGTTGACTCTCACTCTTGCATCCAAGACGTCTGCCCAGCCCCCTCCCTGTCTTTTAAAAAAGAAATGCCACATCTTCCTCCCTTTTCAGCTAAGCATTATCGAGCCAGGGTGGAGGAGCAGGAGGCCACCTGGGGAAGAATACAGGGCTGATTCAGGATGCAGAAACATAACAGAAATCTGATATTTATCTTTGCCCAGCTTGCAACGTGTTTCAGAGAGGAGGACCAAAAAAACATCCATACGTTTTCTGTTTCTCTCTTTCTCTCTCCCTTTCTCTTTGCTTCTGATCTAGACACTAGTTTGTTTGTTTTAATCACTTTAAAAAAAACCTCCCCAAAGTGTGGCATTTAAAAATCTGTGTACGTGCAGTTGTTTTTAGAGGGTCATTTTGATAGACAGGGCCTGTGGCTTGCGCTGGCTCAGCTTGTCTGAGCATGGAAAGCTAAGCAGGGTCAGGCCTGGTTATGACTTGGATGGGAGACCCCCTCCTCTGGTTTCCTGCATTGAGCAGGGGGTTGGACTCGATGGCCTTGTAGGCCCCTTCCAATTCTATGATCGTATGATATCCTAAAGCAATTGCTGCACACTCAGGGCCGGCTCTACCATTAGGCAGAGTGAAGCCATTCCCTCAAGTAGCTAATTTTGGGTGTCATGAAAGGTCAGAAAATGGTTAGTGAGTTGCTATATTATTGTTGCATTTTTCAGCCAGGGAACGGGAGAAGTGCTTGGGTGATTTCCAGTCACAGGTGCCAGAATAACTTGAGGTTTGGGGTACTATGCACCTTGATTTGGGGGTGTGGTGTTTGCTGCTCTGCCTCAGGCAGCAAAATCTCTTGGGCCAGTCCTGGCTGTGCTGAACATTGCCCACTATATCTTGTCAAACTCTTCACCTCCAATGGAGGTGAAGAGGTGGCCATTTTTCTGCCTTTTTTGTGGGACCAGGAGAAGGGCCAGTATTAAGGGTAGGCATAGTCAAGTGCTTGCAGAAGGCCCGCACTCCATCAGGGGCCCCACTGAGAAGAACCCCTCTTCTTCACCCTTGCAAGCTGCTTGTTCACCTGCCTCTTGCTCTGGCCCAGACAACAGTGGTGGTGAGAAGGAGGAGCAGGAGATGCCGCCCGCTGCCTACATGCTCACTCTCTCCATGCCTGGGAAGTAAGTCAATGATAATATTTAATGATGTATGTGAAGATGGGACTTGTAGTGGCTGGGACTTTAGAAGAAACCCTGTTAGATGTCCCTTCCCTTCCACCCCATTGCTGTTTAGCTAACGGATTTTTACTGTAGTCTTTGGAATGTATTGGGAGCACCTGGGAGATAAGGGTGAGTTGCAGAGCTGAGAAGCAAGGTCAGGCGTTAATTGGAATGAAGTCATGGGAAAGTGTATACAGCTGAGAAAGGGCGGGGGCCCCTCCTTCGACAGTTAGGGAGATAGGATTGGTGAACGCTGGGCGGGAAACTGGACCCTAGTGACAATAAAGGAGCTAGGGGGAAAAGCTTCAGGGTTCTTCCATTGGGGCGTGGATGCTGGGAAGTTCCATCTGGGCAGGTATGCCATTCTGACAGGGTAGCTAGGAAAAGCTAGGCCTGGTTTGACTTACTTTGTTTCTGCAGACTCTTGAGGTTTGTTTTTATGTTCTTTTAGAGTCCCTTTTTATTCCCATTCCCTTTTCCTCACAACAACTACCTCACCCCCCTTTTCCCCTTTACCTTCTTTTAGCCCCTTTTTATAAGGGATTATTTTACTTATATTGGACACTTGGAGACCCTACACTGACTAATTTGTTATTCTTACTTTTAATAAAGTCTCCAACTTAATCTTGGTGTGTGTTCCTTTTTGAAAGGTTGGGGCTGCTACACCAGTTTGGTGTATGGGACCTTGGGAGGTGTGTGCCAGTCCCGGGAATTTTGGGACTGTGGCCTGCCCTGCGGGGTTGGCGTAAGATCAGCCTTCCTTCACATGGTGGCTTAGCGGTCGGATTTTGCAGCCCACCTGAGGAACATTTGTTTGTCAAACCAGGCAAAGGTTTGTTATTTTCCAGACAGGGAAAAGTTGCTAGGGCAGAAATGGAGTCTGCTCTGTTGGATCAGGACCGACCCCTGCTGGGAGCAGAGGCGGCAGACGATCTGCCGGTGTTGGACCGGGAGGACATTTTACCAGTTGAGGCTCCTCGAGTTGCCCCTCCTATTGAAGTGACTGTCGATTGGGAAGGCGCGGAGGGCGAAGAGAGAAGGGTGTCGATCCCATCTCGCTTGGCAGCCTGGACGGTGGAACCTAGGGGCCGAGGGGAGATCTCCAGGTCTCGGAGGTGGAGCACGGGCAGTGGCAGTGACCAGGGAGAGGAGGAGGGAGCGACAGCGGTTCTCCTCCGGCGGACCCGGAGGATCCCGAATCTGTCTCATCCCAGATCTACTTCCAAGGAGAGAGAGAGACGAAACGACCTGTCTCGCCTCAGGCCTACATCCAGAGAAAGAGAATTACAAAAGCAAGTTGACCTTCTGCAGAACCAGTTGGCAAAACACGCTGGAGCTGTTCGCCCTGAGAAGCCAAACTTCAAGGACCTGCCTCGTTTCCATGAGGGGCAAGATCCGCTGGAATATTTGGGCTTGTTTGAAGTTGCCTGCGAAGATGAGCGTATTCCCCGTGGCAACTGGATGTCGGCCCTTCGATCACGAGCCTCAGGCTGTCTGGCTCAACTGTTGTACAGCGTCCCGCGAGAGGATACGCATAATTATGGACAGTTTAAAGAACTGGTCAGACAAACTTTTTGCCTTTCGGCCGAGAGGTGTCGGCAACGTTTCAGAGAGATTAAAGTTGAGCCCGGTGAGGGTTTTGTCTCCACGGCAACGAGGCTGCGGAGGACCCTGGATTTATGGCTGGAGACGGCTCAAGCTGTCTCCTTTCGAGATTTGCGAGAGCTGGTGGCCTTAGAACAGTTTTATGCCGTTCTCCCCGAAGGAAGGGCAGCGCTGGTGAGTGACCAGCGGCCCACCAATCTCCGGCAAGCGGCGCTGCTTGCGGATCAGATGGGAGTTTATAGGAAGGGGGGAAGCAGCCATCGAACCACCCCAACCAAGCCGGCGGGAGGCGGCGGGAAGAGTGAAACATCCAATCCAACTGGAGGAGGAATCGGGCCCAAAGCTACTTCCACCCCGACGACGACCGGGTGCTTCTATTGTAGATTGGAAGGGCATCTACGTTGGGACTGCCCTAGATTAAAGGCCAAGTTGCAAAAAGAAACAGCTACTAAAGTGGGTGCTGTGAGACCGGTGCCTCTCGATGTCTCCCCCGGAGAAGCCTCAGATTGGAGTGAGGCCAGCGAGGGAGAGGGAAAAGACCCAGTCCCACGGATCCCGGGAAATGGAGTAGCGGCCCGGCATTCACCGTCATGGAAGGGAAAGGGGCCGGCGATGGCTTTGGTTCAACCGGGGCAAGTCAAGTGGAGTCAGCTACAATTCTGTGAGTCTCTTAAAATTAATGGGCAATGGGGACAGGGTTGGAGAGACAGTGGGGCTGCCCTTTCCGCTATTGACCGGAGTCTGGTGAAGCCAGGACAGATGCTAGAGGGACAATTTTTAACCATCACTCCTTATAACTCTTCCCCCATTGCCATGCCTTTGGCTAGAGTACCGTTAGAATACAAAAATTGGAAAGGAGAATTGGACTTGTTAGTGCATGAAACTGAGTTTACTACGTTTCTTATTGGAAATGATCTGGCTTTCTTGGCCAGTCAAGCCCCTGTTTTAGCGGTGACTCGGAGTCAGACAATTAAGAAGAAACAGGCCTCCCCGGACCCCGCGTTCCCTGCCCCGATAGTAGAATCTTGCCCCCCGGCTGGGGGAGAGGCGACGGCTACGGACAGACGGGCAGGGGAGGGGTATGGAGACCCAGCAGAGACAGAGTCAGCTAAACAGCAGGGAAAAGATTTATTGCCAGCAGGCGAAGAAGATGTGGCGGAGAGAGAAGAAATCCTTTCAGAGAATCTTCGCTCCACTGCCTTTGTGGAGGCTCAAACCCAAGATCCGTCCTTGCAGGAGTGCAGGGAGGCGGCTGGGAACCAGGTGGCTACTGTGACGCCTCAACATCCTGTTCGGTTTTTTTGGGAAGCAGGAGTCCTATATCGAGAGTTTGCACCGAAAGGAGTTGGACAAAGGTGGAAGGTTTATCGCCAATTAGTGGTCCCACAAGGGTTCCGAGAACCGGTCTTACAGCTGGCTCATGCTACGGCGTGGGGGGGGGCATTTGGGGAGGAAACGGACTTTGCACAAGGTGTCCAATGAATTTTATTGGCCTTCGGTGGCGGAAGCCGTGAAAAACTATTGTCGCTCTTGTGACACCTGCCAAAGAGTGGGGTTCAATAAGGATCACCCTAAAGCCCCTTTGCAGCCCCTCCCCCGAATAGAGACTCCCTTTGAAAAGATTGCTGTGGATATATTGGGGCCTTTCCAGACGCCCACCAAGACAGGCAAAAAATTCATTCTCACGGTTGTGGATTTCGCAACTCGCTATGCCGAAGCTGTACCGTTAACATCAATCACTGCCTCTACTTTGGCTAAGACTTTATTAGCTATTTGTGCCCGGCTGGGTATGCCCAAAGTAGTACTTTCAGACCGGGGACCGGGATTTGTGTCGCAACTAATGCAAAAGATGTGGGAACTGGGAGGGGTGGAGCAATGTTTCTCTGTACCCTATCATCATCAGACAAATGGGCTAGTGGAGAGGTTTAACCAGACCCTGGGAAAGATGATCCGAGCCTACGTGATAAACCACCCTAAAGACTGGGATCAGGGGCTTCCTATGCTCCTATTTGCGTATCGGGATGCCCCTCAAGAAAGTTTGGGGTTTTCCCCGAATGAGCTAATGTTTGGCCGGGAGCTCAGAGGCCCTCTGACTATGCTTAGAGAAGAGTGGGAGCAAAAGGTGGCTAGTTCCTCTCAGAATGTTATAAGTTTTATGCAAATGCTACAGAATACTCTGAGAGAGGTACAACAAGTGGCGCAGGAGCATTTAGCCCACGCTCAAGGCACGCAGAAGGCGTGGTATGATCAAACTGCCCGAGTCCGAGTGTTTCAGCCCGGAGATCAGGTTCTTGTTCTCAAACCGGTTAAACCCGATAAGTTAACCCTTAAATGGGAAGGGCCTTTGACTGTGAAAGAGCGGCTGGGGGAAGTCAATTATTTGTTGCAGTATGCAGAGACCTCGCGTTTGCCGAAGGTTTTTCATGTCAATATGCTCAAGCGGTATGTGGACCGGAAAGATTTTGTGTTTCCCCTTCAGCCGAGGCCCGAAGAGTTGGCTAGGCCTTTGGATCTGTTAAGAGAATGTCAACAGAAAAGGGGGATAGAAGAAATACCCTGGCCTTTAACTTCGCCCCTACAGCAACGCCAAGGTTTGCAGCCATCCCCCGAGAAGCTTGTCTCGGATTCACACTGAAGAATAATTAGAAGATGAAGTCTGGCAGGAATTCCCTCCCAGTCTCATCTCCTTAAAAGGGGGGATGTGAAGATGGGACTTGTAGTGGCTGGGACTTTAGAAGAAACCCTGTTAGATGTCCCTTCCCTTCCACCCCATTGCTGTTTAGCTAACGGATTTTTACTGTAGTCTTTGGAATGTATTGGGAGCACCTGGGAGATAAGGGTGAGTTGCAGAGCTGAGAAGCAAGGTCAGGCGTTAATTGGAATGAAGTCATGGGAAAGTGTATACAGCTGAGAAAGGGCGGGGGCCCCTCCTTCGACAGTTAGGGAGATAGGATTGGTGAACGCTGGGCGGGAAACTGGACCCTAGTGACAATAAAGGAGCTAGGGGGAAAAGCTTCAGGGTTCTTCCATTGGGGCGTGGATGCTGGGAAGTTCCATCTGGGCAGGTATGCCATTCTGACAGGGTAGCTAGGAAAAGCTAGGCCTGGTTTGACTTACTTTGTTTCTGCAGACTCTTGAGGTTTGTTTTTATGTTCTTTTAGAGTCCCTTTTTATTCCCATTCCCTTTTCCTCACAACAACTACCTCACCCCCTTTTCCCCTTTACCTTCTTTTAGCCCCTTTTTATAAGGGATTATTTTACTTATATTGGACACTTGGAGACCCTACACTGACTAATTTGTTATTCTTACTTTTAATAAAGTCTCCAACTTAATCTTGGTGTGTGTTCCTTTTTGAAAGGTTGGGGCTGCTACACCAGTTTGGTGTATGGGACCTTGGGAGGTGTGTGCCAGTCCCGGGAATTTTGGGACTGTGGCCTGCCCTGCGGGGTTGGCGTAAGATCAGCCTTCCTTCACAATGTATATTTTGAGTTTTACAGGTTCTGAACTCCAACCCCAAAATAGGTTCACCACCATGGAGCACCATGGATAGTTCCTATACAGGTCAAAATAAAAGCTGCAATGGATAAGGAGCCCCACTGACATAGGAGTCACCAGCCTCCCCTGGGATGTATCCTTCCCTAGACTGACTGCTCTAATCACATACATTGCAGAGATGAACAGAATTACCCACCCCAACAGTGGTGGCCGACTGCAAAGAGGCAGAGTTAAAGTGAAGGATCTCTCAAAGGCACAGCAAGCATCTTCATTGGGGGGGGGGGGTTGCTTTGGGAATCCCAGAATAGTTTCATGTATTTCTTGCAGTGCACTAACTCATTTTCCATAGCACACCAGCGTGTGCCTCTACATGTGATTTGGATCCAAGAATAATTGATCCGAAGTCACCCAGTGCCAAAAGGGCAATATGAGTCACATGTTCATGATGTGTTTCTTTATCATCTTTTCCTCTGGATTCCTTGTGCCCTGTTGTTCTTAAGGCTGCAGCTCAGATAACTTGTAATACCCTAGGCTTGATTACAGGAAAGAAAAAAAGATTTTTTTAAAAAATATGCTGTCTGAACCTGTGCTAAGAACTGAGAATACATATTTTCTTGATGCTCAGCACTAAATACATCTATAAATTACCTACCAAAAAGAGCTATTTGTCATGGGTCTTATTTCCCCTGGGCTTCAGGAGAAGAGTGAGTTAACTTCCCTACCTCTTCTCCACTTCTTCTTCTTCTTCCTCCTCCTCCTCCAGCCTTGCTTTACAAGAAGCCATCTTTGGCCCTACCTCAAGCTTCTGGGACACTGATTGGTACACTGATTGTTTTACTTTCATCAGTCTTTCTAAAAACCAGAGCACATACTATGGTGGCACTGGAATGTGGTCAAAAATGGCCTCCCCATGGCAGGTCCATCAATAACACCTACAAGTATTAACCATATGTATCCACACCATCATGTTGTGGATCTCCATGCTCGCTCCCATGACCACCTGAAATCTAAGGCAAGACACGGAGATGGAGGCTAAGTTGAAGGTTCACTAACAAGCTCTTTCAGCTCAAAGGGGTGCTGGGTAGTGCTGAAAAGTCCTCGGAGCTTCAACAAGGAGTCTGCGGGAGGAGGAGGAGGCATGAGATATCTGACACACCTTCAACTTAGGGCTCAGGTGATAGGAGAGGAATGGTCTGATGACACAGCAGCAGCAAAGGGAGGGATTATGGCAGCGGCAGGTCCTCCTGGCAGGGTGGGTTGGGGTGAGTGTGCAGTTCGCTGCCCCTCCCACTCTGCCACCTCAGGTGGTGGCTTCACCTAGCTCGATGGAAGGTCTGGCCCTGCCGAAGTGGTACAGTCCAAACACAGCTTTACCTCCTCAGGGAGATCTAGTTCTTAAAACTCTCCAATCGTGTTTTATTTATCTGACATGGAAGGTCTGCTTGGCGGCATTGGTTTTGGGAATGGAGCCAACCTGCTCTGGGTGTTTTCAAGATACAATGTGCTCTTCCTCAAGCTTTGTCGCAAATGCTTTACCCATCTTGGAAAAGAGGCTGATTTGATCGGCCTTGGCAGTGCTTTGTTTGTTTAGTTCCTGAAATGCCAAGGAAATGTCCCTTCCTTTAGACATAGGTCCTTATTCAAGCTATGCTTGCATTGTGATTTCCTCAGAGGGTTTTGCCATCATCTTCTGTAGGTTAATTAACAGGACATTGCCTCCCCAAACTTGAAGGGGAAGCTTTCATTTTTCTGGGTAAGGAAAAGCTTCTGGATTGTTCCCTGCCTGCGTGTAGAACTGCTACCTCTCTCAGTGAAAACAAAAACTCAGCCATGCCTCATTTCTTTTTCGTAGGCCAGTTGGGCAAGGAGATACCAGGTAGCAATTTTAAATGTAAGTAGGAACTAAGTGGGTCTTTAACCTGCCACAAAGGTTCTGTATTAATTATTACCTATTAACTGGTCCACCCTTGGAGGCTAATGGTTATGGGGATCCAGACAATTTCCAGAGAGCTCTAGGGGTTTTTCCGGCTGATATGGCTGGTGCTCCTGTTGAAGCCCTGGTCTAGCTGAGGAACACAGAGATGACCTGGGAAGTTAACATGATCGCTCCTGAGCACCCTCTCTTTAGTAGAGCTGATACGGCTCTGTGGTATACCCCAGAGCTGAGAGTGATGAAACAACACAGGAGATGGCTTGAGTGCAGATGCAGAAAAATTCCTAGTGGATGCAATCAAACCCTGGTGTTTGCCTATAATCAGGCATACTTAGGGGCAGTGAGGGCGGCAAAGAAACAAGTTACATCTCACTGCCTCTATTCATTCTTCTATTTGCTTCCCATCGGAGCTCTTTAGGGTCGTCCAGGGCCTATTACATGCTGGCCCCATGGGCATCCTAAACCTGTCTGAGGCCTATTGCAATATATTTGCTGGACACTTCCAGGACAAAATCTCTTGCATCCACTGGACCCCAGTGTTATAGCAGTTGAATCAAGTGAGGTATCCAGAGCTAGGGATGGGCGCCCAGCCCAGCACTCGACTTGCAGGGCGCTCGGCAAGCATTCCTGCCGCATGAGCTTAGCCGAGCCTCTGGCGAGCGCCAGCTGAGGCACTCACCGGACTTCCAGGTTCCCCAGCTCTACATTGTTCATGTAGAGTATAGCAAGCATATGTAAAAAAACCAGGCTGCAATTTGTGTAAATGCAGCTGTTTTTAATGTATACTACACTATACTCTACGTAAATGGCATATCCTACGCCGTTTTCTACGTAAACGATGCAGCACCGGAAACCGGAAGTCGCTTTCCCCGACTCGACTCGCGAGAACACGAGTCGAGCTGGGGAAAGGTAGGTCGAGCAGAGCTCAGGGTGTCGAGCCCGGCTAGTTCGCTGAGCTTCCACACACCCCTCAATCAAGCTCCATGTACATCCCGAGACCAGAGCACAAAGTGGTCCAGTTTTCTTGGATGAGTTTCAGTTGGTACAGCTCGACTCGAGGACAAGGTGCTTGGATAGGTTTGTGCAACCACTTCCGTACTGAATCCTTGCCCCCCCCCAGCTTATAAAAGCCAGCAGGGATGGGGCAACCAGTTGGGCCAGTGTGGTGTTCAATGCCTTGTTGCCTCCTTGCAAGAGGGAGTGGTCTAATGCTGCCCGAAAGAGGCAGTGGTAGGACTGCACCTGAAGAAATTCTCTGGACCTAGGAGATGTCAACATTAAGCCGGTGGCAAGTGTTCCTTTTGTGGGCACGGTCCTTGTGTGGGTGGTGGGCAACCAGCTCCAGGCACTCTTGGATTATCTGGATCCATTTCACTTGGGGTTCAGGCCAGGTTTTGGCATGGAAACAGCTTTGCTGACCCTGTATGATGACCAATGATGGGAGAGATACAGGGGAAGCGTGACCCTGTTGATACTCCTGGATCTCTCAGCGGCTTTTGATACCATCAATCATGGTATCCTTCTGGAGCATCTGTTTGAGCTGGGAGTGGGGGATACTGCATTGCAGTGGTTCCACTCCTACTTGGGTGGCTGGCTCCAGAAGGTGGAGGTTGGGAAATGTTGTTCGGCCCCATGGATTCGGCAGCATAGAGTTCCTCAGGGGTTGGTTTTGTATTTGTATTTTGTATTGTATGAATGGTTGTCAACTGCCAAGAGAGCTTCAGCTATTGGGCAGCATAGAAATGAAATGAAATGAAATGATGATGATGATGATGATGACGACGACGACGACGACGACGACGACGACGACGACGACAACAACAACAACAACATTAAGGGTGAGTTCATTTATTTCTTCATTATACACTGAGGCCCCATGGACCAATGTAGAGCTTCCTCATCCGGTAACATTGTCTCAGCAGCAGTCAGTTTTGATAATTTACCAGTATTAGAGCTAAAGAAATCAGTAATTCTAAGTCGGTTATGAGCTTTAACATCGGATGCTACATCCTCACGCACAGGAACCAACCCTAGTTCTTTATAACCTAGTCTGGTAAGAACCATTTTACCAAAATAAAGTAAAATACAACAGTGAGTCATCATCATCATCATCATCATCATCATCAGGCGATCACTCGTGACCGAGTAAGATTGTCTTCCGGGATAAAAGGAGGAAATTCTAAAGAAGATTGTGTAGACTCTAGCGATGGGTCCGTAAGTGACTGTGGAGGCCAATTCTAGATCCACACAGCTTCCCACAGTGAGGACACAGGTTACAAGATAGAAGATGGTCCTGTAAAGGATTCATTTGACGTGCTTTTCGCTTAGCACGTTTCTCCCTTTCACCTTGCACTCGGGCTTCTTCAAAGTCCATGGAACCTTTGTGAAAGGCCAACCTCCATTTAGATCGTTCATGGGCCAGAGCTTCCCAGTTTTCGATGTTTATATTGCATTTTTTTAGATTAGCCTTATGAACATCTTTAAACCTCTTATATTGACCACCGATATTCCGCTTTCCATCCTTGAGTTGTGAGTAAAGTAACTGCTTTGGGAGACGGCAGTCAGGCATTCGAACAACATGACCGGTCCACTGAAGTTGGCGTTGAAGGATCATTTTTTCAATGCTAGTAGTCTTTGCTTCTTCCAGTACACTGACATTTGTTCGCCTATCTTCCCAAGTAATTTGCAGGATTTTCCGGAGGCAACGTTGATGAAACCTTTCAAGGAGGTGGAAGTGACGTTTATAGATAGTCCATGTTTCGCAGGCATACAATAAAGTTGGTAATACAATGGCTTCATAAACCAGTGTTTTGGTCTTCTTACAAATATCCCGATCCTCGAACACTCTATGTTTCATTCGAGAAAATGCGGCACTTGCGGAGCTCAGACGATGCTGGATTTCACTGTCGATGTTAGCTGTAACAGAAAGATAGCTGCCAAGATAGAGAAAATGATCGACATTTTCCAGTATTGTCCCGCCAAGCTGGATAGATGGCATCACCAAAGGATTGGCTTGCACTTGCTGATGAAGCACTTTGGTTTTTTTGATGTTAAGTGAGAGACCAAGTTTTTCGTATGCTTCTGCAAAAGCATTTAGGATAGTTTGGAGATCATCCTCTGAATGTGCGGAGACCACATTATCATCAGCATACTGAAGTTCCACAACGGAGGTTGTAATTACCTTACTTTTTGCTTTCAGCCTGCTGAGATTAAAAAGCTTTCCATCTGTTCGATATATAATTCCCACACCAGTGGGAAGTTTCCCCTTGTCAATAGCTACATAAATATGCAACACGCACACGCAGCACCTAAGTGTCTATATCAGCATTTGTGGAACATTTCTGTATCAACATTTGTGCATGCAAAACGATATGCATTGTAAAACATATATATATATATATATATATATATATGGTTAAACACAGTCATTAAAACGTAAAATTTAAAATTAAATAAAATTAAGCAAAACTACCATATACAAACAACCCAAACCCCTAAAGTCCAATAAACTTAATTTCAGTTGCCAGGCTTCAGTCCACAGGCTAGCTCTCACCCTTCAGCTCTCGTCTCAGACCGGCACGGGCCTCAGATACCTTCTAACTCCAAGTTCACTGGCTCCCTGAGCTACTCACTCAGTCGCTGTGCCCCGAGCCTCTGCAGCAAGAGCTACTACAGCTGGTAGTGATTCATAACTGGGCGCAGCAACATTTTGAGCGAGCCCAGGCAGGAAAAAGCAGCAGCAGGCCTACACCAAATGAGGGTGGCAGTGTCGGGGCGCTAGCTTTCCCACCGAAAATCCAGCCTAACTGACTGACTTTGGGTTGGCGGGGAGAGATAGCAAGCCTGTGCCAGCCGCAGATGCAGCCACGCTCGCTTTTCCTCCCCTGACTTGACCCTCTTCTCCCTCGATCCTTTCCCAGACTCGGGCTTTCTTCCAGCAGCGGCAGCTCCCTCTTTCCCCTCCGGCCAGGCCCGTCTTGTCTCCTGGCTTTTTTGTCAGCAGCAGCAGCGGAGAAAGATGTGAAATTCTTCCCAATTATTTCTTTTGTGTCTCCTTTTCTCCCATTTTTTTCCCAAGAGGGTTTTGTTCCTTTTTGCTTGCAATGGCTCTCCCTCTAAGAATCACTTGGCTTCTGAACTCTTTGCTTCCTCCTCTCCCCACAAGAAGAAAGTTGAGTTTTCTCTGGCTGTGCAGTGGCGGCCGAGACTGCTCTGCGTCGCTTCAAATCAATTTCACTCACTGTATGGCAACAGCGATCGAGGGTGGCTGCTGAATGGTCCTACATTGGGGTCTTAGCGGATCCAGGTTGGCTGAATGGTCCGACATTGGGATGGAAGGATCGGTCCATCTCCAGTCTGTGCCAGCTTGACATATTTCCATTCACAAAACTCTATCCACGGGCTACAGTAAGTGGTGAAACTTACCAGGTGAGCAGGAGTGGGGCCGCGCCAAGTAGTCCCCCCCCCGCGATGTCACGTCATAATGTAGCCCCACCCATAGGTGACCACGCATGCAGCGCAAATGCCTGCCGTGGGGAGGCCTTTGCACAAACAGCAGTGCCTTCTCAACAGCCCTGAACAGCCCGAGAAGCTAAGCAGGGTCGGGCCTGGTTAGTACTTGGATGGGTGACCGTCTTGGAACACCAGGTGCTGTAGGGCGGGACCTGAGCTCAGTATGAGAGAGCCACATGCTCTGCATGCGGAAGGTCCCAGGTTCGATCCCTGGATTCTCCAGGTAGGGCTTGGAAAGACTCCTGCCGGAAACCCTGGAGAGCCGCTGCCAGTCAGTGCCGACAATACTGGGTTAGATGGACCAATGGATCTCAGTATAAGGCAGCTTCCGATGTTCCTAGGCACGTAAGCTTCCCAGGGTTATCCAACCTTAGGTCCCCAGATGTTGCTGGCCTACAGCTCCCAGCATACCCAGCCAGCATGGCTAATGGCAAGGGATTGTGGGAGCTGTAGTCCAGCAACATCTGGGGACCCAAGGTTGGAGAGCCCTGTTCTGCGCAATTCAGAACCCTGCATGATCGGGTTCTGAATTGCATAGAGGCCCATGTGTATACAACCGTATGCGCAGATGCCTCCTTGCTGTAGGCATTCATTCTGTACACATGGATGCCTATGAGTGGGGCCATGTTATGGCATGACATCGGGGGGGGGGCAGGGCTACTCGGTGTAGCCCCATCTCTGCTTGCGTGTTTTATCACCTACTGTGATTCATGAATAGGGCTTAAGTCTCAAGAAGGATAAGGCTATTGATGGCTACTAATCATGATGGATATATATTACCTCCAGTATCAAAGGAATACCTCTCAATATCAGTGTCTGGGGAACGTGAGTGTGACAGCCAGTGTGGCATAGTGGTGAGAGTGTTGGACTGGGACTCAGGATATCCAGGTTCTAGTCCCTGCTCGGCATGAAACTCACTGGGTGACTTTGGGCCTAACCTCGGCCTAACCTACCTCACAGGGTTGTTGTGAGGATAAAATGGAGAGGTGGAGGAGGATTATGTAAGCCGCCTTGGGTTCCTTGCAACAGGAAAAAAGACAGGATGTAAATATAATATAATAAATAAGTATATAAAATTATATTTATATTATATAAATATGATATAATAAATAAACTTGTGGGCTTCCTGTAGGCATCTGGTTGGCCACTGTGGGAACAGAATGCTGGATTGGATAGGCCTTTGGCCCTTTCCAGCAGGGTTTTCCTTCTCTTTAAATCCATCCAATGTCTGCATTAATCTGTAATTTAAAAAGATGCCAGCACAAAAGTGCAGATTTAAATACTTATTTAAAAGTGTATTTTTGAGCACATTTTATCTCAAAGTATGAATCTGTAAACATACTTTATTCTAAAAGCATGCATTTTTATACAAATTTTGGTATGTGTTTTTAACCAAGAACTGCATCACAAAATTCAGGGACATACAAAATCCAAAGGATAACTGCATTCCGATCCACACCTGAAAGAACAAATTTCCGAAGCATCTCTACCAGTCATTAGAAGAGAAGGTAAAAAAAATTGTCTAAGCTTTCATACTGGGAACATGATTCACAGTTATGCTAGCTGTGGCTAATCCCAAAACTCTGCATTATGAAAACTTCATAACCACTACTTTTGGGGGTAAGTATCCCTGACATGTAATGAGCACTGCCGCCATGCCTGCCGAGCCTGGCCAAACTTCCGGGTAGGGATGAGCGCGGAACTCGATGGGGGGTGGAAGTGGGGTGAACTCGCCCCATTTGACCCCCCAAGCACCGTGAAACTTACCTTTCTCCGGCTCGGTACATCCCCTCACTACAGCAGCTGGGGAAAGGAACTTCCGGGTCCCCGGTGCTTCTCTTCCGGGTCCCTGGCGCTGCGTTTTTAACTTAAAAACCAAGGTAACCTACCTTAAAATGGCCACAATTTGCTTAGTGGTGTCCACTTCTCCGCAGTGGCGCGGGCCCCCCGCCTCGATCTTCTGAGCGGCGCGGAGCTGCTCTCTGCGCCGCTTGAGCCGCCGGCACAAGCCGCGCTGGTCCCATCGTGTCACTTCCGGCAGGCCGGAAGTGACGCGATGGGACCCTGCACCGGCGCGCTGGACCCCCGCGCTATGTTTTTAGGGGGGAAACCAGGGCAACAGGGCTTGGTTTCCCCGCTAAAAATGTAGTGTGGGGGTCCAGCGTGCCAGCGCAGGGTCCCGTCATGTCAATTCCAGCGTGCTGGAAGTTATGTGATGGGACCAGTGCGGGCAATGTGGGCGGCTTGACGTGGAGAGGCAAGCCACCCCGGGGACAATGTAAGTCCCCGCGAGCCTCGCACAGGTGTTAGCGGGGCCGATTTTGGCCCGCTACGCAGCGTGAGGCGAAATCATCCACCCCTAGATTTGCTATTTGCAGCAGTTTTAAGGTAGTTTACCATGGTTTTCATGTAAAAAACGCAGCGCCAGGGACCCAGAAGTGACGCACCGGGGACCCGGAAGTCCTCCGAGTGCCGCGGGATGGATCGTGCGGCGGGGGGTGCTCAGTGAGTCAGGTTGGGGGGAGTTCACCCACCCCTACTCCAGGTTCCCACCGGAGCGCTTTTTACATAGAAAATGGCTTAAGATACCTTAAAAGCAGCCACAATTTGCGTAACTTGCACAAATCGTGGCCATTTTTTTTACACTTCTTGTGCCATTTTCTACGTAAAAAGTGCTCCGGTGGGAACCCAGAAGTCACTTCCTCAGCTTGGCTCGGGAGAACGTGGGTTGAGTCAGGGAAGCAGGTAGGTCGAGCAGAGCGCGGGGGGTCAAGCCCAGCAAATTTGCTGGACTTCCACGCCCCAAACGAACTCCGCACAGATCCCTAGCAGCATATAGGAAGGAAGAAATGTCCACACAAATAAAGGATTATTTCTGATGCAGGTTTTGCAGATCCCTATGAGTTTTCTTTCTTTCTTTCATTCATTCATTCTTTCTTCTGAATACAGCATTTGGTTTGCACAACTTGATAATGCATTGCATCCATCTTGGCAACTTCGCTTTATTGTACGGTCTTCATGCCCAGGTATTCCTGCTTGTCTAGCTTCCAGGCAACTGGCCCTGAATCCTTAAGACCATGTCCCCATTAAGTTTGGCATTTCCCTGCCACTTCAATCAGATTGAATAAAGCATCTCTTAGCCACTGCTTGAACTTCTGATATTTGCATCCCACTGTGTTCAAAGCAACTTCGGCACTGCGTCCTGTTTAGCGGCAGCCCTGTGGGTGAGTACAAAGGACAGAATCAAACATTCTATTTATAGAACATTCGCCCGGCTTTCTCATGTAATCGTTGCTTTCTTTCGTGGCCAGGGTTACAATCACACAGCATTCCGAAAGACGCACGCACATCGCACGCCACACACTGCACTGAGGCACTTATTGTGGCGAAGTCATAATGAACCAAGTGCGGGGCGTCCTGCCCACCGTTATTGCCGAGGTCGATGGGAAAGCAGAAATCCCTAAAATTATCAAATCATGTTATTTCCAGTTGTGTGAAAGATGAAAGCACAACCCAGCAGTCAGTCACTCTCCAAGCCAGAGAGCTACACTTTCAGTTGCGCAAATCAACACTGGCTCTACAAAGCAGGGCATCCAGTCAGCTCCCATAGTCTGGGATGATGTAGAACAGTGTTCTCCAACCTTGGGTCCCCAGATGTTTTTGGCCTACAACTCCCAGCGTAGCTGGCTGGAGCATGCTGTGGCATGCTGGGGCAGTGTGGCATAGTGGTTAGAGCATTGGACTGGGACTCAGGAGATCCGGGTTCTAGTCCCCGCTCGGCCATGAAACTCACTGGGTGACTTTGGGCCGGTCACTGACTCTCAGCCTAACCTACCTCACAGGGTTGTTGTGGGATAAAATGGAGAGGAGGATGAGGAGGATTATGTAAGTTTCCTTGCAGGAAAAAAGGTGGGGTATAAATATAATAAATAAATAAATAATAAAAAAAATAAATGCTGTGAGCTGTAGGCCAAAAACATCTGGGGACCCAAGGTTGGAGAACACTGATGTAGAAGGTAGCCATGTGTAAGGAGAAGTTAACAGGCAGCTGAGATTCCAAAAGAATCACATGGATATTATGTCATGTTAAGGTCCTTTGCTCTTCCAACTCAACCAGCCTGAGCCATTTAAACATCTTCTGCTCTCTTTAATTATTCTACCCATTCTTTCTTGCTACCTTTTAGGCATTCCCTCCCTGCACACCTCCAAATGGTGCTCCTCAGTTTCCCTCTCTGCATTCAATAACCCCCTCAAAACATGTACTTTCCACCAAAAGCATTGGCTTAATCCTTTAGTCCTCGTCCCAAACCACAAGGAAACCTAATATATACATAACTGTATTTGCTCACATCTAGCCATTATGGAACTCAAGGTGGTATATGTTGGTTCCCAGGATATCTCCCAGCCATTATTAATCTTGCCTTTCCTTTTCTTCCTGCCTTCTTCTGTTCCCTACCCCATGGGGTGCCCTTTTATGTATGTATCATATGCCCATTTCTCTCTCTCTCTCTCTCTCTCTCTCTCTCTCTTCTTCCCTCCCTCCCTCCATTTTTTAAATATAATTTTCATCCCCTCTCTTCTTCTTCATTCTTATCTCTTCATTCTTCATTCTTATCTCTCTTTCTCTGTCTCTAAGAGTGCTGGTGCTTAGGAAGGGGGTGCAACTCAATTATGGTTCAAGTTCCACTAACTGAGGACCAATGCCATAAACTCCCCATGAGGTTACGAAGGCAAGAGTGGCAAGTGGGCCAGTGTGGTGTTGCGGTGAGAGTGTTGGACTGGGACTCGGGAGATCCGGGTTCTAGTCCCCGCTCGGCCATGAAACTCACTGGGTGACTTTGGGCCAGTCACTGCCTCTCAGCCTAACCGACCTCACAGGGTTGTTGTGAGGATAACATGGAGAGGAGGATGAGGAGGATTATGTAAGCTGCCTTGGGTTCTTTGCAGGAAAAAAGGTGGGGTATAAATATAATAAATAAATAAATTACTGGAATGGTTCCCAAAGTGCTGGTCATATTATCTCTCCTTCAGTTTGGTTGCATGGAAACCATATGCTGTGAATCAGCCCCATACACAAGCCGTCTTGAGTGCCATTTTTAGTAGAAAGGCAGGATATAAATCATTCATATATATGTATTTATGACCTGTGCATGTGGCAAGCTTTAAAAGAAAAAGCATGAGGATGATCCCACACTTAAGCTGTGCCATGATCACAGAAATGCACTCCTTACACCATAGAGCAACCCTATGTCAGGACTGCTACATCACGAATTGGGAGCCTTGTGGCCTATGTATTGGCATCCCCTTGTAGTGAGTCATTCAAGGCTACATATTAGAGGAAGAATAGGTATGACAGTCCTTCCAGCACAGCTCCGCCTTCTTTCAGATGGCTTCAAATGTTCCTCTTAACCTGGCTATAAACCCTTCCAGTTCAGGCTGGAGGCTCCTTGTCTTTATTTTTGTTTCTCCACTTGCTGGTCTTCTAGTCTTCCTGCTTCCTATGCTCCAAATTTGCCAAGAAACTTAGCCACCTCCCTGTATGCTGTTTCCCTGTGTCCCCCAACCTCCTTCAGTCAGTTTTACTGGCTTAGGCCCTTGACTGCAATCTGCTATGCCTTTGCATTTACACCTTGCCTTGATGTGAAGTGAACCCTTTGGCACAGTGTTCCAGTCTGATCGCAGTTCTAATCTTGCCATGACTCACACATTCTGCCATTCAGCTGCCTATTGCTAAGCTCTGTTGCTTGGAGCATTGGGTGCATATGCCAATAGTCTGCATGCATATGACTGTTTACATGAGATGGCATGCACAGAAGGAAAGATGTAGAGATTGGGGGCAGAATCTCACTCGACCCATTGCCTGACCTCTGCATGCTTAGTGGAACATATGTTAATTGTTATAAACCTGCCCAGAGAGCTTCGGCTATTGGGCGGTATAAAAATGTATGAAATAAATAAATAAATAAACATATGAGTCATTTCATTTAACCAATTTATAGACCACTTACCATGCCTAAATATATTGTGTGGTTTACAGTACAAAAATTAAAATACAAAAAACAGTTAAAACATTTTAAATAGAAACCAAAACAAAACAATTAAACTGGGTAGAAGAATCAATCAGAAAAAAGCTGGGTGAAGAGATTGGTCTTTGGTATTTTTTAACTTGTATTGCTGTTCTTATATTCTGTAGATTATTATTTTTTTTAATATTATATTCAGTGTTTCTTGATGTTTTGTGTTCATGTCTTTTAGATTGTGAGCCTGAGGGCAGGGACTGTCTTATTATTAATTTGTGTAAGCCGCTCTGAGAGCCTTTTCTGGCCGAAGAGCAGGGGTATAAATGAAATAAATAAATAAAATAAATAAATAAAACTGGCACCTAAACCACGCCACAGCTGGTGCCTCCTGAACACAAGGGGATGTCATTCCAAAAGGTGTTTACCGTCATGGAGAAGGTCTGCAGGTTGCAGTACAGCAAGCAAACAAGGTCTCCTCTGGTGATCTTAGCAATCACACACAGGACTGTATCAGGAAAGGCAATCCTCCAGGTAGCTTGGTCCCACATTGTTCAGGGGTTCATGTGCCAGCAACAAGAACCTGAACTTGGCTCAGTGGCTAAGAGGCAGCCAGTGCAGTATAATATGTGTGTAGCCAGAGGCACAGTCAGCATCTTGGCTGCTGCATTCTGCACCACTTTCAAGGTGAAACACAAGGGTAGCCCTCTCCAGGAAAGGGTGTAGTAGTTGGTGTAACAACAAAGCTGGTAATTAGTACTCCTCTTCACAAAAGTTACTTGGGCTTCTAATGACAAGGCTGAATCCAGGAGCATCCCCCAATCTACATACCTGGTTGTTGTTGTTGTTGTTGTTTCTGATGGAGTGCAACCCCATCTAGAAGAGGCAAATTCACCAGTTCCCATACCTGGGAGCTGCCTTGTCAGGATTTAGTCTCAGTCTTCTCAGGATTCAAGTCTCTGGTTGTTGACCCTCATCCAATCTAAGTTCAATGGATCCTAAGTGTATACAAGTTACACATCCATGCAGTCTTCTTGTGATTGGGAGCCCTGCGATAGCAGGGTTCCAAATCATACCTACAAATTTTACATACTACAGTTGCATCAACATAGGGTCCTTTTATACCATGGGCGGGGCACCTGTGACTCCTTCAGATGTTGTTGGGTTCTAGCTCCCATCAGCACCAGCCGGCACATGGAAGTTGGAATTCAGCAACACTTGGAGGGCCACAAACTCCTCACCCCTGTTTTAGACCTTCTGCTGAATGTGTGGATGTTGGAGGAGAAGCCAGAAGGTTCTCCCACACACATGCCCTGGATATGCCAGGACACATCAACAGAGCTCGTGAGCCAGCCCACAAGATCTGAATCATAACGGAAGGAACATAGATTTCTGTTCCTGAAGTGCAGACTGAAGGGGCAGGATTGCAGCTTGAGATTGATAGGCAAACGGTCAAAGAGCACCTGATTACTCTGAATGAGTTTAAATCTCCAGGGCCTGACAAACTGCATCCTAGAGTAATAAAGGAACTGGCAGAAGAACTCTCAGAACCACTGTCTATTATCTTTGAGAAATCATGGGGGACAGGTGAAGTGCCAGATGACTGGAGCAGGGCAAATGTTGTTCCTATCTTCAAAAAGGGCAAGGAGGAGGAATCTGGGAACTATAGACCAGTCAGTCTAACATCAGTCCCTGGGGAAATTTTGGAGCAGATTATAAAGAAGTCAGTCTGCAAGCACCTTGAAAACAATGCAGTGATTACTAGAAGCCAGCATGGATTTGTCAAGAACAAATCCTGCCAGACTAATCTGATCTCATTTTTTGATCGGGTAACCTCCCTTGTGGACTGTGGGAATGCTGTAGACATAATATATCTGGACTTCAACAAGGCTTTCGACAAAGTGCCTCATGCTCTCCTGATTAGCAAGCTAGCTAAAAGTGGGCTGGATGGAACAACTATCAGGTGGATCCACAATTGGCTACAGAATCGGACTCAAAGAGTGCTTATCAATGGTACCTTCTCAAACTGGGGAGAGGTAACAAGCGGGGTACCACAGGGCTCGGTCCTGGGCCAAGTGCTATTCAACATTTTTATTAGTGACTTGGATGAGGAGGTGCAGGGAATGCTTATCAAATTTGCAGATGACACAAAGTTGGGTGGAACAGCTAATACTTTGGAAGACAGAAACAAAATTCAAAGCGATCTCAATAGGCTGGAGCGCTGGGCCGAAAACAACAGAATGAAACTTAATAGGGATAAATGCCAAGTGCTGCACCTAGGGAGAGGAAACCAAATGCAGAGTTACAGAAAGGGAGACACTTGGCTCAACAATACTACAAGTGAGAAGGATCTTGGAATTGTTGTAGATTACAAGCTGAATATGAGCCAGCAATGCGATGTGGCTGCAAGGAAGGCAAATGCTATTTTGGGCTGCATTAATAGAAGTATAGCTTCCAAATCATGGGAAGTACTAGTTCCCCTCAACTCAGCACTGGTTAGGCCTCATCTTGAGTACTGCGTCCAGTTCTGGGCACCACACTTTAAGAAGGATGTAGACAAACTGGAGAGGGTTCAGAGGAGGGCAACAAAGATGATAAAGGGACTGGAAACAAGGCCCTATGAGGAGAGACTGAAAGAACTGGGCATGTTTAGCCTTCAGAAGAGGAGACTGGGGGGAGATATGATAGTACTCTTCCAGTACTTGAAGGGTTGTCACACAGAGGAGGGGCAGGGTCTCTTCTTGATCATCCCAGTTTGCAGTACACGGAATAATGGGTTCAAGTTACAGGAACCCAGATTCCACCTGAACATCAGGAAAAATGTCCTGACTGTTAGGGCAATAACACAATGGAACCAATTACATAGGGAGGTCGTGGGCTCTCCCACTCTGGAGGCATTCAAGGTGCAGCTGGACAGCCATCTGTCAAGGATGCTTTGACCTGGATTCCTGCATTGAGCAGGGGGTTGGACTCAATGGCCTTGTAGGCCCCTTCCAACTCGACTTTTCTATGATGCTATGATTCTATGATTCTCACTCAAGGAATTGGTGCTGATTGCTCTAGGCCACAACTTCAAGGAGCACAATACCCATTTGGAGTAGAGATAATGTTCAACTCATTATTGCAGTGCTCTCTCTCTCCTCTGTGTGTGTGTGTGTGTGTGTGTGTGTGTGTGTGTGCATGTGTGCAAACTATCCAACCTTCTCCCTGTTTATACATTGCTCTTATCATTGCCCCATGCAAGCATACCGGTGCTTGGCATACAAATGTTCCTTTGATTTCAGACTTCTTGGCATTAATTTAATTATAGGTTTAATCTGCTTAAGCTCTCCAAGCATAAGAACCTTTGGCACTCTAAGCCAAGGAGAATGCTCGGGAGAATGCTTTTTTATCACTTGTAGAAAGGGAGAGGAGGAGGCACCTGGACATGGTTCCCATTTCGGCTATGGATGAGTTCATTAATTTCGGAGAATGATTGTCTACAAGAGCCTTAAGAAGTTAGAAACCTCTTGATTTAAGAAACAAATTGTATCCATTTGTGAGGGAGGGGAATGTTCTGACTCCATAGGCCTTGTGCTTAAGGATGACTCATCCAACGAGAGACGGAATTGAGGATAAGGTGAACTTCCTGTAACTTGGTAAGGAAAGAGCAAAGTTTCACCCATCTCTTCTTCATACCATCTTGCTTCATAGGGTCTTCTTAGGCCCCAGGGCTAAGCCCCCGACATGCAATGAGAAGTCTTATAACATGAAGGATGGGGAAGAATGTATTCAGAAACCATCCCAGGAGATCCTCTGAAGCAAATGCCTTGCTAGAAATTCCCACAAGATGGGTACTCTAAAGGCCAGAAATGACTCCATCTTCTCTGTTCCCCTCTTCTGACACAGAGGACTCACCCCCAGAGCCATCCCTGGACCATGCGTGCAAAATAAGGTACCCATCTGCACTGTTCCTCCTACTCTAAGCCTGTCCATATCAGGACCCAGCACTAGGAATGGGAGAATGAGTGAGTTTTGAGCTGATTGTGGTTCTCTGTTTTCCACGCTTGTGCTTGTCTCCCCTTGTTCTCACTCCCAAACATAAGCATCTTTTTTTCTTCTTCCCCCAAACAGGAAACATGTGCATTTTCAAACACACAAAAAATCCACACTTTTTCAAGCATGCACCCCAAATGCTTCACTTTCTCTATAGTTTAAAGTGTGAAAATGCAGTTTTGGGTGGGATGCAGATTTTCAGAAGTGTGTACAGAAATTTCCCAAGAATTACACTTCCACTAGCATTTGCATTTGGGTTTGTGAACAAGACATGTTCATACGACTTGCAAACAGGAATGAAATTCCTGTACATCCCTATGCCAACACCTTGATACCACACTCTAGTTTAGGGTTGTTGTTGTTTTAGAAAACAACAACAACTCTGCAGTCCCAGTTGTAACAAGGAGCGCCTCCAGCAACATCAAGTAGGCCGCTCAACAAGATCTGCCACGGACGGCCTTCTCCCTGTTCCATCAGCCAGAGAAACCAGGCTGGTGGGGACTAGGAGGAGGGCCTTTTCTGTGGCAGCCCCCAATTTATGGAACTCTCCTCAGTGACCTCTGCCATGCCCCTTCCTTGATTAGCTTCCACCGTGCATTAAAAACATGGCTTTTCAGGTGGGAATATGGGGTGGGTTAGGATTTTTAAGTTTGTTCTGTTTTTAATTGTGTTTTATACTGTGTGTGGGCCCCCCCCTGTATTTTATTGGATTGTACATCGCTCAGAGTGGCTGGATGTCTGGCCAGATGGGCGATTCATAAATATAATAAATAAATAAATAAATAAATAAATAAAAATAATATGGCATCCAAGTCGGGCAAGTTTCTCCTAGGACCAAAAACATGCCAAGAAATGCAGTGGTCTGGTATTTTTAATATAAGGGAAGTTGTCCACACAGGCAGCAATGGGATCCAAATGAGAAGAAAAAGAACCAGAGGCAAACATGAATATTTTCAAATGAACGAGGATCTTTCTGTTCAGTGAGATCGTTTATTAAACCATAGCCTCTAGCATATAGTCTTTTTGTGTGTTTATTTGTCTCTTTCCTTTTCCCCTTTTATTCATCCATTCATTTATTCACTTTCAACCTTTGCATTAAACATTATATATGAGTTTGCTAAATATATACACACACATTAGCACCCTTGTGTTACACTCTTTAACATTTTGATTTCTCTCTTAAAATCCTATAATTGCCCTTGTAAAACTCCCCCGCCATCATCCTGGGATGAAAAAGGCAAGGGGTGTGTGGAGCCAGCTTCTGTAGGAGCCACCAATTTGAGGTCCTGAAAGCAGGTGGAGCTTCTGAGGACTACTACTTCAAGGTGCCTGCAGCAGTTTCTGAGGAAGCCAGCTCTATGCACCCTTCAGCTCTATGCACCCTTCAAGAGTGCTTCCCTGTTGCATCAGCAATCTCTGATGCAACGTGAAAGTGCTCCAGAGATCAAAGGTAATGGCGGGCATGACTTCAGAGAGGGGGCATTCCCTAGGTCAGTGATGGCGAACCTTTTTGAGCCCGAGTGCCCAAACTGCAACACAAAACCAACTTAGTTATTTCAAAGTGCCAACACTGCAATTAGACCTGAATGCCGAGGTTTTAGTTTGAGAAAAACAACTCATACAGTTGTCCGAACTAATTAACATCTTTTGTCTTAAAAGAAAAACACAATAGCAGAGCTTTCAATGATACAAACAGATTTTTGTTGGAAAAAAAATCAACTCAAAAAATTATTATAGTACTACATCGTACCCATAGCCTGAAGGGAATTGATACATACTTTTTAAATAATTAGGCACATGTATTTTTGGATAAGGGATTCTCAGCTTGTAATATGATTATATGCCAGACTGAAATTGTATGGGGCAAGCTTTACCCCGGGTCCTTTCCCTGCTTCTACAGGTGTCGGATTACTAAAAGTAAAAGTCAACCTGTACTAGGATGAGCAAGATGAACAAGAAAACTAAACGTGCTTAACACATTTTAAACACTTTATGTCTTGGACTGCAAACACTGCATTAGGTAAAAGTTTGCATTGGGCATGCTTTTGCACAATTAATGTGATTTTTGCTATTGCATGCATGCTGATAATTTGTCAAACCTTGGCTCATACTCCGTTAGTTTGAGAGCAACACATGCAGCACTCAGGTCAACTGTTAGGGCTTTACATCCAAGCCATGGTCTGTGCATCATTCTTCAAAATCTTTTAAATGTGATAACAATGTAGAAAAGAATTCTGTAACAGGAATTCTAGAATAAAATCATTCTATTCCACACTGTGAGAAAGAACAAAATCATTAGTGTTTTGCAGAAGGGGACAGTCTTTTCGTGATCTGGTGACCAATGGCTCAAGTGCCCACAGAGAGGTCCCTGCGTGCCAGCTGTGGCACCTGTGCCATAGGTTCGCCATCACTGCCCTAGACTAAGGAACAGCCTTGTAGAGCAGGTTGAGGAGCCTTATGGGCTGGAGGTTCCCGATGGCTGCCATTGATAGAGACCACTGGTGAAAAAAAAAACTAGCGATGCCACTGAATTCCATATTTAGTTGGCTCCTTGGTTGGAATTCATCTGTTCATAATTTTGTAGCAAGTCTGGATCAACGGATTGCAAATTCGCTATTAAGTTCAGAAATGATTGCTAGCTTTGGAGCACGCATGGTAAAGTAGCACGCACATAGATTGCCCCCACCAAAGAAAATTCAGTTGCCCTTCCACCTAGACCCCCCACCCCACCCCAACCATACTTGAAGGAGTCTCATTGGTTGCTTCCCCTTGTCATCATTGCCGCTGCCACCACAGCTCTGGCTCTAAGGAGGAGGAGGAGGTCTCTGCAGGTCTGTCTTCATACCGGCGATTGGCAATGAGGAGTAAACATCACCGGACTTCATCATCACGCAGGCTGGCCATGTGAAAACAACCACAGAGACATGTAGCATGGTGACGCATGACATCATGTAGCATGATGCAACTCCAGACTACAGCTCCCAATATGTGCCTTGATATTCTGCATACACAGAATGGGATTTTGCATTAAAGTCAAGCTTTCACCCAAGCTCACATGGACAAGTTTGTTACTTTCCAAGTAAATAACTAATTCACTCAGGGCAAGTTCGTGGACCAAATAAATAAATAAATATGTGTTTCACACCATGCACACATTTCAAAATGAGTACATTTAAAAATGTGCAGAAATACACTTTAATTAGAGGAGAAAATGCACACGTTTCAAAAATGGGTATACTTAAAAATGCATAATTTAAAAACTGCATACATTTCAAAATGAGTACATTTCAAAAATGCACACAATTGATGTGTACATTTGAGGAAAATACACACAGAAACACACATGGATTTTCATGAGAAAAGAAAAGGGGGGGGAAAGATGCAATTTGATACGGACTTGAGCCAGAAAGAGCTTCAAGATAGAATAGAATTCAGAGAACTTTTGCGAGCTCAAGTTTTGCTGGTTCACACACTCCTAGGGATGTGCCACGAACCGGGGGGGGGTTGCCTCTCCGTGGGCTCGCCCCTCCGCGGGGGCGGCCCCCCGCCTCGATCTTATGAGTGGCGCGGAGAAGTTCTCCGAGCCGCTTGAGCCGCCGGCGCTGGTCCCGTCGTGTCACATCCAGCCCCGGAAGTGACCCAACGGGGACCCTGAGCAGGCGCAATACGTCGCACGGGGGTCCAGCGGGGCCGGATGTGATGTGACGGGACCAGCGCGGGCGGCTCACCGCGAAGAGGCAAGCCACCGCTGGACACGGTAGGCCTGTAGGCCTGCACGAGCCCCGCGTGGACGTGAGCGGAGTCGAATTCAGCCCGCTACGCCTGTGTGGGGCGAACGGTTACATCCCTACCACGAATCATGTTACAACCTTGGAAATGTATGGACTTCGACTGCAGATTGCGTCCAAGTCTGTGCTTGGTCTGGATTGGAATAGGAGTGTCAATTGGGCTGGGGAGCTTACCTGCTTCGGGGGGTGCTGCCGAGCATCCCCCCTGCCCGCTCTTGCCGCTTGCCATGCCCAAAAACCGGAAGTGATGCGACAGGCTCCCCGTCACGTCACTTCCGGTTCCCTGGTGCTGCGTTTTTAGCATAAAAAACCAGGGCAACCCAGCTTAAAATGGCCACGAATAGCAAATCGTGGCCGTTTCAAGCTGGGTTGCCCTGGTTTTTATGCTAAAAACGCAGTACGGGGTCCTGTCGCATCACTTCCTGGCAGCCGGAAATGACGCGACAGGACCCCGTGCTGCTGGCGTGGCATGGAAAAATGGATCAAGTGGCGGCCAGGTAAGGCACACGAGTCTCGGGGGGGGGGAGTGGGCCAATTTTGGCCTGCTTTCAGCCCCCCCCCCCCAAGATGCACGGTTACATCCCTAGTCTGGAAGGTGAGAACTGGGTAAAATCCTGATAAAAAGAACAAACTGAAATGAATTTCCCGTACATCCCTAAATTAGAAAACAAAAACACAAACATCAATGTTGCAGCACTCTATGTGGGGATGGACTGGGGCATGTGTTTTTGCAATCTTCTTATTGCTCATGTCAGCCCAATCTAATGGAAATAGGGATTGCCCAGGCCACACCAGCAAATACAAAGAAACTCTCTACTTGATTCGAAGGGAGGCTGGATATATTATTCCCCTAGTTCAGTGTTTCTCAACCTTGGGTCCCCAGATGTTTTTGGCCTACAACTCCCAGCATGCCCCAGCCAGCTATGCTGGCTGGGGCATGCTGGGAGTTGTAGGCCAAAAACATCTGGGGACCCAAGGTTGAGAAACACTGCCCTAGTTGTAGGGTTAGGTTTTGGTGGCCTCCACCCTGTTTTAATTTATTAACAGTTCAATCCTATCTATGCCTACTCAGAATAGTGCAATCCTATATATGCCAACTTGAGTTAAGCGGGGCTTGCTGCCAGGTAAGTGGCGGGTACAACCTAAATAGAATTTACTTTGCTTGGGTATGCAAAATGGCAAGACATGAGATGCCTCTGTAGGACCATAATATATCTAGGGACTCTGCAGCATTAGAAATATACTTTAAAAGAAAGAACAGCAATTGGTTTCTGCTGGTGAGGACAGAAAGATCCCGAAACAGCTAAAGAGAACTACAAACGTAAGTAGGAGGGGGGTTTTTTGCATGTGGGTGCAAATTTGATGAACATCCCAATGTGCATCTGATCACTAAATTCAAGTGTTGATGTTGCCTGGCTCCCTGCATTGCATTGCTTTCAATAGAATATGCATTTAAATGTGCATTTGGATTCATGGTGCGTGAACTCCCGCTCTGCTGAAACCATATCCGGGCCCCTAATTGCAAAGCTTCCTCTGCAAACAATTAAAACAAAACAAGCAAATAAAGAGAGGTAGCATTTTAAAGTAAGAGTTTTAAATTGGCTTGTAATGGCTTGGTGCATGGGGATTCTTGCAATGCCTCTTTGCAGCTTTATTGCAAAGGTAGACGGGCGGCAGCAGCAGCACCTAGCATAAGTAACTGCGAAATGCTCCTGTTCATCATGTATCATGAGTCCAGATGACCTGGCCCCTGACTGGCTGCTGGAAGACGAAGAAGGAGGCATCAGCAGCTCTGGTGATCATATAGGTTTCTGAATAACAGGATGTCCGCTTCAGATCTTTTTTCCTCAATATGTGGACCAGTGTTGCACGGAAAATCCTGCGAATTACTTGGGAAGATAGGCGAACAAATGTCAGTGTACTGGAAGAAGCAAAGACTACTAGCATTGAAAAAATGATCCTTCAACGCCAACTTCAGTGGACCAGTCATGTTGTTCGAATGCCTGACTGCCGTCTCCCAAAGCAGTTACTTTATTCCCAACTCAAGGATGGAAAGCGGAATACCGGTGGTCAATATAAGAGGTTTAAAGATGTTCTTAAGGCTAATCTAAAAAAATGCAATATAAACATCGAAAACTGGGAAGCTCTGGCCCATGAACGATCTAAGTGGAGGTTGGCCTTTCACAAAGGTTCTATGGACTTTGAAGAAGCCCGAGTGCAAGGTGAAAGGGAGAAACGTGCTAAGCGAAAAGCACGTCAAATGAATCCTTTACAGGACCATCTTCTATCTGGTAACCTGTGTCCTCACTGTGGGAAGCTGTGTGGATCTAGAATTGGCCTCCACAGTCACTTACGGACCCATCGCTAGAGTCTACACAATTTTCTTTAGAATTTTCCTCCTTTTAAAATCTCCTTTTTGTAAATTTTCTTCTTCTTTTTTTTATCCTGGAAGACAATCTTACTTGGTCACGAGTGATCGCCTGACTGACTGACTGGAGTCAGGAAATACAAGGACACAGTGACAACACTTTTTGATTAGCAGGAATGCTGCCACCATCTGCCAGCCCGCCCTCAGAGTTTCCTGTTCCCTCTGAGCTTAGTTGAAATACTCACAGTAGCTGGGGTGGGGGGGTGGGGGGAGAATTTTCCCAGAAACAATATATTATTCTGAGCTATCCCTGTGGTAATGCAAAGTATTTTTGCGGTGACTTGGTCACAAATGGGCAATTAAGATCCATTAACTTTACAGAAGACCTGCTCCAGGTGGAGAGGAAAACAAAATTAGAACTGGATTGTTCACATGGACCAACATGGCAACTTGAATGTTTGGACTCTCCTTGAGCTATGGGGAATGTCGTGATGAGCACCTGCACTTTGAAATTGACCTCTATGCCACTGTCGTACTAGTGGTGCAGTGGTACCACTTTACCGTTGATGTGAGGAGCAGGGGGTGTGGCCAGTGAGCATGGCCCTTCTGTTCCCTTCATATGTTCCCAGCTAAGTGATATTCAACCAGTTCTGGATGGGGTTGCACTCCCCCTGAAGGATCAGGTTCATAGTTTGGGGGATGCTCCTCGATCCACAACTGTCACTCAAGGCACAGGTGAACTCGGTGGCAGAGAGCACCTTTTATCAGCTTAGGCTGATATACCAACTAAGCCCTTATCTGGACAGAGATAGCCTAGCTACAGTGATCCATGCTCTGGTATCCTCTCGTTTGGATTACTGCAATGCGTTATACATGGGGCTGCCTTTGAAAATGGTCCAGAAACTTCAGCTGGTCCAAAATAGGGCAGCGAGATTATTAACTGGGACTAGCCGACGAGAACATATTATGCTAGTCTGTTTCCGGGCCCGATTCAAAGTGCTGGTACTAACATTCAAAGCCCTAAACGGCTTGGGGCCATGGTATATAAAGGATTGTCTCCTCCCATATGTACCTGCCCGGACACTAAGATCTGCATCAGCAGTCCTTCTCCGAGAGCCCCTGCCAAAGGAAGTGAGGCAGGTGGCTACTAGGAGGAGGGCCTTTTCTGCTGTGTCACCCCGGTTATGGAATGAGCTCCCCAAAGAGGTTCGCCTGGCGCCTACATTGTACTCTTTCCAGCGCCAGGTGAGGACCTTTCTATTCTCCCAGGCATTTTAATTGCCTTAATCATTTTAATCTTGTAGTTGTTTTTAATTCCGTTATTGTAACTGCTGCTGCTAGCTCTGCTGTTTGTTTTTAATCTGTGGTTTTAAATTTTACATTTATTTTAAATCGTATTTTATGGTTTTAACTGTTGTAAGCCACCCAGAGAGCTTCGGCTATTGGGCAGTATAAAAATGTATGAAATACATAAATAAATATGATAGTAATCAGATGAAAGAAGAATGACTAAATAGAGATTACGTTGTAGTACAAACCATTTGAAAACCAGCCTGTGTAGACATAACCTTGATCTTCCTGTAGATCAGGTGCCGAACGGACGACGCATGTTCTCATCTGTGCCATTCTTCATCCTCCCGTATCCTAGAGCTTGTGCATATGAGACATTTCTGGGTAAATAGAGCTCTGGGAGAGTTCACTTGACTTTTTATAGTTTAATTTATTAGAATGTGATCCCAGCATAATTTGGACAAGAAAGGTCATTCCCCCCCCACCTTGTATCCATTAGCGAAGTACTACAGAACTCGAGAGGCGCATAATTATGCAGTTCTGTGAGAGGTTTATGAAATTTCATTAGGGAGGTATTTTACCAACCTTGACGGCTTTGGCTGTTAAAAAAAAAATATATATTTATTTAAAAATGTGCTGATCACCTCCTTTAAGATACCAAAAGAAGCGTTGCAGAGGGAGGGTGGTGGGGAGGAGGAAGTACCCCTCGGTCTGGACACAACCTTAATGACAAATTGGAAATGACAGGAACATTTTGGAAATAACTTATCAGGTAGGCTCGGTGAGATGAAATATGCAAATATTTTAAGAGCTGCAAAATGTATAATGCAAAAGAGAATCAAACTCACGCAAGAGCCGGCGTAAGCTGAGCATGCAAATCATTTATTATGTCTTCCACAGGTTTTTTTTATTATTATTATTTGCACTCTGGCCATTGGAAAGATGATGATTGGATTTGAGAACCTGCTGCACTGCACTGCATGCATGCATGCGCGCACAGATGCGCGCGCACGCACACACACACACACACACACACACACTTTGGATATGTTGCTAATGGAAGACAGTGCAATTCTAGGAGATTAAAGAGGCACAGGAATACCCCATTAGTTCAGGTGAGTATCAAAAAAAGAAAAGAAAATGTTTCCACCATTATAAGCCTCAACTTTCTATTGCTTATAAAAATGATGCTGGTTGCACTAATAACTGGGAATGTGTCATCTGTAATCTAAGTAAACAGGTTACAATTGGGCCAAATTTCAACCTAATTTGTTAAGAATCAGGGTTCCTGATCACACAGAGTGCTGTAACATGATTCAGATAAACATGATTACCGTACATTATCTCTTCAAACCTTCCCTGTAAACATGGGGAGATTGGGGGGGAAAGTGGGGAGGGCTAGTACATCCCCATCACACCAAACACACAAGATTTTTAAAAGTCTGAATAGGATTGCTTGCCCACATGGATTCATACTTGATAAGTACACAGCACAGGTACTAGAATCCTACTTAATTAATTCAATGCACATACAATCTGTGTATCTGTGTACACTAGGGAGATATGAGAAGTTCATTTCACTTCATTTTTATCACGATTTACCCAGTTCACACCTTCCGGACTGAACTGAAACACACACAAATGCAATCTGTGGTCAAAGTCCATACATTTCCGAGATTGCAATGGGATTGTGATTTGCGCCCCGGCCCCTCGCCCCATCACCAAAAAAAGTGTTTGACAGCAGACAAACCATGCTGGCTGGGGAATGCTGGGAGTTGTATGACTTTTTTCTGTCTAAACATGCATAGAATTGTGTGGCTTCAGACTAGAAGATCTTTGGAGGATGCTGATTGCTAGTTAAAACCTGTCTGGAAGCATTTTTGTTTATAATGCTGAAATGAATGAAGATCAAAGAAACAGTTTGGAAATTGAGTTCAAAGTAGTTGATTACAACACCAGCTCAGGAACACATATGATCAAAAGAAGGGGATGTAAACAGGATCTAGGACCATGGCTTGTTTTGAACCTTTTGGAAGGATTTGGATTGTTCTATTGTTTAAAGTGATACTTAAAGGTTTCATCGAAATTAGGAAGCTACACTACCACACCAGCTCCTCAAAGCCTGAATTCTCCTTCGGACAGTTTGTGACATCATGGTTCTGACATAAGAGATGCTCATTAAAATCTTTAGAATTCTTAAGATTGTATTTAAGCTCTTTGAATAATGTCGGTTTGTCACTAAGCTGTTTCAGTATTGTGTGATGCTCTCATGTCATGCAATTATTCTGTTTTTTTATGGAAGTAAAATAATTTTGTTAGTACCTTCTATCTCTCAAGTTCTTTCAAATTTACAGCCTGTACAATGCCTGTCGCACTTATGAAAAGCAGGTGCGTGCGCTCTCATTATGGGTGATTCTCACTGGAGATGGATGAATCTATCAATTCCTCTTGGTTTCTCATTTTTTCTAATCTTAAATTCAGATCGTCCTAGTCTTTGAGATTCTTTTAAAGTTTTCATCCAATTCATAAGGATTTTTGTGAACATTTCTCCTAAGACATGTTATGTTGTATGCCTTTTGCCTGATTTGCACATATTTACAAGCAATTTTCCTAATATAATGCATTTTAGAATGTTATTTCCACTAATATACACATGTGTGTATGTGGGCTTTTTTTAACTGGAGAACTCCATTGCAAAATCCAGAGAAGTGCAAATTTAGAAGGATAACTGAGTTTTAGTTTGCATACTGGTTCGAAAGAACACAATTAGTTAAATTTGCATTAAAACGTGAACTGAACAAATTTCTCCCTATTCCTAATTCTCACCTTTTCTGGCTAATTATGGAAGCAACTAAGAGTTTGCTTAGCTCCTGGGCTATGGGTATTTATCTATATACAGGATTGGGCAGGAAGTAGATCAAGATCTAAAGGTAGATCTCTGGGTGACTTGGAGTAGATCAGCAAGAGTTTCTTTCTGCCTCCCAATGCTTTAACAAGAGCAAAAACAAAATGACTTTTCCCGCCTAAATTAGGTTGCTGAAATTAAGAAAGCTTGGGGTAAACAGGATAGGTGTGGATTTTTGTCTAGGCTCAGTTCAGTTCTGGTCCTGAAAACCAATTCCTGGGCTCAGAACATGTTTGGAGGCACCCTGTTCTTTCATTCTAAAAAGTATATCTTTTGCACCCAGCTCTGATTGGTAGGTTATGAGATTTTAGTAAAGCATACAAACAAAGTAGATCCAACAAGCCTGAAGTCTGCCCAATCCAGATCTATAAGTTACATGACCCTGGCAGTTCTCCATGGCTATGGGAACTGGAAGACTGCCTTTAGGTAGGCTCGGTGCAAATAGTGGGTAGCGTTTAAAGAATGTAGCCCTTGGATATCTTGAACAGGAGAAATTAATGGATTCCAAAATTTTAAGAGGAAGGGAGGTGGGAATCGTCTCCTTATGGCTGTATAGGAAGCTTCAGCCTTTATATAAGATAGATATCCATTGGAATATCTTGGACATGTGCATCTCTTTTGTCTCTGTGAGAACTGACCAGTTTCTGATGGAGCCTGAAGGGCAACCATATCTTAAAGGGTTATTTAAGGGTTATAACCAAAAACAGGGTTATTAAAGAAGAGGGTGTTTTTGCTTCTTTTTTTCCCCTATCTAAAATCATCTCACTTTTCTCTTCACCAGGAAAGACACCTGCAGAGATTTCCTCCTCATGGGCAATAGACCTGGCTTTCCACCAGTGAGAATGTCTATGCCCTTTAATCCAGGGGAGAAGGTAGATCATCAGATGTTTGGGACTCTTAGAAGCCTCTTCCAGCATGGCCAATGGTCAGGAATGCTGGGACCTGATCTCCAACACATCTGGACGTCTACTTTCTGCCTACCCGTGTTTTACTCCATGCTGCTGCTATGACAATAGGTAGAGTGAATTCAGTGTTTTTCTGAGCCTGGAGTTTGACAGTGGAATCTTTAAAAATCCTTGGATCCTGGGCAGCTGTTGGTACTGGTGAGCTAATGAGGCCACTAGGAGACCAGATTTTGCCCAAAGGCTTCTGGTTGACTACCACTGGGCCTGAAGCATCATTCAGAAATATTCTCTTCATGAGAAGAAGCTGATGGTCCATGACAGTAACATAATCCAGGATAAAAGGAGGAAATTCTAAAGAAGATTGTGTAGACTCTAGCGATGGGTCCATAAGTGACTGTGGAGGCCAATTCTAGATCCACACAGCTTCCCACAGTGAGGACACAGGTTACCAGATAGAAGATGGTCCTGTAAAGGATTCATTTGACGTGCTTTTCGCTTAGCACGTTTCTCCCTTTCACCTTGGACTCGGGCTTCTTCAAAGTCCATGGAACCTTTGTGAAAGGCCAACCTCCATTTAGATCGTTCATGGGCCAGAGCTTCCCAGTTTTCGATGTTTATATTGCATTTTTTTAGATTAGCCTTATGAACATCTTTAAACCTCTTATATTGACCACCAATATTCCGCTTTCCATCCTTGAGTTGGGAGTAAAGTAACTGCTTTGGGAGACGGCAGTCAGGCATTCGAACATCCTTCAACGCCAACATTCATAATACATAACAGCAGAAAAGTAATTCACACTATAATAACAGTCAGAAAAACCAACTGTATGTAAAATAGTATCAGGATAGTGGTAAAATTCCAAGGATTCAATTTAAACAGTGTCAAGCCAACCTGTGAGTGTTATGAAAATGAATTTCTTTACATCAGATTGGCTGTCTATCCACAGAACACATCCTTGTCGCTTCTGAAACTGAAGCATATTTTGTGTCAGAGCACAACAGTAAGGATGCTACTTACAAAAAAAGGTCAACATTTATTTTGTAAATGTTTCCAAAAGATTTTTGATCTGAAGAAAGTTGCATTTTTCCTCCCGCAGATTCAAGAGAGTTTTTCTGATGAATTCTGACATGTTTATTTCCTGTTTCTCCTGCTTAACTTAAACATGTTGTACAAATGTAAAAATGCAGACGTCTACTCACCTACAATGATGCTGGAAATTATTCTTTTGCTACCTTTCTTTCGGTGTTGTTTTGTTTTTTTAAAGTTTTTTTTAAATGCTCATTTCATTATTCATTTTATGAGAACTAGTAAACGGGGAGGGGGACCCCACACACCAACAGCTACAATTGCAAAACAGCCTGACTTCTTCGGTGCACATTTATGGCTTTTTATGGGGTATTTCTGGGTAAATGTTACAATGGCTATTGAGAAGTCCTGGGGAATTGCTGCAGGGCTGTAGTATGATTATGGTGTACTTAGGTGGTAATGACTCAAATTTTGTGTGGCTTTGCTATTTTTCAGACATCAGTAGAGCTCTGTAGTCAGGTCATCCTTATTTGAAGGAATTATTCCATCAAGATGACTAGAATTTTTTGGCAGAACAAAGTGGAAAAGTGACACTTGTTGGAAGTATAGCTTGTCAACATTAAGCGGAAGGCTGTGTGTTGTCACTTCAAGTTCATTCCATTAAAGAAGGATATTTAGTGAGCCTCTTTAGATAGGGGTGTATTCTGTTGTGGGCATATGTTGCCAGTGGTTCACCAGGAACTATTCATTGTTACAACTTAAACAAAAACAAAAAAATCCAGGGAAAAACATAGAATGGTACAGTCAAACAACAGTTATCTTAATCCTTCTCATATCTGAGCCTAGCTCACTCACTGAACAGTTTTGGACACCATGTTCCTGGCTTCCTAAATAATAGTTTAGGAAGCTGGGAATGAGATCTGTGCTTCTCTTTCACTTCTCCCCTGTGTGCCAGCTTTGGGACTGTGATCCTAGCAGTCTCTTTATGCCACAGTTCCCTTTTTACATCAGAAATGAGACATTGTTAAATATGATTTAGGATCCCTGGTTATAGAACCAACACTTTGAACCAGGGGGAAGAGAACTTTAGGTACATTGGACAGCAGATCATTTTGACACAGCACTAGCTCCAACTCCTCTCCAGAGCTGGACACAACACTGTCCACTGCAGAGCTGGACACCATCACACCCACTACAGGTCTTTCAAGGAAGAAGTTGTAATACAAGCATCTGCATTAGAGACAAGATGCATCCATAATCACCCCTCAGAAATGTAAATGTTTGGAAGAACTTCGGGAAGATGCTGAACCCTGAAGAATGACAAGAGCTGAGCCAAAATTTATCCTATGACATTTTTCAAAGTTTCTGAGATTTGTCTTTTTCTCTTCCCCCCTGCCCTGAAAATAGAAGCCCACTCTCCAAATTCCCTCCACTATCCCTTTCTTTCTTTTCTTTTGATGGTGCTGGAATGATTCTAGGTATTGAAAAGGATGCAGAATGGTGGCCAGCTGCCAACCCTTAGGGAAAAAAGGAAGCAGCTGTGCTACAACCACTGCTCATGGTAAGCCCCATCATCTGAGAAACTGCTGGAGAATTTCTCTTTCCCCTGGAGAAATTTGATGAACTGTGCCCCCCACCCCAGTTCCTCTGCCCACAAATAGGGTGGAGAATTTGGAGAGGATATTTGTGTATAGCTCTAGGTAAATACATTTTTTAAAAAATACTTCAATGGGGCAAATTTCTCATGGTCCATTGGAAGAGGCACAACACAAACCCCTTGTTCACTTACTTCCATAGATCACATGACTACTAACTCTTATGGAAACTGATATTTATTACTCAAAATGTGTCAAGTTACATCACTGACAACCAGTCCAAAACCCACAAGCCAGGGTAATTCTTCAGAAAAGTTCCTTATAACAAAGTCTCTTTAAGGTTGTGAGCCTTGGTTTGCACAACACACATGAGCTCCTCTGCTCCCTCTTTTTTCCATGCCTGTTGGGGAAATTAGCCCTAGGACCAGGAGTTCTTTCTCCTTGACCTCACTCTGGTGTTGTTCCTTGAGGCAGGAGTTTTTAACAACACTCCAGTCCCTCCAGTGAGGACCCAGATATTCAGCTCCACAGGACTGTGGTAGGAGGTGCCCGTGTCTTTTCCCCAGTAGCTTACATCATCTAGAGATGAGCAAGTTCTTCTGCCAATTATCCTTCCACCTGCACCCCTTGGTTGGCTCTCTTTCTTTCTGAGAAGTAAGTATAGGTTTCTCCACCCCTTTCCCTCTGTCCTCTTCCCAGCCTCCAATGGCTCTGGTTCCTCTTCCCAAGGCATTAACAGCTGAAGGAATTAAACTATGGGCGAGATGCCTCTTTTGCCTTGTCTACATCCCCTCCATCTGCTTGCCTGTTGCTCTTTGCCTCCAGGCAGTTCCGCTTTCTCTCTCTCTCTTCCTGGCATCACCTCCTCCTTCTGTCTCCATTTCTCTGTCTCTAGCCTTTACCACTGTCCTGCCTCTGTCTTGTTTTCTCTGTCCCTTTTCCATCTTCCCCCTGTTGCCTAAATGCTGGCTCATTAAGTAGTATCTCCTGTTGCAGCCCCACCTTCCAGAACTCTGGCCAGACCCTGCTTTGTAGAAGCAACAATGGCATGCCTGGCCTTCTCCCATTTGATGTTGACCCAAGACAGTCTGTCTGTGCTTCCCCTTGCTGCCTTGCTTGACAGATGGGTGGTGTTAGGGGTGGGACGGCTGCAATGAAGTCCCCTAGGGCAGGGCACACCTCAGCAGTCCCTGATGAGTCATCACACTCACTCATCCCTACTTCTAAGCACCAGTACAGCAGTTCAGGTGTCCATCCACTGGCCCATCACTGAGCAACATTAATCACCAGTGGTGTCGTAGTAAATGTTGAAGTGATGGTGCTCATAATGACAGTCTCCATAGCTAAGCCTCCACGGAGAGTCCAAAACATCTGACCGCTGGTTTGTTCCATATCAATAAACCAGCTCTCACATTTTTTATCTACACAAGGAGCAGGTCTTTTGTGAAGCTAATAGGTCATAACTGACCGTTCAAGGCCAGGCCGCCCACAAAATATTTGGCATTACAACAGGGAAAACTATATTGCCGCTGGGAAAATTCATCCCCACCCTCTCCCCAGCTACTGTGAGAATTGCAGATGGCTAAGATGGAATAGGGAATTCCAAGGGTGGGGGAACTTCAGCATCCCTGTGAGCTGAGCCCTGGCTGCTCTACGCCACCACCGTTAATCGCCCGCTTAATAAGCAAGGGTTTTGCAGAACAAAATCTTCCACTGAAGAAGTTCACCGCTTTTCAAAGCAAGTAACAAGGGCAGAGGAGCAACATCGTCGCATAAGACCTAATTCTTCCATTTAGTAAGGAGTTCTTCTCGTATTTATCAGCCAAGTGGGAAGCAGGTTGATGAAATATGGTTAAGCATCCTGTCTTGTCGCAATTTTTAATTAAAAGAACAGCCCACACCCCGACACACCACACACACAAATGCCTTCCCATCAGAGGGAAAGCAAAAGAGTGCATTGTCAACCACGGTGCAGAACTACAATTTAATTCAAACTCTGACTAAGCCTCTTAAACAGAGAGAACAAAGGCCAGCGTGGCCTTGTTTCGTCTTTTCGAGAGGAGAAGAGAATAAACAACCTTGTCTGACTCCCATCTGCTAATGGATGTCGGATTGCCAGTACACAAAAGGAAGCAACCCACCCACCCACCCACCCCCTAGCTACAGCATACCGTCTATAAGAAACTCTGACACATTTGCCAATGCTTCTTATAAAACAGACTGGTCTATAGTCATCTCTTGGCAATCCTCTGGAAGGTTTTCATAGTTGCTGGCATTCTTAAATGCCATAGGCTCCGTAGCATTTGTTCTGGAGGTGCGGGGTGGATTGGAGCATGTGAGGTCAAAGCAAACACAACCAGACTCCTAGAATGAGCAACTTTTTCCTCTTATTGTGGTGGTCTGTTAAAATATTTACAACCCGCCTTTGCTTTGATGCCCATGGGCCTATATAGCACTGAAATGATATTTAAAATGAGATCTCTCAATTAAAAACAGCGAGCTAAGATACTCAAAATATACAGCAACATGCTGCTGCTGAATCCTGCAGAGATAGGAGGAGGAGCAAGAGACAACAGCACATGGGGGAACCTCTACACTCGGGGGGCTCAGCTCCCTCCGAAACAACTCTTATCCCTGGAAAGCCAACAGCGTAGAGTAGAGGCAGGACAAACTCCTTCCCCCATCCTCGGTGCCACTGTAGAAAAGGTCCTGTCCTAGCTAATCACCCACAATGTTTCAGGTGAAGGTGGGGGCAGAGTGGGACCTCTGAAGAAAGTTTCAACAAATGTGTAGGTACTGGAGCTGAGCAAAAGTTCTCCAAGGAGCCCTTTTGGGCTCGATTATTATTATTATTATTATTATTATTATTATTATTATTATTATGAGAGGAGGGCTATGGAGGGGTGTCAAATGGTATCAACAAACCATGCCACACCCCATTCATTATATAAGTTCCTGCCACAAATTCAATCACTAAACTCACTGATTCTCTGCAGTGTGTGTGTGTGTGTGATTAAATCTGTCTGCTTGTCAGGGAAGTGGAGACCATTGCAATCATTCCCGCTAATAGCTGCTAACCTCTACACTCGGGTGGCTCAGCTCCCTCCGAAACAACTCTTATCCCTGGAAAGCCAACAGCGTAGAGTAGAGGCAGGACAAACTCCTTCCCCCATCCTCGGTGCCACTGTAGAAAAGGTCCTGTCCTAGCTAATCACCCACAATGTTTCAGGTGAAGGTGGGGGCAGAGTGGGACCTCTGAAGAAAGTTTCAACAAATGTGTAGGTACTGGAGCTGAGCAAAAGTTCTCCAAGGAGCCCTTTTGGGCTCGATTATTATTATTATTATTATTATTATTATTATTATTATTATTATTATTATTATTATTATGAGAGGAGGGCTATGGAGGGGTGTCAAATGGTATCAACAAACCATGCCACACCCCATTCATTATATAAGTTCCCGCCACAAATTCAATCACTAAACTCACTGATTCTCTGCAGTGTGTGTGTGTGTGTGTGATTAAATCTGTCTGCTTGTCAGGGAAGTGGAGACCATTGCAATCATTCCCGCTAATAGCTGCTTCAGGTGGTTGAGTGCCAACAGGACTAGAGTCAAAAATGGGGCCACTAAGAAACAAGACAGAGGTATGAAAATGTTAGGGTGAACCCCAGGACCGGTGCAAGGCAGTTTGGCACCCTAGGCAAAATTATATTTAGCACCCCCCCGTCTCGTGCCGAGAAACGCCTGCTCGCCCAGCGCCCCTACCCCTACCCTGCAGCCCTCCGCGGGCCTGGCGGCACCGCCGCCTCCAGCACCCGTTTCCAGGCAGCCGCTTTCCCCGCTGCCAAGCTGGCCTTGCCGACCATACCCACTGCGCAGAGGCTCCGTGCTCCGGTCGCCGCCGCCACACGCGCTCCTGACCCGGCCTAGCTCGGGAAGAGGCGCCCCCCGCTGAGGAAAGCCGAGCACGACCCCAGTGATTCCCTAACATGGTGTGTGTGTGTGTGTGTGTGTGTGGAGAGTAAGTCCGATTGATTTGAAGGGGTCCTTCTTATAAAGAAAAATATTCAGGATGGCAGCCTGAGGCACACACCTAACTTTACTTGGATCTTGTCTCAAACGCCTTTCTAAAATCTCTCTCAAAACTTTAGTATCCCTCCCACCTTGTCCTCCCCCTCCATCTCTCTCTCTCTCTCTCTCTGACCTGGTGGTGCCTTTGTCGCCCATGGTCGGTGGCGTCTCCGCGGCTGCCCCGCCTCGCCGACAGATCCGGGCTCCGCGAGCGGCAGGCGGGCAGCGCGTCGCCCAGCAGTTCCGGGGGCGGCGAGGAAGAGTTGGCTGGCAGGAGCGGAGTGTTTCTGCGCCCGCTTCAGCCATGCGCCCTAGGCAGCCGCCTAGTTTGCCTAGCGGTAGCGCCAGCCCTGGTGAACCCTGAGGTATGCAGAAATGCAAAACATTTAAAAAAGAACTAATGGGGGCAAATCCCTCCCCACGAAATCCAGCTTAATGAGAACTGAGCATGCTCAGCGGCCTCCGGTAGAAGTGTCAGTTGGAAAAGGAAAACAGAAAACTGCGGGAGGTTATGGGGGAGTGAAATTGCCTGATTGATGCTTACTGCTTATTCTCTCCTGAAGGAGGGCATCACTGCCTTTCTTGAATCCTGAATAAGTGTATTCCTATTAGTGGGTGAGGATTCACAACTTTCTGTTGCAGGCCCCACTTGTTGTTACCTCTAATACTGAACTTGTTGGTGTTTCTTTGAACTTGGAAGCAAAACTAGACCATCTAGGGACAAAGTAGTGCTGCTGACTGACGTGACGAGGTACAAGCATATTTAATTTTTTAAGTAGAAAGAAAATGAACAGACAAAACAAACAAAGGGACACATGGTTTCTTTCCCACTCTCCAGAAACCTCCCCCTAACTTACAGCAGGCCCAATCCGAGCCTTTTAGTAGTATATTTTTATTTATTTATTTATTTATTTATTTATTATATTTATATCCCACCTTTTTTTTTCCTGCAAGGAACCCAAGGCGGCTTACATAATCCTCCTCCTCCTCTCCATTTCATCCTCACAACAACCCTGTGAGGTAGGTTAGGCTGAGAGTCAGTGACTGGCCCAAAGTCACCCAGTGAGTCTCATGGCCGAGCGGGGACTAGAACCCGGATCTCCCGAGTCCCCAGTCCAACACTCTCACCACTACGCCACACTGGCAATCGTATATAGCAATGCGAGGGGAGGTTTTTCAGGAGACTGGGAAAGAAAAGAAGATCCTTTTTCCCTTCCACTCTCCTCATCCCTGTCCCCCGCCCACACGCACCAGTGAACTTAAAAGGGTATGATGAGGCCCCTGTTCCAGGCAGGCTGGAGCACTGAACAGAAAGACTCATCTTATGGTCTGGGGATATACTGCAGCATTTACTTGGAGGGAGGGACCTCGTAATAGAATAAAGAACACTTCACATTTTCACGGAGAGGCACAGGTCCCTCCAAAATATGTTTCAAAAGAAAGATATTGTTCACCCCAAGTGCAGTCCTCCAAGCACCACTCCACTGAATCCATGGGTTGTCTTCTGTTTACTACTCTTTCCCCCACACAGTTTGGTCAGCAGACCGTGCACATCTCATTAACCACAACGGGGTGAGTCCAGCTGACACCCTTGTTTATGAGTTTGCCTCTGAGTTTCCCTAATGTTCAAAGTTTAAATAAATTTCATTTGATGGGGATGGAGGACACCCTCGGGGCTCTTGGCAGGGAACAGCTCAGGAAGATGCTATTTTGAAATGGAAATGAAGGAACGCGGGGCCAGCATCGCCTGAGAGCAAAACGGAGAATAAATTCAGGAATTCTGAGCGCCGTACCTACTAAATCTATAGCGACAGTTTAAAAGAATCTAAATAATTAAATGCGGGGCCTAGTCAGCAGAATTTTGGGAGCACCAGAGGCCAGTTTTGAAGACACCCTCATGCCTTTTTTGGGTGGGTCTAACGTTGCCAAGACCCATCCTGATCCAACATCCCCTGACCTCTGCGCCGAAACTCGTCTTGCATGCCATATGTTTGCTTGTTACCACCCAGAAACATATGTGGCACGCTGGTTTGAAGAATAACTGTTTGGAAAAGACAACAACAACCAGTGATTACCTTAGAAACAATACAATTTTGAAGGAGAATAAACAGTATTTGGGGGAGTGCAAACTTCATATGTGAGAAGTTGTTTGTTTGTTAGGAGTGCTTTCCCCTCCCGCCCCGTCTTCATCTAATATAAGAGAACCTGAATTGAACATTTAGGGTAGGTATGTGTGAGGAATCTGATAGGGGGGTGAAAATCTGACAGAGTTTCATGATTCAGCCTCCTGGATTCCAGTTCGCCAGCCTTGCACGGGCACCAAATCGCTATGATGCGAGTCGAGCCAGCTCGCAGACTTCCATCTCTTAAGATTTTTTTTAAAACACGAAGGAAATTTGCCCAAATGGCGCAATCTGCGTAACTTTCTGAAATGTGCGTGACTTTACCCAAGTTGTGTAAACCACGGTATTTTGCATGTTTTTGCACAAACAGGCACCGAAAAAGCACGTGGATCTAGCGTGACTTGCGCAAATTGGCTGATTTTAAGCAAATCACACTAGATCCCATGTGCTTTTTGGGTGCTGATTTGCACAAAACATGCAAAATACCGCGATTTATGTAATTTGGGTAAAGTCACGCAAATGGTGAAAATAACGCCATTTGTGCAAAAATTCCTTAGCATTAAAAGAAAAAGCGCAAATAGCGCCCTGTCTTAGACGCAGAAGTCTGTGGACCACCCCCCCCCCACGCCCAAACTTGGCCCACTTCTGACCATCAGATTGGAAGCAGGCAGGAAGTCCATTGAGCTCAAACAAGCCAAACTTCCCAATGTCAACGGTTCAGCAGCTACAGCTGGTACAGAGCACGGCGGCTCGCCTGATTAAAGGCAGCCGCCGGCAGGATCATATCACGCCAGTGCTCAAGGAGCTGCACTGGCTACCAGTTGCTTGCCGAGCCGAATTCAAGGTGTTGGTTTTGACCTTTAAAACCCTATACGGCTCCGGTCCAGTCTATCTCAAGGAGCTTCTCCAGCTCCACCAAGTAGGCCGCTCAACAAGATCTGCCACAGACGGCCTTCTCCTTGTCCCTTCAGCCAGAGCAGCTAGACTGGTGGGGACGAGGAAGAGGGCCTTTTCTGTGGTGCCCCCCGTACTGTGGAACTCTCTCCCGAGTGACCTCCGCCATGCCCCCTCTCTGCTGAGCTTCCGCCGCTCATTAAAAACTTGGCTGTTCAGGCGGGAATATGGGGTGGGCTAAGATTTTAAAATTTCATACTGTTTTAAATGTATTTTATCCTGTTTTTATCTTATGTACATCACCCAGGGTGGCTGGTTTGCCGGCCAGATGGGCGAGAAATAAATGTAAATAAATAAATAATAAATAAATAAAAACACAACCGTAATATAGGGTTGAATCCAAACTTAGGCATGCTTAGAGTAGACCCACTGAAATCAATGGGGCTTCAGTCAGCCATGTTTTCAGTGGGCCTGCTCTGTGCATGGCTAAGCCAGGCCCAAGCCCAAAGAAAGTGCATGATATAACTGTCCACGCCAGTAGAACAATAACATACGCGTCAGAAATCAAACCTGTAGATCACTGCAGCACCGTCATAAATACTAGTGCTCAAAAATTTCAAGCCAGTATTTTAGCAATTCATTGGGGAGGAGGGGGGATGCAAAATGAATACTCCCGTGAAAGAAGCTGGTGAGGGGGAGAATTCCAAAGGTTGTTTTTTTTCTCACTGGGGTGGAGAGAAGGGATTCCCTTTGCCTTTGAAGTGCAGGGGGTGGCTGGGGGATCTTCTTCTTCTTCCTCTTTCTTTTCACTCCAGAAATGCCCCCATGCACTTGCAGCATCACGGGGCATTTGGCACAGAGGCTTTCAGCACATGATGTCACACAGTCTCCTGAGCATTCAGGAGCCGCTGCCCAGCTGAAAACCTTTGCGCCAAGAGCCCTGCATCGCTGTGGGCAAGAATAGGGGGCTTTTAGAGCTTCAGGGGGAAAAAAACCCATCCCAAAAGTTCTACCCCACCAATTAAATTTGGCCCTTGCCAATTAATCAACTCAAGGGTGAGTTGATTAGTGTTCTAATTGAAACTGTTGAAGCGTGCAGCCATACTTGGAAGTAACATTTTCTGTGCATTTCTTTGGTATCTATCATTTAATATTTCCCTTCTCTGCCCCCGCCTTCCACCTTATTTCCTTTTGACATCCAGTGCCCCATTTCCTTTGTTTCCTGTTAATTTCGCAATGGACTCCGCACGGAAATCTAATCATGGAGGATCTAATCAAACTTTGTGGAGAATTGGCGAGGGAGGAAGGAAAGGATTGAGGAAAGATGGAGAACAGGATTACATTCATTTTATCAACTCCACGGCAGCCAGAGCCGTTTCAATGAAGATAAATGAAGAACTCCATCATCTCTCTTTGTAGACTTATTTAACCAACAGACTGTCTGCTGTACGATTTGTGACGGGTTTACACAGTGAAAACTAAGTGAGATATATCTTGGCTGCCAAATCCCGGTATTCCTATGGGTTTCAGATTTAGTACAATAGAACCACTTTCATTATCTTTGTGTTAGAGATAATGGATAATAAACCATCCAACAGTACCCTAAGGAGATCCTCATAGATCCCAGAAACACTCCCGCTATACAGGATATGGCTTAAACCTTTCACCCCTCCTTTCCCTCCCCCCTTCCTTTCTCTGAAAGTGCTTTGGAAGCAAAATGAAAGTGGTGTAAGGTTTCTAAAAGCGGTAATTAAGCTTTCACTTCGATTTTGTCATAATAAATCTTCAGAATGTAGGGGGTGTGCATAAAGCATAGCTGTAGCCAGAAAGATAGTAGGTGGGTGCAAATGCGCCCCCCCCATTAATGCATAAATCTGTGTGGGGAGAGAGTGGGATTGTACATGCTGGCTACCATGCCCCTCCCCCTACTGGCCACATGTATGGCATCAGAGAAGGAGCCCTTTATCCTGATGTAGAACGTGTGGCTGGCAGGGCACATGGCCAGCAGATGGGTCAGACTTGGGGGGAGGGGATGGCTAGAGGTTCAAATCCCACTCCGTGTTTTTTTGTTTGTTTTTTGTGTGTGATCCTGAATATGCGAGTGGGTCATTTGACCCCAGCTTCTTCTTCCTAAATAAAAAGCTAAAAGAAAGAAAAAAGTCGAAGGATGGTATTAAATTTCTCCCATATCAAAGGGAGCTCAGCTGTCTTGCAGAGAGAGAGCTTATTTAAACATTTTAAGCAAAAAAATATATAGGATGTTCCGCTTTTCAGCCCCCAAGGCAGTTTATGAAACATCAATTAAAGCAACATATGATAAATAAAACAGCCTTTAAAAAATGAAACGCACAAACGAGAGTCAGCAGCCAAAATCACAGGAAAGCACAAAAGGGAGAAAAAGAAACCGACCCCAAAACATGGGGAAACGAAACTATCGTAAGGATGCGCCGGCGTTTGTGTTGCCAGCCTGGTCACCATTTTGCAGCCTGCACAATATCCCAGACCTAGCAGTGTGTGTGTGTGTGTTGATAAAATGGCCACTGAAAAATAATAATAATAATAATAATAATAATAATAATAATAATAATAATAATAATAATTAGTGTAGAATTCTCAAGGGAAATTCTGCAAAGTGGCCTTTTTTTTCTGGGTTAGAGTTAGGTGTGTGTGTGTGTGTGTAGAAATCACAGAATGCTTCTCAGGAAAGTTCCTTGTGAGAAATTTTATCTGAGCTCTAATTAGATCTATTGGATGGATATCCATGGCTATCTGATACATGTGTGCAGGAAGGCAGAAATATCTACAGAAACAGGGGAGAGAGGTTTTGTATCTAAATGGCTTACATCACTAGACTTTCTCATGAAACCGAGATACTTATGATTCCTTTCCCCAGAACCTCAGTCTTCCGGTTGTTCATCACACTCTGACATAACTTCCTTGACTTTATTTATTTATTTATTTATTTCTATACCACCCAATAGCTGAAGCTCTCTGGGTGGTTCACAACAATCCACATCTATCTGTCTACCTCAATTATTCATTGATCCATTCATTCAAGAAGGTTCATCCATCCCCACCCCCCGACAATGTAAGCACAATCCTCAAGGGTGGCTTACATCAGGTTAAAAACAGTTATGTTGTATTATCATAAGACTGACCAATGTTAAAAAAAAAGAAAAAGAAAAAAAAGAAGCAAAACCAAAGCCAAAGAGGAGGTAGATGAGACTAGTAAAAAGAGTTTAAAAAGCAATGTGTATCCTTAGGTTCTAGTGCTGTGTTGTTAGAGAGGGAGAAAATCTTCTTTATATTATTTATTTATTTATTTAATTTTCATAACGTCCAAAGGTCTCTGGGTGGTTTACAACAATTCATAAAAATACAATAAAATGCAATAGACAGTACAACAATAAAAACATCATAAAAATTCCACTACTAAAATTTAAAAACCACATTTAAAAACAGCTTAGATAACTAAAAACAAGTGAATGAAAACTGGACCTATTAAAAAAGCTGGCATAACAGCCCCTCCATGTACTATTTAGAGTAGTTAGAGGACAGTCTTGACCTTGTGCCAAAAAGATAGTAGAGTTGGTGCCAGGTGGGCCTCAGTAGGGAGCTTGTTCCATAATTGGGGAGCTACCACAGAAAAGGCCCTCATCCTTGTTGCCACTGACTGAGCCTCCCTTGGAGGTGGCAGTCGGAGGAAGGCCCTAGATGTTGAGCATAGTGTCTGGGTAGATTTTGGTTGGGAGAGGCATTCCATCTAGTATTGGGGTCCCAAGCTGTGTATATCTTTAAATCTATGTTCTCCATATCAAGTATAATTTTAAAAAAATTTATTATGTCTGTCCATCCCCCCCCCCCCAACTCACCTTAAAAAGAAACAAACAAAAAAACCCTAAGAAGTCTCAAAGGTTGTCAAGGGCTTTTTTAGAGTTGGGGAAATGGAGTATTATTTGTGAAAACAAAAGAAAATGTATGTTCCTACTTGTGTAATTGTGTTATTCTGCTGTAGCACAGTGCCACCTACAGGTTATGCAGTGGAAAAGCAGGGAAGGGAAAGCTTTCTGTAGAGCTCAGATCTCAATTCTGTGACAAAACTGAAAGCAAGTACAGCGGATTAACACCCTCATGGGAAGTACTATGGCTTCCTGGTCAGCTGAGCCCATGACAGGGCTCACTGACTATGAACTTGCTGGTTCAAAGTTCAGCTTCTTCTTCTTCTTCTTCTTCTTCTTCTTCTTCTTCTTCTTCTTCTTAGTTTATATAGCCTTTTTGAGTGTTCAAAGCATTTTCCATACATTATCATGTTGTAATCTTTACAACAACCATGTAAGGTAGCTAAGTATGATCAACAATTTCATATTGCTTGCAGATGGGGGCTGAGGGAGAGTGCTTTGCCCAAGGCCATCTAGCAAGGTCACGGCAGACGAAAGATTTCAACAAGGAACTTGTTGATTTGTACCTTAGACTCTTAACCACTACATCACACCAGCTCCCCAAATAACGCATTGCATTTTATTTACAAAGAGGTGACATCATCATCTTACAGCAGCAATGTTAAGGGCCAATATAAAGAGCAGAACTGTGTCATTTACAATCCAACACAGTCATCTTTAATGCATGCAAAGAAGAAGCAGGCCGGTAAATCGCTACGAGCTGAGAAGCATTTGCTTCCTTTTCTTGATTGTGGCTGTTGAGAATAGTGAAGCTCCAGATGTTTGACAGAAAGCCTTTGTAAGCCACCTCTAAGAGGTTCAGCAATACAGAGATGCCTTCAGTAGTACAAGCTGCATGCAAGTGTAACTCACTATCTCATTGCAAAAAAAAAAAAAAAAAAGCCCAGAGGAGGGGATGGAAAATTAATCCAAACAGAGACGTTAATTAGGCATGCCTACGAAGCTGTGTGCTTCTCTGCACACAGGAAGCACATTAAATACAATAAGCCGGTTCAGGTGCATATATACCCACCAGAAAGGAACAACGATAACTCTTTGCTGGCTTGCATACCTCAACTCCCGTGATGGTCTCAGACAAATGACCTATTCTGCCATCAACAGGCTAAAGCCCTAGAAACTGGCAAGTGTAAGAACAAACCTGGAGCTGATTCAAATGTGCAAGAGTGCACATGGTTCAGTCATCTGATGGGACTGTACTGCCTTGTGGGGGGAGGCTAGTTTGAAAGCAGCACATTAGAATAACAGAATCATAGAATCATAGAAAAGTAGAGTTGGAAGGGACCTATAAGGCCATCAAGTCCAACCCCCTGCTCAATGCAGGAACCCAAGTCAAAGCATCCCTGACAGATGGCTGTCCAGCTGCACCTTGAATGCCTCCAGAGTGGGAGAGCCCACTACCTCCCTAGGTAGCTGGTTCCATTGTCTTATTGCTCTAACAGTCGGGAAGTTTTTCCTGATGTTTAGGTGGAATCTGGCTTACTGTAACTTGAGCCCATTATTCCGTGTCCTGCAAACTGGGATGATCGAGAAGAGATCCTGGCCCTCCTCTGTGTGACAACCCTTCAAGTACTGGAAGAGTGCGATCATATCTCCCCTCAGTCTCCTCTTCTGAAGGCTAAACATGCCCAGTTCTTTCAGTCTCTCCTCATAGGGCCTTGTTTCCAGTCCCTTTATCATCTTTGTTGCCCTCCTCTGAACCCTCTCCAGTTTGTCTGTAAACTCTACATCCTTCTTAAAGTGTGGTGCCCAGAACTGGACGCAATACTCAAGATGAGGCCTAACCAGTGCTGAGTAAAGGGGAATTATCACCTCATGAGATTTGGAAGCTATACTTCTATTAATGCAGCCCAAAATAGCATTTGCCTTATTAAGAGCATAGTAATACCTAGAATGCAGATAGTATTTTAGTATTCAAAACACTTCACACATGTGATCTCTGTAATCCTTACAACAAAGCTGCAGGGTTGATCAGTTCAATTATATCTGTATTGTACTTGGAGGAGTCTGAGAAATCTGAAGGGTGACTTGCCTAAGGCTACGTAGTGGGTTTGTGGCAGAGACATGATTTGGAACTAGGGACTAGCTGCTTCACAGCACAATCTCTTAACCAGCTTACAGGTGAGAAGCAAAGCTGAAGCTCTCTGTCTTTAGGGACTGTCCGATGTCTAAGTTCTTTAAAACAAGAGATCCCTCTCCTGTAAATTTTGAAGAACTACAATCCTGTCCCAGACTCAGTGAATGTTTCTCGGCATTTTGATAGTCTGCTGTATCTTGTACCATATCCTTGCATGGTTTGAATTTTATATGTAAGCCGTCGCCCCGTGTCCTCATTCACACACATGCATGAACTCGCACGTGTACATGGGTGACAATGGATGCGGGAATAAACGCATGTTGACCAGAGGTGTGGCATGCACACAGCATATTTGTGCATTGTGCTTCAACGCAATGGGGAACAGCTACTTCTAAAGTGGGGAATCATAGCTCAAACAACAGTGCAGGTCCAAAGTTTCAAAGCAGACAGATGCACACATTTTACAAAAGAAAACAATGGCTTGGTTAGTATACCGATCCCCCTAGCACATGGACTAGTACAGTAATACCTTGGATTGCAAGTAACTTGGTTTGAGAGCATTTTGCAAGACAAGCAAATTTTTAAATATTTATTTAATATTTTTTTAACTTGATATACAAGCGACGTCTTGCAATACAAGTACTGTAGTACGGCTTAAATTAAAAATCTCTGTACAAATTTTTTTGGGGGGGATTTTGTTTTGATATAAGAGTGTTTTGGATTACAAGCATGTTTCCGGAACGAATTATGCTCTCAATCCAAGGCATGACTGTATTCTCATTCCAACAGTCGCACTCCTAAACTAGAGCTAGAGAAAGGAGATTGGGAGTGTTTCCCAAGGAAGTGCAATGGAAATGAAATGGGGGGGGGGGGGAGAAGCTATGGGTAGTATCTAATGCTAAACCTGTTGACCTGTCTGGTGGGTGGGGATGCTTCAGGATTGGGCAAGATTTCCCACTAAGGCTATGGGTCCAATCAGCCAATGTATAGGTTAGGTACCATCATGGGTTGGCTGGCTGGGCAGTCAGGTAAGTATTGGCATATTTCCGTAATCCCATGGGAGCGATTCCATTCAATCCAAGCTGGGGAGGAGGCACGTATGCAGTGCCACTGGTCACTTTGCAGCCATGCAGAACAAGCTTCTTGTCCTTGGCAGCCTTCCACACCTGCAGCTCTGCTGCAGCTTCTGGGTTAAAATGGATTCTTGAGCCAAGGTGTCAGGGTAATGTCATCAAACATACAAAGCACAGTTTGCACGACGCTCTCCTGTGTCTGAACTCCTCTGTATTCTGTAACAAAAGATCCTCAGAGATTCTTGCTGGAAAATGGAGGCATACATCTTTTAACGGTGCAATCCTACGCAAGCTTAGACAGAAAAAAAAAGGCCTACAACTCGCCAGCATGCCACAGCCAGCATGGCTGTCTGGGGTATGCTGGGAATTGTAGGCCTTTTTTTTTTCCCTGTCTAAGCTTGCATAGGATTGCGCCCCAAATGAATCAGTACATTTGGACTGCCCAGTCCCGATTCAGTGGATATATCCCATCTGTGAAACAGTAAGGACCAGCTATGGGCCCACTTCTTAAGCCTGGTCTACACAAACAGGAGATCGCATGGTGCAGTTCCTGGACTGTACCACTTCAGACTGCATGGGAGCATGTGCCAATGTTCACATGGGGTGATCCTTTAGAGTAGGGTGTTGAACCTCAGGCCTGCAGGCCAATTCAGGCCTGCCTGGGGTCCCAATCCAGCCTTCCCAGCGTTCCCCCCCATGGCCCCACCTCCTTTCCCCCAACCATGTAGTAACCTCAAGACTGGATCACTGCAAAGAACTGTATGTGGGGCTGCCCTTAAGGCTTCTCCAGAGCCGGGAGCTAGTGAAGAGTGCAGCAGCTCAGCTGTTGTTGGGAGCTGCCCCTTTTCAGCATGTACCGTATCTCCTTTGCTGAAGGAACTGCACTTTCTACCTATTCACTACCGGGTCAGGTTTAAGGTTCTGGTACTTGTGTACAAAGCCCAAAACAACTTGGGACCAGGTAACTTGAGAGAGCACCTTCTCCCATACCAACCTGCCCAGTCACTGAGGTCATCAGATGGCATGCTCCTGGTGGTTCCTCATGGACCTTTGGTCCGATTGGAGTCCACCAGGAGAAGAGCCTTCATTGTGGTGGCTCCATTTCTGTGGAACTCCCTGCCTCTGGAGGTCAGGCAGGCTCCGACATTGTGCTGCTTTTGGCGCCTGCTGAAGACCTCCTTGTTCTGGGAAGCCCTCTCTGTGGTCCAACCACCATTTTGATGAAACCTTGTTTAAAACGTATTGATTTTGTTTCTTTTATCTGTTTTTATCTTTTTATGGTTCACCACTCTGGAATCTACTTAGATATGGAGCAGTGAGTATACAAATACTGTAGTTGATGATTATGATGATGATGATGATGACGACGACGTTAATGATGATGATGTATTATTTGGTGGTTTCCCAGCTTTTGTGCAGCCTTTTCTTCCCATTCTAAAAAGTGGAAATGCCTCTCCCAAGGCTCATTTAGTGGCAGTAAGAGTTGTAAATAGGGATATTGGAGAGATCTGCGAGAGACAAGCCTGGATTTCTTGGAGTCTGCTGCTCTGGAGATTCCACAGCTGACCGGCTTTCACAGGGTCACACAGAGTCCGCAGGGCTTGCAGACCAATTTTTTAAAAAAATATTTTTGCGCAAATTTAGCCACAAATATATGCAAAATAAAAAAACACTGATGAAAAATGTGCAAATCACCCCATAGAGTAAAGCATGAAAATCCTCATTATTGGGGGGATTTGTGCATTTTCGGGAGTGCAAATTTGCACAAATGTGAATTAACGCAAAATAAGTGTGAACGTGTTTGGACAAATTCCAAGTTCGCAAATCTGTGGATGGCAGGGTGAAAGTGGCCTAAAATTCCGCAAATTGCTGGCAGAGTGGCTTCCCCCCCCCCCCATTCGCACATCCCTGGCTGTAAGCTACAATGTGCTGGAATTTGGGGGCCCAGTCCATCACTGGAACGCAACCCCTGAGAGCTTCTCTGAAATTGAATTTGGCCATTGGGTTGAGCCAAGTCGGATACCCCTGCCTTGGAGTGCAGAAACTACAGAAGATATGGCTTTACTTTTGTGGGATATTTAAAGTGCAGTCAAAACCAATGGCTCATGTTTCACCAGTTAGGTGTATGAAATGGTTAAGACCACTGGTATCTTCTAAGGTGGATTTCCTAGAAGATACTCAGGTATGATTACCTGTGCCTCAGCAGGAAGTGGGCGTAGCTCTCAGCTCTCTCTTCCTGCTGGGACACTGAGTTAGGGAGTTGCCTCCACGTTGTTAAACCAATAACAGCATGTAACAAGAGTTGCTGGTCTGAACTCCATAAGTTCAGACCCCAAGTAATTCCAAATGAACCTTTACCAACTGTAAGAAACGCTTTTAAGTCTGCCTGAATGAAACTGCATACTCTGAGTGAGTAAATGTTATTTTTAACTTTTACAAGACTGTGTCTCTGATTATTGTTCTGCTGGGAGAGAAAAGGGGGCAAAACCAGGAAAATCCAGTCTGCCTTAAGGCATCCTGGATTACCAAAGGCTAACTGGCTAACACTAGCTAAATCTAAGCTTCTTTTAAGCTGGAAAGGGACTCTACTGTGCTGATCTCACTAACGTGAGATCGGAAGGATAATACTCAACAATATATCCTCTCCTAGCATCTTTTTCAAGTCCCAACAACTTTATTATCAGTGCGCACAATTTGGAATTAGTCCATATTGACATCTCTTCCTTTTCAGCTAGTGATTTGTATTTAAGCGCCCAGTCATGGTAGCAAAGGGAAAGGAAGACATCCATTCCGGTTTGCAGATGATCAAATATTATTGATTTTTATTTCCCACCAACTTCTCTTCAGTCTTGTGCTTCCATGGCAGATGAATCACATATCTTTTTCCACCCCCCTGATATAATGACAATCAGCTGAAATGTTTAATAATGCTTCCAGATAAGTGATCTGATGATAGACGGTGGAAAATTATTTCCGAATACATAGAAGCGGGGATAAAGAGAGCATTAACACTGCAATCCTATACAAGTATACTCAGAAGAACGTCCTACTGTGTTCAATGGGACTTACTCCCAGTTAAGTGTGCATAGGATTGGAGCCTTAATTAATGGGGATATGCCTTCTGCCAGAGAAGCTTTGGAGAGTTCTTGCAATCTTTAATACTGTGATCATTTTGAAACACAGTTTAAATCATAGAATCATAGAATCATAGAAAAGTAGAGTTGGAAGGGGCCTACAAGGCCATCGAGTCCAACCCCCTGCTCAATGCAGGAATCCAGGTCAAAGCATCTCTGACAGATGTCTGTCCAGCCGCACCTTGAATGCCTCCAGACTGGGAGAGCCCACCACCTCCCTAGGTAGTTGATTCCATTGTCTTATTGCTCTGACAGTCAGGAAATTTTTCCTGATGTTTAGGTGGAATCTAGGTTCCTGTAACTTGAGCCCATTATTCCGTGTCCTGCAAACTGGGATGAACGAGAAGAGATCTTTGCCCTCCTCTGTGTGACATCCCTTCAAATACTGGAAGAGTGCGATCATATCTCCCCTCAGTCTCCTCTTCTGAAGGCTAAACATGCCCAGTTCTTTCAGTCTCTCCTCATAGGGCCTTGTTTCCAGTCCCTTTATCATCCTTGTTGCCCTCCTCTGAACCCTCTCCAGTTTGTCTATGTCCTTGTTAAAATGAGGTGCCCAGAACTGGACACAGTACTCAAGATGAGGCCTAACCAGTGCCGAGTAAAGGGGAATTATCACTTCCCGCGATTTGGAAGCTATACTTCTATTAATACAGCCCAAAATTGCATTTGCCTTCTTTGCAGCCACGTCGCACTGCTGGCTCATATTCAGTTTGTGATCTACCACAATTCCAAGATCCTTCTCACTTGTAGTATTGTTGAGCCAAGTGTCCCCCATTCTGTAACTCTGCATTTGGTTTCCTCTCCCTAGGTGCAGCACTTGGCATTTATCCCTGTTAAATTTCATTCTGTTGTTTTCGGCCCAGCGCTCCAGCCTATCGAGGTCACTTTGAATTTTGTTTCTGTCTTCCAGAGTATTAGCTGTTCCACCCAACTTTGTGTCATCTGCAAATTTGATAAGCATTCCCTGTACCTCCTCATCCAAGTCATTAATAAAAATGTTGAAGAGCACCGGGCCCAGGACCGAGCCCTGTGGTACCCCGCTCGTTACCTCTCCCCAGTTTGAGAAGGAACCATTGATAAGCACTCTTTGAGTCCGATTCTGTAGCCAATTGTGGATCCACCTGATAGTTGTTCCATCTAGCCCACTCTTAGCTAGCTTACTAATCAGGATATCATGAGGCACTTTGTCGAAAGCTTTGCTGAAGTCCAGGTATATAATGTCCACAGCATTCCCACAGTCCACAAGGGAGGTTACCCGATCAAAAAATGAGATCAGATTAGTCTGACAGGATTTGTTCTTGACAAATCCATGCTGGCTTCTAGTAATCACTGCATTGTTTTCAAGGTGCTTGCAGACTGACTTCTTTATAATCTGCTCAAAAATCTTCCCGGGGATTGATGTCAGACTGACTGGCCTATAGTTCCCAGGTTCCTCCTTCTTGCCCTTTTTGAAGATGGGAACAACATTTGCCCTCCTCCAGTCGTCTGGCACTTCACCTGTCCTCCATGATTTCTCAAAGATAATAGACAGTGGTTCTGAGAGTTCTTCTGCCAGTTCCTTTATTACTCTAGGATGCAGCTCATCAGGCCCTGGAGATTTAAACTCGTTCAGAGTAATCAGGTGCTCCTTGACCATTTGCCTATCAATCTCAAGCTGCAATTCTGCCCCTTCAGTCTGCATTTCAGGTTTGCCAGGGGGGTCATAGACCCTCTTTTGGGAGAAGACCGAGCCGAAGTAGGAATTGAACACTTCTTATAGCTATAGCCTGCCCTTTTCTTATTTTACTGGGGAAAGAAGGGAAATGGACCAGACATGGCAAAATCTTTTGCTGGAATTGTTTAGGGATCGAGAATAGTGAAACTGCAATTCTATACAGATCCCACCAGAAGTAGATCTCGTTGAACTCAACGGGGCTTATTTCTGAGTAGACACTTATAGGTGTTACAATTGTGCATTGTATGAGTTATGTGCCAATTCCCAAATCCACACTCCCCCGAGAGGCTCGATATCTTTTTCTAGAGTTATAATGCACATTGCCTCGAGTGTAGGTATACCTGCTTATTCTTATACTAAACAAAATGACACACTTAGAATTACAAAGAATACTTTTATTACACAGGAAAGACAGAATAGATGCAGCCTCCCTGTTTACAGTTCTCTTATGTTCAAATACAGACATTAATAGCAAGCCAGCATTTTACAATATTTCCACTCACATGCTATAAACTCTAAGAGGAATAAAGACTTTAACCCTAAACACCTATGGAAAGCAATAAGATTGGGGGCAAGAGTCCCACGCTACAAAACAAGAAAGAGTTCAGAGACCCACAAGGCATATACCTGTCCTGTCCTCTTTGTTCATCTTGTGAAGCTGACTCTTGACAGCAAGTGTTGTGTAGGTCAAGGTGAGCTATGAGCTAGCTGCCATACTGAAAACCCCACTTCTTATACCTTTGATTTCCCTGTTTCCCTTATGGAGAAAGGAAGGGTCACCCAGATGAGTAAGTAAAACTGCCTACATGTCCTTACCTAATCCCGCATTGTTCTATTGTGGTTTACCCCTGAGTCAGTCATTTCTTGGGCTATTTCTTCATGTACTTATTTAATCTATCTCCTCTCTACCTAAATTCTATAATTCCACAATCTCCTTGAGTATTTGCATGGTCTATGGTCCTCTCTTCCTGTGTGTATTACGAAATCTCTTCAGGACAGGAATCTCTTGTTAAATTTTAATTAACATTCTTAGCTTCACTACAGCCAGACATCCACCTTTCACAACTCCTCACATTTCTTGTCTCTTTCTCAGTACCAATGTTTACTCCAGTTCATCCTTTTCCACTTTTCCCATTAGGCTTAGCAATACTTCAGGTCTGCACAGATCCTTACCTCTCTTTTATGGCTCTCTGTTAGGCCAGAAAAAAAATATTAAAGAGGGATCTTTACAGGGGTTTTTTTCTGGTGGAACTCACCGGAACGGAGTTCCAGCACCTTTTCTTCTATTAATTGCATTACAATTTAATCGCCATCTACTCCCGAGGAAATGTAATCCAAGAGTTCCGGTACCTTTTTCTCCAGAAAAAAAGCACTGGATCTTTATATATATATAAAGCATCCATCATAACATAGATTTCCATTGTTTGTTTGTTTATTTATTTTTAGTTATTATATTTATATTCCACCTTTTTTCCTGCAAGGAACCCAAGGTGGTTTACATAATCCTCCTCCTCTCCATTTTATCCTCACAACAACCCTGTGAGGTAGGTTAGGCTGAGAGGCAGTGACTGGCCCAAAATCACCCAGTGAGCTTCATGGCTGAGTGGGGCAAGAATCCAGATCTCCCGAGTCTGAGCCCAACCCTCTACTACACCACACTGGCTGTCATTGTTAATGGTGTAAGACAGGGCTGAAGAACCTGCGGCCCTCCAGACGTTGGCCATGCTGGCTATAGCTAATGGGAATTGTAGCACAATGACTGGAGTGCCACAGGCTCCACGCCCCTGCTTTAGAAGCTGCCGTGGGATGTTTTCCTATACAAACCAATTTGAAAACTTGTTGTTGATTGATCGACTCAAATTCATTTTATTAATTTCTTTTTCACTTAATTTTAACAACATCAATTGTGAAAAAGAATACTTGATCAAAACATCAAACAGATCTTATTTATTTATTTATTTAAAATTATTTATGAATAGCTTATATTTAGGGGTGGGTGATCTGCTGGGACCCTGACCCGCCTCTGGCTCAGAGGGCCCAACTGCTGCGCCAGTCTGGCAGAAAGCTGGTGGGTGCCACGCCGTTTACCAGACTTTCAGGTTCCCGGCAGGCCGCTGTTTGTCCAGAAAATGCCTTAAGATACATCAAAAGCAGCCACAATTCGCGCAAATTATGCATATTGCAGCAGCTTTTAGGTGTACCTTAAGGCATTTTCTATGTAAACAGTGGCCCACCAGGAACCCGGAAGTTGCTGCTTCCCCAGCTCAACTCAGAAGAATGTGAGTTGAGCCGGGGAAGAGGTAAGAGTTCGGGAGGTTGAGCCCGACGGGCTAGTCCACCAGATTTCCACCCCCTGAATAAAATCCTCACACATCCGTAACTAGGGATGTGTGCGGAGCTCAATCGGGGGTGGTGGTGCTGGAAGTGGGGCAAACTCGCCCCGCTCAACCCCCCCACCAAGCTCCGCACGACTTACCTTTCCCCAGCTCTGCACAAGTTCCTGCAAGAGGAGCCAGGGAAAGGAACTTCCAGGTCCCTGGCGCTTCACTTCCGGATCCCTGGCGCTGTGTTTTTTTAATGTAAAACCCAAGGTAAACCACCTTAAAATGGCCACGATTTGCAAATCGCAGCAGTTTTAAGGTAGTTTACCTTGGTTTTTACATAAAAAATGCAGCACTGGGGACCCGGAAGTGAAGCGCCGGGGACCCGGAAGTCCGCCGAGCCAAGAGCCTCAGCTGGCGCTTGCGCGGGGGGGGGGGCACAAGATGGATTGCATAGCGGGGGTGCTCGCCGAGCACCTGGCGAGTCGGGTGGTGGGCAGTTCGCCCACCCCTATAAAATCCTCCTCCAAATCAGAGAGCTCAGACTGCTTTCCCACCGAATTTGACACAGATTGATCCTCCCTGCCTATAGAGTCTATCTCCAAAGCTCCCAGCCGTAGAGATCCAAGTGCCTCTCCCCCCTTCCAACTCTACCTCCTGCCCCTCTTCCTCAGAATCTGTTGATCCCAGGTCCTCTGCTGCAGGAAGAGTGGGCTCAATCCTACACCACTATATTATCTAAGCTGAACCTCTTCCTAGAACATGTTAGATCAACAACAGTCTTTCATTGCAGGAACAGATGTATGTTCAATCTGGGAACACCACTGTAAGGGATACGTGACACTGGGAATTCCATTCTGTTTAAGCCTCATGGGATTCTGCAGTGTTTCTGTTCCAGTAAGCGGCAGAGGACTGTAGCGGGTTTGTGTGTTTTTCTGATTCTGGAAATGTTTTGCACATTTCCGCCCCCCTCCCCCAGGTCCTGAACTTTGGGAAGCACCGAAGTGGAGGATGAAATTGAGAAGTTCTTGGACAAGTAGGGAATATGGCTCTGCTAGGCTAAATGAAGTAGTGTGTGGAGAAGATGAAACTGAGAAGGATATTTACAAGAGGGGAATCTGTTTGTGCAGGGCTACAGAGTGGACAGGAGGGCTTGTGATCGTGTGCACTTGCGCAAGATTGCTGATTAAAAAAAAAAATAAGAATAAGGTACGACTCCATTTGTGCAAATATCAAGATCCACACACCCCCAAAGGTCCAATTTGTGCAAATTGCTGTCATTAAAAAACAACAACAACAGCAATGGGGTCTGCATATTGGATTGACTTGCTACAGACTGAGTTGACACCAGTGGGGGAGAAACAAAATGAAATCCACCAGGCCTGAACCAGAAAAATCCATTGAGATTTCACCCCCAAAATGGAGTTCTCATACATTCCTACTGCTGAAGGATGTTTTCAGTAGATGCCAAAACCCCAGAAGGGCAGTGGGGGCTGGGGGCACAAATGTCAGCTGGGCTGTGTATCCATTCCAGATGTTACACCAAACTTTAAAGGAGCTATCCATGGTGCTGAGCCCCAGCCCCAAACTTTGGTCCAGCACCATGGATAGCTCCTTAAAAGTTCAGGGTGAAATCCAGAGTGGATATACAGCCCCACTGACATTGGATCTACCAGTCTCCACTGCAGAAGGGTTGGCACCTCCTAACTTTTGGTAGTGGAGAGTTCCAGAGAGTGGCTGCTAAAACACTAGGGTGGGCGATCTGCCCACTACCTGACTCGCTGGGCGTTTGGTGAGCACTGCTGCTGAGCCTGCCAAGCTGGGCCGAAAACGAGCACCAGCCAAGGTGCTCGCTGGACTTCTGGGTTCCCAGCGGTACGCTTTTTACATAGAAAATGGCATTAACATATATGAAAAGTGGCCACGATTTGCATAATTTATGCAAATCACAGCCATTTTTAATGTATCTTATGCCATATTCTATGTAAAAAAAAGTGTACCGCTGGGAACCCAGAAGTTGCTAACCCTGGCCCGGCTCGCGGGAACGCGAGTCAAGCCAGGGAAGCAGGTAGGCTGAGCGGAGCTCGGGGGGGTCGAGCCCAGTGAGTTCACTGGACTTCCACCCCCCAATCGAGCTCCGCGTACATCCCTATTAAGGGCTGAACCTGGGTACCACTCCTGATGGGTGCAGCAACTAAGCAGATCATTAGGAAACCAGGCAATCTTTTAAGTATCTTGGTCTTGAGTTCTTTAGGGCTTTGTAAACAAGTACCAAAGCCTTAAATCTGACCTGGCAGCATAGAGGCCGCTAGTGTAATATGTGTAATATGCTGGTGTAATATAAGCCACTCCCTCTACCAATCTGGGCTGAGGCATTCTGTAGCAACCGCTTCAGCTCCAAACCAGTCTTAAGGGCGGCTCCATGTAAATTGCATTGCAGTAATCCAATTTTGAGGTTACCCGTGCATGGACCCCAGTGGTCAAGCTATCCCTGTCTTGGAATGGCGGTAACTGGTAAAAGGCATCCCTAGCCATTGAAGACACCTGTGCCTCTACTGACAGCTCTGGATCAATGGACTACATATGAGCTCCATTAGGGAGAGTGTAACCTTACCCAGAGTTAGGGATGTATGGATTTTGTTAAACCCTTTCCGTCTGTGTTTTGCAGATTGTTTGTCAGGCATCTTTCATTGTGTCATCTGCTCATTAACGGAATTGGATTTCTCTCAGTTTCCCAAACTTGTTCAGGTTGGAAAGTGCACACTTGTGCAAATGTGCACTTCCTAAAATGCACAAATCTCCCCAAAATGTGCAGATTCTCCCCAAAATGTGCATTTTCACACTTTCTCCTATGGGGAAATAAGCACAAGTATGTGGGCGTGTTTTTTTTTTTTTTTCTGTGTCTAAATTTGCGTACAATTCCAGAAAGTAAAAAATTGGTCTGTAAGTCCATGGAATCCATGTGACTTGGAAAACACACATGGGTTGGATTAATAGAAATCCCGACATATTTGAATCCATTGTGGATTTCTCCAACATCCCTACCCAGAGTGGACAAGTGACCCGGTTCCTAGACTTGGGAGCCACTCAGTCACAGAGCCTCAATTTATTGGCCCTCATCCAGCCCACTGCTGCATCCAGGCACCACTGGTATGCCACTGACAGGTGTTCAGCAGTATCCCAGAGGGAATAAAAAGTATTGCATTTTTTTCATGTTTAAACTTTTCTTTTTTAAAAAAGGGAAATTATTTTTATTTATTTATTTTTAAAATTTTATTTTATTTTTTTTAAATGAACACACATACAAAAAGAAAATAAACCCACAAATCCATATAACTACAAAGTGCACCTGTCACCACGGGGCCAAAAAAATAATAATTCTATCCACATAATCCATTATTAATCTATATTCCAAAAATACATCATATCTTGACATGGCTTACTCCCTTTTCCCTTTACTAAAACATAATCTAAAAATGGTCCCCATATATCCTTAAAATTATTTTTCTTTAATTGTCCCTTTTTACATTTAATACTACATGTTAATTTATCATTGAAAGCAATATACCACACCTCTTTATACCAATCTATAATTAAGTACTGATGTTGAACTTTCCATTTTCTTGCTATCAATAATCTCCCTGCCGTTAACAAACTTACAATTAATTCCTTTATCTCTTGAGAACACAGAAGTTTCTCCGTTATTGATAACAATGCTAATTTTAGACAGACCTCCAAATTAATGCCAATAATTTCTGAAATTTCTACAAAAATTTTATTCCAAAAATCCAAAACGCTTTTACAACTCCACTACATGTGAGCATAAGTACCAAGTTCCTGACAACCTCTCCAACACAATGGAGCACAATTACTATCTATTTTATTTAATCTTACTGGAGTCAAATACCATCTCCAAATAGTTTTTAAAAAAATTATTTTATCCTTACTGACATATTTCTTAATATACGTCTGCCCCAAATATTTTTCCAGCCCGCGTTCGATATCTCCTCCTCAAATTCCATTTCCCATATCATTTTAAGATTATCTTTTTGCTCTTCAATTTTTTGAAACATTTTATAAATCTCCTTTGTTAACCCTCTGGAAGAAACGTTCCCCTCTATAAATTCTCTAATGATTTTTATTTAAGAAAAAGCCAAGCCACTTTCACAAAACACCTCTAAGCGTTGCAAACTGACCGTTCACTGCACACATATCTGTCAACAGTTTCCCTCTGCTGTAGAAGGCCTGAGAGAAGCTGCAGAGTGCAAAGCTGTCCCAAGGCGAAGGTGACAGAAGAAGGAATGGTGATCCAGGGATTGCTATCATTCTCATTCTGCATGGGGTAACCGGTTTGTATTCACACTGCAGGATGCAGCTTCGTTGTACATTCCACTGGCGTTAATTAGACCCGACACACGTCACCTCTGGACTTTCCGCCCTCTGGAAAAAGCCAAGGATTACTTCAAAACAAGCCCCTACCAAGAACAACCCTGGGAATCCAACTTCCTTCTCAGTTATGCCTCTCTCCCCTTGAATAACATAACCATGTCAAGGGGGTGATGAAAGAACTGTAATGCCCAGGTGTTCTCAGGCAGTCTTTAACTTTGGAAACTAATTAGAATAAAACAGAGATAGGAAGAACACCACAAAGAGTAGCCCTCAATCATGCTTCCCCCTCTCAGAAAACATTCAAGGACAATGTCTATTACGGGGATTCCTGCCTTCCTAATTTTGGATAAGTCAGTGTGGTCAACATAGGAAACTGCCTTCTTCTATCTCAGAACATTGGCTCATCAAGCTCTATATTGCCTACTTTGGCTTTCAGTAGGACTCCAGAGACTTGAGGCAGAGGCCTTTCCCAACCTGCCCAGATTCTAAAATCAGCCTTGGCAGCTCTGCTCCCACCATCGAGGTCAATCAAATTATCAGGCAGAAGAGACAGGGCCTTAAAAAAAAAAAAAAAAAAAGGCTTCATATTTACAGAATTCCCTGCCAAGGGATATTCAATTGATTCCTTCTTTGCTGGCTTACAGGCAGGTATTGAAAACACTTTTGCTTCATTCTGCTTTTAGTTAAAAATTCTGTGCTGGGTTTTAACTGTTTATGCTGTTGATGTTTTCATATTGTTTTAAAGCTGATTTCAGTGGATTTCTTACGATGGACTGGAATGTGTTTTTATCATTATTTATTTCATTTCTATACTGCCCAATAGCTGAAGCTCTCTGGTCAGTACACAACAATTCACAAAATTCACAAAGACAAACCACAGACAAAATACAGCATAAAAATTCAATATACAAAATTTAAAACAATTTAGACAGCTAAAAACAATTTCAATAAAATACTAAAACTGTTAAAACCAGCTAACATCAGTGCCCCCATCATATGTCATTAAATGCCTGGGCATAGAGGGCAGTCTTAACCTGGCATACTGAAAAGATGACAGTGTTGGCACCAGGCAGGCCTTGGTGGGGAGATTATTCCATAATTGGGGGGGGGGGACAACACTGAGAAGACCCTCTCCCTTGTTGCCATCCTCCAAGCCTCCCTCAGAGGAGGCACTCAGAGGAAGGCCTCAGATGTTGATCTGATCATAGTGTCTGGGTATGTTCAGGTTTTAGAGTGTTGCTAAAAGGATCTCACTCATTTGGAGTCTCTGGTGTCAGAGTGCTAGAATGTGGGATTGCAGGACTGGGGCCCCAACAGTTGCTTTAGTTATTTTGTTATTTTTTTAAAAAAATGAATTGATTTTTTAAAATGTTTTTAACATAAAATGTTATGCTATGCAAACCAACAGGACAGTGTGTGTGTGTGTGTGTGCGCGCGCGCGCATGTGTGCGCCCGCTTCTTCTTATGATGTTTTTTATTTCTATGATGCCTTTTGCTATTATTTTTGGAAGTTTAGGCCCACCCCTTTTGCCTTTGGTCCCACCCACCACTGGAATGCAGCCCCCAAGAGCCTCTCTGAAATGGAATGCGGCCCTTGGGCTGAAATAGGTTCCTCACCCCTGTTATAAGGTTTCCCAGCCAGGGGGTTGGGGCAGAGCAGATGGAATATCTCATCCTTGATATGAACAACCATCTCTTCCTTGTAGCAATGCCACCCAGACTGCAGCTCCAGGCCTTTAAAACCTCCAGGCAGCAGGAGGCAGTGGAACAGAATAGATGGGAAAAACTCACACTTGATGTTAAAGAAACAGTCTTGATCCTTAAAAAAAATAATGAAGACACTTGGAGATCCCAGGGATTGAACCAAGGACCTTCTGCTTGCAAAGCTTGTGTTCTACCACGGAGTGATGGTCCTTCCCCTAAGGTTGTTGGACATGGACTGGAGAAACCTACATTTCAATCTTCTTGGAAAAGCCATATAAGCTCAATCAGAAGGTGCAATTCCATGTTGAATAGCCACACAAAAGAGGAGGAAGCGAGGATGAGAATGCAAGCGCCATCCCCTGTATCATCATATTCATTGCCTGCCATGGGTTGGAGGGATAATGTCTGTTGGAACCTGGACCTTGGCGTTGTCTCTTTGCACCTATCTCACCCAAATGACCACTAGGGACATTGGGGGTAGAGCAGATAGGAATACCTGCTTTCTTACTTTGTGACCTCTACTTCTTGCTGCGTCTGTCACATAGACTGATGCTCTCGGGGGTGTTTTGTGGTCACTCTGACTTCCTGGGCTCTACCTGAGCAGTCATATTGCTGCTCTCCCCATGTGCTCATCTTGAGCACATGACTTTCCAGATAGAATTAAGTGTTAGGCTTTCCTTACAAACCTTTAAAGACTTTTTAATACTAAACTACAGCCCCTGCCTGAGTCATTTGTCCCCTAAAACTGGGGCACACCAAACGTGGGATTAAAGGCCCACAGGGCAATTCCTATGTGCTCACTCTGCTAACAGAGAACTTCTAACAGGGTTCCCCAAAATATACCTAAACAATGTCTACTGTGGGGAGCCTTTTCTACTTGGGTAGACTCCCCATGTGACGTGATTTCCCAGGATCCTGACTCTCTCTCCTGACATATTGCATATCAAGGCAGAACTTGATTGCCTCAATAGAGCTGATTCTCAGTCTAACCTACCTCACAGGGTTGTTGTAAGCATAAAATGGAGAGGAGGAGGATTATGTAAGCTGCCTTGGGTTCCTTGCAGGAAAAAAAAAGGCGGGGTATAAATATAATAAATAAATAAATCTGTATCACAGGGTTGTTGTCAGGCTAAAAGAGGTAATCCACATTCTCATGCACACCTGGGAGGTTAGGATTTCACTGTAATTAAGTCAAGTTCTAGCTGATTAATCTGCTAATCCAAGGCTTGGCCCTTAAAAATAAAGTATGATTCAGCTTTAAGGCATGCACAGCTGAACTTCAAATCTCTGTACGTTATTTTTTGTGAGTTGGGTATTCAGCAAGGGTTTGGTTTAAAAAAAAAAAATAGCCTAGAGAATTAAATTAATGTAGCAATGTTTGGCAGGGGGTAGGAAGAAGGCAGAACAGGTGGAAGATGCAAGAAGAATCTCCTTTCATTCTCCATTTGCCCTCTGTGAAATTTACACATTTGGTGCTCTCAGAAGAGATTGCTGAGCTTATAGCTCACTTTAAACGTTAAAGGGGGGGAAAAACATGCTAAAAGACTCAGGATAGATATGACATTTGAAAAAGGCCTCTTGAGAAAAACAGAAGTGATAGCATTAAAAATAATCACAGTGAACATTTGATCATCAGGGCTCTACAGAAGCACTTTCCTATTAGTATTGTAGAGAAGTGTTAAAGTACATTTGCAAAATATCTAAACAGATCTTTCATTGCCTCTCTCTTAAACAGCCCTGTTGCCCTGGTTCCCCCTCCCCCGCCAAAAAGAGCGTGGGGATCCAGCGCGCAGGACATGACGCGACGGGCGGCAGCGGGTCCAGCGTGGCCGGCGCGGAGGCAGCAGGTAGGCTCATCGGCCCCGCCCACTGCAGAATGACGCTGCCTCACGCCGCCGCTGGGGAGTGTTGGCGCCAGGCGGTGACTCTCCTGGTGACCTATGGCTCGCGTGTCAGCAGAGTGGTCCACACGTGCCACCTGTGGCACGCGTGCCATAGGTTCGCCATCACTGGCATAGCATCTTACTTGTTGGTACAGCAAACCCAGTGATTTCAGGCAGCAAAATATGCTTATGCTATGGTTCAAATACACTCTATATTCTGGAGAGGAAAAAGAGTCCCTTTGGGCCCTAGTAGCCTAGATAGAAAGGGGGTAGAAGAAAGACTTCTGTCTAGAGCAGTGTTCTCCAACCTTGGGTCCCCAGATGTTTTTGGCCTACAACTCCCAGCATGCCCCAGCCAGCTATGCTATGTTGGCTGGGGCATGCTGGGAGTTGTAGGCCAAAAACATCTGGGGACCCAAGGTTGGAGAACACTGCTCTAGAGGGATAGGAGAAGAAAGGAGTCCCGGTTACTACCTGTCTGCTGATGGCTCCTTGCAGTGGATTCTCAGCTGTAGTGCCGTGGAGGCAGAAGGTGCTCGAGAGGTCTGCATTGCAAGCCCACTTGGACATCTTAGGATGACTCTCCCGGCTCTCTCCCGACACACCTTCCCCTGCAAAAACCCTCTGTTCTTACACCTTTCTCCTGCCCTCCTGGCAACGGGAGAGCAGCAGGGGCGGTCTTTGTCCTCCCCCACCCTGCTCTTAATCCCTGATGATTGCCCTATCTTTTGTGTGTTTTTATCTCTTGATGGGTATCATAAGGAAAACCTTTTGTGGCTTCACCTTTCCTGATGAGCTTAAACTTCTGGTTGAGTCTGCCTAATGCGGGGGGGGGGGGGGAGCCATTTCTTTGCAGGGCTATTTTTAGGTTCTTTACAGGGAATTTCCTCCTGTGCCTTGGCTATGTGTTAATCTGATCATTGCAAGACTCTCAGCCATGGCCTATTCGTTCATCAGGCTCTAAAGCACTCTCCATTAAAACCTTCATTCGCATTCCTATGTGCAGGCTCCAGCAGCTGTTCACTTCTCTCAAACCCAAACTTACCCAGCTCCTATTGGGGGCTTGCTGTGATATTCCTTGTGAGCCACTGTCACAACCAAATGATCATAACTATATCCACTCATAACAGTATCTCTCCTATATCTTCTGCAGTGAAGACAGATGCAAAGAATTCTCACAGCTTCTCTGCAATCTCCTTATCCTCCTTTAGTACTCCTTTAACTCCATTTTCATCCAGTGGTCCAACTGCCTGACTAGCGGGGTTTCCTGCTTCTGATATATTTAAATAATTATTTATTCTTAGCCTTGATGTTTTAATTGGATGGCGGGCCCAAGCAATAGGAGGGAAATTATTTAGGATCATCTGAAGCGGCCTCATACTGAGTCAGATCCTTGGTCCATCTAGCCCAGTATTGTTGACACTGGCTGGCAGTGGCACTCCAGGCTTTCAGGCAGGTTTCTCTCCTAACTCTACCTGGAGATGTTAGGGATTGAACCTGTCACCATCTGCATGCAAACCATGTGCACCACCAGTGAGCTACAACTAGGGATGTACACATACCTCTCTGGGTGCTTGCTGGGTGCTCAGCAAGCACCCCCGCTGCGCGATACCTCTCGCGGTGGCAACGAGGCTCCTGGCGGAGTTTCTGGGGCCCCGGAAGTGATGCGATGGGTCCCAGAGCTGTGTTTCTCACTTAAAAACCAACTTAAAATGGCTGCAATTTGCTATTCGCGGCTGTTTTAAGGTGGTTTTCTATGGTATTTACGTGAAAAACACAGCATCAGGGTCCCATCGCCTCACTTCCTGGGACAGCACCGGGACCCGTCGCATCATTTCTGGGTCCCCAGCGCTGCGTTTTTCACGTAAATACCATAGAAAACTACCTTCAAACAGACGCAAATAGCAAATCGCGGCCGTTTTAAGGTGGTTTTCTATGGTATTTACGTGAAAAATGCAGCATCGGAGACCCGTAAGTAACTCTCCCCAGCTCCTCTCTGGGGAGATGTGCTGAGCTGGGGAAAGGTAATTCCCACGGGGCTCGGGGTGGTGGTGAGTGGGGTGAGTTTGCCCCCTTCCACCCCCCAATCGAGATCTACGTACATCCCTAGCTACTACATTCCTTAATTTGCACCAGCTCCAGGGCTGGTGTAAATTTCTCCCTGTGTTAGGGGTATATTTGTGTACTGGGAGGGCTTTCAAGCCTGTGAAAGGTCAGCTCTCCCCCTCCAAGGGTGGACCTCTCTGTTCGCCCTCAGAGGGGGAGATCCAAACAGTCCAATGGCTCCTGGGGCACCCTCCCAGGGATGGTAGGATTGCAGACTAAGCTTATTGCAAGGGAAGACAGATGGAAGATGGGGACAGAACTAGTGGTGGCTGATCCTCCAACCACCCAACTCACTGGGCACTCGGAGAGCGCTGCCACTGTGCCCACCAAGCCAGGCCGAATGCGAGCACCAGCAGAGCTGCTTGCTGGACTTCCAGAGGAGCGCTTTTTACATAGAAAATGGTGTAAGATACATTAAAAGCAGCCATGATTTGCGTGAATTGCGCAAATTGCAGCCATTTTTAATGTATCTTATGCCATTTTCTGCCTAAAAAGCACTCTGCTGGAAATCCGGAAGTCACTTCCCCAGCTCGGCTCAGGAGAACGCAAGTTGAGCTGGGGAAGCAGGGAGGTCGAACGGAGCTCAGGGGGTCGAGCCTGGCGAGTTCACTGGGCTTCCACCTAGGGGTGGATGATTTCACCTCACGCGGCGTAGCGGGCCAAAATCGGCCCCGCTAACGCCCATGCGAGGCTCACGGGGACTTACCTTGTCCCCGGGGCGGCTCACCTCTCCACGGCGAGCCACCTGTGCCACCCGCGCTGGTCCCGTCCCGTCACTTCCGGCATGCCGGAATTGATGCGACGGGACCCTGTGCCAGCACGCTGGACCCCCACACTACATTTTTAATGGGGAAACCAGGGCAACAGGGCTGTTTAAGCTCCGCGCCGCTCAGAAGATCGAGGCGGGGGGCCGCCACTGCGGAGAGGCAAGGCAGTGGAGAGGAGGGTCCCCCAACAGGTTCGTGGACACCACTACTTCCACCCCCCGAACGAGAACTGCACACATTCCTAGTCAGAACCAGAATTATGCCTATTTATTTATTTATTCATTATGTATTTATATTCATATCTATCTATCTATTTATTTATTATTTTTATCTATTTATTTTATCATGTTTATTTATTTATTTCAAGTCAAGCCAAATATTTATTTATTTATTTATTTTTATACATAAATAACCATTGGGGCAGTTTTCTCCGCGGAAAGTGTTGCTGGTGGGATCTTTTCTTAGTCAGAAATCCTGAAGAACTCATCTCTTGTCAGTTGACCCAACAAAAACAGCCTGGCCTGCCAAATGTGCCTTTAGCAGGAACTTGATGTGTAGACATTGACAGGTGAAGCTTTTCATCTTATAAATATTATCACCAGCTAATATCTGTTCCTGAAGCTGCTGGTAAAGTCACAGCTATGGTAGTGGGTTGAAAAATGTGCTACCGTATTCAAGCTTGATAACCCAGTGGCAATCTCCAAGATCCCAATGGGGTCAGGAAAACCAGCTGGCTTTAAGGAATGTGTCTAATTGAGCAACAAAGTGGCCTTTTCTCAACATGAATTAATATTGTGAAGACATTCCAATTAGGCCTGCAGTGTTTAATCAATTAGTTGCTTAAATTAATCCACTAAAAGACTTGATTAGAATCTTGCTTATTTCCCCCCAAAACACCATAAAAAACCCGAACACATATGTGGGCATGGCAGTGTCCTATGACTTATGGGTCATTGTGTGTGTGTGTGTGTGTGTGTGTGTGTGTCCCAAGTAAATCATGAGGATCCATAAGCACCCATGACTAGGATTCATATTTTGAGTCACAGAGGCACTGAAAAGTGTTGGATCTGTGATTCTTACTATGCAGCCTCTAGACACCAATGTGAGTTTTAATTTGATGGTGCTTTGGGGATCAATCCTCTGTCAAAATCATGGAAATGCAATCGGATCATTTTTAATTCTACTGGAACCAACTTTTGCCTAGACACCATGGAAAAGCAAAGAGCTCCACATTAAGAAAGACAACCAGAGAATGAAAACCCTCACTTACCATGAAATTCACCAGAGACTCTGTACATGTTCCCTGCCCACGCAGCCCCAGCTACTGTATGTCATAGGGATAGAACAATGTTCTCCAACCTTGGGTCCTCAGATGTTTTTGGCCTACAACTCCCAGCATGCTGGGAGCTGTAGGCCAAAAACATCTGGGGACCCAAGGTTGGAGAACACAGGGATAGAAAATGTCACTCCTTTCCCTTCCTTTACCCTTGCTTTCCATTTCCACCACCCCCCTCACCCTGGCTGCTTCACTTTTGTTCTGCCTTTGGCCCCAGGTTTTCTATTTCCACTTTATTCCTCTCCCCGCTAACCCTGGCCCAAATGCTTGTTGCCTCTCCAATCCTCACCAGTCTATAGCTGCAGCCAACAAAAGAACGACTCTTCCAGGTCCCAAACAGAAAAGATGGTCTGTTTTATGCTCAAGAGTGAAAGCAAAGCACTGGAGAAGTCCACTTAGACCAAGCCAAGCCTTAGTCAGTCCAGGAGCCCACACCTATCTCATTAGGCAGGTCAAAGGCTCCCTGTTACCCTTCTCAGCCCCTGATTAGTCAATGGTTTCAATAAAAAAAAATAGCTTCAACCCATCAACCAGGCCTGCCAATCTTTCCTTCCCTCCCCCTATTACTCCACCTCTTCCCCTTGCTTTTTCATGGACAAAGCCTACCCCTGCCATTAAGAGATTCCTGTATCCTTAAGGAAAAAGAATGTTCTCCCCGTGAGTTTTTCCAAGGAGAAATTTGCCAGCTGAGATCCACAAGGGCAAGCCTCACTGGGATTTCTGGTTAGAGATATGTAGGATTGCACTGTGGATTTCTGAATCCTGCCCCTCACCCACCCATCCACCCACCCAGGGGGGGGAAATTACAGCATGGGATGTCTTTTAAACTCTTGAGTCTGCTTTTGAATAGTGCATCTTCAGGCTTCTGCAAGCCATTCCTACATATTTCACCACTTGCTGAAAACAAATAACTGAAACCGCTCATTTTGATGCAAGTGAAATGGTTTTTAGTTGTTTTGCATGAGCAAGATCTTTCATGAAGGAAATCCCACAATGTTACTCTCACCAAAAATTAAGTGGCAACTCTATTAGTGGCTGTGGCCAGTTCTCTGACTTGACCTAGGTATGTTATTTAACTCTGGCTTATGTTTTCCTATATCTACTGCTGCCTTTTCAAAGTTTGACTGACCATATCACCCACTGAACTCATCTGATTGCCAGTCAGCTATGATAATGCACTTGCGTTCCCACATCAAAAGCTGGGCCTCAGACTTTCACTGGGAGAATGCTTCCCCATTATCCTGACTAAAGAGAGAAGAGGGCTAAATGAAGTAGTGTGTGGAGAAGATGAAACTGAGAAGGATATTTACAAGAGGGGAATCTGTTTGTGCGGGGCTACAGAGTGGACAGGAGGGCTTGTGATCGTGTGCACTTGCGCAAGATTGCTGATTAAAAAAAAAAAATAAGAATAAGGTACGACTCCATTTGTGCAAATATCAAGATCCACACACCCCCAAAGGTCCAATTTGTGCAAATTGCTGTCATTAAAAAACAACAACAACAGCAATGGGGTCTGCATATTGGATTGACTTGCTACAGACTGAGTTGACACCAGTGGGGGAGAAACAAAATGAAATCCACCAGGCCTGAACCAGAAAAATCCATTGAGATTTCACCCCCAAAATGGAGTTCTCATACATTCCTACTGTTGAAGGATGTTTTCAGTAGATGCCAAAACCCCAGAAGGGCAGTGGGGGCTGGGGGCACAAATGTCAGCTGGGCTGTGTATCCATTCCAGATGTTACACCAAACTTTAAAGGAGCTATCCATGGTGCTGAGCCCCAGCCCCAAACTTTGGTCCAGCACCATGGATAGCTCCTTAAAAGTTCAGGGTGAAATCCAGAGTGGATATACAGCCCCACTGACATTGGATCTACCAGTCTCCACTGCAGAAGGGTTGGCACCTCCTAACTTTTGGTAGTGGAGAGTTCCAGAGAGTGGCTGCTAAAACACTAGGGTGGGCGATCTGCCCACTACCTGACTCGCTGGGCGTTTGGTGAGCACTGCTGCTGAGCCTGCCAAGCTGGGCCGAAAACGAGCACCAGCCAAGGTGCTCGCTGGACTTCTGGGTTCCCAGCGGTACGCTTTTTACATAGAAAATGGCATTAACATATATGAAAAGTGGCCACGATTTGCATAATTTATGCAAATCACAGCCATTTTTAATGTATCTTATGCCATATTCTATGTAAAAAAAAGTGTACCGCTGGGAACCCAGAAGTTGCTAACCCTGGCCCGGCTCGCGGGAACGCGAGTCAAGCCAGGGAAGCAGGTAGGCTGAGCGGAGCTCGGGGGGGTCGAGCCCAGTGAGTTCACTGGACTTCCACCCCCCAATCGAGCTCCGCGTACATCCCTATTAAGGGCTGAACCTGGGTACCACTCCTGATGGGTGCAGCAACTAAGCAGATCATTAGGAAACCAGGCAATCTTTTAAGTATCTTGGTCTTGAGTTCTTTAGGGCTTTGTAAACAAGTACCAAAGCCTTAAATCTGACCTGGCAGCATAGAGGCCGCTAGTGTAATATGTGTAATATGCTGGTGTAATATAAGCCACTCCCTCTACCAATCTGGGCTGAGGCATTCTGTAGCAACCGCTTCAGCTCCAAACCAGTCTTAAGGGCGGCTCCATGTAAATTGCATTGCAGTAATCCAATTTTGAGGTTACCCGTGCATGGACCCCAGTGGTCAAGCTATCCCTGTCTTGGAATGGCGGTAACTGGTAAAAGGCATCCCTAGCCATTGAAGACACCTGTGCCTCTACTGACAGCTCTGGATCAATGGACTACATATGAGCTCCATTAGGGAGAGTGTAACCTTACCCAGAGTTAGGGATGTATGGATTTTGTTAAACCCTTTCCGTCTGTGTTTTGCAGATTGTTTGTCAGGCATCTTTCATTGTGTCATCTGCTCATTAACGGAATTGGATTTCTCTCAGTTTCCCAAACTTGTTCAGGTTGGAAAGTGCACACTTGTGCAAATGTGCACTTCCTAAAATGCACAAATCTCCCCAAAATGTGCAGATTCTCCCCAAAATGTGCATTTTCACACTTTCTCCTATGGGGAAATAAGCACAAGTATGTGGGCGTGTTTTTTTGTTTTTTCTGTGTCTAAATTTGCGTACAATTCCAGAAAGTAAAAAATTGGTCTGTAAGTCCATGGAATCCATGTGACTTGGAAAACACACATGGGTTGGATTAATAGAAATCCCGACATATTTGAATCCATTGTGGATTTCTCCAACATCCCTACCCAGAGTGGACAAGTGACCCGGTTCCTAGACTTGGGAGCCACTCAGTCACAGAGCCTCAATTTATTGGCCCTCATCCAGCCCACTGCTGCATCCAGGCACCACTGGTATGCCACTGACAGGTGTTCAGCAGTATCCCAGAGGGAATAAAAAGTATTGCATTTTTTTCATGTTTAAACTTTTCTTTTTTAAAAAAGGGAAATGATTTGTATTTATTTATTTTTAAAATTTTATATATTTTTTTTTAAATGAACACACATACAAAAAGAAAATAAACCCACAAATCCATATCACTACAAAGTGCACCTGTCACCACGGGACCAAAAAAAATAATAATTCTATCCACATAATCCATTATTAATCTATATTCCAAAAATACATCATATCTTGACATGGCTTACTCCCTTTTCCCTTTACTAAAACATAATCTAAAAATGGTCCCCATATATCCTTAAAATTATTTTTTCTTTAATTGTCCCTTTTTACATTTAATACTACATGTTAATTTATCATTGAAAGCAATATACCACACCTCTTTATACCAATCTATAATTAAGTACTGATGTTGAACTTTCCATTTTCTTGCTATCAATAATCTCCCTGCCGTTAACAAACTTACAATTAATTCCTTTATCTCTTGAGAACACAGAAGTTTCTCCGTTATTGATAACAATGCTAATTTTAGACAGACCTCCAAATTAATGCCAATAATTTCTGAAATTTCTACAAAAAATTTATTCCAAAAATCCAAAACGCTTTTACAACTCCACTACATGTGAGCATAAGTACCAAGTTCCTGACAACCTCTCCAACACAATGGAGCACAATTACTATCTATTTTATTTAATCTTACTGGAGTCAAATACCATCTCCAAATAGTTTTAAAAAAAATTATTTTATCCTTACTGACATATTTCTTAATATACGTCTGCCCCAAATATTTTTCCAGCCCGCGTTCGATATCTCCTCCTCAAATTCCATTTCCCATATCATTTTAAGATTATCTTTTTGCTCTTCAATTTTTTGAAACATTTTATAAATCTCCTTTGTTAACCCTCTGGAAGAAACGTTCCCCTCTATAAATTCTCTAATGATTTTTATTTAAGAAAAAGCCAAGCCACTTTCACAAAACACCTCTAAGCGTTGCAAACTGACCGTTCACTGCACACATATCTGTCAACAGTTTCCCTCTGCTGTAGAAGGCCTGAGAGAAGCTGCAGAGTGCAAAGCTGTCCCAAGGCGAAGGTGACAGAAGAAGGAATGGTGATCCAGGGATTGCTATCATTCTCATTCTGCATGGGGTAACCGGTTTGTATTCACACTGCAGGATGCAGCTTCGTTGTACATTCCACTGGCGTTAATTAGACCCGACACACGTCACCTCTGGACTTTCCGCCCTCTGGAAAAAGCCAAGGATTACTTCAAAACAAGCCCCTACCAAGAACAACCCTGGGAATCCAACTTCCTTCTCAGTTATGCCTCTCTCCCCTTGAATAACATAACCATGTCAAGGGGGTGATGAAAGAACTGTAATGCCCAGGTGTTCTCAGGCAGTCTTTAACTTTGGAAACTAATTAGAATAAAACAGAGATAGGAAGAACACCACAAAGAGTAGCCCTCAATCATGCTTCCCCCTCTCAGAAAACATTCAAGGACAATGTCTATTACGGGGATTCCTGCCTTCCTAATTTTGGATAAGTCAGTGTGGTCAACATAGGAAACTGCCTTCTTCTATCTCAGAACATTGGCTCATCAAGCTCTATATTGCCTACTTTGGCTTTCAGTAGGACTCCAGAGACTTGAGGCAGAGGCCTTTCCCAACCTGCCCAGATTCTAAAATCAGCCTTGGCAGCTCTGCTCCCACCATCGAGGTCAATCAAATTATCAGGCAGAAGAGACAGGGCCTTAAAAAAAAAAAAAAAAAAGGCTTCATATTTACAGAATTCCCTGCCAAGGGATATTCAATTGATTCCTTCTTTGCTGGCTTACAGGCAGGTATTGAAAACACTTTTGCTTCATTCTGCTTTTAGTTAAAAATTCTGTGCTGGGTTTTAACTGTTTATGCTGTTGATGTTTTCATATTGTTTTAAAGCTGATTTCAGTGGATTTCTTACGATGGACTGGAATGTGTTTTTATCATTATTTATTTCATTTCTATACTGCCCAATAGCTGAAGCTCTCTGGTCAGTACACAACAATTCACAAAATTCACAAAGACAAACCACAGACAAAATACAGCATAAAAATTCAATATACAAAATTTAAAACAATTTAGACAGCTAAAAACAATTTCAATAAAATACTAAAACTGTTAAAACCAGCTAACATCAGTGCCCCCATCATATGTCATTAAATGCCTGGGCATAGAGGGCAGTCTTAACCTGGCATACTGAAAAGATGACAGTGTTGGCACCAGGCAGGCCTTGGTGGGGAGATTATTCCATAATTGGGGGGGGGACAACACTGAGAAGACCCTCTCCCTTGTTGCCATCCTCCAAGCCTCCCTCAGAGGAGGCACTCAGAGGAAGGCCTCAGATGTTGATCTGATCATAGTGTCTGGATATGTTCAGGTTTTAGAGTGTTGCTAAAAGGATCTCACTCATTTGGAGTCTCTGGTGTCAGAGTGCTAGAATGTGGGATTGCAGGACTGGGGCCCCAACAGTTGCTTTAGTTATTTTGTTATTTTTTTTAAAAAAATGAATTGATTTTTTAAAATGTTTTTAACATAAAATGTTATGCTATGCAAACCACCAGGACAGTGTGTGTGTGTGTGTGTGTGTGCGCGCCCGCTTCTTCTTATGATGTTTTTTATTTCTATGATGCCTTTTGCTATTATTTTTGGAAGTTTAGGCCCACCCCTTTTGCCTTTGGTCCCACCCACCACTGGAATGCAGCCCCCAAGAGCCTCTCTGAAATGGAATGCGGCCCTTGGGCTGAAATAGGTTCCTCACCCCTGTTATAAGGTTTCCCAGCCAGGGGGTTGGGGCAGAGCAGATGGAATATCTCATCCTTGATATGAACAACCATCTCTTCCTTGTAGCAATGCCACCCAGACTGCAGCTCCAGGCCTTTAAAACCTCCAGGCAGCAGGAGGCAGTGGAACAGAATAGATGGGAAAAACTCACACTTGATGTTAAAGAAACAGTCTTGATCCTTAAAAAAAATTATGAAGACACTTGGAGATCCCAGGGATTGAACCAAGGACCTTCTGCTTGCAAAGCTTGTGTTCTACCACGGAGTGATGGTCCTTCCCCTAAGGTTGTTGGACATGGACTGGAGAAACCTACATTTCAATCTTCTTGGAAAAGCCATATAAGCTCAATCAGAAGGTGCAATTCCATGTTGAATAGCCACACAAAAGAGGAGGAAGCGAGGATGAGAATGCAAGCGCCATCCCCTGTATCATCATATTCATTGCCTGCCATGGGTTGGAGGGATAATGTCTGTTGGAACCTGGACCTTGGCGTTGTCTCTTTGCACCTATCTCACCCAAATGACCACTAGGGACATTGGGGGTAGAGCAGATAGGAATACCTGCTTTCTTACTTTGTGACCTCTACTTCTTGCTGCGTCTGTCACATAGACTGATGCTCTCGGGGGTGTTTTGTGGTCACTCTGACTTCCTGGGCTCTACCTGAGCAGTCATATTGCTGCTCTCCCCATGTGCTCATCTTGAGCACATGACTTTCCAGATAGAATTAAGTGTTAGGCTTTCCTTACAAACCTTTAAAGACTTTTTAATACTAAACTACAGCCCCTGCCTGAGTCATTTGTCCCCTAAAACTGGGGCACACCAAACGTGGGATTAAAGGCCCACAGGGCAATTCCTATGTGCTCACTCTGCTAACAGAGAACTTCTAACAGGGTTCCCCAAAATATACCTAAACAATGTCTACTGTGGGGAGCCTTTTCTACTTGGGTAGACTCCCCATGTGACGTGATTTCCCAGGATCCTGACTCTCTCTCCTGACATATTGCATATCAAGGCAGAACTTGATTGCCTCAATAGAGCTGATTCTCAGTCTAACCTACCTCACAGGGTTGTTGTAAGCATAAAATGGAGAGGAGGAGGATTATGTAAGCTGCCTTGGGTTCCTTGCAGGAAAAAAAAAGGCGGGGTATAAATATAATAAATAAATAAATCTGTATCACAGGGTTGTTGTCAGGCTAAAAGAGGTAATCCACATTCTCATGCACACCTGGGGAGGTTAGGATTTCACTGTAATTAAGTCAAGTTCTAGCTGATTAATCTGCTAATCCAAGGCTTGGCCCTTAAAAATAAAGTATGATTCAGCTTTAAGGCATGCACAGCTAAACTTCAAATCTCTGTATGTTATTTTTTGTGAGTTGGGTATTCAGCAAGGGTTTGGTTTTTTTTAAAAAAAAATAGCCTAGAGAATTAAATTAATGTAGCAATGTTTGGCAGGGGGTAGGAAGAAGGCAGAACAGGTGGAAGATGCAAGAAGAATCTCCTTTCATTCTCCATTTGCCCTCTGTGAAATTTACACATTTGGTGCTCTCAGAAGAGATTGCTGAGCTTATAGCTCACTTTAAACGTTAAAGGGGGGGAAAAACATGCTAAAAGACTCAGGATAGATATGACATTTGAAAAAGGCCTCTTGAGAAAAACAGAAGTGATAGCATTAAAAATAATCACAGTGAACATTTGATCATCAGGGCTCTACAGAAGCACTTTCCTATTAGTATTGTAGAGAAGTGTTAAAGTACATTTGCAAAATATCTAAACAGATCTTTCATTGCCTCTCTCTTAAACAGCCCTGTTGCCCTGGTTCCCCCTCCCCCGCCAAAAAGAGCGTGGGGATCCAGCGCGCAGGACATGACGCGACGGGCGGCAGCGGGTCCAGCGTGGCCGGCGCGGAGGCAGCAGGTAGGCTCATCGGCCCCGCCCACTGCAGAATGACGCTGCCTCACGCCGCCGCTGGGGAGTGTTGGCGCCAGGCGGTGACTCTCCTGGTGACCTATGGCTCGCGTGTCAGCAGAGTGGTCCACACGTGCCACCTGTGGCACGCGTGCCATAGGTTCGCCATCACTGGCATAGCATCTTACTTGTTGGTACAGCAAACCCAGTGATTTCAGGCAGCAAAATATGCTTATGCTATGGTTCAAATACACTCTATATTCTGGAGAGGAAAAAGAGTCCCTTTGGGCCCTAGTAGCCTAGATAGAAAGGGGGTAGAAGAAAGACTTCTGTCTAGAGCAGTGTTCTCCAACCTTGGGTCCCCAGATGTTTTTGGCCTACAACTCCCAGCATGCCCCAGCCAGCTATGCTATGTTGGCTGGGGCATGCTGGGAGTTGTAGGCCAAAAACATCTGGGGACCCAAGGTTGGAGAACACTGCTCTAGAGGGATAGGAGAAGAAAGGAGTCCCGGTTACTACCTGTCTGCTGATGGCTCCTTGCAGTGGATTCTCAGCTGTAGTGCCGTGGAGGCAGAAGGTGCTCGAGAGGTCTGCATTGCAAGCCCACTTGGACATCTTAGGATGACTCTCCCGGCTCTCTCCCGACACACCTTCCCCTGCAAAAACCCTCTGTTCTTACACCTTTCTCCTGCCCTCCTGGCAACGGGAGAGCAGCAGGGGCGGTCTTTGTCCTCCCCCACCCTGCTCTTAATCCCTGATGATTGCCCTATCTTTTGTGTGTTTTTATCTCTTGATGGGTATCATAAGGAAAACCTTTTGTGGCTTCACCTTTCCTGATGAGCTTAAACTTCTGGTTGAGTCTGCCTAATGCGGGGGGGGGGGGAGCCATTTCTTTGCAGGGCTATTTTTAGGTTCTTTACAGGGAATTTCCTCCTGTGCCTTGGCTATGTGTTAATCTGATCATTGCAAGACTCTCAGCCATGGCCTATTCGTTCATCAGGCTCTAAAGCACTCTCCATTAAAACCTTCATTCGCATTCCTATGTGCAGGCTCCAGCAGCTGTTCACTTCTCTCAAACCCAAACTTACCCAGCTCCTATTGGGGGCTTGCTGTGATATTCCTTGTGAGCCACTGTCACAACCAAATGATCATAACTATATCCACTCATAACAGTATCTCTCCTATATCTTCTGCAGTGAAGACAGATGCAAAGAATTCTCACAGCTTCTCTGCAATCTCCTTATCCTCCTTTAGTACTCCTTTAACTCCATTTTCATCCAGTGGTCCAACTGCCTGACTAGCGGGGTTTCCTGCTTCTGATATATTTAAATAATTATTTATTCTTAGCCTTGATGTTTTAATTGGATGGCGGGCCCAAGCAATAGGAGGGAAATTATTTAGGATCATCTGAAGCGGCCTCATACTGAGTCAGATCCTTGGTCCATCTAGCCCAGTATTGTTGACACTGGCTGGCAGTGGCACTCCAGGCTTTCAGGCAGGTTTCTCTCCTAACTCTACCTGGAGATGTTAGGGATTGAACCTGTCACCATCTGCATGCAAACCATGTGCACCACCAGTGAGCTACAACTAGGGATGTACACATACCTCTCTGGGTGCTTGCTGGGTGCTCAGCAAGCACCCCCGCTGCGCGATACCTCTCGCGGTGGCAACGAGGCTCCTGGCGGAGTTTCTGGGGCCCCGGAAGTGATGCGATGGGTCCCAGAGCTGTGTTTCTCACTTAAAAACCAACTTAAAATGGCTGCAATTTGCTATTCGCGGCTGTTTTAAGGTGGTTTTCTATGGTATTTACGTGAAAAACACAGCATCAGGGTCCCATCGCCTCACTTCCTGGGACAGCACCGGGACCCGTCGCATCATTTCTGGGTCCCCAGCGCTGCGTTTTTCACGTAAATACCATAGAAAACTACCTTCAAACAGACGCAAATAGCAAATCGCGGCCGTTTTAAGGTGGTTTTCTATGGTATTTACGTGAAAAATGCAGCATCGGAGACCCGTAAGTAACTCTCCCCAGCTCCTCTCTGGGGAGATGTGCTGAGCTGGGGAAAGGTAATTCCCACGGGGCTCGGGGTGGTGGTGAGTGGGGTGAGTTTGCCCCCTTCCACCCCCCAATCGAGATCTACGTACATCCCTAGCTACTACATTCCTTAATTTGCACCAGCTCCAGGGCTGGTGTAAATTTCTCCCTGTGTTAGGGGTATATTTGTGTACTGGGAGGGCTTTCAAGCCTGTGAAAGGTCAGCTCTCCCCCTCCAAGGGTGGACCTCTCTGTTCGCCCTCAGAGGGGGAGATCCAAACAGTCCAATGGCTCCTGGGGCACCCTCCCAGGGATGGTAGGATTGCAGACTAAGCTTATTGCAAGGGAAGACAGATGGAAGATGGGGACAGAACTAGTGGTGGCTGATCCTCCAACCACCCAACTCACTGGGCACTCGGAGAGCGCTGCCACTGTGCCCACCAAGCCAGGCCGAATGCGAGCACCAGCAGAGCTGCTTGCTGGACTTCCAGAGGAGCGCTTTTTACATAGAAAATGGTGTAAGATACATTAAAAGCAGCCATGATTTGCGTGAATTGCGCAAATTGCAGCCATTTTTAATGTATCTTATGCCATTTTCTGCCTAAAAAGCACTCTGCTGGAAATCCGGAAGTCACTTCCCCAGCTCGGCTCAGGAGAACGCAAGTTGAGCTGGGGAAGCAGGTAGGTCGAACGGAGCTCAGGGGGTCGAGCCTGGCGAGTTCACTGGGCTTCCACCTAGGGGTGGACGATTTCACCTCACGCGGCGTAGCGGGCCAAAATCGGCCCCGCTAACGCCCATGCGAGGCTCACGGGGACTTACCTTGTCCCCGGGGCGGCTCACCTCTCCACGGCGAGCCACCTGTGCCACCTGCGCTGGTCCCGTCCCGTCACTTCCGGCACGCCGGAATTGATGCGACGGGACCCTGTGCCAGCACGCTGGACCCCCGCACTACATTTTTAATGGGGAAACCAGGGCAACAGGGCTGTTTAAGCTCCGCGCCGCTCAGAAGATCGAGGCGGGGGGCCGCCACTGCGGAGAGGCAAGGCAGTGGAGAGGAGGGTCCCCCAACAGGTTCGTGGACACCACTACTTCCACCCCCCGAACGAGAACTGCACACATTCCTAGTCAGAACCAGAATTATGCCTATTTATTTATTCATTATGTATTTATATTCATATCTATCTATCTATCTATTTATTTATTTATTATTTCTATCTATTTATTTTATCATGTTTATTTATTTATTTCAAGTCAAGCCAAATATTTATTTATTTATTTATTTTTATACATAAATAACCATTGGGGCAGTTTTCTCCACGGAAAGTGTTGCTGGTGGGATCTTTTCTTAGTCGGAAATCCTGAAGAACTCATCTCTTGTCAGTTGACCCAACAAAAACAGCCTGGCCTGCCAAATGTGCCTTTAGCAGGAACTTGATGTGTAGACATTGACAGGTGAAGCTTTTCATCTTATAAATATTATCACCAGCTAATATCTGTTCCTGAAGCTGCTGGTAAAGTCACAGCTATGGTAGTGGGTTGAAAAATGTGCTACCGTATTCAAGCTTGATAACCCAGTGGCAATCTCCAAGATCCCAATGGGGTCAGGAAAACCAGCTGGCTTTAAGGAATGTGTCTAATTGAGCAACAAAGTGGCCTTTTCTCAACATGAATTAATATTGTGAAGACATTCCAATTAGGCCTGCAGTGTTTAATCAATTAGTTGCTTAAATTAATCCACTAAAAGACTTGATTATAATCTTGCTTATTTCCCCCCAAAACACCATAAAAAACCCGAACACATATGTGGGCATGGCAGCGTCCTATGACTTATGGGTCATTGTGTGTGTGTGTGTGTGTGTGTGTGTCCCAAGTAAATCATGAGGATCCATAAGCACCCATGACTAGGATTCATATTTTGAGTCACGGAGGCACTGCAAAGTGTTGGATCTGTGATTCTTACTATGCAGCCTCTAGACACCAATGTGAGTTTTAATTTGATGGTGCTTTGGGGATCAATCCTCTGTCAAAATCATGGAAATGCAATCGGATCATTTTTAATTCTACTGGAACCAACTTTTGCCTAGACACCATGGAAAAGCAAAGAGCTCCACATTAAGAAAGACAACCAGAGAATGAAAACCCTCACTTACCATGAAATTCACCAGAGACTCTGTACATGTTCCCTGCCCACGCAGCCCCAGCTACTGTATGTCATAGGGATAGAACAATGTTCTCCAACCTTGGGTCCTCAGATGTTTTTGGCCTACAACTCCCAGCATGCTGGGAGCTGTAGGCCAAAAACATCTGGGGACCCAAGGTTGGAGAACACAGGGATAGAAAATGTCACTCCTTTCCCTTCCTTTACCCTTGCTTTCCATTTCCACCCCCCCCCCTCACCCTGGCTGCTTCACTTTTGTTCTGCCTTTGGCCCCAGGTTTTCTATTTCCACTTTATTCCTCTCCCCGCTAACCCTGGCCCAAATGCTTGTTGCCTCTCCAATCCTCTCCAGTCTATAGCTGCAGCCAACAAAAGAACGACTCTTCCAGGTCCCAAACAGAAAAGATGGTCTGTTTTATGCTCAAGAGTGAAAGCAAAGCACTGGAGAAGTCCACTTAGACCAAGCCAAGCCTTAGTCAGTCCAGGAGCCCACACCTATCTCATTAGGCAGGTCAAAGGCTCCCTGTTACCCTTCTCAGCCCCTGATTAGTCAATGGTTTCAATAAAAAAAAAAATAGCTTCAACCCATCAACCAGGCCTGCCAATCTTTCCTTCCCTCCCCCTATTACTCCACCTCTTCCCCTTGCTTTTTCATGGACAAAGCCTACCCCTGCCATTAAGAGATTCCTGTATCCTTAAGGAAAAAGAATGTTCTCCCCGTGAGTTTTTCCAAGGAGAAATTTGCCAGCTGAGATCCACAAGGGCAAGCCTCACTGGGATTTCTGGTTAGAGATATGTAGGATTGCACTGTGGATTTCTGAATCCTGCCCCTCACCCACCCATCCACCCACCCAGGGGGGAAAAATTACAGCATGGGATGTCTTTTAAACTCTTGAGTCTGCTTTTGAATAGTGCATCTTCAGGCTTCTGCAAGCCATTCCTACATATTTCACCATTTGCTGAAAACAAATAACTGAAACCGCTCATTTTGATGCAAGTGAAATGGTTTTTAGTTGTTTTGCATGAGCAAGATCTTTCATGAAGGAAATCCCACAATGTTACTCTCACCAAAAATTAAGTGGCAACTCTATTAGTGGCTGTGGCCAGTTCTCTGACCCACTGAACTCATCTGATTGCTCAGCTTGTCTGAGTGTGGAAAGCTAAGCAGGGTCAGGCCTGGTTATTACTTGGATGGGAGACCCCTCCTCTAGTTTCCTGCATTGAGCAGGGGGTTGGACTCGATAGCCTTGTAGGCTCCTTCCAACTCTATGATCTATGAAATCTATGAAATAATGCACTTGAGTTCCCACATCAAAAGCTGGGCCTCAGACTTTCACTGGGAGAATGCTTCCCCATTATCCTGACTAAAGAGAGAAGAGGGCTTTCTCGTTAGTATGCATTTCGGGCCAAGCATCTAAACTTTCAAAAAGGTGAGCAAAACATATTATTAACAGATGCATTTGTGTTTCCATTCCTCGGCCTGTTTCAAGGCAGTTGCGTTTCAAAACAACAAGAACAATTTGCCTCTCCCCACCTTTGCTCACAAATCATTGTGTACCAGCTGAGGATGCTCACAATGGCTTTTGATACAGACCCGTTGCAGTTTTGAGGAGCAGCACAAAGCCTGTTTCCCCCACAAATTGGCATCTCAGCATTTGCCTTCAAACGCAACCAGTTCCCATTCATCATCCCATAATATTCAATAGGCCGGGTTTGCACTCGGCCGAGGCAATACCGTACAGCTCTTTGTCGCTATTAGTTTTCCGTGATCATCTGTCGATCTGCTCTATTTAATAAGGTGGTAAATCTTATTGCCGCTGTCTTGGGTAACAGAGATCACCAAGGGCACAACAATCATTACGGTGAACAATAACCAGGGATGTTCAGATGCTTTATTTATCTAGGTTCTCCCAGGGCCGATGGACATTCCCAGCTGCACTTTATCAGTTTCTCTTATAATTCAATTTCCCTCTTTCTTTACAAGAGGTTGGTTCCAGAGGAAATGTAAGGAAATCTTTCCTGAACCACGCATTGTATCCAGTGGCGGGGACCGCATGCACCAAACAGCTAATAAACAGGTCATACGCGTTGGTGTTGTATAATCATTTCTAATTAACATCACCACCCCGTTATATATGATCCTTCAGAGAAGTAATATCCATCTGTTTGACAGTGGGCTGTTGCTGAAGGCTCCACTCTCCATTACTTAGGGTCTGCCATTTAGAGAGCAAATGCCAAAGTCACCATGGTCTTGTTAGCAAAGGTGATGGCAAGCTGGTTCCATGTGTCATGCTGGCAATAAGCAGCACTGCAGGGGGAAGACTTTGCTGCTGCAAATGTTACAGAGAAAGAGGTGCATCTGCGTTGTCTTTTCAGACACGCAGAAAGTTCATGTCAGAGATGATATAGAGATGGCAGAGATGTGGAGCTCTACGTGGGGCTGCCCTTGTAGGTGGTTTGGAGGCTTCAGCTACTGCAGCACGCTGCAGATCACCTCCTGGTGGGTGCAGAGAGACGAGATCGAATGCAGCCAATTTTGCAGCAACTGCAGTGGCAGCTGGTTGTGTTTTTTAGGTCCAATCCAGGGTACTATTCTAACCCTTAAAGCTCTTCACATGTTTGGACTTTTATATTTCAGAGAGTGCCCATCTGCAGACTATATAGGCTTGCTTGCCTGTTGAGTTCACCTTTCAGGCCCTCCCTCTGGATTTCCTCGATATAAGAATGAAAGACATCTGTGGTGGCAAGAAGCAGGGACTTTTCGGTAGTGGCCATGGGATTAAATAAGCTATTTTGACCTGTATAGAAAGACACGATGCAAATGTTTTAAATGAACAAAACTGAGAACATGGTGTTCCTCCAGGCAGCCACCCAATCTCTTATCTTGGACAAGATTTCTGTCACAAGGTATCTCTGCCCTCTACCTCAATTCATCCCCCAGTTAGGGATGTTTGAATCAGTAGAACGCGAACTCACCGATGTTCTCCAAATTCCATCTTGAAGCTCATTCTGACTTGAGTCTGTATTTTTTATTTAATTATTATATTTATACCCCACCTTTTTTCCTGTGAGCTTTGGTTTTTCTTTCTGTGTGAAAATCCATGCGTATTTTCATGCATATTTTCCAAGTGTAATCAATTGCACACATCTTTGAAATTTATTTTATTTATGTATTCATTTTATTTGAGTAATTTTATTTGAAATGTGTGCATTCTTTTCCCATTGATTAAAGCATATTTTTGCACATTCTTCAAATGTTCACATGCTGTTGAATACACTGTTTTTGGTCTGCGGATCACATTGCAAGCTCAGAAATATATAGACTTTGACTGCAGATTGTGTCCGAGTCTGTGTTTGGTCCAGAAGGTGAGAACTGGGCAAATCCTGATAAAAAGTGAACTGAAACTAATTTCTTATACCTCCCTAATTGGACATCTAGTTTTGTTACTGTAGGGAGAATTATATATACTGCATATATATATGGAACATTTATTCATATGAACCCACACTTGCAATGTGAAGTAGACCAGGAAACAGAAACAGTTTTTGCTACATCTGCTGCCATTTCTGTGGTTCTGTGTAAATGATAACATGCTTGAATATATTTTGTAAATACACATTTCAGATTTCAAGAACAGCTTCCATTCTTTGTGTGTTCATAACTCAGAGCTTCTTCTTTTCCCCCCCACAAGGAACCAAATGTGCTTAACCGTCCAACAATCACAGCATGGATTTTTCTCACACATGCATGCTTCTCTCACATGACATATTGAATTGCATAAAGCGTTCATGCACCAGTTGGTAAGGAAAGGGAATTGAACTCTATAAATACAGGAGCATAACACAAATTCAAGACGGTAAATGTTGGAAGTGATATCGAAAATGGCTGTGGTGGGCCAAATTTTTAGGGATGTACAAGAATTTCATTCCAGTTTGCAAATCACTCAGAAATGCCCTGTTCACAACCCTGTAGGTGAATGGGAATGCATGTTTTCCAAAAATGTTCACAAATTCATGAACTTGTGTTCATGTCCATAAAATGTGCCCTTTTAAAAAACGTCTGTTTTACAATGCACACTACATTAAAAATGTGCAACTTAAAGTTGTGCATGTTTAAAATTGTGAATTTTCAAAGTTGTGCATATTTGAAGTCCATTTTCATGCTTTAATGGGGGAAAGTGTGCACTTTTAAAAATGCACACATTAAGAAATGCACAACGTTAAAAATGCACAACTTTAAGTTTGGTCCTGGGAGGTGCAAATGGCGGCGGGGGGGACTAGGCAAAAATGAACTGAAACAAATTTCTCACCCATTCCTAGGAACTGAAGCTGCAAAGCAGGTGCTCTACCGCTGAGCTATGGAAGGTCACCTGAAACATCAGGGGTTCAGGTAAGTGTCCTCCTAGGTACAGGTTGATGTTTTCCTTGACAGTTGGACAACTATTTGTAGATTTACAAATAAATTTTGACGCGAGTTGGATGAATCCTGTGCACTCATGTCCCACATGGCCCAGGTGGACTGGAAAGAAGCCTTTGATAAGTACAGGCGCAAGTCGCTTGTCTGTCCATTGCTCTGCTCCAGTAGAGATTAAGCTGTTCAGTTGAGAGGAAAAATGTAGGGATGGGTTTGAGTGGAGTAGCACTATTTTGATGTCATTGGGGATGGAGGAGAGGGAGCTTATAACCTTTCATGAGTGCATGATTTCAGTTGCGATTTACTCAGGCATAAGCACTATCTTGCTTTCTCCCTCCCTCTCACACACAAGCAGACACTAAACAAAACTAAAAAGGGAGCAATTTATGTCAATCCAAAGAGCACAATCTTCTTCTAATCTCTGTGGGCTTGGTTCCCAAATCCATTAAGGTTCCTTTGCCCCTTGTCGGCAACTTTGTCAGTCAGCTGAAATGGCCCTCGTAACTTCACAACTGATCACCAGCAGATTCCCCCCCGCCAACCCCCCCCCCCCACACACACATTGTCATCAGGCCTGTGGCTTACACTGGCTCAGCTTGTCTGAGTGTGGAAAGCTAAGCAGGGTCAGGCCTGGTTATGACTTGGATGGGAGACCCCTCCTCTAGTTTCCTGCATTGAGCAGGGGGTTGGACTCGATAGCCTTGTAGGCTCCTTCCAACTCTATTGAAATCTATGGAGTTCTGAATGGCTGTTGTCCCCCCCCAAATAACTAATCTGACTGGGGAGGCATTTGTAAGTGTACAAATACGTACACTCTGCTTGTAATAATATGTTGAAGCCCTGGAAAGCAGTCTTAGAAGATTCACCACCCCATCCTGTCTCCAACTCAGCACTAAATAGCACTGGGCAAACGAGCGACATTCGAGCTGGCCAAGTTCCTGCGAACACCAGCTCGCTGCTCGTCTCTCCTCTATTTTTGCGTTCACAGTTTCTTTTGTGTGAACGGGGAAATTGCAGGAAACAAACAGCTATCGAATGTGGAAGTTGCGCAAACCGTTCCCAAATCCACGCAAATTTCCAAAATTGTGCAAATTTCCCCCATAGATCTGAGCATGGGTGATTTAAAGTGTGCACATTTTGAGAAAAAAATGTGCATTTTAAGAAAGATGCACATTTTTTCAAGTACACATTTTGCAAAGGTGAAGGCAAGTTTGGGCATTTGCAGGTATTTTCAGAGAAAATGTGCTCCTGTTCAGGATTGCGAATGGGGCATTTTCAAGCGATTTGCGAACTGAAAAAAAAAATCTCATACATTCATAGGAACATGATAGGAAGCTGCCTTAGACTGAGTCAGACCATTGGTCCATCTAGCCCAGTATTGTTGACAGTGACTGGCAGAATGGCTCTCCAGGGTTTCGGGCAGGATACTTTCCAAGCCCTACCTGGAGAATCCAGGGATGGAACCTGGGACTTCCTGCTTGAAAAGCATGTGCTCCATCACACTGAGCTCTGGTCCCTCCCTACAGCACCTGGTATTCCAAGGTGGTCACCCATCCAAGTACTAACCAGGCCCGACCCTAGTTAGCTTCTGAGATCAGACGAGATCAGGCTGTTCAGGGCTGTTCAGATGTTTACTAATACCAAATCCCCTTGATTTCAGTAGGACTTACTCCCAAGTAGGGATGGGGGGAGGAAATTGTTTGGTTTACATTTAATGCAAACATACCTAATTTCACATTAATATGCAATACACAAACCAAACTCCGTCATCCTTTAAAGCTCACCCTTCTTCAAATTTTGCAGTGGGATTCTCCAATCAAAAGATGCAGACAGAAATGTGCATATTAGGGGAAAGCGCACACAAAATTTGGTATATGAATGAAAATAACATTTCAAAATACAGGGTACTGCGGGAAATTGCTTGCAAAAATGTGTATATTAGACAAGATTGCATACAAAAATGAATGTATTAAAAATGCATACACATTTTCATGTACATTTTTTAAAAAAAATAACAAAGTTCAAGACAAATTAAACTTAAGAATGAGAAACTGAGAGAAACCACAATTGATATTCATCCATCCCTGCTATCATGTAAAGATCCATAGGTCTGAGCATATAACACCAATTCTGGTCCAGTTGCATTGGACCCTTCTATGTTTGCAAGCCTAATTCAAGGTGCTGGTTTTACCCTATAAAGCTTTACATGGCTCAGGACCGCAATACCTGATGGGATGCCTCTCCCAATATGAACCTACCTGGACACTATGAGCAACATCTGTGGTCTTCCTCTGAGTGCCTCCTCTGTCACATAGAAGAGGGCAAAGACTTGCTCTCTGCTACTCCAGAGGGCAGGACTAGATCTAATGAAGTTGAAAATTAGGAGAAACTTCTCGACGGTGAGAATGGTTTGACAATGAAACTGGTAGGCCTGGAAGACCTCATTAGAAGTCTTCACACAGGCACTGGAGAGACATATGTTGGGGATTTTCTAGCCCTGGATTCCCTGTAGCTAGCAAGTGGGTTGGACTTGACGACCCTCTAGGCCCTCCTCCAGGTCTATGATTCTAGGTTGTAAGACTGATTGATTGAAATTGATACCCTTTTCTGCATTATGTACCCAGCGTTGTTAACAACAATATACAAATGCGATATAAGATCCACAAAGGATGTGCCTATCAATGGCTCTTAGCCATGATGAATATATAAAGCCTTCGTGTACGGAGGCAGTATGTTATCAATTATGGGGGGCGGGGTGGGGAACAGTGGGAAAGGACTGCTTTCTAAATGTCCTGCTTAGGGGCTTCCCAGAGGCCTCTGACAGGCAACGGCAGGAAACTGGAAGCTGAAGCTAAGTACACAACTTGTGCCAGGTTGAGAAAATGCTATTGGTAGACTTGTGTAGGTCATTGTGGCATTTCTGACCCTTGACGCTAGTTTTGATTGAATTTTGATTACTATCTCAAGTGGTGGGTGGGAGAAAGCATTTCTTAGATCTAGGCATCTGTCAGCCTGTCCCAACATCCTGTCACTCTTCTGTGTTACCAAGAAACAGAACACAGGATGGGGCAGTGTAGATGTAGCTCAGTGGTAGAGCACCTACTTTGTGTGCAAAAGGACCTAGTTTCAATCCCCAGAATCTCCAGGTAGGGCTAGAAAAGAGTCCTGCCCAGAACTCTGGAGAGCTGCTGCCCATCAGTGTCAGCAATATTGGGCTAGATGGTCCAGTGGTCTGACTCAGTATAAGGATGAATGAATGAATGAATGAATGAATAATTGAATGAATATATTTATTACGGTCAACGACCAGCACTCAATAATAAAACAGTATCAGACAAAGCAGAACATATAACATACATAAAACCATTACATCAACAATACATCCCAAAGTGTATAAAATTTCTATCAAGATTTTTATATCAAAAAAACCATAGCCAGGATAAAAGATCACTGTGTTAACAAGGAAGTGCGGCAAGCTATGGCAGCTGCACAGAATTTGGCCACTTTATTAGTAATTTGGGGGACCTTGTCAGAAAGTAGCAGCAATATGTAATGCTTCCTATGCTCCTAACATCAGCTTATTTATTTATTATATCTATATCCCACCCCTTTTTATCCTGCAAGGAACCCAAGGCAGCTTGCATAATCCACCTCTGCCTCTCCATTTTATCTTCACAACAACCAGGTAAGTTAGACTGAGAGTCAGTGCCTGGCCCACAGTCACCCAGTGAGCTTCATGGCTGACTGGGGACTAGAACCCGGCTCTCCCGAGTCCCAGTCCAAAGCACTCTAACCAGTACACCACACTGGCTTTTGCCGTTATATTATCATAAGGAATACAATGGCATATATTCCTTATGCCATTATAAGGAATATAATGGCATAATTATCATAAGGAAGACTCTTATAAAGGTCTTCATTTCCTCATTAGCATTTCAAGCTTCTGGGAAGGAACTAGCTTATAAACCATAGGGAACTTTACCTAGCTAGAAATGTTCCTCTCCATCTTGATGGCAGTGTCCACTGGCATTTGAAAAGACGCAGTTGTTAACACAGGTCACTTCTCTCAAAGTTAGTTAGCTTCTTGGGTCTATTCCATCCCTTGTTACGTTACATAGATTCCAGGCCTTGTGAACATGGCTCGGTGCAGTTCAATTTGCTTAATGCCTCGTGGGAAATTTCTGCTGGTACTGCAGCCAACCTGAAAAGCACCAATGTTGCATATTTCAATGAGGGATGCTTTTAATCTGAACTGACACAAAGCTGCCTGCACACACACACTCAAACCCTCTTTTGCAAATATTTATATCAAATGTTCTCTGAATATTTTAATAATTGGTCCATACTAGCCAAATATTTTATATCCCTCTTTGATATGCTGGTGAAGTGGAATTATGTTTGAATCCCTGCCCCGCCCTATAAATAGGAATGTATGAACATTTCATTTTGTTTCATTTTCACTCAAATTTGCCCTGTTCACGCTTCTGAATACAACCACAAGTGCATGCACATTTTTAAAGAAAAGCTCATGTGCTCCTGAGGTGTTCCTGAATAACTTTCCACCTCAGCATAGGATTGTCAAGGTTCCACCTGTACCAGGACACCTTGATCAGCTCCTTAAAGATATCTGCCTCTTTAAGAGCCCCTCCTGTATCAGGATGCGAGTTCTCTGCCTTTTACCTTCTCTTCCCAGTAACGTGGGATTAGGCTTTAAGCGTGGTGCAAAAGACACTCCAAACAACTTGATGTTAACAATAACTGTTTACTTTAGTAAATTCTGGTATAGTAGATTCACAATAACTTAAGGTAATTACACAAATAGAGCTGTATGCTTTCAAGAAGCAGGTATAATAGAAATAAAAGAAATAATAACACAGTTCTCTCTAACCGGCCCCAGCGGGCCGCCCCTTTGGGGGAGCCACTTCGGGGGTGGCACGAGGGCGAGGGCCTGTCTCCTGCGGATGGGGATATGGGTGGGGCTGAGAGTTTTAAGAGGCCCTTCCTTTTTGAAGGGCTGGGGGGTTTTAGGGGTTTATTTTAGGGGTGGGTCTCCCGCCTGATCGGCGGAAGTGAGGGGGCATGTGCCTCTCCGACGGAGATGATGGAGGGAGTTCTGGGGGGCAAAAATATACCACTGCGTTCTGCCAGCGGCAGACGCTGGCAGAACGCTGGGTGCAGGCCATGCCGATTAAGGGGGACAAGGGATCGATGCTTAATTCCTATCCCTTGTTCCGGGCCTGCCCAGAGCCAAGGGATAACTGGGGGATGTGTGGCTCCTCCCCCCGCCTTGCGTTTGCTGTTGTGCAATGCCAGGTCCGTTACCCAAAAAACACCTCTCATCCATGACCTGATCCTGGATGAGGGTGCGGACCTGGTATGTATTACGGAAACCTGGCTGGATGAGACCGCTGCTCCAACTCTGGCGGCCTTGTGTCCGGCCGGTTTCTCGTATGCCCAGCAGCCAAGGGTTGGGGGATGGGGAGGGGGAGTGGCTGTTATCTACCGGGAGTCCTTGGTCCTCACCAGACTCCCTCTCCGGGAGACCAAGTTTATTGAGTGCATGTACTGGAGGTTGGGTCCAAAGGGCAGCCTGGGGATTCTGCTCGTGTACCGTCCACCCCGCTGCACGACAGACTCCCTGGCCGAGGTGCTGGAGGTGGTGTCTGATGTGCGTGTGTTGTCCCCCAGGCTATTGGTGTTGGGGGACTTCAACGTGCATTCGGGGGCTGCCCTCATGGGGGCACCTTGGGACTTCATGGAGACCATGGCTTCCTGGGAGCTGCACCCTGTATTAACTGGACCTACCCATGTAGCCGGTCATGCACTGGACTTGGTTTTTGTTTCTGGAGAGGGGGGAAATGATATGGAAATCGGGGGTATATCCACCACCCCCTTGTCATGGTCAGATCACTATCTGGTGGGGTTGGATTTCTCGATACCACAACCCCTCTGCAGGGGTGAGGGACCTATTAGGATGGTCCGCCCCAGGCATCTTATGAATCCGGATGGATTCCTGAATGCGCTTGGGCAATTGGAGCACACAAACGGTAGCTCGGTCGAGGCCCTGGTGGACGACTGGAATGCTGCAATCACCAGGGCATTAGACCGAGTTGCCCCGAAGCGCCCTCTTCGCCTAAACAGAGCTCGCGCGGCACCATGGTTCACTCCGATGGCGTAATTCCCGCTCCGAAGATGATCGAACATGGGTCAGAGCTGCATCTTCAGCCTACTGGGTGGTGGTGAAGGCAGCAAAAAAGAATTTCTATGCTGCCTCCATTGCGTCTGCGGAGTGCTGCCCCAGGAGTCTGGTCGGTCCAGCCGCTCCGGACCCACTGGAACAGTCAAAAGCCTCCTGTGAGGCTTTAGCAATGCACTTCGCAGATAAAATCGATCGGATTAGGAGTGGGATTTCGTGCGTCGTGGACACAGGGAGTGAGCGGGAGGAGGTCAATGGCAGTCCGGTTTTGTGGGATCGGTTCCGACTTCTTCCTTCTGATGAAGTGGACAAGGTGCTTTCATCTGTGAGGCCGATCACCTGCTTGCTTGATCCTTGCCCGTCCTGGCTCATTATGAGCTGTAGGGAGAGACTGGGTGAGGGGATCAAGGCGGTGGTGAATGCCTCCCTCGAGGAGGGAGTGATGCCATAAGCCCTCAAGGAGGCAGTAATAAGACTGCTTCTAAAGAAGCCCTCCTTGGATCCCCAGGATCTAAACAACTTCCGCCCAGTCTCCAATTTACCATTTCTGGGCAAGGTGATCGAGCGGGTGGTGGGTGCTCAGTTAAAGGCACACTTGGATGAAGCCGATTATTTAGATCCATGCCAGTCGGGCTTCAGGCCTGGACATGGGATGGAGATGGCCTTGGTCGCCTTGGTGGATAATATGAGGAGGGCCTTGGATAGGGGCGAATGCTCCTTTCTAGTCCTCCTCGATCTCTCGGCGGCTTTTGATACCGTTGACCACGGTATCCTCCTGGACCGTCTGGAGGGCTTGGGCTTGGGAGGCACTGTATTGCAGTGGTTCCGGTCCTTCGTCTCTGGAAGGTACCAGAGAGTAGTTCTCGGGGAGGAGGCTTCGGACCCTCGGCCGCTCACTTGTGGGGTGCTGCAGGGTTCCATCCTCTCCCCGATGTTATTCAACATCTACCTAAAGCCACTGGGAGCTATCATAAGGAGGTTTGGGGTGCGGTGTCATCAGTATGCGGATGACACGCAGCTTTACCTCTGTTTCAAGTCCTCACCAAGGTTGGCCGTTGAGACCCTGTCCAAGTGCCTGGAGTCAGTGGGTGGCTGGATGGGAAGGAACATGCTGAAGCTGAATCCCAACAAGACTGAGGTACTTCTGGTGTGGGACAAGGGGAGGTTAGGGGATGTTGACCTGGTGCTGAATGGGGTACATCTACCCCTGAAGGACCAGGTCCGCAGCTTGGGAGTCATTCTAGACTCCCAGCTGTCCATGGAGGCTCAGGTGTCAGCTGTGAGCTGGGCGGCGCTGTATCAACTCCATCTGATATGGCAGCTGCGCCCCTACCTTCCTAATCACCTGCTCCCATCAGTGGTTCATGCCTCGGTCTCCTCTCGCCTAGACTACTGTAATGCGCTGTACGTGGGGTTACCTTTGAAGAGGGTTCGGAAGCTACAGCTGGTACAGAACGCGGCGGCTCGCCTGGTTAAAGGCAGCCGCTGCCGGGATCACATCACGCCAGTGCTCAAGGAGTTGCACTGGCTACCAGTTGCTTGCCGAGCCGAATTCAAGGTGTTGGTTTTGACCTTTAAAACCCTATATGGCTCCGGTCCAGTTTATTTCAAGGAGCGTCTCCAGCAACACCAAGTAGGCTGCTCAACAAGATCTGCCACAGACGGCATTCTCCTTGTCCCTTCAGCCAGAGCAGCTAGACTGGTGGGGACGAGGAAGAGGGCCTTTTCTGTGGCGGCCCCCATACTGTGGAACTCTCTCCCGAGTGACATCCGCCATGCCCCCTCTCTGCTGAGCTTCCGCCGCTCATTAAAAACCTGGCTGTTCAGGCGGAAATATGGGGTGGGTTAAGATTTTTAAAAATTTGAATACTGTTTTAAATCTATTTTATCTTGTTTTAAATGTATTTTATCTTGTTAAATGTATTTTATTTTGTACATCGCCCAGGGTGGCCGGTTGCCGGCCAGATGGGCGATTGATAAATGTAAATAAATAAATAAATAAATAACCTAGCTACTCTTTCACCTGTAACCTTAATAGAGATTCCTTCCCAGCCTAGCCCTGGCTGTTCTGCATTCTTCAGTGGTATTCAATCTCTACTTCTCTGTCTCTGTGTTGGTGCCTGCAGAACCTCTCCTCTGCACAGCTTCTCTCTATCCTCTGCTGCTTTTGCCTCCCCTTTATATACACTCTCGCAACTTTAGGAGGCTACAATCAGGTGACCCCAAACTGGGGATATGAAACTTAACTCCATTAGGGGGGAAAAGGAGACTTCTCTCAATGAAAAGGAAACTTTAACTCCATGTGGGGAACATGAAACTCACAAATGCCCCCCTCCCATCAGGAGATGTTTGGGCCTACAGGCTTTCACCTAACTCAAGCCTGTGTAGGCCTCAATCCTTCACAAAGATTATAACCTACTAACATTGAAATCCTCACTGTAGGCCTCATTAATTTCAATGGGGCTTACTTCCAGGAAAGTATGTATAATAGGACTGCAGCCTCCATGTTTATTCAAAACCTATTAAAGATTTGAGTGACTGGACTATTGAGTTTATATTCCCTACAGGAAACAACGACCTCGTTTCTATGAACTTCACTGAAAAAGGCCCTAGAAAAAGAGAAAAGGAGCAAGAAAAGGAGCTGTTCTGTCTCCACCAACGGAGCCTTCAGAACTGCCCTATCTTTAATTGGCTGCTCTCAGAGAACAGATAAGGCAAGATGATGAAGGCAAGATTACCGAAGTGAGTGCTGAAAATGCTGGGCCTGTTTAGCCAAGATAAAGGGAGGATGAGAGGAGATAATGATTCTGCTCAATAAACACCTGGGGATGGGGAGCGGGAGAAGGAAGAAAATAAGAATAGAGAAGAATGGGCAGCGCTATTATTTTTATTTTTTTTTAAAGATGGAGATATCTGTCTGCCTCTTCACAAGGAATTCTGGGACTGGTAGTTCTTGAGAGAGCATGTTACAGAAGGAATAACAAATCTCGCTGTCTCTCAAATTGGCCTCAATTACTCCCTTCCTGGATCTCTGAGTCCCAGAAAAGTATGTCCAGCCCCCATGCTTGGATCTTGGCAGCAGTTCTTCAAGGTTTCAGGCAGGACATAGCCTAACCTGGAGATATTGGGGAATGAATCTGGGACCTTTTGCATGCAAAGCATGTGCACACACTACTCCCGAGCAATAGCCTTTCCCCAAAATTTACCTCCAACCCACAAAACACTGTTCTAGGTGGGTATCTGAACTTGCCACATAAGTTTACTTGAAGGAACTGTTGCATTTTTCTAAGTCAGGGGTCGGCAACTTGCGGCCTTCATCCGCCCCTCCCAAGTTCAGGGGCCCTCACAAAACATGTACATTTTTTTTTACAAACAAAATAGTCTGAAACTGCTTTGGAGCATGAAAAGGGTCAACAAGCAAATGTTGACCCTTTTGGTGCTCTCTAGCAGTTCCTGAAGCCATTTTCTTTGCAAAAAAAATTACATCTTGGGGGAGGTCCCTAAATTTGGCAGGGGTGTTGCGCAGGAGTGGGTGAAATAAACATCTTTATTTCAGGAAGCCTTCCTTGGTTGACCAGCCACTGTTTCTGCTGATTTTGTGTTTTAATATAGTTTTTTTTATTCTTTTTATCATTCAAAAAATCTTTTTAATGTTCACTGCTCCAGAATCTGTTCAGAAGTGGGGTGGTATACAAATGTTGAAAATAAATAAATAAATGATTTTTGATGGGTTGTTGTTGTTGTTTCATTTTCAGTACCTGTGTGTGTGTGTGGAGGGGGGGGGGGTTAGGGAGCAAAAGTACCCCCTCAAAGCTCCCAAAGTTGCCCAAGTCCAACTCTGTCCTAAGTGGAAACTGATCTGTAGGATACTTTATTCCCTAACAAAGCAGTTATGTTGCATAGGCTAGGACCAGTAGTTGTCAAACGTTCCACCTTTAGGGAATCTTTCCAACACTGAGACTTGTGCCCTTCTATGTTAAGGTGAACATACTCATAGATCATAGATCATAGAGTTGGAAGGAGCCTACAAGGCTATCGAGTCCAACCCCCTGCTCAATTCAGGAAACTAGAGGAGGGGTCTCCCATCCAAGTAATAACCAGGCCTGACCCTGCTTAGCTTTCCACACTCAGACAAGCTGAGCCAGCATCTCAGTTCATCTGGAGCAATGCTCAGGCCTGTAGGACCTCACTAGTGAAAGCCATGAGGAGGGCCCATTGTTTGGTAGTAGAGTTCATGCTTCACATGTAGAAAGCCCTAAACCCAGTCCCTGTATCTCTCCTCCAATAGGATTGTAGATGGAAGTGCTGGGTAGGGATGTATGGACTTCGTTAAATTTATTTATTTATTTATTTATTTATTTATTTATTATATTTATTAATCGCCCATCTGGCCGGTCACCCGGCCACCCTGGGCGATGTACAATTAAAATACAATAAAACAATACAATAAAATATAATAATAATTAAAACAATATAAAAAGTTCTTTTAAAAACCTAACCCACCCCATATTCCCGCCTGAACAGCCATGTTTTTAATGCACGGCGGAAGCTCATCACGGAGGGGGCATGGCGAAGGTCACTAGGGAGGGAGTTCCATAATGTGGGGGCTGCCACAGAGAAGGCCCTCTTCCTAGTCCCCACCAGCCTGGCTGCTCTGGCTGATGGGATAAGGAGAAGGCCGTCTGTGGCAGACCTTGTTGAGCGGCCTACTTGCTGTTGCATCAAGTCCGTTTCATCTCATGAAAGGTGCCTTTCATTCTGTCGTCCGCTCATTGACACAACTGGATTTTGAGCAAGTGCGTTCATATGCAGTTGCACAAATTCGCACTTATGAAAAAAAAACCTCACAGTTCCAAAAATGCGCACACTCAGCCAAATACGCAAATTCCCTCAAAATGTGTTTTTTTTTCACACACTAGTCTATGGGTGGAAATATACTACATTTTCAGTCGGTGTTTTTGAATTCTTCGTATTTTTCTATGACTAAACTTGCGTGAAATTATGGTAAATTAAAAAAATGTTCTGCAAGTCTGTAGCATCCATGCAACTTGGGAAAAGCTGGTCTGCTGCGGAATTCACGGGTCGGATTCATAGAAATCTGGACTCATTTGAGTCTGTTGCAGATTTCTCTAAAATCCCTAATGCTGCGTGCCAAAATTCTGGAGGACTGTTGCCAGTCAGAATAGGCAACATTGGACTTGCAGATTTTCATGGTCTGGATCAGTGTAAGGCTATTTCATAGGCTCAGAAAATAGTATTGCAAGAGAACAGAATGTTTACCCTGCTGCTTTCACATGTTCCAGGGCTCTGGTCTGTGAAACCTTTGTTCCTGTTATGCCCCCAAAGGTGTAAAAAAACTTATTTGGACTTCTTCCTTCAATCGACTTCTAGTCCTGAAAATAGTTCCTGCACCTTAGGATTCTTTAATGGCACATAATAATATATTATTGTGGCTCCAGCTGCAGAAAATGCGTATGACTCACTTTTATTAATATTCAACGAGGCATTAAAAAAAATACCTTATATACAACCCTGATAACAAACCATTTCTTAGACATCCTTTTGTGGCTTCCAGAAATTCAATTAAAAAGAAGGAGGACTCCTTACTCACAGCTTTTGACTTGTTAGTTTCCACATTTAATAATGAATTACAAGTGAAGGTGACCCTGGCAACTTTGTATTCAACGGATGTCTACACCACACATTGGTTACAGTCTGATCCTGGCATAACTATCTCACCTGCTCTCCCCCCCCCCCCCGGGCCCATGAGCACTGTAGATTTCTAAATGCACCCCATTCCCTTGGGGGTGGGAGTGGGAAGGAGGAAGCACACTTCCCAGGGCATTTTACACTGGGAATCAAAATAATGAAACGGGTTTGAAAGCGATTTAAAGTTGTAGTGTAGATCTGGTCTACTTTCCAGTCACTGCATAGAAGGACAGACTGCAAAGACTCAGCATGAGCCACCAAAGCAATTGAGGCCATTCTGCATGCATCACACCTGGATGGCAATGGCATAGAGCAGGGCTCTCCAACTTTGGGCCCCCAGATGTCGCTGGCCTACAGCTCCCAGCATATCCAGCCAGCATGGCTAATGGCAAGGGATTCTGGGAGCTGTAGTCTAGCAACATCTGGGGACCCAAGGTTGGAGAGCCTTGGCGTAGAGAGAGGAGACCTTACAAGGAGGTCTTCCAAATCCTGAACTTGAACAAATTGTAGAGCTGCTCCCTGCAACGTGCAAGAGTGTTGGGACCCTTGTGAATGATCACACACTCTGACACTCCCAGGAGCCCTCTCTGACCATCCAGGGAATTGCATGAACCACAGGGACAGCAAACTCACTGGGGCAAATTATGGTTCCATTTTGGATTCCACTCTGCACTGAAGGCCAATCTGAAGAGGAGGGACAGATGGCCAGAAGCTGCTCTCTCGTTATGTTAAAGAATGTGGGCAATACCATATAACAGTTATATGGCAAAGCAGTTACTTTATTCCCAACTCAAGGATGGAAAGCGGAATATTGGTGGTCAATATAAGAGGTTTAAAGATGTTCATAAGGCTAATCTAAAAAAATGCAATATAAACATCAAAAACTGGCCCATGAACGATCTAAGTGGAGGTTGGCCTTTCACAAAGGTTCCATGGACTTTGAAGAAGCCTGAGTGTGAGGTGAAAGGGAGAAACGTGCTAAGCGAAAAGCACGTCAAATGAATCCTTTACAGGACCATCTTCCATCTGGTAACCTGTGTCCTCACTGTGGGAAGCTGTGTGGATCTAGAATTGGCCTCCACAGTCACTTACGAACCCATCGCTAGAGTCTACACAATCTTCTTTAGAATTTCCTCCAATCTTCTTTAGAATTTCCTCCTTTTACCCTGGAAGACAATCTTACTCGGTCACGAGTGATCGTCTGATGATGATGATGATGATGATGATGATGATGATGATGATGATGATATGGCAGGCAGGTGGAACGTGGCCCAACACATGCTGGAAATAGGTCTACCTATTGAATGTCACTGGTACAGCTGGATGAGAATTTCATTTCAGTTTGGTTTTAAGAATTTACCAAAATGTGCAAAGTTCTTAATATTCAGGAGAGAAAGAATTTGAGATTTTAAAAATGTGAATGTGAGAGAAAGCAAAATGGACATTTTCACCCAGTGTGGCGTAGTGGTGAGAGTGTTGGACCGGGACTCGGGAGATCCAGGTTCTAGTCCCCGCTCGGCCATGAAACTCACTGGGTGACTTTGGGCCAATCACTGACCCTCAGCCTAACCTACCTCACAGGGTTGCTGTGAGGATAAAAAGGAGAGGAGATGGATGATTATGTAAGCCACCTTGGGTTCCTTGCAGGAAAAAAGGTGGGGTATAAATATAATAAATAAATTAAATAAATAAATATTGATTGTGTGTTTATCAGATTGTGTATTTATCAGTTGCAACTTCCATAATACTTAGATACGTATTCCATGAACAGATTCCCTGATTATAGATATATGCTTTTTCTTTAATTGGAAAGTTTTTTGTGTGTGGAAATTCTTAAGCTATTGAAAAGCCCATGTGTGTTTGCATGCTTTAACACCTCATACTTAGAAACCAGACATGCATCTTTTGCTTCCTAAACATGCACTTTGCTTTTGCTTTCATCTAGCGAATGAAATAGCACAACACATCTCATGCAGCACTTGAAATTTTGAGCTACTTTCATCTTTGGAGCTATCCAGAGATGGATTCCAGCTCAGTTAACGCAACTGAAGTGTCAAGATGGGAACACGGGTATTTTTCAGCATAATACAGAAACTTCCACATCTGCTTTGCTTCTGCCCATTGCAATAAATTCCAGTCAGGTCCTCCAACTCAGCTTTGGCAATGGGCATGATCTGAATTGCTAAGCAGAGATGCATGTCAGCCAGCAAGGATGCTCTCTTTTGAGTGAGCGTTATTGTTGCTATGGAGACCACCTTCCTTATAGGCACGCATACCACTATGACATCGGCCTTGCTTTGTTGATGGTTCCTAAGGAGGAGCATCCCATTGTGACACTACAGATAACTGAATAAAGCTCTAATGGCCACATAGAGACAAACACAGTTGTAAAAACAATATTACGTAAATTTATTTCAGGTTGACTTTAAAAAAAACACGGTGATTTTCTTACACTCTATGAAATGGCATCCAATAGTCAGTTGTAGACTCAGGAGACTAACTGTGGGAAATTGCTAGCCTTTTGGCAATTAAGGATTCCTTTTCTAGCAACTAGTGAATCGTTCAGGGCTTAAGGGGCAGTGCACTTTTCCCTGCATGTAGCAACAGGAAGAGGTTATTTTTCACAATCGTTGTAGCTTCCATTGGACAATCTCAGGATAGCTTTGAACAGGATTATGCCAATATGACGTGGAGAATCGACAAAGAGCTGCAAGGCTCCTGAGGCCGGCCTTGCATTGTAAACTGAAACCGGCTACAACAGCTGAGGCTAAGGTACATCAGAGCTGATTAGGAAAAGTGCAGCGCCTCCATCTGCCATTGAAAGAGATTAAGTTATTTAAAGAACCAACGGGAGAAGTAGAAGACCAAGTTATGATCTTGTGGGGGGGAAAGATTAACGTTGCCCCCGTTTAGAGAAGTGATCTTTCCTGAAGAGTTAGAGGTTCATAGCAGGCTTTGTGGCATCTGTGGGTACCCAGTGGGTGTTCTATATCACTCACGTTTCTCTTGGGTATCCACATCTCCCCTTAGGCCAGTGGTAAGCACTTGGGAACACCTTGCCAAGCCTCCCCGCCCTGCCCCAACACCTTGGACTGCCAAAGGTATTTATAATGGCACCTTCCATTCTTTTCTTTCCTGCAGCCCAGTGGTGTTGGTTCTGAAGTGCAGATGCTCATCATGACAGCCCCGCCCCCAAGGAGAGTCCAAAAATTCAAGCAGCTGCATTGATCCATATCAACAAACCGGGTCTAGGCAGTTCTCATCTCCCCCAGGAGCAGGTCTTTTGGAAAGCTAATGGGTCTGGAGTGCCCATTCAAGTTCAAGCCACCTCAAAATACAAGGTACAATTTATTGTGGTTGTATTTATTTTATTTATTTATTTATTTATTATATTTTTATATCCCGCCTTTTTTCCTGCAAGGAACCCAAGGCAGCTTACATAATCCTCCTCCTGCTCCTCGCCATTTTATCCTCACAACAACCCTGTGAGGTAGGTCAGGCTGAGAGTCAGTGACTGGCCCAAAGTCACCCAGTGAGCTTTATGGCTGAGTGGGGACTAGAACCTGGGCCTTCCCCCTCCCTCCCAGCTAGGGATGTATGAATTTTGTTCAGTCCATTCCGTCTGTGTTTCACAGATTGTCAGGCATCTTTTGTGCCATCGTCCACTCACTGGAGCAATTAGGGATGTATGAGAAATTTGTTCCATTTGCACAAGCATGCATTAGCTAATTAGTGCACATGAGCCAAAGTGCACTTGAGCTAATAATGTACATTATAGCACAGGTGAGAATTTGCAGAAATCCTCTCCCAAAGGTAAAAAAAAAGGTAAAAATGGTCCCCAAAGTCCGCAAAATCCATGCAATTCGTAAAAAGCCAGTCTGGTGTGGAATCTGCAAGTTGGATCGACAGATATGTGAACTCATTTTAATCTGTTGCAGATTTCTCCAACATCCCTACCAGGGATGGGGACTCGGACTCGAGGACTCGACTCGTGAGTCGGACTGAGTCCCCCCTCTGACTCGACTCGGACTTGAGTCCCAATATTTTTAATGGGACTCGAGACTCGACTCGGGACTCGAGACCAAGGACTTGTCAACATCCCTGGGCTGTTGACGAGTCTTCTGGCTGTGCCAGGAGCGCGATCACCGGTGAAGAGTGCATGGAAGCGAGGAGCACCGCTGCTTGGCCACTATGGACAGCTACCAGGAGTGCAGCCCCAACGATGTGTTGAGATTTATTTTGATGTGTTGTTGTGGGGGGTTAGGGTTAGGGTCAGACATTTTGGGTTTGGCTGCCTCTGCCTGCCTGTTTGGGGTTTCCTGCCTCCTCTGCCTGCCTGGTCTCTTCTTAACCAGTTCCACAGTTTGAATTGTCCAAGACAAAGGCCCCTGCCTGCCTGCTTTGGGGTTCCCTGCCTCCTCTGCCTGCCTGGTTATTTTGGGTTTGTCTGCCTAGTCTGTTCTTGCCAAAATCAGTTGCAGAGTTTTGAAATAAAAAGGCACACTTGTGCCTAGGATTTATTTAAGCCACACATCTGAAGTAGCCTTATTTTGTTGGGGGGAAACCCCATTGATTTTAATAGGGACTCGTGGAGTCAGTTTTGGGAGTGACTCAGGACTCGTGACTCGTGAGTCACCATTTTGGACCAAGGACTCGGACTCGGACTCGAGACTCGGGTCCAAAGACTCGTGACTCGACTCGAGACTCGAGACCAAGGACTCTTCAACATCCCTGTTTATTACTTATATTTTGCTCCTCTGATGACACTAAACCCTTTAAGGATAGGTTTTTATATTGTGTTTTCTTTTGTTATTGTATTTTATGGTTTTATGTTTTGTTTGGGAACTGCCCAGAGAGTTATTGGGAGAAGGTTATTGGGTGGTATAGAAATGTAATAATAATATATATATATATTTTAAAATGAATGAATGAATGAATGAATAAGGAAACCATTTACAATATGTGCACCATTCTCAGCTAAGGTCCTAGTTTGAACAAAGTCAGCCGTTAGCCGTATTCAGGCATTCTCGTTTGGGTACAATGATCAGACAAGGGTGGGGGAGATGGGGAATGAGCATGCTAGTTCTGCCCCCCCGCCTCCTCTCCGTCGCCGCCTCCATCCATAGAGGTTCCCTGGATGATTTTCCAGGATCCTAAATCGCACAGGGAGATTCCACAGATAAAGAGGGCTCCCCGCGGCAGAGGTCATTCCTCAGCACGTGGAAGGTGGCAAGAATGGCAACGGAGAAGGTGATGGAGCTGCCACCTGGAGATGATGGCAGTTTTAATCCAACACATTGCGAGGTTGGGGAAGGCTTGTCTAGGCCTTGACTATGTCTATGCCTAACATTACGGGTTCCATATAGGTCAGGGGTGGGGAACAGTTTTGGGGTGGGAGGGGGGGGCAATGACACACCACCTTGACTTTCATGAGCTAGCTCAGTGTTCTCCAACCTTGGGTCCCCAGATGTTTTTGGCCTACAACTCCCAGTATGCCCCAGCCAGCGTAGCTGGCTGGGGCATGCTGGGAGTTGTAGGCCAAAAACATCTGGGGACCCAAGGTTGGAGAACACTGCCTTATATAAATCAATTAAAATCAAGCTGAATGGATTTATGTCACAAGATTTATAGCTGGCCTTATCCTGCGGGGCTTGGACAAGATCCACAGAGGTAGGCCCCACCTGATACTGGCGATGACAAGAAAGCATCACACGAGAGCCGGTGTTGAAAGCGGCTGGCAAGCCTCTCTATCCCAGTGCTTCTGTTCAATGAAGTTAATAATTAACTTAAAGAGCAATTTGTTTCTGTGTGTTTATTTTGTATTATCATCCATGTGCCATGCTTCCGTAATGCATTTGCTGTTGCCAGGCTATAAAAGTCAATATGCTACGTAATTCCATGAAGCCAAACGTAATCTCTGCTCATGACTGCTTCAGTCGTCACTGCATGCCCTGAGGTGCTCACTGTCCAGCTCCCATGGCAGGTGAACCTACTAGTAATCCAGATTGCTCAGATGGTGGGATCAAATTAGCAATGGCGCTGAAAAATTCATAATCACCTCGGTCAGTTTGCGAATTTTGCTCAGGCCAGAAATACTTGGCTGTGTTTTCAGACTGAGCAGCATTTCTCTCAAAAGTTCTTCCCTGTCTTGGAATGGTAAACGAAGATTCTGCACAGGAGCAGTCAGATGAGGCACCAAAATCCAGCTGCTTTGTTGGCATGCGCGCCAAGAAGTTTCTTTGAATGCATGTGTAGACAGGGAAAAGGCCTACAACTCCCAGCATGCCCCAACCAGCCAGCTGGCCCTTACTGATTAAAGTCTTGGAATCCTAACTGATGTAATGGACAGTTAGGGGTGGGCGACCTACCTACCACCCAACTCGCTGGGCGCTCAGCACGAGCACTGCTGCTGCACCTGCCAAACTGGGCCAAAAGCGAGTGCCAGCCAGCCAAGGCACTTGCTGCCAGACTTCCGGATTCCCGGTGCTATGTTTTTTATGTAGAAAATGGCATAAGATACGTTAAAAACGGCCGCGATTTATTTGTGTAACTTGTGCAAATCGCTGCCATTTCTTATGTATTTTACACCATTTTATACATTAAAAACATAGCGCCGGGAACCCAGAAGTTGCTTCCCTGGCATGGCTCACGAGAACGCGAGTCGAGCTAGGGAAGCAGATAGGGCGAGTGGAGCTTGGGGTGTCAAGCCCATTGAGTTCGCCAGATTTCCACCCCCACCCCCAATCGAGCTCCATGCACAGCCCTAGTAATGGTTTAAGCTGCACATCAGCATTGGGCCAGTTTCAGTTTACATTCCTATTTTAGCCAGCAAAACACGACAAGAATGTTGGAATAACTTTATGATTCACAAATATAAATGAACAGAGTTAAATATTTACAGACGAAAAGCTAAGAAAAAGAACTCATATATGCAATTACATATAGGAACACTGAAAATTTAGGAACACTGAAAATACAGGAACACTTGAAGAAAAGGACAAATTAAATGTATCCCTGGTGGAGAAAGAAATCCATAGATGATAAATCCACAAATGAAGAATTCGAAAAGGTAGTGTAATCCACTAGGCTACTTTAATCCAGAAAACTATGGAAATCCACAAAGTTTGGTGCTACATCACCTCACAATACATGAAGTTCTGATCATGTGGATTTGTGGTAATCATGTGATTTTTTCCCCCATACCAGAAACAGAAGCCAGGTAGGGTTCATAGTAGTCTGGTATTTGGATAGGAAGAGACAACATAATCAGCACAACATTTCATAATCAGAGTTTATGGCATGGAACCAAATCTAGGGTGGAAACTTGCACATTGCTGAAAAAAGAGAAAATGCATCACCAAAAAAGAGGAAAAAGGAAGACACCAATCTGCATAAAATGGCAAATCCTAATGTATATGTAGGCATAAAATTTTAGAAAGGATTATTATAATTTAAATAGAAATACTATATGTCTCAATATATTGGGAAGACCATGATTAGGTGACCTGTGTGCCTTTTCAGTCAACTGTCCATGTGCTAATTGTGAGTGGGCAACTTCAAGGCCCCTGTTCCTCTTTCTTGTGGTTCTTGATCTTTAAGCCAGATTGACAACAGGGACCAGAAGGTCTGAACATATATGTGGAGAGAAAGCAAATGAATTGCAAATGTACACAAAAGGGGCACATTTGCAATTCACCCCAAAGAGGTGGAAAACATCTTGCAGTCTCAAAGGGCTGCAAAATGATCCTCAGGAACACCCACCCGGTACCACCCTTCCGCGGGCGGGAACCCACCTGGCGAATCACCTGGGAAGGTGAGGGGTCTGGAGAAGGGGTCTGGGCAAACCTCTGACTGTCAAGGTTGTTGGAAGCTGGTGCACGCTCTGCACGGATCAAGCCCCTGACTTCGGTCAGCAAACAGCCCTCCAGCCCCGGGCGCGGCGCCGGTGATCGCCCGCAGGAGAGACCGAGACTAGTAAGTTAGGTTCTCTGGTGTTCTGTGACTTTGTGTCTAGTAAGCATGTTACTTAGCCTATCCTACGCTCAATTGATCCCCATTGTGACTCATCTGTTTATGCTGTGAAATTCCTGTAGTTTATTAGTTCCGCTCCATTAAAGGTGTTGTAAACAAACATAGACTCCTTGTTTAGTCTTTTCCCTGTGTCAATTCAGGTTGCGGTTGGCTTTAACTTCGGCTAGAACCGCAAAGGAAGGGTTTCCTCCGTGCCGGTTAACCCTTTCCGTCCTGAACTCGCGCAAAGGACCTGCTGGGGCCCTCCACAATATAACACTGATTCTGGCCTGCTTGCACTGGCTGCCTGCATGTTTCCAAGCCCAATTCAAGATGCTGGTTTTGACCTATAAAGCCTTACATGGCTCGGGACTGCAATACATGACAGAGTGCCTCTCCCAGTGTGAACCTTCCCTACAGTATGGTCATCATCTAAGGCCATCTTCCAGGTACCTCCTCCGAACATGGCAATGAGGGAGAGGTCCTTCTCGGTGGTGGCCCCCCAATTCTGGAATGATCTGCCTGATGAGGCACACCTGGTGCCAACCTTGTTATCTTTCCCCCTCTTCTCTCAGGTATTTTATTTTTATTTTATTATTAATTTTATTTCTATACCACCCAACAGCTGAAGCTCTCTGGGCGGTTTACAACAATTAAAAAATACAATATAAATACACAATAAAACATTATAAAACATTATAAAAAAATTCAAAAACCAAATTTAAAATAACACAAATAGCTAAAAAGAAGTTAATACAATGTGACCAGTAGAAAAGTTGAAAAATAACCCACCTCCCACCATGCACTATTTAGAATGGTTAAAAGCCTCGACATAGTATTTTTTAAAATTAATTTTATAATTTTTATTTGGCAGCATATGATATGGTTTTAATCAGGTCATAGAATCATAGAATCATAGAAAAGTAGAGTTGGAAGGGGCCTACAAGGCCATCGAGTCCAACCCCCTGCTCAATGCAGGAATCCAGGTCAAAGCATCCCTGACAGATGGCTGTCCAGCTGCACCTTGAATGTTTCCAGATTGGGAGAGCCCACCACCTCCCTAGGTAATTGGTTCCATTGTCTTATTGCTCTAACAGTCAGGAAGGATGTCTACATCCTTCTTAAAGTGTGGTGCCCAGAACTGGACGCAGTACTCAAGATGAGGCCTAACCAGTGCCGAGTAAAGGGGAATTATCACTTCATGTGATTTGGAAGCTATACTTCTATTAATGCAGCCCAAAATAGCATTTGCCTTCTTTGCAGCCACATCACATTGCTGGCTCATATTCAATTTGTGATCTAAAACAATTCCAAGATCCTTCTCCCTTGTGGTATTGTTGAGCCATGTGTCCCCCATTCTGTAACTCTGCATTTGGTTTCCTTTCCCTAGGTGCAGCACTTGGCATTTATCCCTATTAAATTTCATTCTGTTGTTTTCGGCCCAACGCTCCAGCCTATCGAGATCGCTTGTTGTTAAATGTTTTTGTTTTTTTTTTAAAAAAATTGTTTTGGATATTTGTGTGTGACTGTGTGTGTCTGTTTATATGTTTGTATGTAAATGGTTTCTATAATGCATTTTTAAGGTTTTAATCTTTGCAAACCACCCAGAGAGCTTTGGCTATTGGGTGATATATAATACATTAAATTAAATGAAACCAGGCTTGGACTGGATAGAAGATACCTTCAAATAGAGGACTCTCCTCTGTAAAGTAGGTCACGAGCCCACCCTAACCGAATCACATTGAAGGAGGTTGATGTGGAACCATACTAAAAAAAGAAAGAAAGAGGGGGGAGTATTTTAGGAGACCATCATGCCATCTCAGTATTATAGGAATTAGGCCCCAGTAGACAATTCACCTCTAATGTAATCTTCATATTCCATGTGCATTTACGGTTTTGTGGTGGGGAATCACTTGGCAACAATAAACATTGTGGCAATATTTAAAGCAAATGTTAACTTTTCTTATTACCTAAAATGTACCAGTGCGGCAGAAGGTCATAATCATGATCAGATTTAAAGCTTGTCCATCCTGCTGAGTAAATAATCATTTAAAACTCTTTATTCCCAGCTGAACACAAGGAATTCACTTTGTGTTCCCCACCTCTGCTGTCTAAAAGCATTTCCAATCCTGCAGAACAGTGGGGGGGGGAGAGGAAATAATAACAGTAATGAACAGAGAGTAGACCCAAGCACTGACTTGAACCAGGTAGTAAAAGTCCGCTTCTAAGATCTACACCCTTAGAGACCAAGGAGGTGGGGGGAAAACGTGGGATGAAACTGCTTTGATGTTATAAACTGCAACAAAACAGGAGTTCAGTCCTCACTCAGATGTCACATCAGCCAGTGTTAGTAGTATTGACAGCGCAATCCAATGTGGTTGCCCCTAACTTTCCGGACTCAGAGAATTATGGGTATCCTATTAAGGGCGGAAAGACCACAGAGGCGAAGGTCACCTCTGATTTTTAGGCAGCTGATTTCGGCTATCTACATTTACCCCCCTGGAGCACAAAGAGAACAGGCTGCCACTGTGTGTGAACAATACTACAAGTGAGAAGGATCTTGGAATTGTGGTAGATCACAAACTGAATATGAGCCAGCAATGCGATGTGGCTGCAAAGAAGGCAAATGCTATTTTGGGCTGCATTAATAGAAGTATAGCTTCCGAATCGCGTGAAGTGACAATTTCCCTTTACTCTGCACTGGTTAGGTCTCGTCTTGAGTACTGTGTCCAGTTCTGGGCACCACACTTTAAGAAGGATGTAGACAAACTGGAGAGGGTTCAGAGGAGGGCAACGAGGATGATAAAGGGACTGGAAACAAGGCCCAATGAGGAGAGACTGAAAGAACTGGGCATGTTTAGCCTTCAGAAGAGGAGACTGAGGGGAGATTTGATAGCACTCTTCCAGTACTTGAAGGGTTGTCACACAGAGGAGGGCCAGGATCTCTTCTCGATCATCTCAGTTTGCAGGGCATGGAATAATGGGCTCAAGTTACAGGAACCCAGATAACACCTAAACATCAGGAAAAATTTCCTGACTGTCAGAGCAATAAGACAATGGAACCAACTACCTAGGGAGGTGGTGGGCTCTCCCACTCTGGAGACATTCAAGGAGCAGCTGGACAGCCATCTGTCAGGGATGCTTTGACTTGGGTTCCTGCATTGAGCAGGGGGTTGGACTTGATGGCCTTGTAGGCCCCTTCCAACTCTACTTTTCTATGATTCTCTGGCAGAGCCTCTCTACTCCCCTCCCTGCCCCCTGGAATGCCCACAAACCTCCAGCTCCAAGGTTGGTCTTCTGACCTTGGAGCTGCAGGTAGCGTGATTCTTTCCATGCCAGCTGTGAGGGTGGTGGAGGGAAGGCACTCCAAGGTCGGAGTCCCAGTTCCAACCTCAGGGCACATTGCTGAGCTTTCCTATGGCCATCTAGACTCTGTCTAGTGGCCATAGGATTGCACCCTAAAAGTGTGCTTAATGTTGGCCACTTTTCAGGACAAAAGTAACCCGGGTACGGTAAGTACTGCACTCCTTCAATTCCAATCCTAATCTAAACATTTTGTCAGTCATACCAAACTCCACCATGCTTTCAACAACTCTGCTTCATGGTCACCAAGGATTTTTTTAAAAAATTGTTGTTGTATTTACATGGGGGGGGGACACACCCCTCTGTTTTCTCATGATATTCAATATTTTAAATATTTCAGTATGAAACCCTCTCCATTCGAATGGCATAGATTCATAGATCATAGAGTTGGAAGGGGCCTACAAGGCCATCGAGTCCAACCCCCTGCTCAATGCAAGAAACTAGAGGAGGGATCTCCCATCCAAGTAATAACCAGGCCTGACCCTGCTTAGCTTTCCACGCTCAGACAAGCTGAGCCAGCATAAGCCACAGGCCTGTTTGCATGTTAACCTTTTGTACAACACCTTCTTTGTTCTTTTGAGTGGCATGTGTATAAGTGTGAATGACTTTTTATCAATGACGTTAATGGTGCTTTTGTTTTTATTTATTTTTGTTTTATGATTGTCTTTTTATTATTATTTTTTATTATTATATTTTTAAATCGCCCATCTGGCCGGTCACCCAGTCACCCTGGGCAATGTACAGCAGAATAAAATACAATAAAACACCATTAAAACACAATTAAAACACAATTAAAAACAAACACAATTAAAACAATATAAAAGTTTTTTAAAAAATCCTAACCCACTCCATATTCCCACCTGAAAAACCATGTTTTTAAAGCACGGTGGAAGCTCATCAAGAAGGGGGCATGGCGAAGGTCACTGGGGAGGGAGTTCCATAACTTGGGGGCTGCCACAGAAAAGGCCCTCTTCCTAGTCCCCACCAGCCTGGCTGCTCTGGCTGATGGGACAAGGAGAAGGCCGTCCGTGGCAGACCTTGTTGAGCGGCCTACTTGATGTTGCTGGAGGCGCTCCTTGAGATAGACTGGACCGGAGCCGTATATGGTTTTAAAGGTCAAAACCAACACCTTGAATTCGGCACGGCAAGCAACTGGTAGCCAGTGTAACTCCTTGAGCACTGGAGTGATATGATCTCCTTGGTGGCTGCCTTTAACCAGGCGAGCCGCCACGTTCTGTACCAGCTGTAGCTTCTGAACCATCTTCCAGGGTAACCCCATGAAGAGTGCATTACAGTAGTCTAGGCGAGAGGAGACCAAGGTGTGAACCACCAATGGGAGAAAGTGATTAGGAAGGTAGGGGTGCAGCTGCTGTATCAGATGGAGTTGATACAGCGCCGCCCGGCTCACAGCTGACACCTGAGCCTCCATGGACAGCTGGGAGTCTAGAATGACCCCAAAGCTGCGGACCTGGTCCTTCAGGGGTAGATGTACCCCATTCAGCACCAGGTCAATATCCCCTAACCTCCCCTTGCTCCCACCAGAAGTATCTCGGTCTTGTCGGGGTGCAGCCTCAGCATGTCTTAACCAAAAATGTTGGTTCTCATTATTGTTAGTTGCTTGCCTTGGACACCTTTTTTTGGGGGTGTGTGTGGAAAGGTGGGGTACAAATCAAGGAAATGAATAAATAGTGTCTGCAGCTGCAGAACACTGGGCCATCTACTGGAATCCATGTGCCCTGGGCAGAGCTCAGTGGTACTGACGCCTGTCATGGCTCCTCCTCAGCACCACCACAGTGGGTGTCATCAAGTTGTCATTTTAATATTTTCATATTTCTCACAGTGCCCCAGAGCGCCCAAAGCAGTGTTCCAGTTTGGTTATTGTGGGAAATTTAAAATGGTGGCTGCCCAGCAACTGTTAGAGCTAAGTAGTGTTTGGCACCAACCCTGATTCGTATGCTTGGCCCTATGGGTTCCTCTGGCTTGGTGCTTCCAGACTAGGTCCATGTGGGGACTGTTTGAATGTTAGGTTATACTGAATTCACTGCTCTAGTATTCACAGAAACAGAATTTATTTATTTATTACATTTTTATACCGCCCAATAGCCGAAGCTCTCTGGGCGGTTTACAACAGTTAAAATCACAAAATACAATATCAAATATAAAATTCAAAACTAAATCGAAGAAACAGCCGAATCCCGGATTGTTACTACAGTTCATATCTTATTACACATTCCTGTACGATGGTCAATACTGTTCTTGTCATACACTTGAAAACATCTCCCCTGAGAAATATGCCTCATGCACAGATGAACTGAGAAATAGTTGCTCTGTAATGAGAAAGACTGTACTCTAAATCCTTTATGACAAGGGTGAGTTTACACAGCCATATCGGCTTGTTTACTTATCTGCATTCTCTGATGATTTTTTTTTTTTAAAATGTTTCTTTCAGTAAGTGAGTTAGGGCTAATTCACATGTTCATTTCATGGTGTCAAAGTGAACAAAAAAAATGAATTTGTTGAAGGATTTTCACATATTAAAATTATTTCTTGTGAATGATTTAATGTGTGTCCAGATCATGCCTGACTATATCTTAGAGAAATTATTCTTCAAAAGTCGCCTCCTCCTCCTCCTCCTCCTCCTCCTCCTCCTCCTCCTCCTCCTCCTCCTCCTCCTCCTCCAGTAGTTGTGGTGAGTCACCTCATTGCATACGGCTGGTCTCCTTTCAATTATAGATGGGTGAGCAATTTGCTCCATTGGGGTATTTTTTTTTAAAGGATTTACCCCATTCACACCTTCCAGTAAGCTGAGTCAGAGTTGCATTCTGAAATCCATGAGCATTCTGATGCACTCATCTTGAGGAAAATGTGTCCCAAAAAGTCACAAATCAGGGGGAAATGTGCACAAAATGCGTATATTTGAGAGGGGTGAGCACAAAACTGCATTTCTGCAATGTAAAGTACTTGGGGAGGGGGGGAAATGCATGCAGTTCAACATGCGCACACAAAATGCACACATTGAACAGGTTCGCACAACCCAGCAACAATCGTGTGAAGTCACCACGACTGTTTGCTGCAACCTGCGAAGCAACCACACGATGAGCCCGACAGACGATCGGGCGTATTGCGGTTGCTATGCTCCTCTTTCCCCCTCATTCCTCCCGGTGATATCCCAGGGGACACCCGCGGAGAGGAATGGGGCTCTGTGATCGCGAGCCGATTTCAGCTCACGGCAGCTGTCAAAGACTCCCCCTTGCACAAACGGGGCTCGTGTCCTTTAGCGCAATGGGGAGGGGGGCCTCCCGCAGCTTCCTCCTTGAGAGGTCTACGCTCACTGCTGCTCTGCTCACGGAGCAGCAGCGGAGAGTGGATCACAGCCTCCTGCCTGAGAGGTTTACTCAGAGAGTAAACCTCTCAGGCAGGGAGCGCCAGTGCTTGTCTCCATCATTGGCGTGGCCGCTGCTGGTGACAGAGGGAAGCGCCCCCCCTCCTCCACTTTCCGAGGAGCTCCTTGGAAAGCAGAGCGTGGAGGTGCTTTCTGCCGACTGGCACCGCGCCGGTGACAGCAGGAAGTGCCCGCCCTCTCTGCCCTCTTCTTTCCCAGGAGCTCCTGTGGAAAGTGGAGTGGGGAGGCGCTTCCCGCCATTAACCTACGAAATCTATGAAATCATTGGGGCGGCCGCACTGGTGACAGTGGGAGATACATCCCTCTTCACCCCTCCCCTTTGCTTTCTGTGGAGCTCCTCAGCATGTGGGAGAAAACCTCTCCGGCAGGAGGCTGTGCTCTGATCCCCACGGCTGCTTGGCACAAGGAGCAGCCGAACAGAAGCAGATCGTTGTCTCCTGCCTTCTCTTCAAGAGGTCTACTCTAGAGAAGGAGATGGGGGGGGGTGCCTGATCTGTTCCATGTGGAGGTGAGAGAAGCCTCTGACAGCTGCCTCCTTAGCGTTGTTTGGGCACTTTGGGGGCAGCTGTCAGTCACGCTCCGTGGCCAGCCGCTTGGCAAGAGAGGCAATGTCCACTCTTGCCAAACGGCTCGCTTGTTCTGGGGATCGTACCATGATGGGTCGTGTCGTCCAGGTCTGGATGACACAACAAGCCATTATGGTACAAACAAACCCTAGAACAGACCGTCATGTCTTATTGTGGCTGGCCACCATGATAAGTCACAATAGTAGTCAGTCACCACAACTGGGTTTGTGCAACACAGGGAACAAGCAATGGTAAGTAACCACCGTTGCTTGTTGTATTGTATGAACCCAGGCATTAATGCCTAATTAGGGGGGGGGAAATGCAAACCATACACATTTCCATACTTTTTATTTATTGAAAAAACTAACCAAAGAAATGTTTTGTTGGTGGTCCTCCAATTATGGAATGAACTCCTCACTGAGGCCTACCTGGCACAAACACTGTCATATTTTTGTCACAAGGTTAAGACTGCCCCTTTCTCCCAGGCATTTAATGGCATGATGGGGCATTTATGTCAGCTGTTTTTAACGGATCTCATTTGTACCAAAATTGTTTTAGCTGTTAAATTCTTTTTAAATTTCTTATGCTGGAAAAATTTTATGCTGTATTTTATTGTATTTGTGGTCCATGTTTTTTGTGAATTGCTGTGAACCACCCAGAGAGCTTCAGCTATTGGGCAGTATAGAAGTGAAATAAATAAAAATAAAGATAAAAATAAAAACAACAACGCTGCCCGCTCGTGCAGAAGCAAGGCAGAACAAACTTGTCCTCAAAATACCGACAATCTGGGCAAAATTGAGATTGACAGATCCATCCATTTCTACTTTTGATTCACATAGGGTATCAGTAGGTGTAGGTGTGTGTGTGGGTGTGTGTAGGATTTTGGCCAAAATCTCAAAGCAAAATGGAAGGGGAAGGGTGAAATAATTTAGGGCGGTTACAAAATTCAGAGATGTGCAAAATTCGAAGGAGTTTCAGTTTCTGAATTGGTTCAAACATGTGAAATTAATGAATTCATTCAATGAATGGTTGGCTCGCTATTGGTCATTGTTATTCCTGTCTGAATCTTAGCTATTCTCTAGGGCAGGGCTCTCCAACCTTGGGTCCCCAGATGTTGCTGGACTACAGCTCCCAGAATCCCTTGCCATTAGCCATGCTGGCTGGGTATGCTGGGAGCTGTAGGCCAGCAACATCTGGGGACCCAAGGTTGGTGAGTCCTGCCCTCAGGTGTCAGGCTATTGCTCAAAAGACTGAACTATGGTGCTTCCTTGTCCATTCTGTGTAATTGAATTAAATGTGTCACATCTGGTGCAATAGGTCACTTAAAAATGTGGATTCAAGTTAATTTTCAGAAAGCTATTGCTTTTTTTGTGTGGGGGGGGAGGGTCGCTGCGAATGTCATTTTATTTTATTTTTTTTCCTTTGGGACTCAGAAATGTTGGGTCTCATTTGTACCAAAATTGTTTTAGCTGTTAAATTCTTTTTAAATTTCTTATGCTGGAAAAAATTTATGCTGTATTTTATTGTATTTGTGGTCCATGTTTTTGTGAATTGCTGTGAAGCCACCCAGAGAGCTTCAGCTATTGGGCAGTATAGAAGTGAAATAAATACAAATAAAGATAAAAATAAAAACAACAACCCTGCCAGCTCGTGCAGAAGCAAGGCAGAACACAAACTTGTCCTCAAAATACCGACAATCTGGGCAAAATATTCATGGCATCCCCAGGAAGAAGGTTGTGCCCACAGAATATAAAGAGCTGTGTTTAAAGGGGAACTGGTGTATTGTAGCTGGCCGGCTGGCAAGGCATCCTTAGTGTACGGGCCACAGCTCTTCATAATTGACTTTCTCTGCTCTGCTGATTTAATTACTGGAAAGAGTTTTGCTTATAAAATGAGTAGTCAGGTTTTATACATTATTAGTTCTGTTACATTACAGTGTCACTGTTGCACAGCTTACATTTAATGCCCCGACCTGCCTTTCCCTGACCTTGGCGGCATTCTTCCTTTGCTCTTAAGAATATCAGAAGAGCCCTAAGGCTGGATCAGACCAAGGGTCCATCTAGTCCAGCATTCCATTCACACAGTGGCCAACCAGCTGCCCATTGGAAGCCCACATGCAGGACATGAGTGCAACAGCACCCTCCCGCCCATGTTCCCCAGCAACTGGTGTACATAGGTAGGGATGGGCACCAATTCTGGCACTCAGTGAGCGCCCCCTCCATGTGAGCTGAGCTGAGCCTCCAACAAGTGCCAGCTGAGGTGCTCACCAGACTTCTGGGTCCCTGTTGTTGCTACATTTTTTTCCCCCATAAAAAAACAGCATAAACTGCGTTAAAAATGGCCATGATTGGCGATTCCACAGTAGATCGGCTTTTTCTGAGTCATGCAAATTCCACTGGCTTGAAAACCATTTTTTAAAAAAAACTTTTCAGGGTGATTTGTGCAAATTTGCACTTGTGCTACTGCACCCTTGCATTAACACATACTTGCACTACTGCATCAATGCATGTTGTCACAAATGCACATTTGTGCAAGGGGAACAAAATTCTCGTACATCCCTTAAAAAAGATTACGATTCTGTCAATGAGCAGACAACAGAAGCAAAGATGCCCGACAACCCATGAAACACAGACAGAATGGATTTAACCAAATCCATACATCTTTGGTCCTGGTGAGCCTCTGCTCTTCAAAATTGACCGCTACAACACCTGTTTTGGACTAACGGAAGTTTCTGAGCCATCTTCAAAGTTAGCCCCATGTACAAACCTACTAGCAAAGGGCTCAGAGCAGCATTGATCTGTACAACAACCATGTGAGGCAGGTGATTCTAAGAGCAAGCAGTTGCTGCATGTAGGTTATCAAGTCAGCTTTATGAGTCGTAAGGGTCAGGATTCAGAGCTGGCACATCACTGTGCCACCTGAGATGGACCACATCGCCCTGCCAATCAATCGCCCATGCAATGTGCAACAGTCTGCATTCAAGTATTCTGCTGCCTACCTTTTTGACTAGGAAACACAATATGCAATTAACCAGTAATGGTGACGCCATGCATAACACTGCCTCAGATCTGTACCGCACTGCTGTGTCTATTTGTTTTTGTGTTTTTTGGGTGGTGGTGTTTTTTTTTTAGTTAGGAACATGATTTGTAATTGTGGATATTAACATGCTTCCCGCACATAACATGGATTCAGATCTGCTTTGTGAAAGATCTCATTCCTGCTTTGGCAGATAAGTGTCCTGAAGATACAATGCCAGGATATGGGGAGGTGTAAATATCTGCAGAAATAAATGGCACTTTTCACGCATCCTTAGAAATAGGCCATGTCTATGTAACATGCTTGCCTCACTCCAGTGTCACTCAAGCCTGCTTAAAATCCACATATACAGAAGCTTTCCTGAGGACTTGCTCAGTACCCTCTAATGGAAACTAATAAATCCTCAGCAGCTTTAAACACACACACACACACACACACACACAGCTCCACATCTGAAATGCAGCCACAATAGATTTACACATGAAACTAATCTGTTATGAGGATAGCAAATAGCAATAAACATCTGATGGATCTGAAATATTCAGTTTATCTACGATTTGTGTATTAGCATATTAATCTGTCTTTCTGGATCCAAATGTTCTTTTTTGGTTGTTGTTGTAATACTTTCTGCATTTTTAAAAAAAACCCAAACTCTTTCCATTTTTGCGTAATTCATGTTTGAAATGCAACAAAAGCCTTCCAAGAACAAGGGAACTACACAAATCCTTTGCTAAATCCTCCAATCTTTCGATTAAAAACCAAAAATCCCACATTAACGTTTGCATAAACCCAATAATGGGACAAGGTCCAACTGTTTATGGCTACATTTGCAGCTCTGTTCTTGGCTAACGTGAAGATTAAAACACAGGGATTAATTTGGAGCCCAGGGAGGCTGTGTCAGACTGCATATGTTCTCGACAGCTAGCTCGTTCTTTGATCATAGAATCTGCTCAAACGACATTGCATTTCAAAGAAGATCAGAATGGCCCTTTGCAACCTCTTTGGCTTGAAACAGAGATATGGCAGCTGCTGTATATATGGCCCCGCGCTTCCACATGACTGCCAATGCTGCCCTTTTGCTTGTTCCCTCCCTATGGGTCCAATCTTCATGAACATCCCAAGGGGGGAAAGCAGGGTACATGGAGGAAGCTGTGCTCTCTCTCTCTCTCTCTCTCTCTCTCTCTCTCTTGCTTAGAAAGGGCGGTGACAGCAAAGTGAAGGAACAGCAGGGTCAGGTGACCCTTAAGAAATAAAATAAAAATCAGGAGGGGCAGGGAGCTTTGTGAGCACCATCATAGCTTTCCACTGGCACCACACTGGAGACCCCAGAACTAAGATCTATACAAGAGACTTTGTTCAAAGTCTCAAAGGGAATTTTGTTAACCTAGCCACAATAAAGGGTTTAAGGGCACAACCCTATAGCATGTTTAGGCTTCAACTTCCAGCATGCTCTGGGCATGCTGGGAGCTGTAGGGCTTCCCCCCCCCTCTCCTAACATGCATAGGATTGCATCTTAAAGCACTTTGTATACGTTAAAAGCGACCTCTGTATGATACATCATGTGGCAAATTCTCCCTTCAAGAATTGCCAGGCTAAGTAGGGCCTGATGTAGTTGAGAATCTCTTGCCGTGGAATCCAAGAGTTTCACATGGTAATGGAAATCTTCTCAAAGGAATGCTTCTGCCTTGATGCTGGGCATAATCTGATCATCTTCGTGGAGGCCATCCCACCTTTCCCTGCTCGTTGACCCCTGGAAGCAAAGTGGCATCCTGATTTGGTAGATAAACAAGACGGTGACAAATAGCTGTGGCAACTTTGTCAGGAGGAAAGAAATGACTCAGACCTGCGATCTGCACACAGACTAGTGCCAGCACCCTTTGACAAATGGTTTTAGTCTGACAGTGCGTTTCACTGCTTGAACTCCCATCCATCACAATAGAAGACAGAAGCATGGGGAGGCAGAAAAGAAGGAGGCACACAGAGATGGATATTAGCTCTACTGCCAACCTTAAATTTGAAATCATATTTTGTGACTCCTGTGCTTCCTTATTTGATTCATGCTGGAGCCATCTCTTCTCTGGCCTGAGGTCAGATCTCCCCTTGAAATTTCTACAGTCAGCCAATAAGTATATCTCTGGGGTATACGAAGTTGCCTTCCCCTGAACTGGGTCATTCATTGGTCCTACTAGTCCTACTGGGGTCCTACTGGGGTCTCCAACACAGTTCCCGTGGAATCCTCTCTTGGTTTCCACCAGGCTTCCTGCCCCCTCCTGATTTTTATTTGATTTTGTAAGATTATTTAATTTAAAAACAAAACAAAACTGGGTGTTTGGCTTGCTGCAAAGCGGTGCCGTCTTCCGTTGCCATGTGTATTACTGTTCAAAAGGGCAGTTTTGTGTTTTGGAGGACAAGCACGCCTTTGCCTTGTAATTAGGTTCTTGGACAATTTCCTTTTGTGTTTAGTCTCACCACACCAGTTTGCCATCTGGGAAATGAGGGGGTTTTTTTTGTCACTGGCTATGCCTACCATGGCAGCCATTTTAGGAATGGACAACCCACCCCATGACAGCCATTTTGTGAGAGCCCTCACAATACTCTCCCAAAATATCAAATGTGCCCACCAAACCAAAAGGTTTGGGGATGCCTGAGTAGTCCTCCAGTTCTGGTTACTCTGACAGGTGTGCATGTTTCACGGCATCTCATTGTGATGATTGAGGATTTATTTTTTTGGTTCATTTTTTGATAAGCACTGGAGATTTTGTTTTTGTTTTTTTTAAGACATGAATGTGGGATGAAGGAAAACAGACAGATTTCTCTTCCCCCAGCTATGCTCAGCTGTTGCTGGGGAGAATTTTGCATGTGGGGGGAGGAGTGGGGAGGCAGAACACAATCAGGCCACTGCTGTAAGCCAATGAGGCCATTTGGGGCGGAGAGCCAGGGTCACTATTTAAGACCTGGTTACCTCTACCCTCGGCAGCTTTCGTTTTCCAGCTCCCTCCCTGTTAGCAGTGTGGGCTTTGCTGGTCGTCCTTTTGGGGGGCGAGTAGGAATTTTGACCTTCTGCCTTTGATTGGCTGGGGGCGGTGGGTGTGTTTCGCCTACTCTGCACTGCGAGGCAGGGCTGGGCATAATCTTATTTTGTTTCATTCCAATTGGTCACATTTTGCGGGAAGTGTGGGAATAGGCAGTGGTGTTAGGGTTTGGCGGTCATCCAATGGCACCTTTCAGGTGACTGGGGATAACCCGAGGCTTCCCTTGCTGTTGCCATGAGGCGCAGCTTGAGGGAGATTGGGCCGCCTTTGGGGTCTCCCCTTCTCACTCGCCGGTTGTCCTGTGGCGCCGGGTGGAGCTGACACCGGGAAGACCCTCCAGCACCAAATGGTGCAGAGCTTGGGGGTGGTGAGGAACAGTCAGCACCGCCTTTTGGCTTGGATGTTTTCGCCCAGATATGATCCACTGGCCACGGGGCCAGTTTAGCTTAGCAACCTGGTCTTCTTGCACGCGCAATTGTCCATCCAAGCCTGAAGCTTTGAGTGCTTCACTCTAAAATGACTGAGTTTGAATTACTGTGTATTCAGCCATGCTTGTGGTGCTGAAGTAGACTTGCCACTTCTCTCTTCTTCTTTCATGATTCCTCATCTTTAACAGATATATGGCAGGCAGGCCGCAGGGACAACATGGTCCTCTCTATGCTGGGAATGGTTGTACCAGATGAATTTGGCAAGTGCAGATGGGTAAGAATTTCATTTGGTTCATTGTCTGATCATTGTCTGATTTGGTTCATTGTCCAGACTGATGGATTCCTCCCTTCCTCCAGCTAACAGGCCCTGGCAGCTTATATGATTATGAAATTTGATTTACAGCCTGATGCAACACTCATCAATACAGATTTACTTATTTATTTGTGGTATTTTTATACTTCATCCCTGAAGTTAACCAAAGTGGATAACAGCAGCAGCAAGCAACAACAAAAAATTTAAACATCAGAAGATAAAATCATGAAATAAAAACATCGTAAAGCTATAAAAGCTACCTTAAAAACCATAATAACAAATTTAAAAGTCAAGTTTAAAAGAAGTGGACCCCGTGGTCAGGTAATTGCTTGTGGCAGGCCTGTGGCTCATGCTGGCTCAGCTTGTCTGAGTGTGTGGAAAGCTAAGCAGGGTCAGGCCTAGTTATGACTTGGATGGGAGTGTGAGAGCTGGACTGACCCAGGTTCAAAAGCTTCCCTAGCCAATGACCCTCAGTCCCAGTCACGCAGGCGGAAGGAGGAGATAACAGCAGTTAATAAAGATTAAAGAGTTTATTTGTAAGACCCAATTACATGGGATTAAGGCAAGCAATGCATCTCTTACTCACTACATCATTGCAGATACAAATCCAATACCCCAGTGGTAAGGCTAGATGAAGTGAAGTCCAGAACAAGAGACAAGTCGAGTCGAGAGGAGTGAGACGAGCAAGCAAGCAAGCAAGCAAGAAGGTGAAGCTGTCAACAAGTGTGTCAGCCTTTATACCACAGACCCTGTACCTATAAATAGGATATTACTCACCCCAGTTGTATAACCTATTCATCAGCATGTTGACTGCTAACCTGTCCAAGGCTGCTGAGTCATATCACCTTGAGACTATGTCTCGTGACTAGAGACCTTGTGTACTTCATCTCAAGAGACAACCTCCATGTCAGGTGATAATCCTGATGTCAGGTGGTAATCTCGTTCTGCCTATGCAAAACCTAACAGGGAGAACCCTCCTCTAGTTTCCTGCATTGAGCAGGGTGTTGGACTCGATGGCCTTGTAGTAGGCTCCTTCCAACTCTATGATCTATAAAATCTATGAAACAGCTAGGTCAACAGATGAGTGAGATCTGAGATGCTGGGGTCTGGGGACCCCAGGAAAGCAGCTATCACTTCAAAGCAGAGGTGTATGGCACAATCCAGTGACTGAAGAGTGGCATAACAAAGCATTTGGAGCTGTCATACCAGGAGAGGGTACACATGTTGGTCACCATGTGATTCTAGGATACCTATACCTCTCCTGGTACCCGCTGAAATTTTAGGAATGTGCCAATCAGCAAAACCTGAGGTCACTGAAGTCCTCCGAATTACATCTAGAACATTGTTCTGACTCGAGTCAGTATCAGATTGTGAGTCCCCCCCCCACTTTTCTCATGGAAATCTGTGTGTATTTTTCCAAATGTGCGCATCCATTTTGCATGTCTTTGAAATGTACACATTCTTCTCCTACTGATTAAAGTGTATTTGTGTACATTTTTCAAAAGTGCACATTTTTTTCATGAAGATTTTTCAAATGGCCACATGCTGTCGAACACACTTTTGGGGGTGTCTGTAAATCATCTTGCAAGCTTGGAAATGTGTGGACTTTGACCGCAGATTGCATCCGAGATTGTGTTCAATCCAGAAGGTGCCAACTGAGTAAACCCTACCCCTGATATTGTGTGGGCCAGGAATGGGACCATGAAATTCCAGCTCTACCACCAGGTTTCACTATGAAAAAGGCTTAAACTGGTTTTCAGTCATTGTAACTCCCTAATCCTGCCACCTAACCTGAAATGTTGCAGGCTTTTTGCCAGGGAACACCTCTATTAGTTGTGCACCATTTTCATACCAGTTGTCCCAAAAAACATAGGGCCGTAGGGATGTGTGAGAAATCCTATAGGGAGCTGAAGATCTGATGGATTTTCGTGATTTGCCCCTTCCCCGAGGATTCCGATTTGCTAGCCCTGCGCTGGCTCTGACTCACTATGTTGCAAGACGTATGGCGTATTTTGTATCAAAATACAAAAGCATGTAGCACCTGGGTATCTGAAGGGCTTCCCTCATGAAGGCTCCTCCTCCCTCAACTGTCACCACCAGCAGCCATTCCAGCAGGCTGAGCTCAGGGAAGAGAGAGGGAGTGCACGGCCATTTCATCAGCTTAGCTAAAAATATATATGTTTCCCTCTTCCCTCCCCATTCCTTTTTCCTTGTGTGTTGTACCCCCCCCTTTTAGACTGTAAACCTGTGGGCAGGGACTGTCTTATTTAGTTGATTATATGTAAGCTGCTCTAGGAGCCTTTTTGGCTGAGGAACGGCAGAGAAATGATTAAAAGCAAAACAAAAGCCTGCACCTATTTTTCTGACATTTGCCAGGTGTAATCTCATAAGTGGCTACCGTGCCTGCAAATATCATCCTATTCTGACAAAGAGAATAAAGCTATAGCTACTTTTTTATTTTATTTCCCATGATAGTCAATGGGATGCACAAAGCCTCAGGTTTTCCGAATCTTGACTCCGAGTGCCGTGCCTGAGTCGAAGTGGATGGCCTCTGAATTGGTCTGATCAGAACTGGGCCATTTTTCAATGTGCTGAATTGGAGTCCAAGTCAAATCTGGGGGTCGGTTCATACCTCTATCAAATGCAGTATGCCTTGTATACCAGTTGCTGGGGAACATGGGCAGGTGGGTGATATTGCACTCATCTCCTGTTTGTAGACTTCCCATAGTTGTCTGGTTGGCCTCTGTGGGAACAGAGCATAAGAACATAAGAACATAAGAACATAAGAAGAGCCATACTGGATTAGACCAAGGACCCATCTAGTCCGGCATTCTGTTCACACAGCAGCCGACCAGCTGCCCACAAGGAACAGAACACTGAATTGGTTAAGTAGCACAGCTGTTCTTAAGTTCTACTAGTTCATACAAGAGATAAACTGTCTGATGGCCGAGTAATATGGGGCTCTTCACTGCTTCAGCTTTCGTTCCTGGGAAAACGATGAAGCACAGCTCAGAAAGTATTGATGCTGTGCCAAAACCCCACCTGCCCTTTCGGAAACTCTTTGTCTCCCTGTGGAAGATGCAGTGATTTTTGAGAATTTTTGGCTTTGTGTTGTTGTTCTTAAAAGTCAGAAGAAAAAGGGGGAGGAGGAGGAGGGGGAGGAGCAGCATCAAAACCAACAACAACAAACTCTTCATTCAGCTGAGCTTGCAGTCACTCAGCAGGCAGCAGCACTGAAAAACCCCAAAGGAGGAAGTCCTGGCTAAGTCTTCGAGGGGGCTTTTTTTTAGAAAGCTCAAGAAGCCAGAGAGGCTGCAAAGCACAGAGTAGGACAAACATTGTAAAATAATGAAAACACACACACTCTCTCTCACACACACACACACCACCAGCCACCTCCTTACAGTAAGGTAAGCAATGAAGCCCTGCACACTGAGAAATTTCTCCAAAATCCTCACCCCTTCCCACAATTTTTGGGTGCAATTTCTTTTTGCCCCTCCCCTCAATGAATAGTTGAAAATAAATAGACAGAAAAAAAAACCTGGCACGCTGCTGGAGATTACCTTGCTGCATGAGGATACATACCGTGCACATGGAGTTCTCTCGATTGTGACCAATTATAATGCTATACTCCCTTGTCATATGCCAGACTCAAGTTAATATGCTCTGAAACCTTGTAGTGCTAGTAAGTACAGAAGCCAAAGTGAATTATGAGACACCACACACACACACACACACACTTCTATATTCACTTTGCATACACAGTGTATTTCATGCCAAAGCATAACAAGAGACATTGCTCAGCCTGGATTACGTCATGACAAATCATTGGGTGACATACAATCCTAATATAATAATAATAATAATAATAATAATAATAATAATAATAATAATAATAGGAACTGCTGCTCCTTAGGTGGTTGTTGTTGTTTTAATAAAACCTTAGAATGTTTTGTAGTTCCTCTTCACTTCTAATTTTTATTAGCCAGTGTGAACCCAGTGCTAAACTGTCACTGTACAGGAAAGAACATGCGCTATGGATGCTGACATTTAATTAAAGAATTAATTGAAGCAAATCTGTTTCCCACAACTTGTTAGAAGAAGACCACAAAAGACAGAGCTGCTGTTACTATTTCTTTATTAACTGCACATTCAGAAGGAACAGAGAATACTGGAACTTGGGTCCTCAGCCAAAGATCTCCATGTGCAACAACAGTGTGCATGATAAAAGACCATAGTCCAGTGACAGAACTCATTATTGCATGTAGGTGGTCCCAGGACCAGTCCTTGGCATCTCCAATTTTATTTATTTATTTGTTTGTTTGTTAGATTTGTATATCGCACAACTGGCAAAAGCCATAGGGGTGGCTGACAATCGTAACAAACCAAACAACAACAACAAAATAACCAGACAAAAATACAACAATGCAAGTATCAAAGTAATACACAATATTAAACGTTAAAAAGATTAAAAAAGATTAAGGAGCCAGCAGGAAAATTAATAACCAGAGCAACAGATTAAAGATATCTGTTCCTGCTGGAAGAGGAAGGTCTTAACCCGGCATCCAAATGTATACAATGAAGATGTCAGACAGATCTCCCTGGAAAGGGCATTCCATTGACGGGTGGCTGCTACAAAGAAGGCTCTTTCCCTGATGTCTGTTAAAGTGCCTAAAGTAAGAGAGCTGGAAAAGACTCATGTCTGAGACCTTGAAACTTGCTGTCAGTAAGAGCAGACAGTAGAAGTAGCTAAATGCAACCATTATTTGACGCATACTGAGCTCTTAACCTATGCTATATTGTGCTTATGGCCATAATGTAACCAACAAGGATTGGCTCAGTTGTAATGGCACGGAATGTTTACAAATATCCTGACTGTTCAGGGAACAAAGCTGTCAATTTCTGTGGGGGAAGGGAAGGTTGTCAGTTTGGCTGGGATGACAACCGTCACATAGGCCCTAGGAGTAACTTAGTATAGTACAGGGCACAGGCTAAGGGAAGCTAACGAGCAGACTAGGCAATGGGGTAAAAAGGAAGCATGGAGCAGGTGGATAGAGGAGGAGGGTTGAGGAAAAGGGCAGAAGGGACAGGAGTCCCTGCTAGTGGTTAACACATTTTACCTCCCACTGCAAACAGCCTGAAGTTTAGCATTTTGCTGTCTCCAATTGGAATGCTTGACAGCCATTCACTTATATGGGAGCAAGCAATGGCATGTGCCTCAGAAACATAATGTGGTGGTGGGGTGAAAACTGCCCCCCCACACCGTGTAATCCCAGTATCTGAAGTGAGAAGTAGGTCACCCCCCCTTTTAATTTACTTGATCCCATAGAACTCAATGGGAGTCACTGTGACCAATTCACCACCTAGCCACTTGGCCTCATCTGGGTCCTGTTTCCTGGCTGTGCTGGAGTGTGAGAAAGGGGCAGAATGTTTGGAAATCGCTTTTACAAGTCTAGAAGTTATCTCCGCCATTAATCCAGCTTACACTGCTTTATTTCTTCTTCTTCTTTTCAGACTAGGAGATACAAAGCAGAAAGATGACATGGGGAGATAGCTCCTGGAAATCATCCTGAATGTAATCACATTGAGAGATCTCACCTGATAAATGAACAAGATCAGGAGGCTACCTCAGCATCTGTGTCCCCTTGGTTTGAAGGCCAAGAATACTAGAAGAAAAAGAAGGGGGGGGGATCCACTACAAAAGTCTCACAGAGGTTAAAAGCACAACTGTGAACCTGAGAGGTGTGAGTACATTTGCCGCAAGGTACATCGGTAGGGACACAGGTAAGTATTTTTAACATTAGTACTGGAGCTAGTTCATTCATTACGCAAGAACGGCCACAGAAGTCACATGGAACGCCGCTTCTAGTCTGATCCAAAACCTAAAAATAATTCATGAAAAGTAACATTCCTCAGTGCTCAGAGAGATGGTGCAGGTTGAGTTTCCTGTGGCTTGGCTTCCAATCAGTTTGCATTTCAAGCAGATCTCTGAAACTCTTTGCTACTGCTGGAAAATGTAAGTCCTGATCATTCTGCATAGTATAGGTTTGTTGCTAAGTATATGTTTGCCAGCACTCCACATAAGGGTCACCCCCTTGTCAGATATTTGATTGGCATTTTTTTTTATAGGGGTGTGCACTCCACTCACCTCAGACCCCAATTTGGCAATTCTGAAACTGACAGTTTGGCCCCAGACTGATTCGGAGACTGCCTAATTGGACTTGGGGCCAAACCTGAATCTTTTTTTCAAAAATCCAAAGCTCTGTTCCTCCCACTGACTGTCATTGGAAATTTACAAATGACTCTGTGTGTCTCTCTCTGTGTGTGTGTTTATCTGTGTGTTCTTTGACAGAATTGGATGAAATGCACAGGCTTAGTAACCCCTCTGATTTCTCATGTTTTTTGTGTGTGGCAATGGAGCATCTACTGTAGGTTAAAAACCCTGAGACCTTAAACCTAGCAGGCCTTCCTCTGCTTCCCCTTGATTGAGTACATGAGGTTGGAAAAGAGAGGAGCAAGGTGTCATGGACCAGCAATGCCCTGTTCCATGAGTAGAAGGGAAACAGGAAAATTGTGTGCCCCTACTCCTTTTTGCTCTTCCTTTCCTGTTTGGAGGCATTTCCTTCTTGTCTCTCTCTTTATTTATTTTTATTTTTATTTATTACATTTATACCCCGCCTTTTTTCCTGCAAGGAACCCAAGGCGGCTTACATAATCCTCCTCCTCTCCATTTGATCCTCACAACAACCCTGTGAGGTAGGTTAGGCTGAGAGTCAGTGACTGGCCCAAAGTCACCCAGTGGGTTTCATGGCCAAGTGGGGACTAGAACCTGGATCTCCCAAGTCCCAGGCCAACACTCTCACCACTACGCCACACACACACACAATCCCCCCCAATTGGGTTAGGGATCATTTAATTTCCCCGCAATGTTCTGGGGTGTGTCACTACCTCAGGTGCTCCAGGGCATTGTGGGAAATTTTAAAGGATGGCTTATTACAGCCCAGCCTAGGTGGCCCAGGGAAGGCGTCAGTGCTGGTAAAGCCCACTGGGTTGGCTGTTGGATACACCTCTCTTTGCCTACTCCACACTGCTACAATATCCAGATACTGTATGAAGATTTGGCTAAGTTGTGCTTCCGCTTCTTGGCCACAGCTGGCAGGAAGCGAAGCAAGTTATGATATTCTGATGAGCACCTGGAGGTACCAGGGACCCGTCATTGTTGTCTGGCTCATGGGAATGTCAGATGGGAACTGCCTCTTGGCCTCTTGGCCTGCTTGACTTTGACCTTAATGATCACTGATCAGCAAAGGTGGGTGTGAGCAGGGAAGTCCCCTTCCTCTCACCTTTAGCTGAGCAGGTTATGATAGGCACACCAGTGACCTGCTGGAACCAAAGTTGAGCCTGGGTGGTTTTTCCCATTAACGAGTCCCGTCAGGTACCTTAGGGTGCCGAGTGTGTATATATCAGGCCTGGCCAATCTGGAAGCTTCATTGTATCATGCCTGAAGGAGCTGAGGAAATTCAGCCTCGGGTATGACAGCGGGTTACGTCCCAGGTCGCAAGTCATGAGGTTCCCACTTCAAGGTTTGGAATCCCTGACAGACTCTTCCTGTATTGTGGTATTGTGCACATATCAGCCAGAATGCTTAACAGCTGGAGGAAGGAGAATCATAGAATCATAGAATCATAGAAAAGTAGAGTTGGAAGGGGCCCACAAGGCCATCGAGTCCAACCCCCTGCTCAATGCAGGAATCTAGGTCAAAGCATCTCTGACAGATGTCTGTCTAGCTGCACCTTGAATGCCTCCAGAGTGGGAGAGCCCACCACCTCCCTAGGTAGTTGATTCCATTGTCTTATTGCTCTGACAGTCAGGAAATTTTTCCTGATGGTTAGGTGGAATCTAGGTTCCTGTAACTTGAGCCCATTATTCCGTGTCCTGCAAACTGGGATGACCGAGAAGAGATCTTTGCCCTCCTCTGTGTGACATCCCTTCAAATACTGGAAGAGTGCGATCATATCTCCCCTCAGTCTCCTCTTCTGAAGGCTAAACATGCCCAGTTCTTTCAGTCTCTCCTCATAGGGCCTTGTTTCCAGTCCCTTTATCATCCTTGTTGCCCTCCTCTGTACCCTCTCCAGTTTGTCTATGTCCTTCTTAAAGTGAGGTGCCCAGAACTGGACGCAGTACTCAAGATGAGGCCTAACCAGTGCCGAGTAAAGGGGAATTATCACTTCCCGCGATTTGGAAGCTATACTTCTATTAATACAGCCCAAAATTGCATTTGCCTTCTTTGCAGCCACATCGCATTGCTGGCTCATATTCAGTTTGTGATCTACCACAATTCCAAGATCCTTCTCACTTGTAGTATTGTTGAGCCAAGTGTCCCCCATTCTGTAACTCTGCATTTGGTTTCCTCTCCCTAGGTGCAGCACTTGGCATTTATCCCTATTAAATTTCATTCTGTTGTTTTCGGCCCAGCGCTCCAGCCTATCGAGGTCACTTTGAATTTTGTTTCTGTCTTCCAGAGTATTAGCTGTTCCACCCAACTTTGTGTCATCTGCAAATTTGATAAGCATTCCCTGTACCTCCTGATCCAAGTCATTAATAAAAATGTTGAAGAGCACCGGGCCCAGGACCGAGCCCTGTGGTACCCCGCTCGTTACCTCTCCCCAGTTTGAGAAGGAACCATTGATAAGCACTCTTTGAGTCCGATTCTGTAGCCAATTGTGGATCCACCTGATAGTTGTTCCATCTAGCCCACTCTTAGCTAGCTTACTAATCAGGATATCATGAGGCACTTTGTCGAAAGCTTTGCTGAAGTCCAGGTATATAAATGTCCACAGCATTCCCACAGTCCACAAGGGAGGTTACCCGATCAAAAAATGAGATCAGATTAGTCTGACAGGATTTGTTCTTGACAAATCCATGCTGGCTTCTAGTAATCACTGCATTGTTTTCAAGGTGCTTTCAATAAAGAAACCGGTGCTTATCCTAGAGTGAACCTTAGCTGTAATCATTGCCGGTGAAAAGGCATAGATGGCAATTCTTTTTCCATTTACATTTCTCCCCAAGTACTAACAAACCTCTCTCAATAATTTATCAAGACTTTAAGTATAATACTATTGTTAATTGATAGTAGTAATTTTTGTGCTTTTCTCATATAGTGAATCTCTGGTGTACAATAATGCTCATCACGAGTGGTATAAAATATGTAGAGGTGCTTATTTTGAATAATTAAAACTTTGTATTGTGAGTTAATTTTATAACCAAGTGGAAATAAGGATATAGAATTGGAGAGTGTCATATTGGGATAAATGCGCCTGTGTGCTTTAACTCCGCAATCAGGATGGGAATAATTTAATATTAATCTACTCAAACACTGATTTCTAATTCCACCCAGGTGGAGAATGGCCTGGTTGCTTAAATCAATCTTATTTTATAGAAAATTATATTTTATTAAGAATATAAGAAGACCCTAATGTGGATGGGACCGAGTTCCACATATCCTAGAATCCTGCTTCTAATAGTGGGCAGCCAGAAGGCCTATGGGAGGCCTAGAAGCAGGCCATGAATACAACAGCCCTCCCATATAGGGATGAACAGATTTTGTTAAATCCATTCCTGGGAACTTCTTCCTGCAGAGGGGTCACTGTAGAGATGCAGGAGGAGAAATGGAACAGGCTGAAGAACAGGCATAAAATGGTGCCAGAAAAAAATCATACAAATTATAACAGCCATATAGCTAGGCCTATGTGAACACACCATTTCACACAAATTCCCCCTCTGCATCAGAGTCGTATGACCGCAAGCACAGTTGTGATGCTGTGCCACACGCAAGTTTTTTTTCATGTGGAGGCTGCCAAGTAGGGATGCTTAAGGAATTTGATCATGATACGGACTGAGGTGTTCCCGCACTTCGTAGACTAAGGTACTGATCAGAACTTAAGTCATCCACTGGATTTCACATTTCCTGAATATGCTGAGATAGTTCTCAGCTCAAAATGTATCAACAGTCCATTTAAAAATGTGTGCTTTGAGAGAAAGTGCATTTAGAAATATGCATTCTGGTAGAAAATACATTTTGCGATTCACATTTAAGTATCTATTTAAGTGCAAATTTCTCTGCAGATTTTGTTTTATTACAGATTAATGCAGAGATGGAACAGAAAGGACTTATGCAAAAGAACACATGCAAAAGCTATCCAGAAAAGTGGGCTGGAAAGAGACTGACACCCACCCTGCCAGCTGCCATGGAACAGTCTGAAGGCAGTTTGTTATACAAGACACACAACAATTTAACCTGTCCCTGCCTTGTAACGCTTGTGAGCTGAAGCCATAAGAGCATCATCTTGCTAATTTTCTCCTGGGCTCTCTCAAATGGTCTATATTTATCTGCTCCAAACCTATTTTTCCTTTCCTCCTCCTTTTGCTCTCCAGAGGTTCTCCCAAGCATACTTTAATGCAGTGCCCCTGTAGTTAATTCAACTTACATGATGTCGACTCTTGTCCTACATGCTGTGTTCTTTAGTAAGGCTTCGGGCCAAAACAGAAATTGACAGTCTTTGTTGACCTTTTCCTCAGACACTGCTCAGTCTCCCTTCCTGTTCACTTCTCCTTGGCTTTTTAGTTGTGGTATCTGAGGTGACAACTTGTGCTAACACCACGTACTGATATATAGAAAGGGCAGAAGAAGAAAAATCAGAAACACACACATACACAGATGACACAGCAAAGTGCTCCATGAACAGAGCCAATGAAGGGGGGGGGGAAGAGAAACCCCACATATAGGTTATTAATAATCACATTGCATAAATCTCATTGTACAAACCAACTTTCATTGAGACACAGGGGGGAGGTTGGTGACTCCTATTTCAGTGGGGCTCCTAATCCACTGCAAGTTTTATTTGGAGCTTTATAGGAGCTATCCATGGTGCTGAACTCGGTCCCCAAAATAGGTTCACCACCATGGAGCACCATGGATAGCTCCTATAAAGCTCAGAATAAAAGCTGCCATGGATTAGGAGCCCCACCGAAATAGGAGTCACCAGCAGCAGTCACTGCTGTGATATCAAGGCCAAACCACACACATTACGTGATTCATGGAGCTGAGCAGAGAATTCTCAGAAGACGTTTTTCTGAGAAAAGTGTGAAGGTGTTTCTTTTTCTCACCCCAAACAAGGTCTCTTTCTGTAAATATTCTCCACCATTTTTGTGTGTGGACTGGAGGCCACCTTTTGTGGTGATGGTGACACAGTGTCCCAGAATGATGGTGGGTTTGGGGCATTGTGGAGGATGGAAAATGGTGGTCAGACTGCCAACACAGTTAACAACAAGAAAACCCCACATCCTTAGGAGAAAAAGGAGAAAAAGAAGAAAGAAGCTGTGCTCTTGCTGTTGCTAATGGTGAGGCACACCTGTGAGAAACTATTAAAGAAATTCTTCTCCCTGTGGAGAAATTCAGTGAAATGGTCCCTGTAAATGCTCTGCCTGCAAATAGGGTGTTGTAACTTGAGAAGGCATTTGCACGCAGCTCTAATTTGACTGAATGTGTGACAGTACTTTAAGGACAACTCCCTTTTTGATTTGAGGAAACCAGACCCAAGGTTGTGAATCTGAGGCTGTCATCAGAGGCTTTCCTGTGAATATCCCTGCCCTCTGTGATGCAGATAATTGTGTGTGTTAGATTCCCTTGTAGAAGAGAGACTAACCCCACACTCTCATGAAAGGTTTGGGATCTTTGGCTGGGGTAAAGACACGCGCAGCTGGGTGAAGTGTGCACTTTGCCCTTTAACACACACACTGATGTCAGAAACAAAAAGAGTTGTTTATTGAAGATGAAATATAGAGCAGGTACAGCATCTTACCCTTGATGATACAATATACAGTAATACCTTGGATTACAAGTAACTTGGTTTGAGAGCATTTTGCAAGAAAAGAATTTTTTTAAATATTTATTTAATTTTTTTTTACTTGATATACAAGCGTCGTCTTGCAATACAAGTACTGTGGTACGGCTTACATTAAAAATCTCTGTACAAATTTTTTTGGGGGGGATTTCGTTTTGATATAAGAGTGTTTTGGATTACAAGCACGTTTCCGGAACGAATTATGCTCTCAATCCAAGGCATGACTGTAAACCCAATGGTTTCAGGCAGCAAAATACCCTTACACTATTATTCAAATACACTCTATATTCTTGGAGAGGAAAGAGTCCCTGTTGGCCCTAACGGCCTCGATAGAAAGGGGGTGAAAGAAAGGCTTCTGTCTAGAAGGAGAGTTAGAGAAAGATGTTCCGGCTACTACCTTGTCCGTTGGCAGTTCCCTGCAGTGTCCCAATGGTAGTTCCATGGAGGCAGGAGGTGATCAAGAGGTCTGCGCCTCAAGCCCGTTTGGACGACTTAGGATGTCTCTCTTGACTCTCTCCCGACACACTCTCCCATTACTCAAACCACAGTTCTTATACCTTTCCCTGAGCTCCTGGCTACATGAGAGGCAAGGGTCTCTCTTGTTTTCCTGATGATCTTAATCACTGCTAAAATTAATTGCCTTGTCCTTTGTGTGCCTATGGTCCTTGATGGGTGTCATAGGGAAACCCTTTTGTGGGTTCTCCTTGCTTGATGAGCTTAAGTCTCTGGTTGAATCTTCCTGTGGGGGGAGCAGCCATCCTCTTGCAGGGCTTATTCTAAGGTTCATTTCAGGAAAATCTCTCCAGTGTCTTGGGGCCATGTGTGTTAACCTGTCCATTGCAAGACTCTGGGCCACTGCCTATTCATCCATCAGGCTATCAATCGCTCTCCATTCAAACCTTCATTTGCATCCAGTGCGCCAGTCCAGCTGCTGGGGCTGTTCGTTCCTCCTGAACCCAAGCTTACCCAGGCTCATGTTGCGGCCTGCAGTAGCCCTTCCCGGTGAGTCATAGTCACAATCAGATGATTATAACTAGGGATGGATGAATTCCCCTTACCCCGTCTCGTCGGGCACACGGCAAGCGCCCCCACTGCGCGATCCATCTCGCGACGGCAGTGAGGCACTCGGCGGACTTCCGGGTGTGCCTGGCACATCACTTCCAGGTCCCCGGCGCTGCATTTTTTATGTAAATACCAGGGGAAACGGCCATGGTTTGCTATTTGTGGGAGTTTTAAGGTGGTTTCCCCTGGTATTTATGTAAAAAACGCAGCACCGGGTCCCCGGCGCGTCACTTCTGGGTTCCCGGCACTGCGTTTTTAACGTAAATTTTGAAGAATAAGCAGCTGTGGGTCTCTGATCCAGAACATGTTCCTTACCTGGGTCTGGCCTCTATACCAGTCTCCTGCTCAGGGCTCGCCCTCCTACTAAGCAGGGTGAGGTCCAGCATTCTGTTCACACAGTGGCCAACCAGCTGCTCAAGGGTACGGGGTGTGTGTGATCTGCCAGGACCCAACGCACCTCTGGCTCAGTGGACACCGCTGCTGTGCCTGCCAAGCCAGGCTGAAAGCTGGCATGCACTTCACAGCTCGCCGGACTTTCGTGTTCCCGGCAGGCTGTTGTTTACATAGAAATTGCCTCAAGATATGTCTAAAGCGGATGCAATTTGCGCAAATTATGCAAATTGCAGCCTCTTTGGGCATATCTTAAGGCCTTGAGGGCCCAGCAGGCAGTCTGGGTGTGTGGGGTCAGTCCAAAGTTTGAGTATACATCACCGTCCTTTAGGGATAGACAAATCCCTTCTTTCTTTCACTTTCTCATTTTTCTACCCTTAAGTTTGGTTCATCCTAGACTTTGAGATTTTTGTTTTTTAATGTTGCATGAAAATTCATAAGCATTTTTGTGTGCATTTTTCCTAATGAATGTATGGTTTGTACACACTTTTGCCTAATGCACAAGTCCTTTGCACATTATTTTCCTAGTATGACATTGTTGAATGCAGTGGAGGCTGGTGTCTCCTATTTTTGTGGGGCTCCGATTAGGGACGTCTGCGGAGCTCTATCGGGGGGTGAAAGCGGGGCAAACTCGCTGGGCTCGACCCTCCCCTGAGCTCCACTCGACTTACCTTTCCCCAGCTCGGCTCACATCTCTTGAGACGAGCCAGGGAAAGGAACTTCCAGTTTCTAGCACTATGGTTATTTACGTAAAAAACAGGGTAAACTATGTTAAAACGGCATTGATTTGCATAACCGGCGCTATGTTTTTTACGTTAAAAGCAGCATAAAATACACTAGAATACAACCTCCATCTGCATACGCCACACAAATCGCGGTTGTTCTAACATATTTTACGCTGTTTTTAACTTTTAAATAATGTAGCACCGGTTATGCACATCGCAGCCGTTTTAACGTAGTTTACCCTGTTTTTTTACGTAAAAGACGTAGCGCCAGAAACCAGAAGTCCGGCAAGCGCCTCAGCTGGTGCTCGTGGGGTGCTCGTGTCAGATCGCGTGGTGGGAGCGCTCGCTGAGCGCCCCAGAAACCGGGTGCCGGGCTCGGTGCCCATCCCTACGATCCTAATCCATTGCAGCTTTTATCTGGAGATCTCTAGGAGCTCTCCAGGGTGCTCCATGGTGGTGAGCCTATTTTGGGGGGGTGGGGTTCAGCACCACGGATAGCTCCTATGAAGCTCCAAATGAAATCTGCAATGGATTAGGAGCCCCGCCAAAACAGGAGTGCATTTTTGTGTGCACTTTCCCCCAAAATACACGGATCGGTATGCATTTTCGATTGGAGAGCTCCATTGCACAATCTGAGTTTCACTTCTTCTCGTATTTGTCCAAATGTGCACAATTGGGTAAGTTCAAATTAAAATGCAAACTGAAATTAATTTCAATCTAGAGATGGCCGAGAATTTCGAGGGGGGGAGGAACGGAGCGAAATCGCCCCACTCTCTCCCCCCCCCCCAAGCTGAGCGAGACCTACCTGGCCCTGGCTCATCCCAAGTTCCTGCAGGGAAAGGAGCTTCCGGGTCTGCACCGCGTCATTTCCGGGTCCTTGGCGCTGCATTTATTTCTGTAAATACCAAGATAGATTTCCTCAAAACGGCTGCAAATAGCAAATCACAGCAGTTTTAAGGTAGTTTACCTTGGTATTTATGGGGAAAAAGCAGCGCCAGGGACCCGGCAATGACGTGCCGCGGACCCGGAAATCCGCCGAGCACCTCAGCTGCCGGGCGCCAAGCACCGCGGGATGAGTGGGGTAGGGGTAAGTGTACCATCCCTAATTTCACCCCCAGCTGTACTGCCCAGGAAGGTTCCTTTTTCTAGTCCTGGTGGCTCCTGCCCTGACACCGTGCAACAGAAATAAAAGGATGCTGGTGGAATCATACCGCCTCTTGCTTTTCCTCTCTGCTGTGAGCAGCGGAGCAAAGGACCTGAAGCATGGGCATATGTGACAGAATGGCATGGTGGATGTGCCGCTGCCATTCCCCTGACGGGGCCTTTATGAGAACATGTCCTGGAGGAAGCACTCAGGGACAAGCCATCATCCACCACTTCACACAAGCACTCGCTGAGGCAAGACAGGCTCACAGGATCTGTTTTGTGTACCTGTCGCTATTTGCTCAGCTGAAGGACAGTAAACAGTGGCTTTGAGGAGAAGCAATATCAGACACCTGGCCAACGTATGTGGGGAGAGGGGAGCCGCGGAGTGTGTAAACAGCTGAATGGCTCAAATGGAAACGGAATTGTTGGCAGGTTGACACCTATGTCACCTTGAGGGCTAGAATGCTGCTGTACAGATGCTATTGAGACTACAAAGCTTTGGTTTCTAGCTGGCTCTCACACGTGCTCCTCTTCCTGTTATCAAAATGTCTGCTGCAATGGCAAGTAAAAACAAATTGACAGTTTGGATGGCACGGCTTATCATATCAGGATCAGGAAAGCTACACCTCCTGAAATTCACTTTTCTGCACTGGCAATAAATATAGAGGAGTTGTGTCCTTCTTTGCACCTGAAGGGGGTTGCAAAGGACAAAATGCTTTTTAAAGCAACAGTGATAGTAGGCACACCAAAGAGGCCTTGCTAAAAAGGCTGCTTTCTGAACCAAAGTTTGCTCTTGGTCTTTTACTGGAAGCTTTTTTTTTTTTTTGGTCAGCTTGATCTGGGGAAAAGAGAACGTGATGAGAATAGTTCTTGCCCCCATAGGGCTCATGCTCCAGACAGGTCTCATCACAGGGTCCACACTGAAGACGTATTGGGAAACTTAGGGACTCTCTGAAGAACTTTAGAGTACACAAGATGTCAGCAGACAGGGTGTCACCTAGATTCTGAGGAGGGGTCTTCTTTGAAGAGGCTAGACCACACTATGATAGCCAACCAGAGTATAGTAACCATCACATCACATGTCATGTTCAAGTTCTTATATTCTTAAGTGTAAAACTATACAAGCAAAAGGAAGATATTGGGTGGGGTCGCTGCCATCGGGGAGCAAACTCTGCTAGCAAAAGGCTGTATTGGTAATATATGCAGTATGTTTTTTCTTGTTTTCTTTTCCTTCAACCAAGAGAGACTGCATCTCTAACCCAAATCACAAGTTAGGAGATAGGAGTAAGGACCTGACAAACACAAGGAAAGGGATTTGCTGAATTAGGCAGTTATACCTTTATTTCCTTGCTAGCCGGAGTTCAAGCCTACAAAAACCTGACACCCATCAAGTCAAATGCAGCCTATCAGCTGTACGTAGTGACCCATTTGGGGCTGGATAAACATCTTGCTCATGCTGCCTGCCTGGAAATGCAAAAATGGGGAGCTGGCAAGCTCCTGGCAGGCCAGAAAGTATGGCTGGGGTGCTCTTTTTGACTTAGTGAGTGGCAAGCTGTGAAGGCTGTTGCTCTAGTTGGAGATAAAAATGGACAACTGTGTTCGTAAAGTGTTTGGTAACTGCTGGCCAAAGCCATCACATCTATGAATGAAAGGAAAGCCCTTCTGAATCAAGCCAAGCTCCATAGTTCAGCATCTTGTTTCCGAGATGCTCATGGGAAGCCTCCAAGCAGAGTCAGGACATGAGGGGGACATCCTTACCCGGTTATTTGTCTTCCAGCAGCAATTGGTACTCTGAACACAAAGGTTCCATGTAGCTGGTGTGTTGAACCTCAGGTCACCTGCCCCTCCAGGAGTTCCATGAAGGCTCCACCCACTTTCCCCCAACCACCAATGATTGCGTGGTCCAGACTTTGCCACGCCCCTCTCCATTCTGAAAGGCTGAAATGCCTCTCCTAAGGCTTAGTCAGTGGCAGTAAGAGCTTTAAGCTAAAATGTGCTTCTTTGGGGGTATTTTGCCTTCTGCCCCATCCACAAGTGGAATGTGCTCCCAAGAGCTCCTCCAAAATATAGGTTCACCCCTCCACCACCAAACCATTGTCTTGTCCTCTTTCAAACGACCATCGTTCCATCTCATGGCAGTGAATTCCATAAGTTAATTATCTCCCATCCGAGGGACACTTTTGCCACTTTAAAATAAACTAACACAAGCCAAACATTCAAATTTATTTACTTTAAAACACTTATATCTCAGCTTTTCTCTAAAGAATTCCAGGCAGTTTACACAAGTCAATAATTTAACAATTAAAGAGACACACACTCATATTAAACATATAAATAAAGCATATGATCTTGACCATAGTCAGATCTCCTTAATGGATCACGTAGGTGCTCCTTCAGAACTTGGAGCAAAGGCTGGATCTTAGCAAGGAGAAGCTAGTGGGAAACACATGCACTAAGATGGCAGCCCTTGAGAATGCTGGCTTTGGCACTGAGAGAGAAGAAGGACACTCTGGCTCGATCGATCTGGTGCCTCCTACTCTGGCTCCATCCGGTTCTGCCCTGTCCCTTGCCTCTGTGTTCCCAGCCCCCTGCTCCTGGAATAAGAGGGATCTTTTATGTGTAGGGATCTGACAGCTACGGTACTTTGTGTTTGCTTTAGGCAGCACGGCTGCTGCAGAGCGGCTGCAGAGGTGCCCAGCCTCAGTCCTTCAAGGCAATGCTGGTGATAAACTCTGCTCCAGAAAGCATTTCAGGCTGCCTCATGAGTAACTGCAGTGTGATGATTATGTCATTTCAGAATCGGCTTGGGAGCCTGATCCTACTACAGCTGGAGTGGAGGAATCAGTCAATTTCTGTTTCGTTCAGTTGCTGACTTTCCCAACCCTCAGTCTGGTTTGTCAACATTTTCTAAGGTGATACATTTGAAGATTCCCCCCCCACACACACACACACACTATGGTATGCATTTGCGTGTGCATTTTTTCCTTAATATATTTTTGTACTCATTGGGGGTTGGGGTGTGTGGAAAACTCCATCGCAAAATTTGGAGAAGTGAGAATTTCAAAGGATAACTGAATTTCAATTCACACACAGGCTGGAAAGTGTTAAATTAGGTCAGTTCCCATTAAAATGTGAACCAAACAAATTTCTCCCTATCCAAACCACAACCTGATTTCTCATAAGTTGATTACTTTGCAATATATAGGAATATGTGTGCTTTTGGGTGTGTGTGTATGTGTGTGTGTGAACCAGCTCTATGAAATCCAAGGAAATGGACAGTAGTGATCAGAGACCGCCATTTTTCCCCTATCCACATGGAAATCCACATATTGATGTCACATTATTTATTTAATACATTTTTATACCGCCCAGTAGCCGAAGCTCTCTGGGCAGTTTACAACAGTTAAAACCATAAAATACAATATAATATAAATATAAAATTTTAAACCACAGATTAAAAACAAACAGCAAAGCTAGCAGCAGCAGTTCAAATTACAATAACAGAGTTAAAAACAACTACAAGATTAAAATGATTAAGATGATTAAAATGATTAAAATGCCTGGGAGAATAGAAAGGTCTTCACCTGGCGTCAGAAAGAGTACAATGTAGGTGCCAGGCCAGCCTCTTTGGGGAGCTCATGCCACAACTGGGGTGCCACAGTAGAAAAGGCCCTCCTCCTGGTAGCCACCTGCCTCACTTCCTTTGGCAGGGGCTCTTGGAGCAGGACCACTGACGAAGATCTTAGTGTCCGGGCAGGTACATATGGGAGGAGACGATCCTTCAGATACCCTGGCCCCAAGCTGTTTATCAGCTTTTTAAGCGGCTCCCAGTCATCTGAATTTACCTTGCCTCTCAAAAATGATGATCACATGATACTGCCTTTTTCCCCAAGCAGGAACATTGGTCCATCTAATCCAGTATCATTAACTGACTGACAGAGGCTTTCCAAAGAGTTCAGACAGAGGTTTTACTACCTGAGAACTGAGATCCTTTTAAAATAATGGAAATGGAAGAGACTGAACTTTCGACCTTCTGCATTCAGCGTATGCACCCTGCCATGCCGTTGTACTACGACCCTGTTGCCATTGCTTGTGTAAAACATAGCTTCTCCATAACCTTCTCTTATCTCCCCATCAATTGTTAATTTCATTGTGGCTGCTATTTATCTCACCTTTTTTCTGAAGCCATTCTATCACAGACTTCTCTTATTCTCCAAGTGTCTCACAATCACTGTACATGCTGCTCAGAACATGTTTCCTTTTTATGCAGCTGAGATGGAGATGTGCCACTCAGAATCCTCTTGATCTGAGTCTTGCAGGGCAAGAATGCCATCTCGCCGATGGGGATTTATTTAAGGGCTGTGGGCAACTGATTCTCCCATTGTTCATTTTTGGTACCATCAGCAGCTGCAGCGTGCACCATGAATATAGATACGACGAGTGTCTGCATTTTCCAGTAACGCCTTACAATAAGTGACACATTGCGGCTGCTTCCTTTGCAAATCAGTGTAAGTAATCACACTGAATTAATTTGCTCTGGGGATGTAGCATGTAACAACAGAAAGGGGATTTTCTGTGTCTTTTGTAGAAGTGAATGCCCATCGCAGGGCATGTAATCAAGGCATTTGTCCAAACTGTTTGTTCATGTTTTCAGGTCACCCTTGGCCTGGAATGAGTCCTTGCAAGATAGACCCAAGCTCTCTTCCTAAAGATTCCTCTCTGACCTTCATGATTTCTACATATGTTCAGCTATTGGGCAGTATCAAAAAGTAGTACACAGATAAACAAATATGTTCATGCTTTCAAAGCAGACTTTCTGAAGCCAGGGCCAGATCTACACCTAACGGTTATTGCAGTACTGGATCGCTCCTGTGACTTGCATGGCACACGACACACTCACTGTTCAGTTCCGGTTGCATTTGTCTTGTGTCCGCATTCCTCTGTTCCTCTGTAATTTTCTGGACTACCCTTATTATGTTTTTTCCTGTTATTGCAATTCACTATCGCAGTACATGGCTATGTGTGTGTTCTCACTCGGCGCTGTCATTACCTGTCTCAGTGTGGCTACGAAATGGGCCTAAGTGGTGTTAGCCAATTGTTTTCGAGCGGTGGGGAACATTCACCATTTATTTATTTATTTATTTATTACATTTATACCCCGCCTTTTTCTCTGCAAGGAACCCAAGGCAGCTTACACAATCCTCCTCTCCATTTTATCCTCACAACAACCCTGTGAAGTAGGTTAGGCTGAGACTCGTAGTGGTGGGGCCGATCTGGAGCCGGCTGAGGCTCGTTCCGGGCTTGTCCCCCCCCCCCGCGAGTGGCGGCGGCCAGATCCCGCTCTTCCGAGCGGCGCTGGAGCGTTGTCTGCACCGCTCGTGCCGCTCGCGCCACCGCCACCGTCCAGACGACCCCCCCCAGCCCTACCTGCTGCTGCTGCCGCCACCTGGAGGACCCCCGCCGCCCACCACTGACGCTGCCGCCGTCCTCGCCACCCTTGTCGTCATCCTACCTGGTCCGGCGCAGCTCTGCTGCCTCCGGAGCCACTGGGGAGCCCTGCTCGCACTCTGTTTTGGCACAGGGAACCATGGCAACAGGGGTTAAACAGCCCTGTTGCCATGGTTCCCCGCGCCAAAACAGAGCGCAGGGTCCCGTCGCGTCACTTCCTCCGTGCCGGAAGTGACGCGATGGGACCCTGCGAACAGGGAGGACAGGCTCGCCGCTCGGCGGAGAGCCCAGGTAAGGCTTGCGGGCGGGGCTGAGCAGCCCGTCGGACGCGAGCAGGCCCAGTTCGGGCCTTGCTCCTGTCTGCGGGCTGCTCAGCTACATCTCTAGCTGAGAGTCAGTGACGGGCCCAAAGTCACCCAGTGAGTTTCATGGCCGAGCAGGGACTAGAACCCAGATCTCCCGAGTCCCAGTCCAACATTCTCACCACTACGCCACACGAGCTGTGTCAGGGCTTTGGCAAAGCAGAGATTGCTTTCCCGCCTCTCTCCCTCTGCCCACACGGCTTCTCAGCTCGGCCACCTGCACAAGCTTTACCTGGGCTCTCCGTGGAATGGAGAGCCTTCCTCACCTGTCCGATGGGTCACTTCCGGCGCGGAGGAAGTGACGCGATGGGACCTGCTCCGTCACGTTGGACCCCCGCCCGCGCTTTGTTTTTGGTGGGGGAAACCAGGGCAACAGGGCTGTTTAAGCCCTGTTGCCCTGGTTCCTCCCGCCGAAAACAGAGCGCGGGTGGGGGCACGCAGGACCAGGTAGGTGGGGGTCCTGGCGGCAGCGGCAGGGGGGGTCTGGTGGCTGTGGTGGCGGGGGGGCGTGCGCAGGGGGGGTTCTCTGGCGGTGGCTCAAGCGGCGCGAGCGGCGCGGAGAACGCTCCGTGGTGCTCTGAAGAGCGAGATTGGGCCGCCGCTCGCGGAGGCCAAGCCCGGAGCGAGCCTCCAGCCGACTCAAGGCTCGGCCCCACCACTACAGTTCTCACTCTTGCAAAGTGAACCGAACAGTAAGTGCTTCCCCTCCCCCTGCCACTCCATCTTGAAAAAATAAAAAGCCCATTTCAATCCCCTGCCCCAAAGTACAACTAGCTGTAAATGAGCCAAAATACATGTCTACTCGGGAGTAAATCATGTTATCTTCAATGGACTTACTCCAAAGTAAATCTATCGGGCCTTCCAGAAAACAGCAACCACCCCGAGATGGCTTTCCTGCCGCCCTCCTTCCCCACAGCTTCTCTCTGAATGTCTACTCAGAAATAAATCACATTATCTTCAATGGCCTTTCTCAGAAGTAAATCACATTGATTTCAATGGAGCTCATGCTTGGGAAACGTAGCACGGGAGGAAGACTGCTTTGGGAAATGGGTTCTGGGTGGAGAGGAATGGGCGGGCTGATCCTACTGGCTTCTCCCCATGGGAGGACGGCAGCGGCAGAAGCAGAACAGTCTCTCTTCCCTTCTCCTTCTCCATGATTTTTTGTGAGGGGGCAGCTGTTAGCTGCTTTCCAATGTTGGAACTAGGACTCTGAACAATCCTCTAGTTGCTGTCTAGGGGCCATAGGATTGCACGGTTAGTTACTCACTTGTTAAATTCACATATCCTTTCTCATTCATTCATTTAAAAAAAACAATCTGGCTCATGGTCTCATTCACTCCTGCACATAAGATGATGAATTAAAAACAAACAAACCCCTTTCTCTCAGTCTCAAAGGGCCATTTTCTCCTGCATGTGCAAGGCGACACCCAGTATTACCGCTATGGAGCTTAGGTGTGGGGTGGCAAAACGGAATGACTGCGGTACATTTAATGAAAGTGACTGCAGAACGTGAATATAGCAGTAGGAATTTGTGTGATCTCGTTCGGGGGTGGGGTGGGGGTGGAAGTCCAGCTAACTTCCCGGGCTCGACCCCCCTGAGCTCCGCTCAACCTACCTGCTTCCCCAGCTCGTTTCGCATTCTCCCGAGCTGAGCCAGGGAAGTGACTTCTGGTTTCCCGGCGGAGTGCTTTTTACATAGAAAATGGTATAAGATACGTTAAAAACGGCCACAATTTTATTTATTTATTATTTATTTATTATATTTATACCCTGCCTTTTTTCCTTGCAAGGAACCCAAGGTGGCTTACATAATCCTCCTCCTCCTCCTCTCCATTTTATCCTCGCAACAACCCTGTGAGGTAGGTTAGGCTGAGAGTCAGTGACTCGCCCAAAGCCACCCGGTGAATTCCATGGCTGAGCGGGGACTAGAACCCAGATCTCCCGAGTCCCACTCCAACACTCTCACCACTACGCCACACTGGCTCCTGCACAATTTTGTGCAAGTTACGCAAATCATGGCTGCTTTTAACGTGTCTTACGCCATTTTCAATGTAAAAAGTGCTCTGGCGGGAACCCGGAAAGTCTGGAGAGGATCTCAGCTGGAGCTCGCTTTCTGCTCAGCTCGGTGGGTGCGGTGGCACGGCAGTGCTTGCCGAGCGCCCAGCGAGTCAAGTGGTGGGAGGATCACCCACCACTATTAAGCAGTACTGTGGTGCTAATTTGATGACATACCATATGGTGTAGATCTGGCCCAGAATAAGCAGAGCAGGTATTGACAGCATGAGAACAGCTTGGTATTCATATTATAGAGTTGGAAGGGACCTTACAGATAATCTACTCCAATCCCCTGGTCCATGCAGGCTATGCAATGCAGGATGCAACCACCAGCATCCCTGCTAGATGGCTTTCCCAGTCTCTGCTTAAATACCTCCAGTGCAGGAGAGCCTGCCACCTCCCAAGGCAAACCCGACCCACTGCTGAAAACAGCTCTCGCTGTTAGGAAGCTTCACCTTCACTCAACTGATGAGTTGCTCAGACTGAGGAGCCCGGACAGTGTTTGAGGCTTTTATACAGCTCAAAGTCCTGCTGGAATACTATTGGCCCGTTTGCGTCACCTGACAACGGACAGCTGCAGTACTGCAGCTACCCGTACATAAGCACCGCAAAGAATAGGTTGGCGGCTCCCTCTGCTGGGAAGCTGCCACAATGCCACTTTGCTGCCACAATGACACAGCACATATGGCACCTTTCAGTAGCTGCCACAGTTTCCCAATTATGGCCCTAGTATCGTACAATCACTATGATTCAACTCTGTCTGAAATGAAGAGCAGGGAACTGTTGATAATGAAGGCACGTCGCCAATGGGGAAACACTGGCATGAAGAAACAAGTTCACAAGATGTGGCATAATAATAATAATGATTCTTGCATCCATGCACCATTACACGATGTGAACTATTTATTTATGCACTGCATTTATATTTTATTGATTTATTTAGGGCGCAGTCCAATTAAGGCTGCCCATAGCCCCCCCCCCCCCCCGAATTTGGAGGATTTACTGGCATCTTAGGCAGGGTGGGAGGAATCGCCTCTGAGCTCCTCCTGCCCTGAAAAGGAGCTAGACACAGCCGGTTTCAGCTGTGTGACTGCTGCAGCACTTCAGAGCAGGAGGGAAGGAGACTGAGGCTCCGCCAGGATACCCTGAATCTTGGTGGCGATGGTCTCCCCACTCCCCCCCCTTGAATGCCCCCTAAACCCCTTCTCCAAGGTCACTTCTGCCACCTCAGAGAAGCAACCTGCGTGGTGCTTTACATGCTGGCTGTGTGTGTGTGGGGGGCGGCGGCACTCCAAGCGTGGAGTCCCAGCTCTGACACCAAGAGCTGTTTTCCAATGTTGGAACTAGGACTCTGAACAATCCTCTAGTTGCTATCTAGGGGCCATAGGCAGGACCGGTGCAGGGCAGTTTGGCGCCCCAGGCGAAAAAATATTAGCGCCCACCCCACTCTCCAAAGCAAAAAAACACCCTGGAGCCAGAACAAACACACCAACGTGACCGTCCCACAAGCCGGCTGGCGGGGCGGTGGCGCGCTGACTGAGTCCCGGCTGATGCGATGAAGGGAGTTGAGGAGGCTGGGTGAGGGGGGGGTGGGGGGGGTGGCTGGCCCCCCCCCGGCTGCTTGCACCGCTGGCAGCTGCACCGCCTTCGCGAGCGCCGGAGGGCGGAGCGGCGGCAGGTGGGGAGGCAGATCAGGTTTCGGCGGCGTAACAAGCGGCGGAGGGGGGGAGAGGGACGCGGCGAGACGGGACTTCCCGGCGCGTGGGGCGAGGCGCGGGGGGCGCTGGCCGCCCCCGTGGGGGCTTGGCGGCGCGGCGGCAGGCAGGAGGGGGGAGGAGGGCGGCAGGCTAGGGGACGCGCGGAGGCCGGCGGGGGAGGCGCAGCGGAGGCGGAGACTGGCGGGCGGCGCAGCGGCAGAAGAGGAGAACGGTTTCCGCGCCTCCAGCCGGGGACCTAGCAACACCTAGGTTGCTCGGTAGCGCCGGCCTGGCCATAGAGTGGCATGAGTACCATGTTAATTAATACCTTTCTCCTCATTCCATTTGGCATGTGACTCCACGCCTGTTTCCATTTGGGGTGGTCGTAATCCTCCGGGGCAGAGAGCAGAACATCTCTGTCGTCCTCGCAGGCCCTTCTTTTCCCAGAGCACCTTTGGGGTGATCGGGGGGAGGGGGGGGGAGAATGGCAGCCGTCAGGAAAAAATGGCAGCTGCACTGAGGCCACATTTGTTTGTGATGGCTCCCCTGTCAGAATGCTATCGAATATGGTGCAATATCTGAGAGAGAACGGCCAATAGTTCTGCTTCTGTATGCAGGTGAGGCTGCAGACCTGCCCCAGACCAGCAGCTTTGAAGCTTCAGCAAACTTCTACCACTCCAGCCTCTCAGCAGCACCTTTAAATGGATGCAGGGAGAAGCCATTGCCAAGCCGGTTGACAGCCAGGGGTGTGTAAATCAGCAAAACCCGAGCTTGTCAAGGTTCTCCAAATTGCTGCTCTTCAAAGCTCATTCTGACTTGTGTTCATATCAGATTGCAAGCTTTGTTTTTTTTAATCGTTCTTCTCGCAAGAAATCCACATGTATTTTCAGGTGCATTTCCCCAAATGTACATATCCGTTCCGCACATATTGGAAGCATACTCATTTCCCTCCCATTGATTAAAACAGGTTTGCACACATTTTTCAAATGGACGCATGTTTTTCAAGTGCATTTTTCGAACACATTCCCCCCCCTCTCTGCTGATTGCATTACAAGCTTGGATAGGCACGGACTTTGACTACAGATTGCGCTTGGGTCTACGTATGGTTCTGTGAGATGGGAACTGGGTAAATTCTGGTCAAAAATGAGCTGAAACAAATTTATCTTGCATCTCTATTGACAGCTCTTATTTGAACTCCTTGGTTGTGTCTTGAACTGCTTTGTGCATTCTGCTTTCTTTCTGCCCTGACTGTCTGAACACATGCCTACTCCAAATCCTACCCAAACTGTTTGCCTGCTCCCTGCCTGTTTGCCCGCTGCATTCCTGATCTTGCCTGAACCCCGCTGTTCACTGCCAATCCAGATAATGTCCCCATGACCCTGGCTTGCCCCGACAACGCATACAGTTTTCAAAAGCTAACTCAACAGTGGGGCACCCTTGGCACTTACATTAGTAACTACTGTGAGAGCCAGTGTGGCATAGTGGTGTGAGAGTGTTGGACTGGGACTCGGGAGATCTGGGTTCTAGTCCCCGCTCGGCCATGAAATTCACTGGGTGACTTAGGGCCAGTCACTGCCTCTCAGCCTAACCTACCTCACAGGGTTGTTGTGAGGATAAAATGGAGAGTAGGAGGAGGACTGTGTAAGCTGCCTTGGGTTCCTTGCAGGAAAAAAGGTGGGGTATAAATATAATAATAATAATAAAAAAATACTATATTACACAAACTGATGCACAATGCTCATCTGGGTGTGTACAGCTGAAACGTTATTTTGCTGATTAAACTTTGAATTCGGAAAGGATCAAAGTGACTTCTGTATTTAGAAAAAAAAAATAAACAGCATTTGCAAGATATTTTCAACAGATGCTATCTTTTTCTTTTTCTCTCTTGCTTCGACTTGTTTGAAGGTCACATTTGCATATCACTTTCGATTGCCTGCTCATCCAATGAACAGCAATTTCAATTGAGGTGATCACTTTATGATGCCTAAATGTCTCTCTATGTCTTAGGAAAATATTAGCCAGGGAGATTTATTTTAACGTTTAAACATTTAAAGTGTGCCGATATTTATTGCTCACCCCATAATGATGGCTTGATTGTTTCCGGGTATTAAGCATAAGATGAATACATTGCTCGCCACTTCCTTTCTGCAATGAAGTTTAAAAAAAGCAAAAAAAAAAAAAAAGCAGGTGATATAAAAATGGATGACAGTGGTGCCATGTGTATTTACTCCATCTCATAAATTCATCTTGGGGAAATATATAAAATACAGGAAAGTATACAGTACACATTTTAACATTCTTTCAACAATTGTGAAGGACAAAAGTGGTACAAACAATTGAGCAAATGAACAAAAAGAACCACCAACTAGATTGCTTTCTCTCTCTCTCTCTCTTTTGTTTCTATAGCTCATAAAATGTTTCCTGTTGATTGATTAGCAACTTTATATCTTATCCCTGTTACATTCAATAACATTAAACCGGTCAATTTATCATTTGAATTAAATGTTCTGGCTCGAAGGATAAATAGCAGGAGCTTGGAGGAAGAGAGCAGGTTCTCTATAGGAGGAATAAAAAGCTCTGTCAAATCCCGGAGAGAATTAAATATACCAAGTCTTGCTGGGAGCTTTATCATCCAGCATCTCCACCTTATAATAAGACAGAGCAAAGCATAATTCTGCCTTGCAGCACAGAAGTAATGGGAAGTGTTCAAACACAGATCTACCTGGTAAAAATTAATGGGCCAAATTTGTCCCTGGCATCACTCACTGACCCCCTTAAAAAAAAGAAGAAAAGAAAAGAAACTCTGCTTCTCCACTCATTGGTATGAAAAGGTGAAGAAGACACGGCAGACAGCTGCTTCGAACTAGAGCAGCACCAAACATTTTTCTAGCTTGGGTAGACTTGAAACCCACACTTTCTCTGCCTAGTGGGGGAAGACTCTCCCCAGAAAAAAATCCTACTGACATGGTGCTGATTTCAGTCCTGTTTCGCTGCTGCTACTTCAGTAATCCTTCTTCTGGATGCCTCTCCTTGCTCCTTCCTGGATTAGTCACAATGCTGTGTATGTATGGGCAAGGTTGTTTCCAGTATAAAGACTCCCAGAAAAAAAATGGCAAATGCTCCCCAAGCCCAGAGAAAATGACAAATGTACCCACAGACTAGGAAAGGCCTAGAGCCGAAGAGTGAAGTTATAAAATAAGGGAAGAAGGGATTTTATTATTATTATTATTATTATTATTATTATTATTATTATTATTATTATTTGATCCAACTGGTGGATGGCACTGAATGTCTTCATGCTCTGGTCTGGAATATCACTTGGTTCTTCATGTAATTCTTATGTTCCTTTAAATGAGAGCAAACATTGTTTGTAATACAGGCAGTCCCCAGGTTACGAATGAGTTCCGCTCTTAAGAATGTCTTTAAGTCAAATTTGTATGTAAGTCGGAACAGCATAGCGTTCTATACATTAAAAATCGGCATTTACGCAAATTGTGTAAATTACGCAGATTGCGTAGTATACTACACTATGTACTCTATGTAAACGACATAGCGCCGGGGATCCCAGAAGTCCATTCTTAAGTATGGGTTGTCTGTAAGTCGGACGTTCTTAACTTGGGGACTGCCTGTACTTGCACAACTAAACAGTGCAATCCAACGTGGCTGCCTGTAACCCTCCAAACTCAGAGGATTACGGCCATCCTATTGATGGCAGGAGGAGCGTGGATGGATGCAAAGGTCAACGCTGCACTTCTCCCACCCTGCAAAAGACTTAGATGGCCAATTTCGGCCACCTAAGTCTTCTGCCCCTGCACGCGAGGAGGGCTGGATGAGGCTCTGTCAGGATACATTGTATCCTGGCAGAGCCTCTCTCCTCCCCCCCCCCCCAGAACACCTACAAACCTCCAGCTCAGATGTTGCTCTTTCAACCTCAGAGCCGCACCCAGCGTGGTTCTTTCCATGCCGGATGCGAGGGCAGAGGGAGGGCACTCCGAGGTCGGAGTCCCAGCTCCGACCTCAGAACGTGTTTTCTAAGTCGGAGCTGGGACTCCGACCTGTCCTACAGCCATCTAGACAGTGTCTAGCAGCCATAGGATAAGATTGCTCCCTAAAAGGTTTGCGTCTTCTTTGCTATTTGTATTCTGTAGTGCTTTGTGGCTGATCCAATATGTTCTATACAATTTCATGGCCCCATTTGCGGATGGCAAAATGGTGAGGGGAGGAGTTCAGTGATCTGCAGAGAGCAAAAAGGTTGACAAAGAAAAAAGGGGAAAGCAAGCAAGCAAGAGAAAGAATTATTACTCTTTGGGGCAGTTGGGTGGTATGCCAGTACGGCTCATATTATCAAGTCTGGTAGCAGTGTTGTAAGTAAAGAGGATCGGGGAGAGGTAATTTTGGCCTTTGTGGTTGGTCTTAGTTCCTTTATCAGTGTCATGCAGATAGGCCTTTGCTTGCTGAAATCTACAAAGGCATGAATGCATTTAAGATCATGACCTTGGTGTTCCATATATGTACTTATAATGACCTACTAGGGCAGTGTTCTCCAACCTTGGGTCCCCAGATGTTTCTGGCCTACAACTCCCAGCATGCCCCAGCCATCTGGGGACCCAAGGTTGGAGAACACTGTACTAGGGAGTGAGTCATAAAGCATGTGTACACTATTCCAGAGATGCCTTGAGCGGATCCTCTCTGGGTTAAATTTGCCAGCATGGAGATGATGAATATGTCTGTGTGCGCCTGTGAGCTGTACTGTATATGAATGGCAGCATGCATGAGGCTTGTTCCTAGCAGAGCTCAGAGGTGATCAAAGATATCCTGTGCAGAAGCCTGGTGTGTTTGTGTGTATAGGGGGGCAGGTAAAGATTGTATCAAGCAACAGGGCTGTAAGAAGGGGGGGAAATAAGGATAATAAACCTAATTAATCAGACTCCCTGCTTACTAGTGACAGACCGACCATTACTTCCTGTCTAGATCTGGCTGGGGTTCAGAGATACCTGGCTTGTCTTATGGCACAAGGAAGCACTGAATTATACAGTCAACTACTTGAAATTCTTTTATTAAAAAAAATAGCATATACACACACCTTTCATCCAGCCTTAATACAGAAATAGAAAAGGAATAGAATTAGCTTACTATATTCACCGTGAAGGCTCTGTCTCTCCTTAAGGACCCTCTGAATGAAGCGAAAGGAGACCTTGGGAATCTTAAATCAAAGCAGAACATGTCATCTGGAGTGAGGCTCCGTTTTTTACTGTTGTATTTTCCAGCTTCTATGCCCATTGCCACAAATGGAAACTTTCATGTTTTAAACTTACCGATTGGTTATAATAGGGTAATCTAACCTCCTCAAGGACCCCTCCCCAACTTAGGGCAACACCTTCCTGTTTAAGCATCTTATTTACCCTACAGTTCTACAGGAATCATAGAATCATAGAAAAGTAGAGTTGGAAGGGGCCTACAAGGCCATCGAGTCCAACCCCCAACATCTTCTCTGCAGTTTTACCCTGTGGTTTAGACCTGTCCAGGGCATGAACCTTGTTGGGCAAGAATTCTCACTATGTTATTTTCCCCCCAGGTCACACTGCCAGCCAGTAATAGCCCAAGAGCAAACTTTGTTTCAGAAATCAGCCTTTTTAGCTAGGACTCTTTGGTATGCCTGATATGACTGTTGCCTTAAATATGCTTCCCCCCCAGGACCGGTGCAAGGCAGTTTGGTGCCCTAGGCAAGATCAGATATTTAGCGCCCCCCCTTCCCACTTGAGAGCGCTGGTTTTTTTCCAAGGCGTTTCTGGCGCCCCCTTTAGCCCTGCGCTCTAGGCAGCTGCCTAGTTGGCCTAATGGTAGCACCGGCCCTGTTCCCCCCCCCCCCCCCGTTTTGCATTTTAATTTTCTTGCAGGAGGTTCAGGTTCATGCCTTACCCTTTTGGGATCCCAATGTAGACCTGCATTTGTGCAGTATAAGACCCACTTATCCACAAGTGCAGCAGGAGACATGCAGCCTTTCACACATCCTGTAGACGAGGGCCCTTGCCTCTTTCCTTTCTGGCTTATAACAACTAAGGGCGCAATCCAATCTGGATGCCCGTAGCTCTCCGAACTTGGAGGATCACGGGCATCGTATGGGAGGAGGGTGGGAGGAGTGTGAAGGTGAAGGTCACTTCCCCACTCTTCCCGCCCTGCAAAACACTTAGGCATCCAATTTCCTCACTAGGGATCTATGCAAATTACATTGCCGTCATGCCGACATGTCCTGTTTGCGACCCTGTACTCAAGAAGTGCTTTTTGGGGGAGAAAAGTTTCAAATGCCTGAATTAGCAATCGTGTTTTTAAAGAAAAAATGCACAATTTGAAATGCAATTGGAAGAACAAAACAAAATGCATGTTCATGCTTTAGTCAATGGGTGTGTGTGTGCACTTTCGAAAAGCACGCACAAAAAAGTGCAGTGTTCCCATCCAACCGAGCCAACAAAGAGGTTGAAAATGAAAACAGGAGTGAGCCGAAACGAGCCTTGAAGTAATTCTGGAGAATTTAGGCAAGCTCAAAAATCATTTCCCCCCTGGTCCCCCATGAAAGGGCGATGACACAGCCCTGAAGGCATTTCAACCAATCCACCCGGTAGGCCCGCCGGCCTCGTGGAAAAGCAGAGCGATTCACTTGTGTGAGATGGAAGATTTAAGATCCTGTTCCTGTGTGCAACGGCCCATGAAGCTACACACAGAACTGCAGACCTGTATCTGCCATCAGCAGCATTCCAAGCGTCTCGGATTACAGCCAGCCCAGCCTCCTCCTCTGCAGCTTCCAGTAATGAGGAAATAACTCTGTAGACTACAACAGGTTTCTTTTCTACCTGTTTATTACTACATCAAGTATATCCTACAGAGTATACAATCCTTCATCTACATGTGCAGATTACAATGCATAACAAGCATTAGTCCAGTGGAGCAAGTTGAGCTTCACTCCACTCAGCACAGACATTACATGATTGCAAGTCCAGCAAGCATTTGTCAGAGCAACAGAGAGAAAAAGAAGCAATCCATCTCTCTACTAAAATGGCTACAGAAACGAAAGCTAACAAATCAATTCTACGTCACCAGAACATACAAACCATGTGACCAGCTCATATTTCTTTCACACCTACTTTTCCCATGAGAACAGGACAGGAAGTAGCAGACAAAACATGACTTGTTATTCAGCCTTCTGTTCCTTTCCAAATATTAACAATGTGTTCACAGCTGTTGTTTTGTTACATGTCACAACACCCCAAATGCCTCTTCAGCCCTACCTCCTCATGATGAACCGGGAAGTCTGAAGGGGCACTGTGTTTGCTTGGACATGAGTAGGAGGACTATCTTCACAATTGGGGACCCTGAGAAAGCAGCTCCCTGAGTCCCTGTCTCCATTTTTAGTCCTTATGTATGCACTTGAATACATGACGAGGGTAAATATAAAACCAACATTTGCAAGACTGGCTTTTTTTTTTTTTTTTTTAATGACTCTCTTTAGCATTTTGGAGAACTGAAGAGGCTGAAAGGCACTTGCTTTGCGTTGTGTGTGATAACTGCCAGCCTCAGTCGAGGCAGAAGGGGAGACCTTAGCCTCTCTGGACCTTGCCCTGATATTGCTGGGAGTCGACTTTGCCATTCTTGACATAGGAGACACTTCCTCGCTTCAGCCATATAACAAATCTCCTCCAAACTCAGATTCTCTGCTGGAATCTCAGGAGGTTGGAGGGCTCTCAGGTGGCACCCCTGGCCAGGAGAACTTTTTCCTACTACACTTGGTGTGCCAGTTGCATCCTCTCCTGGGCAACAAGGATATGGTGGCTACCATGAAAAATGGTTTGGTAATCTCTAAGTTTGACTGTTTAGTCCAGGAAGCACTGGTATCAATGTTTGGGACTTATCAGTGGCACAAGGTTATCGTGATTAACTTTAATTCCTGTTGATTTCAATGTTAGTGGGTGCTGTTAGTGGGTGGTTCCTTTGACCGGATGGAGGGTGTTCAACCTGTTCTGGATTGGGTTGCACTCCCCTTGAAGGAGCAGGTCCGTAGCTTGGGGGTGCTCCTGGAGCCATCTTTGTCACTTGAGGCTCAAGTGGCCTCAGTGGCAAGGAGTGCCTTCTACCAGCTTCGGCTGGTGGCCCAGCTACGCCCCTATCTGGACAGGGATAGCCTGGTCTCAGTAATCTACGCTCTGGTGATCTCTAAACTAGACTACTGCAATGCACTCTACGTGGGGCTGCCTTTGAAGACTGTTCGGAAGCTGCAGCTTGTGCAAAATGCGGCAGCCAGGCTTATTGCGGGGACCGGAAGGTCAGAGCATATTACACCAGTTCTGGCCCGCTTGCACTGGCTGCCAATATGCTTCCGAGCCGAATTCAAGGTGCTGGTTTTAACCTATAAAGCCCTACACAGCTTAGGACCACAATACCTGACGGAACGTCTCTCCCAACTGTTATCTACCCGGACACTACGCTCAACATCTGGGGCCCTCCTCCAACTGCCACCTCCAAGAGAGGCTCGGTTGGTGGCAACGAGGAGAAGGGCCTTCTCGGTGGTAGCCCCCCAGTTATGGAATCAGCTCCCCACTGAGACCCACCTGGCGCCAACCTTACTATCTTTTCGGTGCCAGGTTAAGACTTCCCTCTATGCCAAGGCATTTAGTTAGGAGCTTGGAATAGCACGGAGGGGATTGTCACCTGTAGGCTCAGTTTTATTGGCTTTTGTATTGTTATTTTAAACTGTGTTTTTAAATTTGGTTTTTAATTTTTTAAACTGTTTTGTATGTTTTAATGTTGTTTTTATGTATAGAGTGTTGTGAACCGCCCAGAGAGCTTCAGCTATGGGGCGGTATATAAATCAAATAAATGAATGAATGAATGAATAAATGTGTCTGCTCTAAGCGCAACTAAGTCTGGATGCAATCCAGTGTTCCCACTAACAAATCTTGACAACTGGTGATGCAGGATTACTTAAATGCCAAATCTCTGTAAAGCAGGACACATGGCCAGCCCATTTCTGTATTTCATCTGTCTGAGCAGCTCTTTGCTGCCAGACTGGCCCCTGTTGCCTATTGCCTGTTCTGCTCTGAAGTGCTTGTAACTCTCCTATTTCCCAAGGATCAATACATGACTCTCCCCCGCCCGCCCGCACATTATTACACAATTTAGATCGGGCCAGACTCTGGAGGGGAGGGGCCTATCCATCACTAAACCTTAGTTTCTGACCCTGGTGAAAATTCTACAAGACCTCTGGAAAAATCGAGACATTTTGTCTCATCCCCAGTATTAACTTCACATCAGTCTGCTGTCAGGGCCTCTTGTGGAGCCTTCACAGACAGGAATCTGGAATCTGGGCCAAATAAACATGGTAACCAAGCAGGCCACTCCTTTCAAGTACCAATAGAAAATGCAAAAGATGTTCCTATTCAACTCCATGTATGTTCCTGTCTTTCTGAACAGGGGTATTTCTTCTTCGCAGAGCTTATGTGCAAAATCAGCTGTTATCTCCATGGGTAGCGGGGGACTTGGACAACACTGGGAGGAGCTGCTCCTCCTAGCACCGACTGAGTCCATTCATGCCCTGCACAAAACGGTGGATGATGCCATACTGGAGAAATGTCCCCCAGCCGAGGCAGTGGCTAGACTACTGCACCCTTGCAGGTCAGGGCAGCTTTGCCTGCACCATACCTTCTCCCATTGGGGAGGATGTAGAGCAGGTGGAGGTAACCCAACCTAAGTGGAGGCTGGAGCACTCCTCCAACTGGCACCTCAGTTTGGGCAGCTTTTCTGCATCTAAGCTTCCCCCAACTGGGGAAAGCCCGCACACAGCAAAGTCAGCCCCTGGCTGAAGCGTCAGCTGGAACTTCAGCCAACCCTTTGTCCAGGGACCATATGATGTCAGGGGTGAGACACCACTGATGGAGATGTGTGTGTGTGTGTGTGTGTGTGCGCGCGCGCGTGCCATGACTCCTGATGTTATCCATCCCACAAAGAGCCAGATGGGGGGTTATTCAGCCCTCTAACCCAAAAGTGTTCCCCACCCCTGATTTAGGACTTTAATATCCAACACCAACACTTTGAAGTGGGCCCAGGAACACAGTGGAAGCCAGTACAGCTGATGAAGTACTGGCATCGCACGATCTTATCAACCAGTCCCAGTAAGTATCCTAGCAGCTATAATTTCCAAACCATTTTCAAAGGTAGCTTGACACATTGCAATAATCCAACTGGGAGGTTACCAGAGCATGGATAACTATTGCCTGGCTATCTCTGTCTAGTTGGGGGTCACAGCTGGTATGTCAGCTTAAGCTGATAAAAGGTGCTCCTAGCCACCAAGGCCACCTGTGCCTCAAGTGACAGTGATGGTCCCAGGAAATCCCCCAAACTGCACACCTGATCTTTCAGGGGGACTGCAACTAGAAAAGGCTGAACACCACTCAAGCCACTCACTAATAGCACCTCTGTCTAATCTGGATTGAGCTTCAGTTTATTGGCCCTCATCCAGTCCTTTAACCTGCTCAGGCACCAGTTCAGGCATCCACTGTCTCACCTGGATTAGATGAACAAGAGAGACAAAGTTTGGTGTCATCTTCGTATTGATGACACCTCAACCCACATCCCTAGAGGTTTCCTGTAGACATTAAATAGCAAAACCGAGTCTGGAAGAACCCCATGATGTAACTGCCACAGAAGAGAGCAATTCGCCCACCCACCCAGCACCACCTGCTGGAAAACAGCTATCCAAATAGGAATGGAACCACTATAAAACAGTGCCCCAACTCTCAACTCAGATAGCCAATCCAGAAGGATGCTTTGGTTGATGGTATCAAAAGCCACCGAGAGGTCCAGAAAACCATCAGGCTTGCACTCCTCCCATCTATTTCTTGGGCCATCCCACGGGGCAATCGAGGCACTTCCTGTCCCAAAACTGGCCCTAAAGCTGGATTGAAATGGATCCAGAAAATCAGCTTCATCCAAGAGTTCCTGGAATTGATTGGCACCACACACTCGACCACCTTGTCCAAGAAGGGAGTGTTAGCAAGTGGATTATAGTTATCCCCCCCTTATCTAGGACCAAGTTAAGTTTCTTCAGAGAACAGTCTAATTATATGATCTTTCCTATAGGCCAGTACTGCTCTATCAAGGAGGACTTTATAACCTCCTGGACCCAACCAACCATCCCCTCCTTATTAGATGTAATGAACTAAGACAGAGAAGGGTCCAGAATGCAAGTGGACAGTCAAACTTCTCCAAACACCGTGTCTGTGCCCTCAGGGTTCAGCAACTGGCACCTCACCTAATACACTTAGACATGACGGTGCTCCAGATACTTCTGTTAATGGAACTGCTCTAACTGTGGAATCCAAGTCATGCTCGATGTGGGAAATTTTATGTTCAAAGTGTCTTGCAAATTTGTTACAGCAAGTCGTTAGAGGTCTAACAAATTCCTTTCCAGGGTGAGATTGTAACAAACCCTTCAGCACCCCGGAATAGCTCTGCTGTATTTTCTCTCAAAATATATATTTAGTTTAAATGCATGTTCTAATACATTTTGATAGCTGAGGACTGTGTCACAATATATGGAAAAGTGTGAAATCAAGTGGATAGCTCAGTTGTGATCCACCTCTTAGTCCGAGAGGTGTGGATGGTGTCATTTTGTATATGAATTTACAAATTTGATTTTCTCGAGCAACCTTAACTTATACTTATTTTTATTCCGCTTAGCAATGAAAGGATTAAGGTTTGTTGTTTTGGCAAGCATTCAAAGAGGCAATGCTAAAATTTTACTCCTAGAACAGTGCAGTTGTAGCAGGGTAGGTCTGTCTGGTTCCATCTCAGAATCTGTCCCCAAGAGAGCCAGTGTGGTGTAGTGGTGAGACTGTTGGACTGGGACTCAGGAGATCTGGGTTCTAGTCCCCGCCCGGCCATGAAACTCACTGGGTGACTTTGGGCCAGTCACTGCCTCTCAGCCTAACCTACCTCACAGGGTTGTTGTGAGGGTAAAATGGAGAGGAGGAGGAGGAGGAGGAGGAGGAGGATTATGTAAGCCGCCTTGAGTTCCTTGCAGGAAAAAAGGCGGGGTATTAATGTAATAAATAAATAAATAAATGAATGAATAAGATTCTGCTGCTGCTGCTTTTGTTTCAAATCAAGATGGCAAACAATGCAAACTATCTCTCTCTTAAGTCTGGGAAATCAAACTGATCATAGGTATATTTGATCAAATCATAGAGTTGGAAGGGGCAGCAAGGCCATCGAGTCCAACCCCCTGCTCAATGCAGGAAACTAGAGGAGGGGTCTCCCATCCAAGTAATAACCAGGCCTGACCCTGCTTAGCTTTCCACGCTCAGACAAGCTGAGCCAGCGTGAGCCACAGGCCTGTACCAAAACGTGTAGCAATCAACCAGTGCTTCTCTAATGGTTTCAAACCCTAAACTGAAAGGAAATTCTGCAGTCACTAACCCCCAACTACCTTGTTCTTCTATGAAAAGTGTTTTTAAACTATCGTAAAATGAATGCTTTGTCTTAAGATCTTTTAGGAGTCAGTTGTCATTGAAATGCAAATGGTACAGAAATGAATTATTTTAAAGCAGCAGAAATAACAGTTCTTGGGAAATTTGCTCTTGTTTGTGATATTACTTTTTTTGGGGGGGAGAAGAATTTCAGAAGATATTGACAATTTTGTCTTGTTTGATCTTGTAGAAGAATTAAGGTCACAACTAGGGATTGGAGAGCCAGGGATGTTCGAGCTTGCATGGTGAGAGTGTTGGACTGGGACTCAGGAGATTCGGGTTCAAATCCCCACTCAGCCATGAAACTCACTGGGTGACTTTGGGCCAGTCACTGACTCTCAGCCTAACCTACCTCACAGGGTTGTTGTGAGGATAAAATGGAGAGGAGGAGGAGGAGGATTATGTAAGCCGCCTTGGGGTCCTTGCAGGAAAAAAAGGCGGGGTATAAATATAATAAATAAATAAAACTTTATTTCAAAACTTGGTTCTGCTCACACCTGTTCTCATTTGTGACTTACTGTGAAAGTTTAAAGTTGTGCATGTTACCCAATCAATGGATTGCTGTTTTATCATCTGTACCAGAAGCATCAATGGATCTTAGGTTACGTCTTATTCAGAAAAAAACTCTTGTTCCATGTTTATTGGACGCTACAGCATCTCTCTAATAAGGGTTTATTTAAGTTGGCTAATTGCTATATTTTGGCAATATAATAATTGTCTTTTGTGGGGAGGAGGTCATAATGTGAATACATTTTGTATTGGAATACTCTTTAATATTTACTAATGCATATGTTCTCTTAAATGACTTATCTGTTGCTTGGAAGTTAACACAAGGTCAATGTAAATGGATTTGACAGCTAAAAGACTGATATTACAACATTGGAAGGATAATCATCCACCTCCTATAACACAATGGACTCAGGACCTAATGACACTTTCAACATTTGAACAGGTGTTTATTTAGATGCCACCACCTGCAAATGGATAAGTATATGGATATCTGTTCTTCCTTTCTTAAAGCTTATGCACAACTGTTTCTATTGATAGCTGTATTTTCATATACACACATATACACATTTCATATGCATTCATTGTAAGTGATTTATTCAAATTTATGTAAAACAAGGGATTTATTCAAATTTATGTATGGAAATTGTTTTTTTTTTACTTTTTATGGTTTTGTTTTGTTGCAATACACAATGAAATGACCCTCTGATCTTGCAGTAGATCAGAGAAAGAGTTGCTGTCTCCTGATAGTTCAGTGATCGTCACTATTTTTCAAGCAGGAGCCACTTTGGCTCCAGTCACCACCACTCAGGCCACTTGGGGGTGTTTCCCAGATTGTAGACCTCTCTTCTGCCCCCCCAATCAAGCAGCAAGGCTGTGTACCAGACTTGGATGGAGACCTTTGTAAGGCTTCATCAGTCAGTCACCAAGTTACTAAGCAGGCAAATTTGGACAGGCTTGCATTGTCCTTAGATTGGGGTGATCTTTTTTCATCACTGAAAATATGCTCTGGTCTTCTCAGTGCTGAAAAATCCTCCAACACAGCACCAAATCTCTCTCTCTCTCTCTCTCTCTCTCTCTCTCTCTCTCTCTCTCCTTCGCAGTCAGTGCCTCCTCCACCTCCTCCAGCATCTGCACACTGCACCACTGCAGCTAGCTAATTATGGTGTGCATTGCCTCTTGGGTTTATCCGCCAGCACAGCTAATTCTGAGAAACATGAATACCAAAGCATAGCTGTGTTCTGGTTCACATATTAATTCTGAGAAGTGTTAGTTCAGAACACTTCAGGGTTCAGATTCATTCAGATTCACTCGGCTTCGGAGGAGCCCTGCTTCTGATTAGTTCTGATCAAAATGCGAACTGAAGGAAATTCTCCCTCATCCCAAGGACACATGGTGCAGGGATGGAAGAAGCTGTGTTTAAGGCAGGCTGCTTGCGAAGTGAAACCTAAAGGGATGGTGTGCAGTTGCTACCCACCGTGTGTGTCCCGACTCTCAGAAGGGACAGCAAAGGCAGTGGAGGCAGGGTCGTAATGTCCACCCTTAATTTTCTTCCCCGGCAGGCCCGCCAACCTAATTCTAAAACTGCAGAAAGGGAATCTCATTTTACAGCTCGTTTTGCAGCCAGTCAATAGTGATGAGGGTTGAGGCAGGGATGTTGAAGAGTCCTTGGTTTCGAGTCACGAGTCGAGTCACGAGTCTTTGGACCCGAGTCTCGAGTCCGAGTCCTTGGTCCAAAATGGTGACTCACAAGTCACAAGTCACGAGTCACTCCCAAAGCTGACTCCACGAGTCCCTATGAAAATTAATGGGGGGGGGGTTCCCAACAAAATAAGGCTACTTCAGATGTGTGGTTTAAATAAATTCTAGGCACAAGTGTGCCTTTTTATTTCAAAACTCTGCAACTGATTTTGGCAAGAACAGACCAGGCAGAAAAACCCAAAATAACCAGGCAGGCAGAGGAGGCAGGGAACCCCAAAGCAGGCAGGCAGAGGCCTTTGTCTTGGACAATTCAACTGTTGAACTGGTCAAGAAGAGACCAGGCAGGCAGAGGAGGCTGGGAACCCCAGACAGGCAGGCAGAGGCAGCCAAACCCAAAATGTCTGAAAGGTTGCATTTTAGAAAAATGATTTTAAAAAATAAACTTGCTGTACTTCCTAAAACTTATCCATGTTGCATTTGAGGAACATGATTTTTTCTAAATGTTTGGCCCCCATTCTGGAACGGTGAGATCTCATCACAATTCCACCCTCACTGAACACCCGCTCCACTGGTGATGAACTTGCTGGAACCAGAAACACACTCAGAGCAGCCACACAGAGTAATCTCAGGTCCTTCTTCTGCCTCTCCCAAGTACGCAACACATCAATCAAAATAAATCTTGACACACTGTTGGGGCTGCACTCCTGGTAGCCGTCCATAGTGGCCGAGCAGCGGCACACCTCGCTTCCATGCGCTCTTCGCCAGCAATCACGCTCCTCTCCACTCCTTCTGGCACAGCCCAGGGATGTTGAAGAGTCCTTGGTCTCGAGTCCCGAGTCGAGTCTCGAGTCCCATTAAAAATATTGGGACTCGAGTCCGAGTCGAGTCAGAGGGGGGACTCAGTCCGACTCACGAGTCGAGTCCTCGAGTCCAAGTCCCCATGCCTGGGTTGAGGTGTAGGGAAATGGGGTGGGGGTGGAGGGATGGAAGAAAGAAGAGGTGTTTAAAGAAGCCCGCTTCCTACCAGATGCCTGTGGGGATGGTGGGCAGAAGCTACCCTGCGTGTCCCTGAACTTTTCCAGCAGACATTGGGCTTCTTCCTGGATCCTCTCCTCGATGTTTTTCTTTCCCATCCCAAAGTTACGCAGAGGGGTGAGGGCAAAATGCCAGAGCTGCTTCCATTTCTCTCCATTGCTGAATATAATTCCTGGAAAAGGAAAGAAGAGATGGAAATGAAGGAGCAGGCTGGGCCTTGGCAAGAGAGGAGGAGCAAGAGCCTGGAAGCACAGGGATCCCCTTATTCTTAATTCCAAACGAACCAGCGGTTTGGAGTCTTGGTGCTTCATTGTTCATTGAATGCCAGCTGGAATATTCTTCTCACAAATATGTGTTTCCTACTGCCCATTAGGGAAGGGTGAATCTGTCAGTTTCCCTTTCTCCATAATTTGGATGTTTTCTTAATAATCCCAAGTTCTATATCTCCCTCGAATATGAAGAACATTGTGAATTTTGGTAAATTCTTATAAAAAATGATATTCCCAGCATGGAGAGGACTATTGCCTGTCATATCACTGTTAAAAATGGGGAACCTGTCAGGAATGATCATCCACAGCACGCAGCCACCATCTTTGATCCATGGCAATGCATTTGGCAGAGATCAAGCATCATGGCTGCTTGCCAAAGAGGGTTCAGATCTGGATTCACTCTGCTTTGAAGGAGCCCTGCTTCTGTTCAGACATCTTCCAACTCTGTCTGAATCAGCCTGATTTGGTTCAGGATTTGGCCAAATCCAAAGCACTCCCCACCCCACACCTTCTTATAAGCATAGGAATCTGGCCTCATAAAAACCTTCTCTACTGCTGTATACTGTCTCAAGATTTGGAAGGCCCAGAGTTTGCATTGTGGATTGGCAGGGTCTGGAATGAACTTCCCATAGTTTAAAAAATGCAACTTAATTACAAGATGCGCCAAACTCTCCTCTGAAGTCCAACAACTTTGAATTAGCTCTCCTCAGCCTCTGCCATATCCATCCTTCCCTATCTCATGACAATTCCAATGGGCAGAACAAGTGTCTCCCAGCACCACCTTCTGAAGCCTACCCAGTCCTGTGTAGGTACAAGCAGAACCACAACAAAGCACAGTCACCTACTGTCAACTTTGCCAGTCAGCTCAAATGGGATACCATGGCCAATGGTACTACAAGCCAGGAATGTTCCAGCCACAGAACAGACACACAAAGATTTCATAGGATTTAATAGATCATAGAGTTGGAAGGAGCCTAAGGCTATCAAGTCCAACCCCCTGCTCAATGCAGGAAACTAGAGGAGGGGTCTCCCAACCAAGTAATAACTAGGCCTGACCCTGCTTAGCTTTCCACGCTCAGACAAGCTGGTTCTTGCTATTGCCAATTCCTCCAGAGGGGTAATGCATTTCCCTGCCACTTTGGGCCTCTTTGGTCACTAGCATTGTCTATCCAATAACTAACTTATTTCTCTCATTTTCTTCCTGGATAATGTGGTTCCCTTTCTGTTATAAAACTCCAAAGGATGTGTGTGTGTGAGTGTGTGAGATAGAACCTCACAAAATTAGCAGTACACTAATTTAACTTATCAATGCATTTGAGACTTCTCCTCCACATATTCCTGCCTGTTCTAATTTCTGGCATTCTAAGGGCTCTTCTTAGTCTGGAAGGATGATCTCTAAAGAAGGGTTGCTGTCACTCTCTCTCTCTCTCTGTGTGTGTGTGAATAAGAGCCAGTTCACACAGTTTGGATGCAAAATTCCAGACAGTGGGAACTAAGATGGAATTTGGCAAAAACTTTGCATGTATGGGAAATTATCTTTCTTCGACATTTGATATTGTCAGATATACATGTGTTGTGCATTTGTGTATACACAAACCCAGTTAATCTGAGGCAAGTTGTTCGTCCGCAGCTGCAGAGCGTTCCCTATGACAGGCAGAGGAAATGGGCCAGATGGCAGGTTCCATGTTCCTGGCTTTCTTCTGCTCATGGAAGTAAGGAAAACAAGGGAAGAGATACAGAATAGCAGGAACCATGTTAATGTCCCCAAAAACTCCATAGCAGTGGCCAACAGTGAGTGGCGCTGCTCTGTATACTACTATGATGAAGTTAATGTATGCTCCACAATGTGAAACTTATATTATTTTATGTTCACTGTGAAGCCCAGGCATGGGTGCAAGCGACTGAAGCAAGCCACTGGGAGTTCCAGACTTCTCTGTGTCACTAAAGTTAGCGATTAAGCAACTCAGCTTTATCTCGAAATGAACTTCTCTGAACTTCACCCCGTGATTATTGATTGATTCCCAAGGCAATGCCGACAGTGTTCCTGCTAAGCACAGCCTCTGTGTACACAAAAGGGATAGGCAGGACAGTCTAAATTTGATCCATGCCAATTTTGCGCGTGACTGATGGAAAATGTATGTATGTATATATTTATATATAGGGTGCCTTTCAGGGCAAGAGCCCTCCCAGGGTGGTCTGGAACAATAAAATGTATATGATCAAATGCATAATAATAACTTTAAAAATGCAGTAAGAACAGCGGCAAAAGTTCCACAAAACAACAAACATCAGCAAAAGACAGAACCTACAACACAATTGCAGCTGTGTAACCCAGTCTGATAAAACATAATCAGGGGAAAGCCAGAGAAAAGAATATAGCCCGTCCTGTACCATCTCTGTGCAGTGTGTGTGTGTGTGTGTGTGTGCGGGTGGATCTGCACAAAATTCCCTTGAAATAAATTTCATGAAGCCCCTGTGAGGAATATATTTGAAGTGCTATCCCCGCTTGATCTTCGTATGGGGGAAAAAAGATGTGTAGTGGCAGCCATCTTCTTTCCATACATGCAAGGGCGGTGCTAGGTACTGAAACGATCTGGGGCTCAGGTCCACAGGACAACAAAAAAAAAAAGCATAAATTTGCATATGCTAATTTTCACATGCTCTAAAATCTCTCCCTGTGTGTGTGTCTTTAAGGGACCCTGTCTCCTAAGGACACCCCTATTTGTAAAAAGGGATGTATGGACAGGGGAGAGGAGGGCATTTGATTTAAGAAACAACAACAACACGCAGGCAGAAAGATTCAAGGGGGCAGGCAGCAGGAGGTGAAACACATGTGGGCAAAAAGCCAGCTGATCCAGGGGGATCAGATGCAACAGAGATCCTCAGGGCCCCCCTGTACCTTCATTTCAGCAAGTGCCCATGGACAGCAGGGTGGTGGGGCAGATGGCCTCCCAGAGATTCGGGGCTACAAATGAAAGATTCAGGGCTCCAGCCCTGGTGGGCCACCCCCTAACACTATCTCTGCTCCTAGTCCTGTATGAGCAGGGTGGTGGGGCAGATGGCCTCCCAGAGATTTGGGGATCCAAATGAAAGATGCAGGACTGCAGCCCTAGTGGGCCACCCCCTAACACTGCCTCTGCATTCATGGCCTGTACGGGGAAAATAAGATGGTTGCCACCATGGGTACATCTGGGAGGCATCTTGCAGGAGTTTAGCCAAGGTGTGAATCATGGCATCCATCACAGCCTAGCGTCCCAGCGATGTACTTAGCTGGCACACCATGTGTAGTTGGAAATGGTGCTCCTGGGCCCAGGCGGCACCTGAGAATCTTGCAGCAGAGCTGGGTCCGGAGTAGTCCAACATGCAATTAGATCTGTCCTCAGTTGTAGCAGCAGATAGTACAGTACAGTTTTGAGCTGCAGTTTGAAAAGCGTCTCCCTTTGCCAGGAATGGCAAGTCCGACTCCCAGTAAATTCGTGACAAGGTCCAGAGAGGCTAATGTCTCCCCTGCATCTTTGACTGAAATCACATTCAGCACCAAAAAGTGCCTTCCAGCCTCTTCCATTCTCCAAATGGCAAGGGAGCCATTTTAAAAATCTGCTTTGCATTCCTGCCCATGCGGGACTTTACATTTTTTTTTCATGGATTTAACCTTTGCTTGAGAAAATGCCCACAGCTCGTTGCTGAAACTGAGATGAAATCAGTTTTGTGCAACTTTGCCCTTTTCCTTTTTTGGTTTTATTAATTTTCCATATACAAAGACAAACAAACAAATAAGCAAAATTACACCAAACGTAAATCTAGCTATTGACAGAGGTTAGTACATTTGACATATGTTTCCCCTTTACTTTACGAACAAAAATATGGGTGGAATCTATTTGGTGCCTGGAGAGTTTCCTTTATGGTTCTTCTTCTTCATAACAGCATCTTATATTTAAGTCTTTTCCCCATGATCTGAGGAGAGGCTTTGACAAGTGTTGCTGCATACATCCCTGATTTATATATGAAGTAAAAAAAAACCATGCCATTTTGTACAAAAATATGATATTTTGGCTTTGCCTTTAGCTAATTTCAGTTGGTAACTTTGGTCCTTTACCTGATGCAACTGGTAGGTTTCCTTGTCAACCAAATGGATTTCATTTTTTAATAGTAATTAACATTTTATTAAAAGATGGGTTTGTTTATTTTATACATAGAATCATAGAATCATAGAAAAGTAGAGTTGGAAGGGGCCTACAAGGCCATCGAGTCCAACCCCCTGCTCAATGCAGGAATCCAGGTCAAAGCATCTCTGACAGATGTCTGTCCAGCTGCACCTTGAATGCCTCCAGAGTGGGAGAGCCCACGACCTCCCTAGGTAGTTGATTCCATTGTCTTATTACTCTGATAGTCAGGAATTTTTTCCTGATGTTTAGGTGGAATCTAGGTTCCTGTAACTTGAGCCCATTATTCCGTGTCCTGCAAACTGGGATGATCGAGAAGAGATCCTTGCCCTCCTCTGTGTGACATCCCTTCAAATACTGGAAGAGTGCGATCATATCTCCCCTCAGTCTCCTCTTCTGAAGGCTAAACATGCCCAGTTCTTTCAGTCTCTCCTCATAGGGCCTTGTTTCCAGTCCCTTTATCATCCTTGTTGCCCTCCTCTGAACCCTCTCCAGTTTGTCTATGTCCTTCTTAAAGTGAGGTGCCCAGAACTGGACGCAGTACTCAAGATGAGGCCTAACCAGTGCCGAGTAAAGGGGAATTATCACTTCCCGCGATTTGGAAGCTATACTTCTATTAATACAGCCCAAAATTGCATTTGCCTTCTTTGCAGCCACATCGCATTGCTGACTCATATTCAGTTTGTGATCTACCACAATTCCAAGATCCTTCTCACTTGTAGTATTGTTGAGCCTAGTGTCCCCCATTCTGTAACTCTGCATTTGGTTTCCTCTCCCTAGGTGCAGCACTTGGCATTTATCCCTATTAAATTTCATTCTGTTGTTTTCGGCCCAGCGCTCCAGCCTATCGAGGTCACTTTGAATTTTGTTTCTGTCTTCCAGAGTATTAGCTGTTCCACCCAACTTTGTGTCATCTGCAAATTTGATAAGCATTCCCTGTACCTCCTGATCCAAGTCATTAATAAAACGTTGAAGAGCACCAGGCCCAGGACCGAGCCCTGTGGTACCCCGCTCGTTACCTCTCCCCAGTTTGAGAAGGAACCATTGATAAGCACTCTTTGAGTCCGATTCTGTAGCCAATTGTGGATCCACCTGATAGTTGTTCCATCTAGCCCACTCTTAGCTAGCTTACTAATCAGGATATCATGAGGCACTTTGTCGAAAGCTTTGCTGAAGTCCAGGTATATAATGTCCACAGCATTCCCACAGTCCACAAGGGAGGTTACCCGATCAAAAAATGAGATCAGATTAGTCTGACAGGATTTGTTCTTGACAAATCCATGCTGGCTTCTAGTAATCACTGCATTGTTTTCAAGGTGCTTGCAGACTGACTTCTTTATAATCTGCTCCAAAATCTTCCGGGGATTGATGTCAGACTGACTGGCCTATAGTTCCCAGGTTCCTCCTTCTTGCCCTTTTTGAAGATGGGAACAACATTTGCCCTCCTCCAGTCATCTGGCACTTCACCTGTCCTCCATGATTTCTCAAAGATAATAGAGAGTGGTTCTGAGAGTTCTTCTGCCAGTTCCTTTATTACTCTAGGATGCAGCTCATCAGGCCCTGGAGATTTAAACTCGTTCAGAGTAATCAGGTGCTCCTTGACCATTTGCCTATCAATCTCAAGCTGCAATCCTGCCCCTTCAGTCTGCACTTCAGGTTTGCCAGGGGGGGTCATAGACCCTCTTTTGGGAGAAGACCGAGCCGAAGTAGGAATTGAACACTTCTCCCTTTTCTTTGTCTTCTGTTATCAATTTGCCATCCTCATTGCGTAGTTGAACCACCAGTTCTTTCTTCTCTCTTTTACTGTGCATGTATCTGAAGAAAGCTTTTTTGTTGCTTTTAGCATTCCTCGCTAACCTTAGCTCATTCTCAGCTTTAGCCTTCCTGACACTATTCCTGCAGTTCTGTGCTACCTGCTTGTACTCTTCCCCTGTAGCCTGTCCTTCCTTCCACTTCCTATACGTGTCCTTTTTTGTTTTCAGGTCATCTTTGAGTTTATTGTGAAGCCACATTGGCTTCTTCTGTTGCCCTCTGCCTTTTTTCCTTGTGGGAATTGTTTGCAATTGTGCCTTTAAAATTTCCTTTTTTAAAAACTCCCACCCCTCCTGGGCTCCCTTTCTCGTGAGAGTCGCTTGCCATGGGATCTTACTAATCATTGTTCTGAGTTTGTTAAAGTTGGCTTTCCTAAAATCCAGGGTACGTGTTTGGCTACACTCAGCTTTTGCTTCCGTTAAAATCAAGAACTCAGGTATAACATGGTCACTTTCCCCCAGAGTTCCCGAAACTGCCACTTTATCCACTAACTCGTCTCTGTTGGTTAGAATCAGGTCAAGGGTAGCCGATCCTCTAGTTCCTTCCTCCACTTTCTGTAGGAGGAAGTTATCAGCAGCACAGCTCAGGAATTTCTTGGAGGGGCCATGTTTGGCTGAATAAGTCTCCCAACAGATATCAGGGAAATTGAAGTCACCCATTACTACCACATCGTGCCTCCTTGAAACAATGGCAATTTGCTTTTCAAAAGTTCCATCCTCGTCTTCTCCTTGATTGGGTGGTCAGTAGTAGACTCCAACCGCCATGTTCGTTTTATTCTTTGCCCCCTTTATTTTAACCCAGATGCTCTCAATGGGGCTGCCAAGCTCCTCTTCCTGTATCTCTGTGCAGAGATACGTATTTTTAACATACAGTGCAACTCCACCTCCCTTTCTGTTGCTTCTGTTCCTTTTGAACAAGTTATACCCTTCAATTGCTGTATTCCAGTCATGGGAGTCATCCCACCAGGTTTCAGTTATCCCTATCAAGTCGTACTTGCCCTCATGTATCAAGAGTTCAAGTTCGTCTTGTTTGTTGCCCATACTCTGGGCATTAGTATAGAGACATCGAAGACTATGTGCTTTATAGTCCGACTTTTCCCCTACATTTTGTGGTAGACTATCAATGGGCACCGCTGGAGCTGTTCTCTCCATTGTGGCATAGAGGCCTTCTTCCATTGGTACCCCCGAGTTTATGTCTCCCTTCCCTGTTGGATTCAGTTTAAAGCCCTCCTGATTAAGTTCCTCATGCTGTGGCCAAACACATTCTTCCCAGTCCTTGTGAGGTGCAACCCATCCTTTGCCAGCAGTCCATCTTCCAGGAAGTGTAGCCCGTGGTCCCAGAATCCAAATCCCTCACGTCGGCTCCACCTTCGTAGCCAGTCATTCACTCGGAGTATTTTTCTTTCCCTTTCTATGCCTCTTCCAAGTACTGGAAGGATGGATGAGAAAACTATCTGGGCCCCGAAGTTCTTGAGTTCCCTTCCCAGCTCTTCAAAGTCTGCCGTGATTTCTTTGTAACTCCGCTTGGCAGTATCATTTGTACCCACATGGAAGAGAAGAAAGGGGTATGTGTCAATGGGCTGCATGAGCCTCGGCAGCTGCTCTGACACATCCTTAATCCGTGCCCCGGGGAGACAGCACACCTGGCGAGTCCATGGGTCTTCGCGACATATATTAAAAGATGGGTTTGTGTATTTTATACATGGACCAACGATCCCCCTTTCCTCTTCCCCTCCTAACCTACTGGCTCACACACCCCTTTCACTGCCCCCTGTTTTACAGATACTGCTCTCCATGTTTCAGTAAAAGCTCCTGCCAGCTCAGTTCACAGAAGTTCAGAACACCCCAGGCCTGGCTGTGCTTCTTTTATTCATGGCTGCTTTGTAGCACAGGGCAAACTGGTTCACCAAAGTCCAGTCTGCATTAACTCAGTTTATGGCAGATAACTGGTGAGTTCATGCACATGATTATCAAGGTGGTATTACTAAATCATTAAATATTGAAAGATCTGCTCTGGTTGCCAGTTGCTTCCTGGGCTCAGTTCAAGGTGTTGATTGAACCTTTAACGCCCTAAGCATCATCAGGCCAGGCTACCTGAGGGACTGCCCATCTTGTTCTAAGCCTGTCAAGTGATTAAGTTCTGTCAGAGAGGCCCTTCTGAGGATACCGTAACTTGTAGATACCCACTTGATGTGGGAGAGGGCTTTTTTCTTGTGTCACTCCCAAATTGTGGAATGCACTTCCCTCAGAGTTATGATCGGTCCCCCACTGCTTTTGGAAAAGGTGCCAAGAAACGTTCTTTTAATTTGCCTTTCAAAATTGGTTTTCGGGTTTTAATTATGGTTTTATTGTTCTATATTTTTGTTTTTATGATATTGTTGCTTTTATTGGACTGGAGACTGGATAGAGGAGGCGAAGCACACACTGGGTTCTGCCATCAGCCAGGGGTTCTAGAAACATCGACAACATGGATTTTGTACTCATCCCTATTCCTACAGTGGTAATATAAAATAGAAAATCAGTATTTAATTTGACAAGATAACAATAGCATCTCCATTAACTCCGGTGGTAGCTCTTAAGGGTTTTCCTGAAAACTTAAGATTAGAGCTGGAGGGTAAACTAAGAGAAGAAAGGGTTATTAGATTGACTGATTGGGTGGAAAAGATGGGGACTAGAGATCAAATAATGGAAATTGTTGGGGGAAGAAGATTATCGTGGTTAAATTTACTACAGTTAGAACAGTGGTCGAAGAAATGGAAAAGGAAAACTGAGTACGAGAGAGATTTAACTAATTTTGAAAAGATGGTCATGTCTAGAGACGGCCTACCAGGTAATGCATCAACAAGAGGTATAACAAGGGATTTATATAGATTGATCCAAAAAGCAAAAGAACAAGAGGATCAGCTTAAGACTGTGTGGGATAATGAATTTGAAGAGGTGACCTCGAAGGTGGGGTGGAACAATATATGGGATAGACAGATTGTGAAAATGATGTCAATTAGGATAAAGGAAAATTTTTATAAACTAATTTGGAGATGGTATTTAACTCCAGTAAGATTAAATAGAATAGATAATAATTGTTCTGCATTATGTTGGAGAGGATGTCAGGAAAAAGGGACATATGCTCATATGTGGTGGAGTTGTAAAAATGTATTGGTGTTTTGGCGAGAGGTTTTTACAGAAATATCGAAAATTATTGGTACTAATTTAGAGGTCTGTCCAAAATTAGCATTGTTATCAATAACTGAGAAGCTTATTTGTGATCAAAATACGAAGGAGTTAATTGTAAACTTGTTAACTGCGGCCAGGCTAATGATAGCGAGAAATTGGAAAGTACAACATGTTTTCCTAATAACAGACTGGTATAAGGAAGTTTGGGACATAGCCCTAATGATAAACTAACTAGTAGTATCAAATGCAAAAAAGGATTGCTAAAGGAGAATAATTTTATGGAGATATGGAATCAATTACTAGACTATGTATTAATAAAGGGGAAGGGTAACATGCCTTGTTAGGATATGTTATATTTTTGGAATTTAGACTTTATTTGATCAAGAGGATAGAAGTATATTAATTGGTCCCTTGGAGGGTGGGGGGGAGCACTTTATGATTTATTGTATGTTGATTGTGTTATATTTGTGTGATAATTTTGTATTTTGCTAAATATATTTTCTGTGTTATAATTTGTTTTGAAAAATATAAATAAATAACTAAATAAATAAAACAATAGCATCAGGGCCAGCGCTACCGCTAGGCCAACTAGGCTGTTGCCTAGGGCGCGTAGCGAAAGAGGGCGCAGAAACGCTGCGCTCCTCTTTGCTGCCGGTGCGCTCCTGCCCTGCCCGCCTACCTCGCCGACAAAGCCAGGTCAGTGCGGGGGATTGCGCCCGGAGTAGTGGTGGGTCTGAGCCTGGGCACCTCCCCCCTGCCCCGCGCCGCCTCCCCCCCACCCCGCGCTGCCTCCCCCCCCACACCTACCTTTTCCGTGCCGTTTCCGGAGCCCTACCCGCGCTCTGTTTTGGCGGGAGGAACAGTGCGCAGGGGTCCTGTCGCGTCACTTCCTTTTCGGAGGAGGTGGGGGAAGGTAGGTGGGGGGGCGGTGGCGGGGGCGGCATGCGGGGGGGTCCGGCAGTGGCGGCGTGAGGGGGGTGTCCGGTGGTGGTGGCGGATTGCGGCGTGCGGGGGGGTCCGGTGGTGGTGGCGGCGGCGGGGGGAGGTTTGTAGAGCAGGGCTGCTTTGCTGCGGAGCCCCCCCCATGGCACGAGAGGGGGGGGCGCTAAATATAATTTAGCCTAGGGCGCCAAACTGCCCTGCACCGGTCCTGAATAGCATGGCCAAGTGGCATAGCAAGAAGATGACAAAATTAGACAGCAACAAGAACCCAAAGAGACTTCAAAAGGGACACTGGTGCAGTGGTTAGAGTGCTGAACAAGGACTGTGTTCAAATCCCCAGCCAGCCATGAAGTTCAGTGGCTGACATTGGGCCAGTCATTCTCTCTCAGTTACATTTTTCCAGAGATGGGTTGCATTGAAAAGTTACCAAAAATGTGGATTCTGGAATGCAATTTGTCTCAGCTCGTGAGGTCGAACTGGGTAATTCTGTTAAAAAGAATAATAATTTTAAAAACTCAATGGAGTGAATTTCTCAGTCATCCCTATTTGGAGTTCAACTTTGCTTTCAATGGATGTTTTTGACCCTTTGGGGTATTGATCCTGACCCATGGGAGCAATAGAAGGTTGTGTGCACATAATGGATGCAACTCTAGTAACCAGTACACAAGACTGTGGGACGTTGAAAACCCTGAAACATCAGTTACATCTTCCTGGGTGTGGGATTCCTTCCCTCCCCATGCTTGAGCATTTGCGCTTGTGGGGGAAATCTGACCAGGCTGTGCTCTGGGAACCTCAACTGAATCAACAGTTATCACACACAGCAAAAAACAAGGGCCTTAAAGCCTCTTAGATTCTCTGAAGGCAAGAGAGAGCGAGAGAGCACCATTTTTAAAACGAGTTATTAATTCCTGCCAATGGAGGCTTTATATTCATCTTACAGGATGTGGAAATGCAAAGAGCATTTGAGTTTTGTTTGTGAAAATGGACAAAGCTCTTTGCATACACTCAGATGGCACGATTTCAAACACCTTTGCTCTTTCAGTAAGTTGCTTGAACTTACTGGTTACTTTTTCAACCAAAGAGACCTCACTTTTGTTTGTGGAATTATTAACATTTTATTTTATAGAGTAACATACAATCCCCATTTCCCCTTCCCCTCTAAATGCACCTGTTTACTACCCCTCCTGTCACCTCTCTTTTCATGCACTTCTCCACCTGTTAAAGCTCCTGCCAGCTCAGTTCACAGAAGTTCAGCCCATTCCAGGCCTGGCCATGGCTCTTTAATACAGGGCTGCTCAACACAGGTCAACCCAGTTCACCAACGTTCAGGTGGCATCAGCTCAGTGTATGACCAGATCAGTTGGTGAGGTCCGGCAAATTCAGATGCAGATGGCAAACCCAACTCCCAGTGAATGCATGGGAAGGTCCAGAGAGGCTTATGTGTCCATTTGGCTTTGAATCAGGGCGACTGTTAAGACGCATGGCGCAAAACAAGTGCCTTTCAGAATTCTTCACTACTGAAAGTGACAAGAGGGAGACATTTTAAAAATCCATGCTGCATTCCTGCCAATGTAGGTTTAACATTCACATTAGGAAGTGTGGAAATGCAAAGAGCATTTGAACGTTGCTTGTGAAAATTGCCAAACCTCTTTGCGCCGATGACACAACTTTGCCTTCTGCAGCTTGAACTTACAGGTTACTTTTTCAAGTGAATGCCTCTCACTTTTTAACTGTAATTATTAACATTTTATTGAAAGATCTTTTTATTTTATACACAAACCAACAGTCCCCATTTCCAATTCTCCTTCCACATTGGGATCTTGCATTTAAGTCCGGGGAGGGGTGGTTCAAGGACTGAAGAAACGGGGCTGAGGCTTGTGGGAGGTGCGGGGAAGGAGTCAGTCGAATGGTAAAATCCAGGGAAAGGGGACATTCAGGAAGCATTGGTGAGTGCTCTGAAGGAAAAGGGTTCACACATGCGCACGCACACACACTCACACACACACACACACACACACACACCCATTCACTGGAAGCAGACTACCAGCTTTTAAAGAAATCAGCAGAAAATGCCAGCTGCCCCTTATGGTTTTGTTCGCCAACCAGGAGGGGCTAATAAAAAAGCTGTATAAACATAAAGCAGCATTCTTCCAGGCTGTCTTCTTGGCCAGGTTGTATTATTGCCATGGGCAGTCCAGAGAAAGTACAATTGCAATGTGTAGTCCCTTTTCAGCGTGGGAGGGCACACAGCTGATAGGACCGAGGTAAGTTGCCAAAGCTGCTCATCTTGGGCGTGAGATCAATGTCCTTGGGTTGAGTGAGGGGCTTCAGTGTGAAGTTCTGCAATATGGTGGTCAGGAACAAGAAGAGCTCCATGCGGGCCAGACCTTCTCCAGCGCAAATCCGCTTACCTTCAAGGGAGATTCATGTGTTATTACTTTTTATTCATTTCTTACCTACATTTATATACTACTTTACACAGAGCTTTCAAAGCAGTGAACATGCAATGTTATTACCATTGAAAAACAAGAAGACCACTTAGAATAAAACTACGCAATGATAAATACTTGCTAATTAGCTGTAAAACTCCACAATCTACTGTGCGGTACAGACCACAGCTGCCTGGGTCACGCTTCAGGGAAAGCCCATGTGAAAAGATGGGTCTTGAGAAGATGTCTAAACACCAGAACTGGGGAGGCCTGTCTAATGACACTTGGTGATGCATTCTGGAGGGTGGGTGCTGCATCACTCAAGGCTCCATTGCAAGTGCTCCTGAGGCCAACCCCCTCGGAACATGCAGCACCCTCAGCAGGGCTCCCTCCATTGGCGTAAGCTGCATCACACTTGTGTCTTCAGCTGTGAAGGACAAAATCGTGACAAATCAAGTTGGCTCAAATACAGGCAGCAAATATGCAGGGATGGGGACTCGGACTCCAGGACTCGACTCGTGAGTCGGACTGAGTCCCCCCTCTGACTCGACTCGGACTCAAGTCCCAATATTTTTAATGGGACTCGAGACTCGACTCGGGACTTGAGACCAAGGACTCTTCAACATCCCTGGGCTGTGCCAGGAGTGGAGAGAAGTGCGATCGCCTGCGAAGATTTTATTTTTTAAAATCATTTCCCTAAAATGCAACCTTTCAGACATTTTGGGTTTGGCTGCCCCTGCCTGCCTGTTTGGGGTTCCCAGTCTCCTCTGCCTGCCTGGTCTCTTCTTAACCAGTTCCACAGTTTGAATTGTCCAAGACAAACGCCTCTGCCTGCCTGCTTTGGGGTTCCCTGCCTCCTCTGCCTGCCTGGTTATTTTTTTTTGGGTTTGTCTGCCTGGTCTGTTCCTGTCAAAATCAGTTGCAGAGTTTTGAAATAAAAAGGCACATTTGTGCCCATAATTTATTTAAGCCACACATCTGAAGTAGCCTTATTTTGTTGGGAAACCCCCCATTGATTTTAATAGGGACTCGTGGAGTTAGCTTTGGGAGTGACTCGTGAGTCACCATTTTGGACCAAGGACTCGGACTCAAGACTCGGGTCCAAAGACTCGTGACTTGACTCGTGACTTGAGACCAAGGACTCTTCAACATCCCTGCAAATATGTTGCTCCATGAACATCTCTCAGGAGTTGTTATGAGTGGATATAGTTATGATCATTTGGTTATGACTGTGGCTCACAAGGAAGACCACAGCTGCCCCTAATAGGAGCTGGGTAAGTTTGGGTTCGAGAGAAGTGAACAGCTGCTGGAGCCTGCACACAGGAATGCGAATGAAGGTTTGAATGGAGAGTGCTTGAGAGCCTGATGAATGAATAGGCCATGGCCATGAGTCTTGCAGTGATCAGATTGACACATAGGCAAAGGCACAGGAGGAAATCCCCCGAAAAGAACCTAAAAAATAGCCCTGCAAAGAAATGGCTCCCCCCATTAGGCAGACTCTCCAGAAGTTTAAGCTCATCAGAAAAGGAGAAACCAAAAAAGGTTTTAATTATGACACCCTGCTTCAAGTAAGCAAATAAAACAAACTGCTTAATAAAGACAAACAATCGTGGGTGAACAGCTACATATAAGACCTAAGACACATAATCGGCTAACGCAACTTTAAAAGACAGCTTGAAGTCTGAAGTGACCCATACAAGGGGGCACTTGGTGAGAGCGAAGTACCCATTGAGGGTGTGGGCTTTGGAGCGAGGGGTCCCGTCCGCTACAGCAGGGATTAAGAGCATCGGGGGGGGGGGCAAAGACCACCCCTGCTGCTCTCGCATTGCCAGGAGGTCAGGAGAAAGGTATAAGAACAGAGGGTTTTTGCAGTGGAAGGTGTGTCGGGAGAGAGCCGGGAGAGTCATCCTAAGATGTCCAAGTGGGCTTGCAATGCAGACCTCTCGAGCACCTTCTGCCTCCACGGCATTACAGCTGAGAATCCACTGCAAGGAGCCATCAGCAGATAGTAGTAACCAAAACTTCTTTCTTCTCCTATCCCTCTAGATGGAACCTTTCTTCCACCCCCTTTCTTTCTGGGCTACTAGGGCCCAAAGGGACTCTTTTTCCTCTCCAGAATGCAGAGTGTGTGTTTGAACCATAGCATAAGGATATTTTGCTGCCTGAAATCACTGGGTTTGCTGTACCAACAAGTAAGATGCTGTGCCAACTCTATATTTCATCTTTAATAAAAACAACTCTTTTGTTTCTGCCATCAGTGCGTGTGTGTATCTGTTTAGTGTAAAAGGGCAAAGCGCATAGTCCACCCAGCAACGTGCATTTTTACCCCAGGCAAAGATCCCAAACCTTTCGTGAGAGTGTGGAGTTAGTCTCTCTCTCCTCAGAGGGAATCTAATGCCCAAATTATCTGTCGTAACAGAGCATCCCCTTTTGTGTAATTTGTTCCTCCACTTCTAGTCATGAGAAAGGACAAAGGGCTCTACAGGGCATGGAAGTACATGTGGTGTACACTACAAAAGACAATGAAAGCCCACCCGTGTTCCATTATGGTCAACCTGGAATGAACCTCCATAGATGTGGTGATGGTTGAGAGCCAATTGGGAGCTCTCTTTGCTCTGAAGTAGTCCACCTGTCAGAGTCCAGTGTGAGATTCCAGTGTGGGCAGCATCATGGAGGACTGGTGGCCTCACTGCCCCACTGACTGGACACAGAAATATTAGGGAGACTTGAAAGACCTGAGCTGGTCAAGAATGCAATTCTCTGGGATGCTGCCCAGTATGGGCAGGCACTATCGTTTTACCTGCTGAGAAGGGCATGAAGAAGTTGCTCTTCCTGAAGGTGCCATCTTCATGCAAGAAATGCTGTGGGTCAAATTCTCCAGGATTTGGAAATTCTTTGCTGTCGTGCAGCACAGAGCTCAGAGCAGGGTATATGGTGGTGCCCTTGAGAGAGTAAATAAGCATGTTAGAGAACTGGTCGCCAAATTTTAAAGCTGGATGCCTTAAGGTGGGCCATAAACTCCTCATTGATCCCTCTAAACAAAGTGGTTGTTTTAAAATTGGCCGAAAGGACTTCCTGGCAATATTGCCCATGTTGGAATGTGTGCGAGTTGGGAGATTTATAATCCAATCTGTGTGCTAACAGACGCCTGAAATTCCACACACAGATCTTCTAGATCTCACCTCCCTGCGCAGCGTGCTGGTTTGGTACCAGTTTGGCCAGCCCAGTCTGCCCTGTAATCAGACTTGCTTCCAGCTTCCCCGTTGCAGATTAATCCATGGAGTCAGGAAACACTCTGGAACACCACAGGTCTAACTCTACCTGTTTATTTACTTAGCAAGTAAAGTTCTACAGAGTATACATTTCCTAGTTACAGTCCATGTGCAGAGTATAAATGCATAGCAAGCATTACATCCAGTGGACTAAGTTGAGCTTCACTCCACCTCAGCAAAGACGTTACATTGTTGCAAGAACAAAGTCAAGCAAGAAGAACAAGAACAGAGAAAGCAGTCCACCTTCTCTCTAAGATGGCTTCAGACAGAAAACAAGTTAGCACGTCATCAGAACATACAAACCATGTGACCAGCTCATATTGTTCCCACAGCCCAGAATACAAGGATTCTAGTAAGACATAACAAAACCTGTTTACCTCGCCATTCTGTCTCTTCCATGTGTAAACAATGTGCTGCAGCTGGTAAAGTGATATATATCACAACAGCCCATGTGTGAACAAACCCTCTAAGTTCTGCAGTTGGCATGCTGATGTCAGTGGGGCAAACATCTTGTGTTTCGAAAGTCTTTCCTACCCCAGGAAAGGCAGCCTTTAGCCACTCATGGAGTAGGCCAGGCAGAGATGGACATGTGGGGTATGAATGGCCCCCACACGGTCAAGATCAGTTCTGCCTTCAGTGACACCCCTGACAGCAGGTGTATCATCCCATGGATGGTTGCATGTTTTGTTCAGATTCTATACTATTCAATGAGGATCATCACCATCATTATAACATTACCCGAGGTAAGCTGATTTTGCTGGTGAAAGTGGGTGAAGTTCCAAAACTCTGATGAGGAACGCCTTGTAACATGCTGGGTTTGGAGCCCACCTTTATTTATTTATTTATTTATTATTACATTTATACTTTGCCTTTTTTCCTTCAAGGAACCCAAGGTGGCTTACATAATCCTCATCCTCCTCTCCACTTTATCCTCACAACAACCCTGTGAGGTAGATTAGGCTGAGAGTCAGTGACTGGCCCAAAGTCACCCAATGAGTTTCATGGTTGAGCGGGGACTAGAACCTGGATCTCCCGAGTCCCAGGCCAACATGTCTCCCAAAACAAACTACCTTAGTCAATTCCATTAGCAGACCCTCAAGAAAATGATAGGCATTTTTTTGGGGGGTCACTAATTACCCAATTTGCCACATATTAGTTTTCCTTGGGCAGGAGCAGATGCTTTACAGTGTTGGCTTGGCTTCCATTGCAGGTCCCTCCACAAATGCCTTGAACTGCAATTTGTCCCTCTATCTGACGGCAGAAGAGTTTAAACCAAGTTCTGCAGTGCCTAGCACAATGTTGGAAGTTTCTATTTATATTTGAGTGTGTAGGTTACTGTTTATCTATAAAGTCCTTCAAAGAAGGTTACTAGCAAGAAACTGATACATAACGACAGTATAAAAAACATTAATTTTAATTTAATTAATTTAATTAAAATAATTATCATAGTAAAATTAATAAAACTGAAAGAATAGTTTAGGCAGAAATCAAATCCAACCATTTCTGGCCTAATCAATGGCCTGAGTGAACAAATGGGTTTTCATCAACTGCCAACACCTTTCAGTGTAGCAGGTTCTTCTAGCCAATCTCCATTGGGAAGGCCTTCCGCAATCTAGGTGCCATCACAGAAAAGGCTATTTATGGTGTACTGGATAACAATCTCCAACTAGAAGGCAATGGCAGGCACCCAATGCAAAGTCTGTCCAGTGGATCTAAGTAGTGTATGTGTTTTTGTGTGTATGGCCGGGGGACTGTATTATGTATGGGAAAGGACATTCCTTAAGGTATGTATTAAAGAGTGGTTCCAGTTACACTAAGTACACTTTTCCCAGCCACTGAGCAAATAAGGTTGGCATTTTGAATGCCTGATTCAATTATTATGGGTGAAAGAGCCATAAAGGCAGTAACTCTGAAGTGCTTTAAGGGGTTCCTCAAGGATGGCCTTAGTCATATCGCAGGATTTTCAGCCATGTAAGGAATAAAAGAGGGAGAGAATTTGTGGGGTGGGACTAGTTAGGTGAACAAAATGTATGAGCCAGTTTTGCTCAACTACAGAGAGGGCAGGCCCAGTTCTACTATTGACTTTTAGTGGAGTTTGTGTCAAGGGGGCAAAATGTTGTGTTCTTTTTTTTCTTTTTCTTTTTGCAATTTAGTGGATTATTGAGTTAATTGTGAGCATACCACAGCATAGGTTGAACATTGTGCCAAAAAACAGAAAATGTGTTGGGTTGCTCCACATATTTGTGTGTGAGCCACAATGACTACCAGGGAGACTTTTGAAATGGCCCAATGGCTTATCTGAGAGCCTTGGTGTACTAGGATTACTAGGAATATTCTGGTTTTTGGTGACTGGGAGGATATGGATTTCAAGGAGCTGGTCAATTGTAGAATGATATTAATGTAATTATGTAACTGCCTGCTCATGTTAAACATTTCCCATTTTGGCCTTTTGCAGGCCAGAATTCACAACTGCATTTTATTCCTAATCGAAATCAAGGGTAACAACAAAGATAGAGTCAGGTGATCAGCTGAGACAGTGAAGCCATTGCACAGTACGCTCTGTGTGGCATGGTGGACATGCATTTGAAGTTGCTGACAGATCACTGATGCATTGCAAGACCATGGATCATGCAGATGATGCCAAAAGATTGAGTCAAGTTGTGTACCAGGGGTGTCTCAGCATCAAAACAAAGGTTGCCGAGCTTTCAAAAACTGCAATTACACTATTACTGCTTCAGGTATTGATCACCTTGACGATTTTTACATAAACTGTGGCTCTTGAACACTGACCTTTGGGATGACATATTGTCTGAATGGAGTGTCTTTGACCACCGCATGGGGGAGACTGAGTGGGATGAGGGAGATGAACCTCTGGATCTCATGAAGGACCGCATCTGTGTAAGGCATCTGTCCACGATCCGCCATGCAAGGACTTCGTGTTCGGCCAATTACCTGGTCAATCTCTTTTTGTACTTTCTCTGTAATGGGATTAATAAGATCATTTCGACATCACTGCACAAACTTGCTGGAAATATCACAGAAGCCAATCAAACTGCACAGGAGGTATGACACAATATCGTATAGCAATGCACATGAAATGGTTTGAGTGTTTTAAGCCCCGCTCATTAATTATCACCATAGCCAAGATGTGTACATCAGTCACACTTGTCCATTTGTAAGCAGGGGATCATAGTGACCAATACATTACAGGTGGAAGTGAAAAGGAGCTGTGGAATCCCAGTAACCACCTGACTTTTGCCGGTAAGCTTCCCTGTTTCTCATCTTTTTGTCCCAAACACTTGTTTTGCACATTTAATGTCTTTCTTTCCCCCGCTTCACCGTCACTTCAACTCCTAGCTCATTTCAAGTCCTCCACACAAGTCTGTATGGAGTTTTTATTTATTTATTTATTATATTTATACCCCGCCTTTTTTCCTGCAAGGAACCCAAGTGGTCCAAGAAAGCTAACTAGAAATCCCATATTGATCCAGTGATTTTGGTTCCTCATGGAGCAGCCAAAAAGTGAAAAGAGGAATGAACTGAGGCTGCTGGGATGCACGAGCAGGCTTCATTGTACCTTGTATCTCTGGGTGTTTTAGAAGAATCAAGAGCCCAGTATCTTGTTGTGGTGCTGGTTGTCTCTGTTCCTGCTGCAAACAAGTCAACTGCGGAGTTCACCAAGTTGTCGATATTGAACTCAGAGGCACCATTGTGTTTCTCCTGGAGAAGGATGCAGAACAATGATCTGAGTCAACTTAATTGTGCAATATAAGAACAATATAAGGAAAGAACATCAATTAAAAGCAACAGCATACTTCTAATCAGTTCAGGATAAAACAGGCCTTTGCCGTTTTTGTGCCCAAACCTGGCATGAATCCAAACTGAAATGAATGAATCCAGATAATCAGTCTCGGAGTTGCACTCACTTAATCACCTTATCCAGGGAGGGGGTATTTGCAAACAACCAATTACTGTGTTACTGTGAGAATGTTCTGTGTCTACTGCCTTGCCCTTTGTATTGCTGTAGGTGGGAGCTGCTAAACTGTCCACACTGATCAGTATGTCTTGATATAAGAGGGGTTATTTGGATAACAGAGTGGACAAATATGTGTGATGAACTGGTGGAAAATGCTGATTCCATTTTTGGTAGGGATGTGTGTACAAGCAAAACTCGACTTAGTCCAAATTCCACCTTATTTATTTTATTTATTATATTTTTAAATCGCCCATCTGGCTGGTCACCCGGCCACCCTGGGTGATGTACAGTCAAGCTTCTTGACCTTGAAGCTTCTTCTATCTCATGCCTGTATCAGATTGCAATCTTTCTTTTTTCCCCCGTTTCGCATGAAAACCTGTTTGTATTTTCATGCATGTTTTTTCCAATGTACATGAAAATTGTGTGTATCTTTGAAATGCACATATTTTTCTCCCATGGATTAAAGCTTGCTCATGAAAATGTTTATATGCATTTCTCAAATGTATGTGTATGTGTGAAGTTAGGGGGCTGGCTGGCCCGCCACAACCCACTCTTTCCTACCCACAAGACCCCCAGAGATCTCAACAAGGCGCCAGACTGCCAGCTTCAGCGCTGCAATCCTACTTGAATCTCTGCCAGGGACTTGCCTTTGACTATAACCTGGATTTAGAGCTGAACCAAACAGAGCAACCGCAAACACCATGTGGGGTAAAAACCAAGAAGGTTTATTCAGGTAGCATATTACAACAAATGTTGGGAAATGAAGGAAGTAGCCAAAATAGAGAGACGCTTTGGTACACAGACAGTAGAGCTACAAAAATAACAAAAACTTATTCCTTATATCTCCCAGGCACTCACCAGTTACCTGGGGGTCTGTCTGCTTCAGGGCTTACCTCAGCCTGGCCCTGTCACAAGAGGAGACCACCGCACCCATCCTAAGGTCCAGGATGGGTGGCCCTCTTCAGGGCTTACTTCAGCCTGGCCCTGTCACAAGAGGAGACCATCGCACCCACGCTAAGGTCCAGGATGGGTGGCCCTCTTCAGGGCTTGCCGTAGCCACAGCCCTCATTCAGCTTTGTTCACTGGGAGCCCCCCAGGGTTGGTGGCGGAGGCCTGACCGAAATCATGATCCTGCTTGCAGCTTGCTGCCTAACGACCAACAACAACCAGCAGGCACAGCTTGGCAATATAGCTCTTCCCCCCATCCCTCCTCCTTTCTGTAGCTCCACTGCCTCTAGCCAATCAGGATGAACTTCACCTGGCCAGGCAAGGGGGAGGGGTGACTCATGACTAGTGGGCTTCTGCATCTTGCATATGAAAGCCGGGTCACTGTAGACTAGACCAGCTTTTCAGGACTTTCAGGCGCCATGCTTTATCAGCATGATGGCCAGATGGGCGATTAAAAAATATAATAAATAAAAATATAATAAATAAAATCAGATACTTATGCACATTTCGCCTCCTCCCAGCCCCCAGCCGGGATTACCTGGTTTACACATGAGGAGGTGTGGGTGGGTGTGGGTGTGCAGGCATGTGAGTGTGTGTGTAGGAACCCTCAGAGGCTCTTTTCTTTACAGTATGGAACACATTTTTTCCCCAATCCGCAAATTGCATTGCAGTGTTGGAAATGTATGGACTGTTGACTGCAGGTTCCGGTTGAGTCCAGGATTTTTTCAAAAGGTGCGAACTGGGTAAATCTTGATAAAAAATGAACCAAAACAAATTTCCCAAACAATTATTTATATATTCATTCATTTATATGCATTTCTGTTCATTTTGTCTAGAATATACTGAGTTCACACGGCCTGGAACCAAATGCAGCATGCTCAAATACTTTGTTTCTAATGCAGCTGGAAATGAACTGATCTGATTTGCACCTTATAAACTATTATGTGGATCAGGGTGCAGCTATCCTTCTTTTTATGTGCTTCCTCAAATTTTGTGATACAGATTTCATTCTTTTCCTATCACAATCATCCTAAAATGAGTTCTGAAATTCAGTAGTGCCGTCTAAGCTTCCTTGGATCTTAAGCCCTGCTTGGCTCTGATGATACAGCTGCTTGTGGCCCACTTGAACTGACAGTCAGCACTCCTGGGACCCAGAGCCCAAGTACCTGGAGACTGTGCCTTGCTGAGACTGGACATCCCTACTTCAGATCAGAGGCCTAATCACGAAGAAGAATGTCCTGGTGGAAAGAGCAGAGCAGCCATGGGAAAAGCTGCCCGAAAGACAGGGCAAAGAATCTCCTTCCTGGGCAATTTTCAGGAACAAGCTGCACAAGTGTCTATAGGAGGAGGTTCAGGGGTAAGATAGATTGTCTTGATGTGTCTATGATGATTTCACCTTACCTGCTCCATTTGAATATGGAAGCTGTCAATAAAATCCTGAGGTGCAGTGGGATCCAGAGTGGCTTTGTGAACGTTAATCTGCTCCAAAACGAACTCTCTCAGACCTAACATATTTGTCATCACTCTGTGATGAGGCCCAGGGATGACATTCATGACAGAGGGGAAGCTATTGTAGAGCTAAAAGGAATGGCAGAAGAAACACATCACCAATGTCAATAATTATCTATCTTTCACGGACAACTGAAAATGAATTCAGCATCAGTATCAGGGCAGCTGGCAACTGACTTTACATCCCAAATGCAGTTGGATTGCTGGAGGAGGTCCCTTATTCTGAAGGAGCAAGAAGACACACCCATTCTTAACCAAGGACACAATGTGGCTCCCAACCTGGCAGTATTATTCATGAATTTCATGTATATTCAGATCCAATGCGGTTCTCCTGAAAACCGAACCCCCAGACTGTCACTCATCTCTCTCCCACAGCTGAGGAATGGAACTATCAGGAACTGAGTTCTCTCCTTGTTCTTGGTTCATGGCTTATTCCTTCCATACTACTCTCTATCAGACCCAGAAACTCATGCTTCTAAGCAGGTGTCAAAATAAGGTGATACTGTCTCCAGTAGAAAAAGACACCTCTCACTCTCTCTTGCTCGCTCTCTGGTAAGAGAGGAGGAGGAGGAGGAGGAGGAGGAGGAGGAGGAGAAGAAGAAGAAGAAGAAGAAGAAGAAGAAGAAGAAGAAGAAGAAGAAGAAGAAGAAGAAGAAGAAGAAGAGCAGCAGCAACAACAACAACAGCAACAGCAACAACAAGTGCTGTGCAAACTGGAATCTGTAGATATTTTCTGGATATAGCACCATGTTGGGTCAAAGAGGTGTGGTGTATTTATTAGAGTGGTTTCTGGTGATGCCCAATAGCAATGCAAACTTCCCATCCTCCAAGGATTAACCCTGTTTTCATTTATTATGTCTTTCCAATAATCAAAATGTAAACTGTAAACCAGCCTGCCCCCTAGCACAGTTCTAGGTATTTGGTTTGGTTTGGGAGCTATGGTTTGGGTGACCGGCCAGATGGGCGATTAATAAATATAATAAATAAATAAGAAATATATGTAAGATAAATAACATTTCATGCAAATGTACCTTTTAGACCACAAAATAGGGCCTTTGGCCAGAAGAGGGCACCCACCTGTCCCCAAGGAGAGCTCATAAGATGGAAGTTGTCATTCATTAAGGCCATGAGGGCTAGGAACTTCGTGTCATTGTACTCGTATCGCTTCCGAAAGACAATAGAGCAGATGACATTGGAGAAAGCACAGCTGAACAGGAAGGTTGGGTCAAAGGGCTTCCCTGAAAGTGCAAAATGAATATTCCAGTCGCAGTCCTGCTTTAGGCAATAACCTAACCTGGAAATTCTAGGTTGGAATTTGCAGCTAGCCTTGGTCAGACATGGCCTTAGCTGGCATGGACCTTGGCCACTCTGCTGCTGCCCATTTGGAAAAGTGCTAAGAATTCCTCTGGGAACTATGCTATATGGCATCACAGAGTGTACTTCCCAGAGGCAGTGTGGGCTCTGCACCAGTGCAACTGCTTAGAGCTGAGCACCCAACTTGGCTTTTCACTTTTTAGTGTTAAAGAGGTAAAGAAGAGAAAAGAACAAAGCACATGCTGCCCTGTAATCCGTGGGTGGCCAACCTTGCTTTCTGTCAAGAGCTGCATTCCCTCTCTCAAGGTATAGTCTGTTGGGGGCTGCATGCCAGTGGGGGACAGGGCCATAGCTAAAGGTTTGCAGAGGGCTTTGGACAAGGGTCACATGACATTAGGCCACATGTGGCCCCAGAGCCACAGGCCTTCCATCCAGGGTCGGTGCTACCATTAGGCCAACTAGGCAGCTGCCTAGGGTGCAGGGCTAAAGGGGGCGCCAGGAGCATAGGGCTGGAGGGAGGGAGGGCTCAAGGGCTCAAGTGGGAAGGGGGGGCGCTAAATATCTGATCTTGCCTAGGGCACCAAACTGCCTTGCACTGGCCCTGCTTCCATCCCAGTTGTAATGGAAAGTAAAGTAGTGGTACACTCCACACCTGGAAGTCACCCTTTGCTGGGGATGAAAGCTCCAGCAAAGGCAGTAGTGGGTAATAATGTCCTCCCTTCATTTTCTTTCCTGGCAGACTCGCCACCCTAATGCTATCACAGCAAAAAGGGAATCTTATTTTACAGCTCATTTTTTCAACCAGTCAATAGTGATGATGTTGAAGTGGTAGTGTGCTCTCCCAGTAGGGAGGTCATGGGATCTCCCACACTGGGGACAATCAAGGTGCAGCTGGACAGCCATCTGTCAGGGATGCTTTGACTTGGGTTCCTGCACTGAGCAGGGGGCTGGACTCGATGGCCTTATAGGCCCCTTCCAACTCTACTATTCTATGATTCTATTATTCTAAGTGTAGGGAAATGGGGTTTGGGTGTCGAAGAAAGTAGAGGTGGCTAAAAAAAAAAAGCCTGCTAGCTACAATGCGTCTATGGCAGATAGTGGACAGTATCTACCCTGCTTGTCCCTCAACGTTTCCAGCAGACATTGGGCTTCCTCCTGGATCCTCTCCTCGATGCTTTTCTTTCCCATTCCAAAGTTACGCATAGTGGTGAGGGCAAAACGCCGGAGTTGCTTCCATCTCTCTCCATTGCTGAATATAATTCCTGGGAAAAGAAAGAAGTGATGAAAATTAAGGGTAGGATGGACCAAGGGAAGAGCAGAGAAGAAAGGAGGTGCAACGGGGAAACCAGGATGAGAGAGTGGAGAATCCACTGGGAAAAACAGGGATTCTTTTATGCCTGATTCCAACTTGTGAATCAGTGGTTTGGAGCATTAGTGCTCTCTTGTTCAACACTTGGCAGCTGGATATTCTCCTCAAAATATCCATGTCCTTACTACCAATACCACAATGTTCCTGAATCATTTATTATTATTATTTTAAAGCACAAAACTATTGCAATTCAAACCTGAGATTCACATGTTCACTCTTGAATTCTATCTATCTATCTATCTATCTATCTATCATCTATCTATTACATTTATTTCCTGTATTTTTCCCTCTTACAAGGAAGGAGCCCAATGAGAAGAGTAGTTAGCCACCAACTCCCCCTTTCCCACTTCCTAATTAGGAATGCTTATCGTATGATTCAACACCTTATTCATTTAGGAATCTGGCCCCCTAGAAACCTTTTCTATTGCCACATTCTCCATCAGGGCCTGAAAGACCAATAGTTTGCATTGTGGACTGGGTGGGGTTAGGAATCAATTTAGAAAAGGCACCTTATTTACAGGATGAGCCAAACTATCTTCTTATTCTAGTGCTTAGGTGGCTCCTCTGAAATCCAGTAACCTATAATTGGCTCAACTCAGCCCCTTCCAACTCCACCCTTCCCTGTCACCTGATCTGACAATTCCCATGGGCAGAACAAGAGTCTCCCAGCACAACCTTCTGAATCCTACCCAGTCCTGAGAAGGTACAAGTTGAACCACTGCAAAACACAGACAACAACTGTCAGTTCAAAGGGAACACCATGATTGATGGTGCCGAAAGCCATGGAGCCATGGAGTATCAAGGATTGGTTTAGTTATTTGTAATGATTTGTTATGATATGTGACTGCACTATGGCTTCCTTAAGTTGACACACTGTTGGCACTCATATGTTCTCCTGCATACTATTTTCCAATAACCAATGGCTTTTTATCACACTGGTTCTCTTTTTCCCCAGTACAGAAGATGCTTCCTGCTCCCCACCCATCTCCAGCTGTGAACAAGCCTCAAATACCTAGCCCCTTGATGACGTTGTCGGCTAATGGCAGGCTTCCTCTGGCGGCAAATTCATCTGCACGGTCAATCAGGGCTTCTTTTATTGCATCATAGCCATACAGCACCACAACACGTTCTACTCCAAAATACATTGTGAACACAGGGCCATACTTCTCACTGAGCTGGGGAAAGATGAAGAAGGAAGCACGGTTAGGTAGCTCTCGGGGCTCGGAAAGGCTTGGAGAGGCTCAGAGACTTTCATCTACCTGGGATAGAGAATCCTCCAGCATTCTTTGGTTCCTTCTAACTGGCTTCTGCATCCAGAAGCAATTTGAAGAGAAATGAAAGAGCAGCTTTTCAAAATACAGGGAGGCATTAGTCTGTTCCATAAGGACATAAGAATCAGACCAACGGCCTATCTAGTCCAGCATCCTGTTACCCGCTGTGGCTAACCAGACTACATTGGAAACCCACAAGCAGGGCATGTGGGCAAAAGACTTCCCCTACTACTGTGCCCCAGAAACTGGTATTGAAAGGCATGCTGGTTGAACCTGGAAGCAGTTGGCCTGGTGTGCACATCACAATAAGCAAGATGGCAGCAGATCGTCCATCAGTGACTTGTTAAAATTATGTGAGAAATTGGAACTCTGGCTTGTCTCTTCCTCTAACAACCCAAAAACTTTAGCTGTAGTTTTTTTAAATTATTATTTATTTATTTAAAATGTTTATTCACCGCCCATCAGCCAAAAGGCTCCCTGGGCAGTTTACAAAAAGAAACAGGATAAAAACAGTTATCTTAAAAACAAAAGAACATACAGTAATACCTTGGATTGCAAGTAACTTGATTTGAGAGCATTTTGCAAGACAAACAAATTTTTAAATATTTATTTTTTAAAAATTGACTTGATATACAAGCGACGTCTTGCAATACAAGTACTGTAGTATGGCTTAAATTAAAAATCTCTGTATAAATTTGTTTTGGGGAATTTCGTTTTGATATACAAGTGTTTTGGATTACAAGCACGTTTCCGGAACGAATTATGCTCTCAATCCAAGGCATGACTGTAAAATAAAATACAGAACAACATAAAATTACACAATAAAACCAAGCAGCTAAAAAGAATCAGTTTTTGGTTTATGACTCAGGCAGTTCAGGGAAGAGACTAACTGGAGTTCCGGGTTCTCATGTGTAATCCTCCCTTTTCAGGGATGCAATTTTAATTAGTACTGTGTCAAAACTTTCTCCCCTATTTTTTCCCCCTACCATTCACATTCAGTTTGGAAGAAATGAAACTGATTTTCAAAAGAAATTCAACGGTGAAGAAAATTTCAGAGAATTTCTCATGGGTTGGGTTTGGGTTTTGTGTGCTTCCTTTACTTATGCAGTGGCCAAGAAGGGTGTGTGAGTGCCCTGTCTTTCATTGTACACTCATCTCTCTGGCAGCCCTCAGCTTCCCACACTTCAAGTATAGTCCAGGGGAAGATACCGCCATGAGGTAATTTCTCCCATGGGACTTTTTCAGATGAGGAAGCACAGGGAGGCTGCATAGCAATGGAAAGATGTGTAAAAGAAAGAAAATGTGCATACAACACCCTTGCCCAGCTTGGAGTGATTAGGTAAGCTAAAAAGACCACAAAATAAATTTTAAAGCAATAAATTTTAAAGCAATGAGACAGAACAATAGAAGCCTCTTTCGTGGGGGATGAAATCTTTCAGGATATTGGAGGCAAGATTTTAGCAGAGCACTAGCCCCTTCTGCTCCCTGGAGCTAGAACACAACGCACACACCCTCACATCTGCATTGTGGTGGATGCAAAATGGGGGCTGGTCTGCCAACACAGTTGGCGCTTTTGCCATTTACAGCGGCAGCACAAAAAACAAACAAACAGACAAGCAAAAAACAGAAACCCTTACAAAAAAAAGGAAAAAAGCTATGCTGCAATTTCTGCCAGTGGTGAGTCCCACCGGTGAGAAATTGTTGAGAATTTCTCCTCCTCCTGGAGAAATGTGGCGAAACTGTACTCCTAATTTCTCTGCTCACTAATAGGGTGTTGAATTTCAAGAGGCCATTTGCACACAGTTCTAATTTGTACTGAGTGTGAAATGTGTCTGGATTGAAATGAGCTGTATGTGCAGTGTCTCCACGGTGGTGTCCATGGGCTTACATGGTCCTCCTCCTCTCCATTTTATCCTCACAACAGCCCTGTGAGGTAGATTAGGCTGAGAATTAGTGACTGGCTCAAAGTCACCCAGTGAGCTTCATGGCTGATTCGGAACTAGAACCTGGATCTCCCGAGTCCCAGTCCAACACTCTCACCACAGTTCCACACTGGCTCTGTTAGGTCTTTTAGATGAAGCCTTTGGCACATTCCCCTGGTCCCTTTGCCCTACTGTAAGAAAGTGAAATACATGGAATGGAAACAACCACATCGTGCTTTCTTGTTGATGCCCACCTCCTGTTTCCTCCCTCTCATCTGTTGCTTCTTCTGTATCAAATTAGAGACTGTAATCTCTTGGGGCAAGGAATTGTCCTCTTACACACTGTAAAGTATCATACACACTGATGGGACTATGTATAAACAAAATAAGCCTCCCTGACCACTTCAGAAGGAATGGAAAGGCAGGGTATAAATTCTGAAAAGAACATGAAATGAAATACGTTTTGAAAATGGATTACCTCTGGATAAAACAATCCAATGAAAATAAACTAGCAATCAGGTAATACCTATACACAGCTTTTGAGGCTGGCATTCCTAAGCTTACCTTGTGGATATTCTCAGCCAAATTGTTCGTCTTCAGATGCAGAATGTTCCCTATGATGGGAAGAGGAAATGGACCGGGTGGCAGCTTTCCATTTCCCGGTTTCCTGCTCCTGACTGCAAGAAAAACAAGGCAAGAAATACAGACTAGCAGGAAAATCGTTAGTGTTCCCAGAGGCTCCATAGCAATAGCCAGCTGTGAGTAGAACTACACTGGATGTAAGTACGATGAAGTTAATTTATGCTCCAAGGTGTTAACCATACATTTATATACACTGCAAAGCCCAGCTATGGGTGCAAGTTCACCAATGGGAATTCTGGATTTCTCTGAGTCAATGAGATTATGCATTAAGTAACTCAGCACATTTCGTATCAACTAGAAATGAACTCTGAACTTTACTCTGCGTTCCTTTTATTTATTGATTCCTAAGGAAAATGTAACCATGTTCCTCAGTGTACATAACAGGGGTGGGAGGGATGTTCCAAATTTTATCCATATCAATTTTGTACATGACAGCTATAAAGACTGTTCTGACCCCATCTATGTGCAGAATTTTAGAGGAAAACCCCACACAAAATTATCTTATGAAAAGAACAACGAAAAGAAACAAAAGTGTTATATTTTATAAGGTGGTCTGAGGGCTGCCTTAATCTTCTTTGGTTCGTTGGTTGGTTTTGTATAGCTTTCATCTAGGGATGGATGAATCTGTCATGTTCAGTCTCTCTCTGTTTCTCATTATTCAGATCTTAAGTTCAGTTCATACTGAGCATTTGAGAAATTTTCTCAGGCCAGTGCAGTCCCAAATTTGGAGAATATTTTTGATTAAAGTTCTCATGATAAATTGATGCTATAGGGAAATACAGATTTAAACATTGGTAAGAAAATGGGGTTTTTTTGCAGCGGACATGGATGGATAAGACAATGTTTACCTTGGATCAACTGGAGGGTGCTGGTGATGAGTTTTCATCATTCTCTTTTTTACAGGCTAATTATGGTTTACCAGCTACGGCTGAATACTGATTCTTGCTGTTGTAACATTTGTTAGTATCGAGCTTTGGCCCTGCTGCTCTTACAGCTTCAACATCTCCCTCACTTTTGGAAGCATTTATTGAGGCCGATCCGATCAGGCAAATCGACCTACAATCCATGTGTATAAATACTTTGATTGGTGAATAAATATGATATACAGAGAGTCTTAAGTAGGAATGGAATAGCGAACTGGATTCGCCTAATAAATGGATCACCACCTTGGAGTCTGTATCTGATCTCAGGTTATGTCCTATTCAGCAAAAACTTTAGTTTCATATCTATTGGATACTACAACATCTCTTTTAGTCATGCTTTGTCTAAATCGGCTAATTGTTGGAGCTGTAACATGGCTAGTGCTTCTTTTAAACAAATGTTTTGACAGTGCCTAATAGTTACCCCCTTTGGGGGAGGAGGTCATGATATGGATAAATTTTGGATTAGATCACTCCTTAATATTTATTGATGTACATGCTCTTTAAAATTATCTACATAAATTTTGTTATGGGAAATTAACGCATGATCAGCAACATTCCCTTTCCCCAAGCATGTATAACTGTGGGTGGGGAGAATTTTGCACTTGGAGGGGGAAGGAGAGAGAGACCACTACGGGGTGATCTCACCCTCCAATAAGCCTCAAGGAGGGTGAGCCGCCAGGGTCGATATTAGACCTAGCTGCCCCACCCTCAGCCTCTTTCTTTTTGCGGCTCCCTCCCTCCCTGGTGATCGCCTGTACGGGTGACTAGTAGGACGTTTGGCTCATTTCCTCTAGCGATGTAATCGTGAGTATTGGGGGGGGGCTGAAAGCAGGCCGAAATCGGCCCGCTCGCCCCCCTGAGACTTGAATGCCTTACCTGGCCACCGCTCAGTCCATTGTTCCATGCCTCGCCAGCAGCGCGGGGTCCCATCGCGTCATTTCCGGCTGCCAGGAAGTGACGCAACGGGACCCCCGCGCAGCATGTTTAGCATAAAAACCAGGGCAACTCAGCTTGAAACGGCCGCAGTTTGCTATTTGTGGCCGTTTTAAGCTGGGTTGCCCTGGTTTTTATGCTAAAAACGCAGTGCCAGGGAACCGGAGGTGATGCAATGGCAAGCAGTAAGAGTGGGCGGGGGGTGCTTGGGAGAACCCCCGTGAGCAGGGCTGGATTAAGAGCATTATGGGCCTGGTGCTGAGGATTTTGGTGGGCCTTTTTATGGAAATAAATAAAATGAAGACGCAATTTTATATTAAAACAAATTAAATATTTTAATCACCATTAAAGTGCCAAAACTCAAAAACTCCTGCAGCTCATCAGTAAGGGTCTTCCCAATTTCCCCCAAATTTATTTATTAAAAAAGAAAAAGCAGCCACAACAAAAAGCCAGGAAGCTTTGCTTGACCAAGAATAATTGTGTTGTTCTTGTTGCTTTGTTTCGTTTTTGTTTTTTGTTTTTTTGTTAAACTAGCATTTGAACAATTGGGCTGCGAATCAGAAAGATCTTTTGCTCGAGGCTGGAGAGAGAGGTCCCTTCTAAATCTGAATATTACAGACCCTAGCAAGCCCCCATGTGCTTCAAAGAAATGTAGTAACAGTGATTGAAATGCAAAAACCTACCATGCTAATTTGAGAACAACAGTTCTTGCTAGGTCTTGCCTCAAGCCTGTAATGCAGATGTGCTTAGAACACCTTTCTAATCTTGAAAAAATCATTAATTATGCTGAATGATAACGATCAGAGCTAACTCAAATCGTGCCGCGTGTCCCTAAATTGTGGGCCTATTGTCTGCTTTGGGCCTGGAGCGGCCGCTCCAATCGCCCCTATGTTAATCCGGCCCTGCCCGTGAGCAGGTAAGCTCCCCGCTCAATTAACACTCCTTATTTCCTCGATTGGCTTAAGGGACAATGTGCATGTTTCACCTACTCTGCACTGTGATACAGGGTTGTGGTTTCTCATTTCATTGTTTTAATCAATTCGGTCGCATTTGGCAGGTAAGTGAGGGAATAGGCAGTGGGGTAGAGTTCGGTGAGCATCTGATGTCACTTTTTAGGTGACTGGTGAGAACCGAGGCTCCCCGCTCAGGGTTTTGCGGCCCAGTGTGGGAGTTAAGGATCGCCTTTGAGGCCAACTCACCTCGCCCACTCGGAGTTTTGTGGCCCCATGAGGTGGTGACAGTGGGAAGGCCTCCCAGAACCATGATGATGTAAAACTGGAGGGGGTCAGTTGCAGCGCCACCCCGCACGGTTTGATGTATTTGCCCGGGAACACCTCCACTGGCCAATGAGAGGTTTAGTCAGTACCCGCACTTCTTCCCTTTGCAGATTTCTGTTATTCAATAATTGTGGCCCTAATTTTACACCATATTTTGTGTCTCAACTCTTTATTTCCCCTTTTACACATGCAAATGGATTCGCTGCACCTTTCCGATAGCTAAAAGACTGATGTTACAACATTGGAAGGATAAACACTCACCTCCTATAATGCAAGACCTCTTGTTGAAATTTAATTTTAAAAAATCATTTTAAAAATTGTTTTTATTTTTTGGGTGCATTTCTCTTAAGACTTGCATTTTTGTAAGACATATTTATGTTTGTATAAGATTTTGTATAAGACATATTGCATTTTTGGAAGACAAATTAGACATATTTTGTCTAATATGTCCTTTTTTGGGTTGCAATATTCCTCATTTTTTGATTGGAGAACTCAATTACAAAGTTCAGAGAAGTGCACACAATTTGAAGAATAACTGAGTTTTGGTTTGAGTACTGGTTCAAATGTGCAACATGAGGTAAGTTCAAATTAAAATGTGAGCCCAACAAATGTCTTCCCCACCCCTTATTTTAGTGGTGTGGAATGGCTAGAATATAGTGTTCTCCAACCTTGGGTCCCCAGATGTTTTTGGCATACAACTCCCAGCATGACCCAGCCAGCTATGCTGGCTGGGGCATGCTGGGAGTTGTAGGCCAAAAACATCTGGGGACCCAAGGTTGGAGAACACTGGGCTAGAACATGCAGCTACTGATGTACATCTTACAAAAGCCAGTGGAGGAAGGAACTTGATGATGTGCTTGCATTACCTTATTTATTTATTTATTTATTATATTTATACCCCGCCTTTTTTTCCTGTAAGGAACCCAAGCCGGCTTACATAATCCTCCTCCTCCTCTCCATTTTACCCTCACAGCAACCCTGTGAGGTAGGTTAGGCTGAGAGTCAGTGACTGGCCCAAAGTCACCCAGTGAGTTTCATGGCCGAGTGGGGATTTGAACCCGGATCTCCTGAGTCCCAGTCCAACACTCCAACCACTACGCCACACTGGCTCTCAGAGAAGCAGGAGTTATATTTGAACTTATATTTATTTGTTAAATGTAAAGGATGCTTCAAATGGAGGGGGAATGGCTTCTCCCATGTACACATGGCAGCAGCCATCTATTTACCATAGAACGTTCAAATTAGGGATGGTAGATCAACAAGCCCCCATCTTCCCATGGGATTTTGCAGGGCACTCAGCAGCAGCTGCACTAGTATCTAGTCATTCCAAGCACCTAGAAGCTGCACCCACCAAAAAGTGTTAGGCAGCAGCTATGGATCAATCTCACAATTTCAGTTTCTTTCAATGTCTCTCTCTCTCTCTCTCTCTCTCTCTCTTTGTAATTGCAATTTCAGTTCATCCCAATCATTGTGATTTTTTAAAAAAAAGTTTGCATGAATGTGCATATGCATGTACCATTTAGCCAAATCATCATCATCAGGCGATCACTCGTGACCGAGTAAGATTGTCTTCCGGGTTAAAAGGAGGAAATTCTAAAGAAGATTGTGTAGACTCTAGCGATGGGTCCGTAAGTGACTGTGGAGGCCAATTCTAGATCCACACAGCTTCCCACAGTGAGGACACAGGTTACCAGATAGAAGATGGTCCTGTAAAGGATTCATTTGACATGCTTTTCGCTTAGCACGTTTCTCCCTTTCACCTTGCACTCGGGCTTCTTCAAAGTCCATGGAACCTTTGTGAAAGGCCAACCTCCATTTAGATCGTTCATGGGCCAGAGCTTCCCAGTTTTCGATGTTTATATTGCATTTTTTTAGATTAGCCTTATGAACATCTTTAAACCTCTTATATTGACCACCGATATTCCGCTTTCCATCCTTGAGTTGGGAGTAAAGTAACTGCTTTGGGAGACGGCAAACCTAAAATTTAGCCAAATATACATAGGTTTGCCAGGAATTTTCCTAGTAGAATGCATTTTGAACATTATTTTCAATGTACATGTTTGTGTGTGCACCTTCCCCTAATGTATCATTTCTGTATGCATTTTTTTAATTGGAGAACTCCATTGCAAAATTTGGAAAAAGGTGCATTTTGAAGGGCAACAATGTTTTTGGTTCACATATTGGTTCAACAGTATGGAATTAGGTAGTTTGCTTTAAATTGTAAACCAGGCATTGGTAAGTATGTATAGGATTGGTGCCTTAGTTAGTATTTGTGTAGTGTTTCCTGGCCTAACTATGGGACCTGAAACAGTTTGCACTGATCCACACACACACAAACTATATTAAAATAAAAATCCAATACTACCAAAAAAATAATAAAACAAAATTAAATAAAAAGGCAACAGTATCCAGAGGGAGAGAAGGAGAAAGTAGATTTTGAAAGGAGCCAAAGAAAATGTATATTTAAAAGCTGTCCACAACTACATTTCAGTCAATGGGGGAAATGTACACTATTGAGGCATATTTGGGGGGAAATGCACGTGAAGATAAATCCCCAACCAAAGCTCACGATGCAGACACAAATCCGAATTAGTTTGAGGTGGAAATTGGAGAACCTTCAGGATGTAATGATGTTTACCGATTTGGATGGCTTTAAAAGGGGATTGGACAAATTCATGGGTGAGAAGGCTATCAGTGGCTACTGTCACCTCTCTTTACATACACTTATCTAGCTGTTAAAGCTCCTGCCAGCTCAGTTCACAGAAGTTCAGCCCATTCCAGGGCTGGCTGTGACTCTTTAATTCATGGTTGCTCTTTACATGTCAACTCAGTTCACCAAAGCTCAGTTTGCACAAGCTCAGTTCATGGTCAGATCAGCTGGTGAGGTCAGGCACATTGAGATGCAGATGGAAAACCCAACTCCCAGTAAATTCAGGGCAAGGTCCAGAGAGGTTTATAACTCCCCTTTGGCTTTGATTCAGGCCGACTGTTAACACACCACAGGGCACAAAAGAAGTGCCTTTCAGAATTCTTCAGTTCTGCAAATGGCTAGAGGGAGACATTTAAAAAATAAATAAATCCATGTTGCATTCCTGCCAATGTAGGTTAAACTTTCACACTGGGAAGTGTCAAAATGCAAAGAGCGTTTGAACTCTGCTTGCGAAAATTGCCAAACCTCTTTGCTCACACGACACAACTTTGTATACCTTTGCCCTTCTGCAGCTTGGGCTTAAAAGCTACTTTTTCAAGTGAACGCCTCTCACTTTTTAAGTGTGATTATTAAGATTTTATTGAAAGATCTTTTGATTTTATACACGAATCAACAGTCCCCATTTCCACTTCTCCTTCTACATTGGGATCTTGCACTTAAGTCCAGGGAGTGGTGATTCAAGGACTGAAGAAACGGGGCTGGGGCTTGTGGGAGGTGCGGGGAAGGAGTCAGTCGAATGGTAAAATCCAGGGAAAGGGGACATTCAGGAAGCATTGGTGAGTGCTCTGAAGGAAAAGGGTTCACATATGTGCATGCGCGCGTGCACACACACACACTCACACACTCACACACACCATTCAGAGGAAGCAGACTACCAGCTTTTAAAGAAATCAGCAGAAAATGCCAGCTGCCCCTTATGGTTTTGTTCGCCAACCAGGAGGGGCTTGAAAACAGCTGTATAAACATAAAGCAGCATTCCAGGTTGTCTTCTTGGCCAGGTTGTATTATTGCCATGGGCAGTCCAGAGAAAGTACAATTGCAATGTGTAGTCCCTTTTCAGCGTGGGATGGCACACAGCTGATAGGACCGAGGTAAGTTGCCAAAGCTGCTCATCTTGGGCGTGAGATCGATGTCCTTGGGTTGAGTGAGGGGCTTCAGCGTGAAGTTCTGCAAAATGGTGGTCAAGAACAAGAAGAGCTCCATGCGGGCCAGACCTTCTCCAGCGCAAATCCGCTTACCTTCAAGGGAGATTCATGTGTTATTACTTTTTATTCATTTCTTACCTACATTTATATACTACTTTACACAGAGCTTTCAAAGCAGTGAACATGCAATGTTATTACCACTGAAAAACAAGAAGACAACTTAGAATAAAACTACGCAATGATAAATACTTGCTAATTAGCTGTAAAACTCCACAATCTACTGTTCGGTACAGACCATAGCTGCCTGGGTCACGCCTCAGGGAAAGCCCATGTGAAAAGATGGGCCTTGAGAAGATGTCTAAACACCAGAACTGGGGAGGCCTGTCTAATGACACTTGGTGATGCATTCTGGAGGGTGGGTGCTGCATCACTCAAGGCTCCGTTGCAAGTGCTCCTGAGGCCAACCCCCGGAACCTGCAGCACCCTAAGCAGGGCTCCCTCCATTGACGTAAGCTGCATCACACTTGTGTCTTCAGCTGTGAAGGACAAAATCGTGACAAATCAAGTTGGCTCAAATACAGCAAATGTGTTGCTCCATGAGCATCTCTTGGGTGCATCCCCTTTCGCATAATTTCTTCTGCCCCTGCCAGTCATGAGAAAGGGCAAGGGGCTCTATAGGGCACGGATGTCCCACCCTCACCTCACTTCTCTTTTTTCTGGGAAAACGATGCCACAGCCTCTCTGGGACACCTTACATTTCATAAGAATGGAAGCAGTGATCCTTGGAAGTAAGTATAATTGAGTTCAGTGGAACTTACTTCTGAGTTGACATGGCTACAGCTTGGATAGGATAGAGCTACACATGTAAAATCATGGTGGCACCTTCTCTCTCTCTCTCTCTCTCTCTCTCTCACACACACACACACACACACACACACTTTAGTCTGAGTTTAGTGAATCTGGGCTTCTTGACATACTGATTGTGGAAGAATCATTCAAAGTGCCTGAGGAGGAAGGGGAGAACCAGGGATGCTCAAGCTTGATGCAATTCTCAAAAAAATATACTTTAAAGCTCCGTTCAGCTCACTCCCATTCTCATTTGTGACCTGTTCTTTGTTTTTTTGCTCATTCAAATGTGGAAAGTGTGCATTTATGTTACATAGAGCTTCTTCAAAAGTGATTTTCTACACACAGTGCACACTGAAACAGACAATGAAAGTCCACCTGTGTTCCATCTGTTATGGTCAACCTAGAATGAGCCCCCATAGGTCTGGCCATTGTTGAGAGTCATTGGGAGCTCTCCTTGCTCTGTAGTGCTCCAACTGAATATGAGCCAGCAATGTGATGTGGCTGCAAAAAAGGCAAATGCTATTTGGGGCTGCCTTAATAGAAGTATAGCTTCCAAATCACAGGAAGTACTAATTTTCCTCTACTCAGCACTAGTTAGGCCTCATCTTGAGTACTGCATCCAGTTCTTGGCACCACACTTTAAGAAGGATGTAGAAAAACTGGAAAGGGTTCAGAGGAGGGCAACAAAGATGATTAGGGAACTAACATAGGGAAACAAAGCCCTATGAGGAGAGACTGAAAGAACTGGGCATATTTAGCCTTCAGAAGAGAAGACTGAGGGGAGATATAATAGCACTCTTCAAGTACTTGAAAGGTTGTCACATAGAGGAGGGCCAGGATCTCTTCTCGATCATCCCAGAGTGCAGGACACAGAATAATGGGCTCAAGTTACAGGAAGCCAGATTCCGCCTGGACATCAGGAAAAATTTCCTTACTGTTAGAGCAATACGCCAGTGGAACCAACTACCTAGGGAGGTTGTGGACTCTCCCACACTGGAGGCATTCAAGGTGCAGCTGGAAAGCCAGCGGTCAGGGATGCTTTGACTTGGATTCCTGCATTGAGCAGGGGGTTGGACTCGATGGCCTTACAGGCCCCTTCCAACTCTACTTTTCTATGATTCCATGAACTGTCAGAGTCAGTATGAGGCCAGTGTGGTCTGTAGCAGGGTGATTTGGGGGCCCCAGTGACTGAACACAAATATTAGGGAGACCGGAAAGACCTGAGCTGGTCAAGAATGCAATTCTCTGGGATGCTGCCCAGTATGGGCACTATCATTTTACCTGCTGAGAAGGGCATGAAGAAGTTGCTCTTCCTGAAGGTGCCATCTTCATGCAAGAAATGCTGTGGGTCAAATTCTCCAGGATTTGGAAATTCCTTGCTGTCGTGCAGCACAGAGCTCAGAACAGGGTATATGGTGGTGCCCTTCAGAGAGTAAATAAGTGGATTAGAGAATTTGTCACCCAGTTGTAAGGCTGGTTGCCTTAAGGTGGGTCATAAACTCCTCATTGATCCCTCTAAGCAAAGTGGTTGCTTTAAAATCGGCCCTGAGGAGTTCCTGGCAACAAAGGCCCATGTGTGACCAGCCCCTCTGAGTTCTGCAGTTGGCATGCTGATGTCAGTGTGGCAAACATCTTGTGTTTCAAAAGTCTTTTCCTACCCCAGGAAAGGCAGCCTTTAGCCACTCATGGAGCAGGCCAGGCAGAGATGTACCTTTGGGGTATGAATGGCCCCCACATGGTCAAGATCAGTTCTGCCTTCAGTGATACCCCTGACAGCAGGTGTATCATCCCATGGATGGTTGCATATATTTTTTTTGTTGTTCAGTTTCTGTACTGTCCAATGAGGATCATCACCACCATTATAACATCACCTGATGTAAGCTGATTTTGCTGGTGAAAGTGGGTGAAGTTTCAAAACTCTGAAGGGGAACATGCTGCTTGAAGAACGCCTTGGGAGATGATTATGATGGCCTTGGAGCCCACCTTAGACTTTATCTGTTAAATGTCTCCCAAAACTAAGTACTTTACTCGACTTCATTAGCAGACCCTCAAGAGAATGATAGGTCATTGTGGGGGAGGGGGCACTAATAACCAATTTGTCCCATATCAGTTTCCCTTGGGCTGACATAATGCAGGAGCAGATGCTTTACAATGTTTACTTGGCTTCCATTGGAGCCCTCACCACAAATGCCTTGAACTTCCATCGGTCTCATTAACGGAGAGTGTCAGATTTTGAAGCAATTTCTACAGTGCCTAGCATACTGTTGAAAGTTTCTGTTTATAAATAAGTGTGTAGATTACTTTTCAGCCTTACAGTCCCTCAAAGAAGGTTACAAGCAAGAATCTGAGACATAAAGACAGTATAAAAACAGTATTTCAAATTTTAATCTCTCTAATTAAAATTAATTATCACTGTAAAATTTGATAGTAAACTGAAATTGTATTTCAGGCAGGAATCAAATCCAACCATTCACGGCCCATAGAATGCCTGACCGAACAACTTTCAACTTTCAAAACCTTTCAGTGGAGCGGTTCTAGCCAATCTCCCTTGAGAAGGGCTTCCACAATATAGGTGCCACCACAGAAAAGGCTATTTATGGTGGATAACAATCTCCACCTAGAAGGCAAGGGCACCCAATGCAAAGTCTGTCCAGTGGATCTAAGTAGTGTATGTGTTTTTGTGTGTATGGCTGGGGGACTGTATTATGTATGGGAAGGGACATTCCTTAAGGTATGTATTGAGGAGTAGTTCCAGTTACACTAAATACACTTTTCCCCCTCACTGAGCAAAGAAAGTTGACATTTTGAAGGCCTGATTCAATGATTATGGGTGAAAGAGCCATAGAGGCAGTAACTTTGAAGTGCTTTAAGGGGTTCTTCAAGGACAACCTTGGTCATATTGCAGGATTTTCAGCCATGTAAGAAACAAAAGAGGGAGAGGATTTGCGGGGTGGGAGTTAGGTGGACAAAATGTATGAGCCAGTCTCAGGACCGGTGCAGGGCAGTTTGGCGCCCCAGGCGAAAAAATATTTAGTGCTCCCCCCCTCTCCAAAGCAGAAAAAACAACAACACTGCGCCGCCACCACCAACCTACCTTCCCCCCCGCCCTGGCTGCGGTGGCGGCGGCTGCTGCTGCGGCTGCTGCTGCTGCCTCCTCCTCCTCCTCCTCCTCCTGAAGTGACGCGACGCGACGGGACCCCCGCGCTGTTTTTTGCCGGGGGAAACCATGGCAACAGGGCTGTTTAAGCCCTGTTGCCCTGGTTCCTCCTGCCAAAACAACGCGGGCGGGGCTCCGGAAGCGATGCAACGAAGGTAGGTGACAGGGGGTTGGGGGGGTGACGGGGGTGGGGGGGTGGCGATGGCGGTGGGAGGCACAGCGGCAGCGAGCGGGAGGGCGGGGGGAGGTGCAGCGGCAGCGAGCGAGTGAGCGAGTGGGTGGGCGGGGGGAGGCGCAGCGATGGGCGGGCGAGCGAGCGAGCGAGCGAGCGGGTGGGTGGGGGGAGGTGCAGCGGCGAGCGAGCGAGTGGGCAGGCGGGGGGAGGCGCGGCGGGGGGCGGCAGGCAGGAGGGTGGGGAGGCGGAGGCCTGGCGGGGGCGGCGCAGCGACGGCGGAGGCCTGGCGGGGGCGGCGCAGCGGCAGCGAAGAGGAGCGCAGCGTTTCCGCGCCCTCTTCAGCCGCGCGCCCTAGGCAACCGCCTAGTTGGCCTAGCGGTAGCGCCGGCCCTGGCCAGTCTTCCTTTACAATAGAGAGGGCTGGCCCAGTTCTACTCTTGACTTGTAGTGGTATTTGTGTCAAGGAGGTAAAATGCTGTGATCATTTCCTTGGAATTTAGTAGAATATTGAGATAATTGTGAACATACCACAGCACAGTTTGAACACTGAGCAGAGAATGAGTTGGGTTGCTCCACATATTTGTGTGTGAGCCACAATGACTACCAGGGAGACTTTTGAAATAGTCCGATGGCTTATCGGAGAGCCCTGGTGGTGTAATAGGAAGAGAGAAGTGTCTCAGGTCAGAAATAACATATGTTTTTGTGAGGCACTCAAGGGTCCTTCAGTTAAAAGGGAAAAATCTTATTGCCGCTTCTGAACCGAGCTAAGCAGAATCAACAATGAAATAAAGTTTTTTGAAGATAAATGCTGCTGTGCCCATTTGAATGTTGCTTTGTTCTCTACTTGGGTGTTAGGAATTGTGACTGTTGACAAGATTGTATACAGTGGATTACTAGGAATATCCTGGGTTTTGGTGATCGGGAGGATATGGATTTCAAGGAGCTGGTCAATTGTAGAATGATATTAATGTAACTGCCTGCTCATGTTAAACATTTCCCATTTTGGCCTATTGCAGGCAGAATTCACAACTGTATTCATCATCCAAATCAAGGGTAACAACAAAGATAGATACAGGTGATCAGCTGAGGCAGTGAAGCCATTGCACAGTACTTTCTGCAGCATGGTGGCCATGCCTTTGAAGTTGCTGACAGATCACTGATGTGTTAAAGACCGTGGATCATGTGGATGATGCATATTTGAGGCAAGTCATGTACTAGTAGTCTATCAGAATCAAAACAAAGGTTGCCAAGCTTTTAAAAATTGGAATTATACCATTACTGTTTCAGGTATTGATCTGATCCATTGACTTTAAGAAGCGGGTTAGACCCAATGCCTGTGGCTCTTGAACACTGACCTTTGGGATGACATATTGTCTGAATGGAGTGTCTTTTACCACTGCATGGGGGACACTGAGTGGGATGAGGGAGATGAACCTCTGGATTTCATGAAGGACAGCATCTGTGTAAGGCATCTGTCCACGATCTGCCATGCAAGGACTTCGTGTTTGGCCAATTACCTGGTCAATCTCTTTGTGCACTTTCTCTGTAATGGGATTAATAAGATCATTTTTACAGCAGTAAACAAAATTTCAGGAAATATCACAGAAGCCAATTGAACTGCATAGGATGTATGACCAGAAGAAGAAGAAGAGAGAGAGAAGGAAGAAGAGAAGAGAGAAGAGAGGAGGAAGGAAGAGAGAAGGAAGAAGAAGAAGAAGGCAGGTTTGGGTGTTTTAATCCTAACTCATTAATTATCACCGTAGCCAAGATGTGTACATCAGCCACAGGCATCCATCTTTAAACATGGAATCAGAATGACCTATACAATAAAGGAGGAAGTAAAAAGCAGCTTTCAGATCTCAGTAGCCAATTGAATTTTTCTGGCAAGCTTTCCTGTTTCTCATGTTTTTGTCCCAAACACTTGTTTTGCACATTTAATGTGTTTCTTTCCCCCATTTCGCCCCCACTTCTGTTCCTAGCTCAATCCAAGTCCTCCACACAAGTTTTTATGGAGTTGTCCAAAAAAACTAAACAGAAATTCCATATCGAGCCAATGACTTTGGTTTCTCATGGAGCAGCCAAAAAGTGAAGAGAGGCTGCTGGGATGCACAAGCAGTTTTTATTGTACAGTATTTTTCCATGTATAAGACTACTTTTTCCTAAAATCGTTAGACTAAAAATTGAGGGTCGTCTTATACACGGAAGTAAGCAGAGGAGAGAACCGCGTGGTTGTGAAACTGCCCAGCGGGGGCGTCTTATACATGGGGGCGTCTTATAGATGGAAAAATACGGTACCTTGTATCTCTGGGTGTTTCAGAAGAATCAAGAACCCATGTCTTAGTGTGCTGCTGCTTGTCTCTGTTCCTGCTGCAAACAAGTCAATTGTGCAGTTCACCAAGTTGTCGATATTGAACTCAGAGGCACCATTGTGTTTCTCCTGGAGAAAGATGCAGAACAATAATCTGAGTCCACTTAACTGTACAATATAAGAACAATATAAGAAAGAACATAAATTAAAGGCAACAGCATACTTCTAATCAGTTCAGGATTGAACACCGTTTTTGTGCCAAAACCTGGCATGAATCCTAACTGAAATGAATCAAGACAATCTGTCTCAGAGTTGCACCCATTTAATCAACTTATCCAGGGAAGGGGTATTTGCAACCAACCAATCACTGTTACTGTGAGAACGTTCTGTGTCCACTTCCTTGCCTTTTGTGTTGCTGTGGGTGGGAGCTCCGAGCTGCTAAATTGTCCACACTGATCAGTATGTCTTGATTTAAGAGGGGTTATTTTGGATAACAGTGGACCAATATTTGTGATGGACTGATAGAAAATGCTGATTCCATTTTTGGTAGGGATGTGCGTACAAGCAAAACTCGAGTGGTCAAAGTTCTCCAAATAAATAAAATAAATATAAATCAATCCTACCTTGAAGCTTCTTTCACCTCATTTCTGCTTCAGATTACTATCTTTTTTCCTGCTTTTCACATAAAAATCCATGTGTATTTTCATGTATATTTTTTCCAAATGTATGCATCAATTGTGTGCATCTTTGAAATGTACGTCTTCTTTTCCAATTTTCTGCATATTTTCCATGTGCATTTTTCAAATGTATGGATCTTCATCACATTTTTCCAGCCCACAAATCAGATTGCAAATTCAGAAATTTATGGACTTTGACTGCAGGTTGTGTTCAAGTCCAGATGTGGTTCAGAAGGTACAAAAACAAACTGAAACAATTTTTTCATATATCCCTAATTTTTGGTCATCACAATAGAGATATATGAGAAATTCATTTCAGTTCATTTTTGTCCAGAATGCACTGAGTTCATAACTACCGGAACTCAACTCAGCATAACTTGTGGTGCTCAAGAACTTTGTTCTGCAATTGGAAATGAACTGATCTGATTCGCACCTTTCAAACTATTGTGTGGGTTGGGGTGCAGACATACTTCTTTATACGCTGTTCTCCAAATTTTGTGATATAGATTGCAAATTTTACACTTGTCAAAATGCATACTTTTTGATAAAATGCATATTTTGCATATTATGTGCATATTTTAGCATAAAATGCACGTAAGCTGCACATGTTATAATAAAATGCATACACAATTTATGCAATTTGTGTGAAGTTTTTTTTAAAATGCAGATTAAGGTGGAAGTGGGGTGGAATGGAGTTATGAATGAAAACTTGCAAAACTGACAAGATAATGGAAAGAGTCTGATCTGTTCATCCCTAATTACCTCCTGGGCCACCAGCATTCTGCTGTTCCTATTGCAAGCCTGCTAGAATGATTTCTGCAGTTCAGTGGTATCATCTAAGCTTCCTTGGATCTCAAACCCTGCTTGGCTCTGATGATAAAGCTGCTTGTGGCCCACTTGAACTGACAGACAGGACTCCTTGGTCCCAGAGCCCAAGTACCTGGAGGCTGTGCCTTGCTGAGACTGGACATCCTTACTTCAGATTAGAGGCTTAATCACGAAGAATGTCCTGGTGGAAAGAGCAGAGCAGCCATGGGAAAAGCTGTCCAAAAGGCAGACCAAAGAATCTCCTTCCTGGGCAATTTTCAGGAATAATCTGCACAGGTGCCTATTGGAGGAGGCTCAGGTGAAGGATACATTGTCTTGATGTGTCTATGATTTCACCTTACCTGCTCCATTTTAATATGGAAGCTGTCAATAAAATCCTGAGGTGCCGTGGGATCCAGAGTAGCTTTGTGTACTTTAATCTGCTCCAAAACAAACTCTCTCAATCCTAAACTGTTTGTCATCACTCTGTGATGAGGCCCAGGGATGGCGTTCATGGCAGAGGGGAAGCTATTGTAGAGCTAAAAGGAATGACAGAAGAAACACATCACCAATGTCAATAATTATCTCTCTTTCCCTATGAGGAGAGACTGAAAGAACTGGGCATGTTTAGCCTTCAGAAGAGGAGACTGAGGGGAGATATGATAGCACTCTTCCAGTACTTAAAGGGTTGTCACACAGAGGAGGGCCAGGATCTCTTCTCGATCATCCCAGTTTGCAGGACACGGAATAATGAGTTCAAGTTACAGGAATCCAGATTCCACCTGAACATCAGGAAAAATTTCCTGACTGCCAGAGCAATAAGACAATGGAACCAACTAGCTAGGGAGGTGGTGGGCTCTCCTACTCTGGAGGCATTCAAGGTGCGGCTGGACAGCCATCTGTCAGGGATGCTTTGGCCTGGATTCCTGCATTGAGCGGGGAGTTGGACTCGGTGGCCAGGTAGGCCCCTTCCAACTCTACTTTTCTATGATTCTATGATTCATGGACAACTGAAGATGAATTCAGCATCAGTAACAGGGCAGCTGCCAATTGACTCTACATCCCAAATGCAGTCTGATTGCTGGAGGTCCCTTATTCTGAAGGAGCAAGAGAACACACCCGTTCTAACCCAAGGACACCATGGGGGTCCCAACTTGCCCTGACACTCTGAAATTCCCTTCCCAGGGAGGTTAGAATGGTGCCCTCCTTGATATGCTTCCAGATACAGGCAAGAATGTTTTTGTTCTGGCAGGCCTTTGGGAATAGCCTGGACCTGTTAGAATGTGATGGATTCCACTGTTTATATTGTTACTGTTTTAACTTTGATATTTTTATATAATTTTAATATTACAGCTAATTTATTTTTTAAAAAAACTTTTGTATATTTCTATTTATGTTTTAATTGTACCAGTTTGAATGCTGTAATGCCGCCTTGAGTCCCAGGATTGAGGAAAAGGTGGGATATAAATAAATATTATAATAATAGTAATAATAGTAGTAGTAGTAGTAGTAGTAGTAGTAGTAGTAATAATGATGATGATGATGATGATGATGATGATGATAATAATAATAATAATAATAATAATAATAATAATAATAAATTTAGATCCAATGAGGTTCTTCTGAAAAACTGAACCCCCAGATTGTCAGTCATTCCTGATGGAGCTATCAGGAATAGAGTCCTCTCCTTTTTTCTTGTTCATGGCTTCTTCCTTCCATACTACTCTGTATCTGAGAGCCAGTGTGGCGTAGTGGTGAGAGTGTTGGACTGGGACTCGGGAGATCCGGGTTCTAGTCCCCGCTTGGCCATGAAATTCACTGGGTGACTTTGGGCCAGTCACTGACTCTCAGCCTAACCTACCTCACAGGGTTGTTGTGAGGATAAAATGGTGAGGAGGAGGAGGAGGAGGAGGAGGACTATGTAAGCCACCTTGGGTTCCTTGCAGGGGAAAAAGGCGGGGTATAAATATAATAAATAAAAATAAATATCAGACCCAGAAAGCCATGCTTCCAAGAAGGTGTCAAAATAAAGTGACACTGTCTCCATGTCTATCTGTCTGTCTGTCTCTCCCTCTCTCCTCTCTTTCTCTCTCTATCTGTCATCTATCTATCCATCTATCACTCTATCATTATTTCTAGACTGCTTTTAAGGTTAAAAAAAACACCAAAAAGTTTATTTATATTTTTGTTAAATATATATACCAGCCAACTGGAAAATTCCCTTGTGCTGGTATACAATCATACTTCCCTTAACCCACCCCCCAAGAAAACAACAAAAGAAAAATATATTAAAAGTATATGAACTATAAAAATGTCAAACTGGTATAGAATTAAAAACCTTAAAACATTAAAATATTAAAATATTAAAGAGTCAGCAGTAAAATTAATAACCAGAGCAATATATTAAATATTAAATGCCTGGTGGAAAAGGAAGGTCTTAACCTGGTGTCTTAATGTATATAGTGAAGATGCCAGCCAGGTGAATCTCCCTGGAGAAGGTATTTCATAGACGGATCCAGTAGAGAGAAGACTCTTTTCCTGGTAGTCACCAGCCACACTATTGTGAGCACTAACACCCAGAGAAGAGCCTTCCCACCAAGCTTAAAAACAGAAGAAGAAGAAGAAGAAGAAGAAGAAGAAGAAGAAGAAGAAGAAGAAGAAGAAGAAGAAGAAGAAGAAGAAGAAGAAGAAGAAGAAGAGCTGTGCAAACTGGAACCTGTAGACCTTTGGGTAGGGTCAAAGGGGTGGTGTATTAATTAGCCTGGCTGCTGGTGATACCCAACATCAGTGCGAACTTCCCAGCTCCAAGGATTAGCCCTATTTTCATTTATTATGTCTTTTCAATTATCAAAATGTAAACTGTAAACGAGTCTGCCTCCTTCCCTGGTTCTATGTCTGTGGTTTGAGGAACTATATATGAAATATGTATATAAATATTTCAACCATGCATTAAATGGCCTTTGGCCAGAAGAGGGCACCCACCTGTCCCCAAGGAGAGCTAAGAATCCGGAAGTTGTCATTCATTAAGGCCATGAGGGCTAGGAACTTCGTGTCATTGTACTCGTATCGCTTCCGAAAGACAATAGAGCAGATGACATTGGAGAAAGCACAGCTGAACAGGAAGGTTGGGTCAAAGGGCTTCCCTGAAAGTGCAAAATGAATATTTCAGTCGCAGTCCTGCTTTTAGGCAATAATCTAACCTGGAAATTCAAGGTTGGAATTTGCAGCTAGCCTCGGTCAGACATGGCCTTAGCTGGCATGGACCTTGGCAACTCTGCTGCTGCCCATTTTGAAAAAGTGCTAAGAAGAATTCCTCTAGGAACTATGCTATATGGCATCACAGACTGTACTTCCCAGAGGCAGTGTGGGCTCTGCATCAGTGCAACTGCTTAGACAGAGTACCCAACTTGGCTTTTATCTTTTTAGTGTTAAAGGGGTAAAGAAAAGAAAAGAACAAAGCACATGCTGCCCTGTAATCCATGGGTGGCCAACCTTGCTTTCTGTCAAGAGCTGCATTCCCTCTCTCAAGGTATAGTCTGTTGGGGGCTGCATGCCAGTGGGGGACAGGGCCATAGCTAAAGGTTTGCAGAGGGCTTTGGACAAGGGTCACATGACACTAGGCCACATGTGGCCCCAGAGCCACAGCTTGTCCATCCCAGTTGTAATGGAAAGTAAAGTAGTACACTCCGCACCTGGAAGTCACCCTTTGCTGGGGATGAAAGCTCCAGCAAAGGCAGTAGTGGGTAATAATGTCCTCCCTTCATTTTCTTTCCTGGCAGACTCACCACCACCCTAATTCTATCATTCTAGAAATGAAATCACAACTTACAGCTCATTTTACAACCAGTCAATAGTGATGATGGTTGGAGCGTAGGGAAATGTGGTGCATTGGTGGAAGAAAGAAGAGTTGGTTAAAACAGCCTGCTAGCTACCAGGCGCCTATGGGGATGGTGGACAGTATCTACCCTGCTTGTCCCTGAACGTTTCCAGCAGACATTGGACTTCCTCCTGGATCCTCTCCTCGATGCTTTTCTTTCCCATCCCAAAGTTACGCAGAGAGGTGAGGGCAAAACGCCGGAGCTGCTTCCATCTCTCTCCATTGCTGAATATAATTCCTGGAAAAAGAAAGAAGTGATTAAAACGAAGGGTAGGATGGACTAAGGGAAGAGCACAGAAGAAACAGGAGGAGCAACATCAGAGGCATGGATGAGAAAGAGGAGAATCCATTGGGAAAAACAGGGATCCTTTTATGCTGGATTCCGATTGAGTCAGTGGTTTGGAGCATTAGTGCTCTCTTGTTCAACACTTGGCAGCTGGATATTCTTCTCACAAATATGTATGTCCTTACTGCAAATACCACAATGTTCCTGAATCATCTTTCTTTCTTTCTTTCTTTTTTTTTAAAGCAGCAAACTATTGCAATTCAAACCTGATTCCCATGTTCACTCTTGATATGGTGACAGGCAGCATCCATTGTATTTATTTCTTTATTACATTTATATCCTACCTTTTCCCCCTATGGCAAGGAACTCAAGGAGATGAGTCCTTAGCCATCAACTCCCTGTGTCCCACTTGCCATGTTCTTGATCAGGCCATGAAAAGACCAAGAATTTGTGTTGTGGAATGGGAGGGTCAGGAATGAGTTTAGAAAAGGCACCTTAATTACAAGATGAGCCAAACTCTCTTCTTATTCCAGTCCTTAGGAGGCTCCTCTGAAGTCCAGCGGCCTATAATTGGGTCAATGCAGCCCCTGCCATCTCCACCCTTCCGTCACCTGACCTGACAATTCCCATGGACACAGATTTCATAGATCATAGAGTTGGAAGGAGCCTACAAGGCTATCGAGTCCAACCCCCTGCTCAATGCTAGAGGAGGGGTCTCCCATCCAAGTAATAACCAGGCTTGACCCTGCTTAGCTTTCCACACTCAGACAAGCTGAGCCAGCGTAAGCCACAGGCCTGTATAGAGCAATAGTCCCCCAGCTCCAACTTCCAAAGCCTACCAAGACCTGAGAAGGTACAAGTAGCACCACTGCAAAACACAGACGCCTACTGTCAGCTCTGCCAGAAAGTTCAAAGGGGATGCCATGATTGATGGTGCTGAAAGCCATGGAGCCATGGAGTATCCAGGCGGATTGGTGTGTTTGTTTATTTTTAATGGTTTCTTTGGATATGTGACTGCACTATGGCTTCCTTAAGATGACACACTGTTGGCATTCATATGTTCTCCTGCATGCTATTCTCCTCTAGCCAATGTATCCCCCACCTTTTTATCACACTGGTTCTCTTTTTCCCCAGTACAGAAGATGCTTCCTGCTCCCCACCCATCCCCAGCTGTGAACAAGCCTCAAATACCAAAACCCTTTCTGCTTTTGTTGGTTAATGGCAGGCTTCCTCTGGCTGCAAATTCATCTGCTCGGTCAATCAGGGCTTCTTTTATTGCATCATAGCCATACAGCACCACAACACGTTCTCCTCCAAAATACATTGTGAACACAGGGCCATACTTCTCACTGAGCTGGGGAAAGATGAAGAAAGAAGCACGGTTAGGTGACTCTCGGGGCTCGGAACGACTTGGAGAGGCTCAGAGACTCTGGGATAGAGAATCCTTCAGTATTCCTATGTTCCTTCTAACTGGCTTCTGCATCCAGAAACCATTCCAAGAGAAATGGTTGCATTCAAGGTTGGGACTTGTTTTCATGATTTGCAGACAAGAACAAAATCCCCAGGCATCTCTACTACAGAGGTGACAGACTGAACAGCAAGTTAACTTTGTAAGGTTCCAGCAGGCAGGCAGCCTACAAATTATTCAGATGAGTGCCCCTGCCCGGGGAGACGTCGGGAGCATTGTGTCCACACTTATTTCAAGGTCCAACCTAAATAGTACAAAATCTGGTGGGTAGGTCTCCTTGACCACTCGGACATCTCCAATCTCTTCTGTTCTCAGAAGCTAAGCAGGGTCGGGCCTGGTTAGTACGTGGATGGGTGACCACCTTGGAATATCAGATGCTGTAGCTGACCATAGCTCAGTGTGATGGAGCGCATGCTTTGCATGCAAAGTTCTGTTTCAATTCCCTGTCTACCAGGTAGGGATAGGAAAATCCTGCTGAAACACTGTGCACTCTCCTGTCAGTCGTGTCAAAGAATCCCAGGCATCTCACACAGGGTGAGACGAACGCAGTACTTGTAATGTCAGCGGCACGCTACAAATATCAGTATGCCCTCGGGAGACGTCGGGATGTGTCACACTATTAAGGTCCTAGATGGACCTGAATGTCCATCTGTCTAGATGGACGACGGTTGACGAGTATAAGGCAGCTTCCTATGTTCCATAAGCCACACCTATATTCAGGGCCGGTGCTACCATTAGGCCAACTAGGCGGCTGCCTAGGGCACAGGGCTAAAGGGGGCGCCAGAAACGCCTTGGGGAAAAAATACAGCACTCTCAAGTGGGAAGGGGGGCGCTAAATATCTGATCTTGCCTAGGGCACCAAATTGCCTTGCACCGGTCCTGCCTATATAAGTGAGTAGGGGTCCTTCCTGAGTCACCCCCTCCTGAGGCCCATAACTTTGGGCAGGTTAGCCTCAAAGGCAACCAGTAATCTGTCCACAGGCCCAAGGGGCAAATCCCAAGAGTTGGCATTCACCTTAAAGGTGCCTCAGGATGCTCACCAGACCAGACCTAATCTCTACTTGATAATTACTGCATATTCCTTAAATTTGTGACATAATTAACATAATTAATAAGCCCCACTACTCTACTCAACACTCTTCCCTGGATACTCAGAGCAGATTAGGAGAACAAAAAACAATCCTACCCACCAGATGGACCTTTAGGTTGGACCTTGGCAATGCTCTTGTCAGCGTCACTTATCCAATACATTTAACTTTTTAGAAGGGCTCTCTTTAATTGGAATATCAGGTGCTCTGTGAAGGCAGCAGAAGATGATATGTATATAATTCTGCATCTTCCCAGTCCCTCCTGAAAGCCCATCTTTTATATGAAGTCTTTGGCACAATCCCCTGTTCCTATGCCCTACTGTGAGTAAATGAAGTACACTGAACTGAAACATCCACATCTTGCTTTCCTGTTGATGTCCACCTCCAGTTTCCTCCCTCTCATATGTTGTTTCCTCTGTATCGAATTAGAGACTGTAATCTCTTTGGGGCAGGGACTTGTCCTCTTACACTCATAGACACTGATGGCACTATGTATAAACAAATAAGCCTCCCTGACCACTTCATTAGGAATGGAAAGGCAGGGTAAATATCCATCTATCTATCTATCTATCTATCTGAAAAGAACATGAAATGAAATACATTTTGAAGATGGGTTACCTCTGGACAAAACAATCTAATGAAAACAAACTAGCAACCAGGTAATACCTTTACACATATCACAGCTGTTGAGGAAGGATTCCTAAGCTTACCTTGCGGACATTCTGAACCAAATTGTTCGTCTTCAGATGCAGAATGTTCCCTATGACGGGCAGAGGAAATGGACCGGGTGGCAGGTTTCCATTTCCTGGCTTCCTGCTCCTGACTGCAAGAAAAACAAGGCAAGAGATACAGAGTAGCAGGAGAATTGTTAGTGTTCCCAGAGGCTCCATAGCAATAGCCAGCTGTGAGTAGAACTACTCTGGATGTAAGTACGATGAAGTTAATTTATGCTCCAACTGTGTTAACCATATATTTATATACACTGCAAAGCCCAGCTATGGGTGCAAGTTCACCAATGGGAATTCTAGATTTCTCCGAGTCACTAAGAATAGCCATTAAGTAACTCCGCGTACTTGGTATCATCTAGAAATGAAGTTCTCTGAACTTTACTCTGTGTTCCTTTTACTTATTAATTCCTAAGCCAATTGTAACTGTGTTCCTCAGTGCACACAACAGGGGTGGAAGGAATGTTCTAAATTTGATCTATGTCAATTTTGTACATGAAACACGTAAAGACTATCCTCCTGACCCAACTATCGGCAGAATTTTAGAGGGGAAAAACCCACCCACTATTACAAAAACAACAACAAAATGAAACAAAAAGTATTATATTTTATAATATAATCTTTTTTTAAATAGTTTTTTAAATGTGAATTTCACCAAAACAAAACAAAAACCATTATAAAAGAAGGGAAAAAATGAACAACAAAAAAATAATACAATTTTTTAACAGTATTTTAAATGGATTACCATAAATATGTATGAAATATATTTCCATAAGTATCAAAAAGTATGTAGTAATACAATTATCCATAAAAGCAGTTATGCATAAACTTCAGAAAAAGCAGACCAAATATCCATGTATTTATCCGATCTGCATGTGGCGTCTAAATACCGCCCACTCAAACATTGAAAGCGTTATAGGTCCTCAAGCCGTTGTGTTATAGAAGGTGAGTATTTATCTTTCCAGTGTTGTAATTTCAGTCTTTTGGCTGTCAAGAGGGCATGGAGAATCCACCACATGTGTTGTCCTTGTGATAAATTCCATACAGCAGGTATCTAATTTAAAAGAACGTGTGCATTGGTAAATATTAAAGAGAATTCTAGTACTAGATTTATCCATACTATGACCTCTACCCAAAAAGAAGCAACCACTAGGCATTGCCAAAACATATGGTTCAATGAAGCATTCACAGTATTACAGCACCAGCAGTTGTTGTTGTTGTTGCTGTTGTTATTATTATTATTATTATTATTATTATTATTATTATTATTTACATTTATTAATCGCTCATCTGGCTGGCAACCGGCCACCCTGGGCGATGTACATAGGCTAAAAACAAGATAAAATACATTTAAAACATAAATTTTTAAAAAAATCTTAACCAACCCCATATTCCCGCCTGAACAGCCAGGTTTTTAATGAACACCGGAAGCTCAGCAGAGAGGGAGCATGGCACTCAGGAGAGAGTTCCACAGTACCGGGGCTGCCACAGAGAAGGCCCTCTTCTTCGTCCCCACCAGTCTAGCTGCTCTGGCTGAAGGGACAAGGAGAAGGCCGTCTGTGGCAGATCTTGTTGAGCGGCCCACTTAGTGTTGCTGGAGACGCTCCTTGAGATAGACTGGACCGGAGCAATATAGGGTTTTAAAGGTCAAAACCAACACGTTGAAGTCGGCTCAGCAAGCAACTGGTAGCCAGTGCAGCTCCTTGAGCACTGGTGTGATGTGGTCCAGCCGGTGGCTGCCTTTAACCAGGCGAGCCACCGCGTTCTGTACCAGCTGTAGCTTCTGAACCGTCTTCAAGGGTAACCCCACGTAGAGCGCATTACAGTAGTCTAGGCGAGAGGAGACCAAGGCATGAACCACTGATGGGAGCAGATGATTAGGAAGGTAGGGGCGCAGCTGCCATATCAGATGGAGTTGATACAGCGCCGCCCGGCTCACAGCTGACACTTGAGCCTCCATGGACAGCTGGGAGTCTAGAATGACCCCCAGGCTGTGGACCTGGTCCTTCAGGGGTAAATGTACCCCATTCAGCACCAGGTCAACATCCCCTAACCTCCCCTTGTCCCCCACCAGAAGTACCTCGGTCTTGTCGGGGTTCAGTTTCAGCATGTTCCTTCCCATCCAGCCAGCCACTGACTCCAGGCACTTGGACAGGGTCTCAACGGCCAACCTTGGTGAGGACTTGAAACAGAGGTAGAGCTCCGTGTCATCCGCATACTGATGACACCGCACCCCAAACCTCCTGATGATATCTCCCAGCGGCTTGAGGTAGATATTGAATAACATCGGGGAGAGGATGGAACCCTGCGGCACTCCACAAGTGAGCAGCCGAGGGTCCGAAGCCTGCCTCCCCGAGAACTACCCTCTGATACCTTCCAGAGAGGAAGGACCAGAACCACTGCAATACAGTGCCTCCCAAGCCCAAGCCCTCCAGGCGGTCCAGGAGGATACCGTGGTCAACGGTATCAAAAGCCGCTGAGAGATCGAGGAGGACTAGAAAGGAGCATTCGCCCCTATCCAAGGCCCTCCTCATATCATCCCATATTCAAACATATGTCGCTACAATTTTTCTTTCATTTTTCGCTTTCTTTTCTTTGGTTGAAATTTTATAATAATAACAAAAACCATTAAAAGATTGCATGAAAATGTGTTCACATTTTTGGTGCATTTCTCTTAGGATATGCATTTTTGTACACGATTTTGACTAATTCGTGTTCAAAAAATTCATGTACCAAAAAAATACACATTTTTTTTGAAGCAATATTCCTCACTTTTTGATTGGAGGACTCAATTTCAAAGTTCAGAAAAGTGCACATTTTGAAGACTATCTGAGTTTTGGTTTGTGTACTGGTTCAAAAGTAACATGAGGTAAGTTCAAATTAAAATGTGAGCCTAACAAATGTCTTCCCCACCCCTTATTTTAGTGGCATGGAATGGCTAGAACAGTGTTCTCCAACCTTGGGTCCCCAGATGTTTTTGGCCTACAACTCCCAGCATGACCCAGTCAGCATAGCTCATGCTGGGAGTTGTAGGCCAAAAACATCTGGGGACCCAAGGTTGGAGAACACTGGGCTAGAAAGTGCAGCTACTGATGCACATCTTACAAAAATCAGTGGAGGAAGGAACTTGATGATGTGCTTGCCTTACCTTGAACTATTTTTTATTTGTTCAATGTATAGATTGCTTTGAATAGAGGGGGGAATGATTTCTCCCATGTATACATGGCGGCAGCCATCTTGTTTCCATAGAATGTACAAGGTAGGGATGGTAGATCCACAAGACCCCATCTTCCCATGGAATTTTGCAGCAGCTCCACCAGTCTCTAGTCAACCCAGGCAGCTAGAAGCTGTACTCACCAAAAATGTTTGGCAGTAAGTATGGACAATTCTATCAATTTCAGTTTCTCTCAATGTCTCGCTCTCTTTTTTTTAATTGTAAATTCAGTTCATCCTGAACTTTGTATTTTTTTTACAAAAAAAAAGTTTGCATGGGCATGCATATGCATGTTTTGAGTGCATTTCTCCTAATACATGCATTTTTGTACACAATTTTGCCAAATATACATAGTTATGCCAGCTATTTCCCTAGTAGAATGCATTTTGAACATTAATTTCATTAACATATGCATTTTTGTGTGCACTTTTCCCTAATGTATGCATTCTTAAATCAAGAAACACCATTGCAAAATTCAGAGGAGGGTGAATTTGAAAAGGTAATGGTGTTTTTGGTTCACATATTGGTTCAAATATATGAAATTAGGTAAATTGGCTTTAAATTGCAATCCAGAGATAGGTAAGCATGTATTTCTGTGGCGCTTCCTGGCCTGAGACGGGCCCTGAAACAGTTTACACTGATCCATAAAATCACACACACACACGCACACGCACACAACCTATATTACAATAAAAATCCAATACTACCAAAAAATAAAACAAAATCAAATAAAAAGGCAACAGTATCCAGAGGGAGAGAAGGAGAAAGTAGATTTAGAAAGGAGCCAAAGAAAATGTACATTTAAAAGCTGTACACAACTACATTTCAGTCGTGAGAGAAAAATGTGTACATTTTAAAAATGTGCACTATTGATGCATGATTTGGGTGAAAATGTGCATGAAAATACACATAAATCTGCAATGCCACCCCCCGCCCAAAGCTCGACAATCCAGTGCATACACAAATCTGAATGAGCTGTGAGATGGAAACAGGAGAACCTTGATGAGCTTGAGTTTCATTGAATCACCCATCCTTACAAGTGCCATCACACACAGCAAAAAAAACAACAGCCTTTCAGCCTCCTGGATTCTCCAAAGGCAAGAGAGATAGCACCAGTTTTTAAATGAGTTATTAATTCCTGCCAACATAGGCGTTATATCTTACAGGATGTGGAAATGCAAGGAGCATTTGAGTTTTGTTTGTGAAAAAATGGTCAAAGCCCTTTGCTTAAACTCAGATGGCATGGCTTTGAACACCTTTGCTCTTTCCCTGCTTGAACTTATAGGTTACTTTTTCAACCAAAGATGCCTCACTTTTTTTTTTCTCTGTGTAATGATTAACATTTGATTGAGATTCCTTTTTCATGCAGTAATAAACAATCTCCATTTCCCCTTCCCCTCTAAATGCACCTGTTTACTACCCCTCCTGTTAAAGCTCCTGCCAGCTCAGTTCGCAGAAGTTCAGCCCATGCCAGGCCTGGCCATGGCTCTTTAATACGGGGCTGCTCAACCAGGGATGTTGAAGAGTCCTTGGTCTCGAGTCACGAGTCGAGTCACGGGTCTTTGGACCCGAGTCTCGAGTCCGAGTCCGAGTCCTTGGTCCAAAATGGTGACTCACAAGTCACGAGTCCCTTCCAAAGCTGACTCCACGAGTCCCTATTAAAATCAATGGGGGTTTTTCCCAACAAAATAAGGCTACTTCAGATGTGTGGCTTCAATAAATTCTAGGCACAAGTGTGCCTTTTTATTTCAAAACTCTGCAACTGATTTTGGCAAGAACAGACCAGGCAGAAAAACCCAAAATAACCAGGCAGGCAGAGGAGGCAGGGAACCCCAAAGCAGGCAGGCAGAGGCCTTTGTCTTGGACAATTCAACTGTTGAACTGGTCAAGAAGAGACCAGGCAGGCAGAGGAGGCAGGGAACCCCAGACAGGCAGGCAGGCAGAGGCAGCCAAACCCAAAATGTCTGAAAGGTTGCATTTTAGAAAAATGATTTTAAAAAATAAAGTTGCTGTACTTCCTAAAACTTATCCATGTTGCATTTGAGGAACATGATTTTTTCTAAATGTTTGGCCCCCATTCTGGAACGGTGAGATCTCATCACAATTCCACCCTCACTGAACACCCGCTCCACTGGTGATTAACTTGCTAGAACCAGAAACACACTCAGAGCAGCCACACAGAGTAATCTCAGGTCCTTCTTCTGCCTCTCCCAAGTACGCAACACATCAATCAAAATAAATCTTGACACACTGCTGGGGCTGCACTCCTGGTAGCCGTCCATAGTGGCCGAGCAGCGGCACAGCTCGCTTCCATGCGCTCCTCTCCACTCCTTCTGGCACAGCCCAGGGATGTAGAAGAGTCCTTGGTCTCGAGTCCTGAGTCGAGTCTCGAGTCCCATTAAAAATATTGGGACTCGAGTCCGAGTCGAGTCAGAGGGGGGACTCAGTCCGACTCACGAGTCGAGTCCTCGAGTCCGAGTCTCCATCCCTGTGCTCAACACAGGTCAACCCAGTTCACCAACGTTCAGTTTGCCTCAGCTCAGTGTATGACCAGATCAGCTAGTGACGTGTGAGGCACATTCAGATTCAGATGGCAAACCCAGCTCCCAGTAAACTCATGGCAACGTCCAGAGAGGCTTATAACTCCCCTTTGGCTTTGACTCAGGCCGACTGTTAACACACAGGGCACAAAACAACATGTGCCTTTCAGAATTCTTCAGTTCTGCAAATGGCAAGAGGGAGACTTAAAAAAAGAAAAGAAAAAAGAAATCCATGTTGCATTCTTGCCAATGTAGGTTTAACATTCACATTACGAAGTGTGGGAATGCAAAGAGCATTTGAACTTTGTTTGTGAAAATGGCCAAAGCTCTTTGCTTATGCTCAGATAACACAACTTTGTACACCTTTGTCCATTCCCCGGCTTTATAGGTTACTTTTTTCAGCCAAACGCCTCTCACTTTTTAACTGCAATTATTAACATTTTATTGACAGATCTTTAGATTTTATACACAAATCAACAGTCCTCTGTTTACCTCTCCCTCTTGCCACCCCCTTTGCACGGTATACTGCCCTGCATGTTTCAGTTAAAGCTCCTGCCAGCTCAGTTCACAGAAGTTCAGAACATTTTAGGCCTGACGATGCCTCTTTAATTCATGGCTGCTCGGCAAAGTCCAACCCGGTTCACCAAAGTTCAGTTTGCATCAACTCAGTTTATTGCCAGATTGACTGGTGAGTTCATGCACATTCAGATCATTATCAAAATAGTATGGTTAAGGCCTCAGTACTCTGCCCACTTACCTGAGAGTAAGCCCCATTGAATTCAATGGGACATACTTCGGAAATTAGAGATGTGTAGGATTGTGCTGGATGTCATTATGAGCCACATTAGTCCACAGAGGAAAGAGGCAATGCACAGAAGCCTGCATGCCTGCCCCTACAGCTGTGGATGAGCATAAATGTTTGTGCATGGAGATCCCAATTCGGTAGGACATGGGCTCTCACAATGCGCTCCACACACACACCACTTTGCTTGATGCACACTTTATCTCCCCCCCCCCCCGCAGGCATTTGCACAGGATTGGGCACCTCTGAGCACCAGTGGAAACAAACACAAACAAATACCATTCATGCGCCGCCATTCATATACACTGCAACACACAAGTGTGCGTGAGTGTTTTTAGTCATCTCCATCCTGGAAAATGTAACAGAGAAAAAGATCTACTGAGTGCATTTCTGGGGTAGCCTTCACATTGTATGTGGCTCGCTCCCTAGCATGAGGGAAGGACAAGATAAAGATCTTAAACTCAATCATGCATCTGTGAGATACCGTTAGCAGCACAAGCCTGCCCTGTCTACACTTCTTGACACCAGTCAAGGCCTGTCACACAGCTAATAACTAGCTAAAAACGTAAGAACATCAGAAGAGCCCTGCTGGATCAGACCAAGGGCCCATCTAGTCCAGCATTCTGTTCACACAGTGGCCAACCAGCTGCCCGCGGGATCCCACAAGCAGGACTTGAGTGCAACAGCACCTTCTGTTATTGTTAGTGCTTATCACTGTTTTATTGTGTCACACATTTTAAATTTTGTTTGACACCATGTTGGGAGGGTCTACCCTACAACGTGGATTATGAAAGTTTTGCATGTGTGTATAAATACATGCAATTATAATTTCCAGATCCACGCACTTATGGAGTGAGTTCTAAATGCCATTATGTGAGTGCCAAATATTGTGCAGTTCCTCCCCCCACTCCCCAGAATTTCAAGCCAATTCCTTTGATCAATTTATCTATATGTCGAGGGCATCTTTCCCTTCCTCATTAGGCTAGGGGACACTTATCCTGTCCTGTTTTATCCTCACACCATCCTTGCAAGGTAGAGAAGCTGAGAGATCATGTCTGGACCCAAGGTCATCCAATGTCCTTCATAGTTGAAGAGGAATTTAAACTCTGTCTCCTAAATTGTTCACTCTATTCTTCCATTATATGATCCTGTGGCCTCAATGGCTGCTCTATCCATTCTTTCACATAATAATATTCTGCCAAAGGTGACTTGTCTGATTTGATGTCTAGGATTTTATTTTTATTTTTTGTTTTTGTTTTAATTTCTTTCATTAGCCTCCGTCAAAATGGAAGTACTTTGTTAAATCCTTCCAGATTATGAATTACTTTGCTGTGTGTGGTGAGGTTCCTCCAGATAGGCACAGGTGTAACCGAGACCTGACTTTAAGCCTATTGTGCCTAATTAAAGGACAAATTTATCCTCCTTTGATAGAATTATAGCTGCATTGTTTAGAGCAAGTGCCTCTTATTCCTTCCAGCTTTAAGGGATTAGAGGAGCTGTACCATGTTGTTATGACAACATAGTATCCAAGTCCCAAGAAGCAGTTGGATTATTTTAGTTGAGTTGTTCTGTCTCCTATTATATTTCCCTTCTCTGAAGTGGGGGGGGGGAATACAGGGAGAAGGGTCAATGGTTTCTTTTCATATATACCTTGCCCCCCATACCACCGGATTTGGCTAAGCCATATTATCTGAAACGTAACCAAAGACAAACTGCATGGCTTATAGAATACAAAAAAAAGGAATTGAAATGTATACGAGAGGCAAACGAAGCTGTGAAGAAAGAAATGCAATAATTAAAATAAAACCAAAAACAAACATAGGAGGACATTGACAAAGTGGCAGTACGGTACCCCAAAGGGATAAATCTGTGGCAGGGTAGTAATCACCACAGTCATTAGATCTCACCCCCCCCACCCCACCCCCCAAAAGAAGAGCAAAGATCTCAATTTCCCTCTCCCAACCTAAGAAGAAAATGTGAAAAACACTCAGGGCTATGGAGGTGTAAATCAGCCAAACTTGAGCTCGCCAAAGTTCTCTGAATTCCATCCTGAAGCTTGTTCTGAGTCGAGTCCATATCAGATTGATAGCTTTAGTTTTTTTTTCTTTTTGCATGAAAGTCTATGCATATTCCCATGCGTATGTTTCCAAATGCATGCATCAATTGTGGACATTTTTGAAATGTACTCATTCATACACTGTCAAACACTTTTTCTTGTCTTATTTTTTTTTTGGTCTGCAGATCACGTAGCAAGCTCGGAAATGTCTTTACTTTTACTGCAGCCCTGAAAGCACTGCATTGCCATAGTTTAGTTATCAAACCACGAGTGTCCACCATTAATCAGTGATGCCATTTCCCTTCCTGCCCTCATTTCTTTAATCCTGTTGGATGTGGCTACCAGTGTGATTTTGTCAGTGACGTCATACCACTACTGCTGATGTGATGATGTCACAGATGCTCGCAAACCAAGTCCGACAAAGTCATGTGTGGGTTGTCGCAGCCAATCAGATTTAAGAGCGGTTTGGACGAGTGAGGTTAAAGATTGACAGGGCAAAGTAGAATGAAAATGGCACCAAGCAGCATCAACCAGGAAACCAAAAGATCACTGAACCAATGTTAACATGATGAGGGTGCAAGGTGAGGGGTTCCATGGGTTGGTTGGTTGGTAAAATGCACAGCTGCACTGACTGTACTATTTTCAAAAAGGATGTAAGAATTAAAGAATAATAAATGCCGCCCTAGGCCCAAGGCACTCATATGAATGCTAACAACATGCCTACAAATCAGGAATTCCTTGTTAGTAGTATATATATATATATATATATATATATATATTACTGCAACTGCATTTTAAAAATTCATACAGCTTCTGGTAGCTCTTTATCAACAAAGAACATTATGAAATGGTGCTTTTTTTGAGGCTAGATTTTACTTCTGATTGTACTTTGCATTTAGAGTTGGAGTACAAAGTAATTTCAAAGATGTTGACAATTCCTGTGAGATGAAATTCCTGATTTCTAAGCATGTCTGCTGTTCATACAGTTGGTTAAACAACATCTGGCAACTTCCAGTAAAGGAACAATGGTAAACTTTCCCTAAGGGGGCTTTGATAAATATGTCTGCACACTTGTTTGTGTTCTCCCCCCCCTTTTTTTTTGCTGTTGCCAGATTAAACATCTACCTGCATTCTTAGGCTCTTCCATTTGAAATGGTGGCGTGCAGCAGAGAGCTTTCTGAGCTCATTAATAATCGCATGAGAAATCCATTACACTGGACGTAGAACATAAGCATCGAGAAGAACTACAGAATTTTAAAAAGACCTGGAGACATTCCAACACAAAACCTGCACCAAGGCAGGGCACACACAAGCCAACACACACACACACACACACACACACACACTCCTAACAGGTCCACCTGCATCAAGGAGATGATATTGTGGCATGAGCAGAGACTGCTGTTGCCTATTGCATCGAAAATTTCTTCCACATTTTTTCCGACCATTCTCATTCAGTGTGATAGAAAAGAAATTGCCTTAGGGGGGGAAAAATTCAGAGGAGAAGAAAATTGTGACTGGAGATAACTTAGTGATTCCTCTCTCCGATGTGGGGTGCTTGGGGAGGGGGTGCTTGGGGATGGCAGGGACGGGGCCCAGAGATGGTACTCAACCCTAATTACAGACTGGATTGAAGCCCCAGCATGAGCCGGATTAGCTGGATTAACAGCATGGTCTGGAGGTTGTTCTGCAGCATGTGCAAAGTGCAAACAGTGGTGTGCCCTACTAGGGTGCTATGGTCCTGCCAAGTGCCCTAGAATACCAAGTTGTGATGCCAAGAGATTGCACTGAACAATGCAGTGCATTGTTACTCTGCTCAGGGCAATTGCAGTTGTCATTCTAAAGCAAAGAGCATATTTAATCCCTTGCTGTGAGAGGTCCCAGGAATTCCTTCTTCAAAAACGTGTTGAAAAATTAAGCCACACAAGTAAATCATCACAAACAAAGGAACAAAGAAAGCAGAACCCCCAGTGTACTGCACATGAGTTCTTTGTCAATATCTAACCAGTCCATGATGACCCGTAAGTGTTGCCTGTCACTGATTGCTTGGATTTTTCTGATGCCACAGTGGAAGTGGGCATGCAAAGTTGTTACTGCGCTGTGACTGCTGTTAGCTGAACTCTGACATTGGACTGTGCCTGGGTTGTTAAAGCCCCTGTGGCTGTCATTGGCTTTGCTTCTTTGATGTCACAGTGGGCCTGGATAGTGCTATCATTTAGCATCATTTTGGGCCAAAATAGTTCATTTTTTGTGACTAGCTGCATCATGCCAGTGGAGGTCATACGTATTGCAAAAAGTTTGCAAATCACCTTGCAGACATCCAAGACTGAGCATGTAAGTCTCACTAAGATCAATGGAACCCACACACAAGTAAGGAAGGGGGAGAAATTCATCCAGTTCACCAATATAATGCAAACTTTCCTAATTTTGCACTGACAAACCAATAGGCAAACCAAAAGTCAACTACCCTTTCAAGTTCTCACTTTTCCAAATTTTGTAATAGGGATCTCTAATCAAAAAATGCAGACAAAAGCAACTCTCTGGGGTCTCAGCAGGTGGACTTTCCAAGCCCAGCTACTCGACATACTTTTCACTAGAGATACCAGGAACTGAACCTGGAAACCTCAGCATGAAAACAACAACAACATACTCTAGACTAGGGAAGTATGGCTGCTTCTCCAAGGTCATAAGAGTGACCTCAGAGAAGGGTTTACGGGGCAGGGGAGTGGGGTAGGGAAGCGAAGAGACCAGCACTGCCAGGATACAATATATCCTGGTGATGCCTCAGACTCCTTCCCTCCCCTTCTGAAGTGCCACAGTTAGACAGCCAAAACTGGCCATCCAGCTCCTTTGCAGAGCAGGAGGAGTGCAGAGGTGACCTTCTCCTCCATGTTCCTCCCACTCTGCATAGGATTCCCATAATCCTCTGAGTTCAGAGGGCTATGGGCATCCTGAATGGATTGTGCTGTAAATGTATGTACAATCTGGAAAGATAAAAGAAAAAATAAATAAATCCACAGGTCTGTGGAATCCTCACAATTTGGAAGATGCCAATGCGCTGTGGAATCTGCAGGTTGAATTCACAGAAATCTAAAGTAATTTGAATCCATTTCAGGTTTCTCTCACATTCCTACTCTCTACCACTGAGCTACTCCAAAGCATTAATTAATACCTTCTGTGATAACTAATTATGCAAACTTCTTTTGCTTCCCTCAGCATTATTCGGTTGCTTCATCCAAGCAATTCAAAATGCTGCTTATGACCTGTAAAGCCCTATGTGGCTTACGACTAGGCTACCTGAATGACCATCTTCTCCCATGCAAGCCTACCCGGTTTTAAGATCTTCCAGGGAGGTTCTTCTATTGGTCCCATCACCTTCGGAGGCCTGTTTGATTGGGATACAAGAGGGTCTTCTTGGTGGCTGCTCCTAGGTTCTGGAACTTCTTGCCGAGGGAAGCTATGTTGGCTCCCTATATGCTGTCCTTCTACTGGCAGGCAAAAACATTTTTATCCCAGCAGGCCTTTGACATGTAAACTGGCCTGTTGCTGATTTATTTATTTTTTAATTGGTTGGATGGTGTTTCTTTCTTCCACTTTGTTTTACTTGTGTTCTTAATTTATTTGTTTTGACTGATGTTTTAATTTGTTTTAATCTTGCTCTTATGGTTAGCCGCTTTGAATGTCCACCAAACTTTGAATGTGATGGAAAGGCAGGGTATGAATCAGATGAATCAAAGCAATGCCCACTAATACTCCCTCTATAGACTTTCTAACTATTCACATAGGTTGGGGCCAACGCCTGCTGCCACAGCGCTCCACTCTCCATTGGCGTTTGGTCTTCACAGATCGAAATCTTCACCACATCCATTTTCAGGGATGAAAAGATTTGGATCAAGGCCGCCGGGTGTGCTTCTGAGATGCATCTAATCTTCCCCAAGAAGGAGTCAATAAAACCACTGGACTGCATGATTAACCCAGTGAGTTAGTAAAATACTTTGTATTGAGAATTAAAAATGGAGAGGGGGTGGCAAGGCAAGAGAGGGGGGAAATGAGGGAAGAATTGTAGCCATGTGAACTTTTCTTTTATTGAGAGGAGAGCAATATGCAGACTACACCACACAGAACAACATACCCGCTGAAGTCTGTCTTAGGCAAGGAAACGGGTAGGGTTTTCTTAGGAGTAAAGAAGGCAGAGAAAAATCCTCCCATAGATTTCTATATAGATATCAGAAGTTATTGCCCGTGTAGTGTAGTGGTTAGAGTACTGGACTGGGACTTGGGAGATCCAGGTTCTAGTCCCCACTATGCTATGAAGCTCTGTTTCTAGAGAAGAGATACATACAGCTCTGCTGGATCTCCCCCCTCCTTCCTCTCTCATCTCCCAAGACACGTTGGCAGCTGGGAAGATAATGCATGTCACCACGATATCAGCAGCGTTAGCAGGAAACCCGGAAAGATGGCTGCATCCTATGATTGCAATAATCTAAATCCATTCCTGACGCCTTTTCCCCAGCTTCCTTGAGTGACAGCTCAGAGCCCAGAACAGCACTGCAAGCCCCCCTTGTGTGCCAGAAGCTGTCCAGAAGGTTGACGGCTGGTTTTAAAAAATGCACAATGGCTAGAAAATGTTCCATGCAATTTCTCTCACACCCTCACATTTACAGATTTACACAAAGATTCCAAAACGAGGTCTAATGTATTCTCTGCACTAGAATGGCAGTTTTTTGTGTCTGGACATTTTTCAAAACCTTTCAGGAATGAGATTGCTTTCAATTACTAGCCAATAGCACAGGAGGAACCATGACAAAGCCCTTGGAAGGAATATTGATTTTGGAAGAGCGGCATGGTTTGTGTGTGTGTGTGTGTGTGTGTGTGTGTAAATATGGCCTTCGAGATCATGGTGTTTTTTTCATTAATTGGCAATTTGAAAAGTAGCTTTTCCCCTAGCTAGGCTTGATAGATGCACAGGCCCCTGACGGAATATTGTAAGACATTCTGAATAGATACCTAGCTCTCAGCCTTGTACGGGTGGGGTTACTACCAAATTTCACCCACAGTGCAATTTTGAGACACGCGTGAGGTACTTCTTTCAGCAGAAACCCCTGGAAAGCATTGAGGGGAGCAAAACATTTTTGGAGGGACTAGAAACATTTCTCGGGGGTGGGGTTGAAGGGTGAGCTCCGTACATTTGGGGTATGTTAAATGCCATCAAACACAATACAGATTTTCCCCCCCATTCAAGCTACACCAGCCATCAGCATCTCCCAGTGTCGATGCGTAAAAATTAGCCTCAAATCACCTAATGAATTTGTATCTGAGGTGGGATTTCAATCAGGATCCAGGCAAAGGGTTATAGGTCTCTGCATGCAAAAGGTTTGATTCGTAGCATCTCTGGTTTCCAAAAGAGAGAGAGAGAGAGAGAGAGAGAGAAAAGGACTGGCTAATGGGGTATGGAATCCACTGGAGATGCCTGTGAACTCACAGGATTATGAGCATCCTATGCAGTGTGGGAGGAGCATGGAGGTGAAGGTCTCCACACTCCTCCCACCCTGCAAAGCAGCTGGATAGCTGATTTCAGCTGTTTAACTGCAGCACTTTGGAGGGGGAGGGAAGGAGGCTGAGAGGTGCCACCAGGATACATTGTATCTTGGCAGTGCCGGTCTCCTCCCATCCATGACCCCTAAGCCCCTTCTCTGAGGTCACTTTTACGACCTCGGATAAGCAGCTGGCGTGGTTCTTTCTGCACCAGTTGGGGGGGGGGGATCTGAGCATGGATTGCCAGATCTGAGGTTGGAAGGCAAGTCCCTGTTAGGTTTTGCATAGGCAGAACGAGATTATCACCTGACATCAGGATTATCACCTGACATGGAGGATGTCCCTTGAGATGAAGTACACAGGGTCTCTGGTCACGAGACATAGTCTCAAGGTGATATGACTCAGCAACCTTGGACAGGTTTGGAATCAACATGTTGATGAATAGGTTATACAACTGGGGTAAGTAATATCCTATTTATAGGTGCAGGGTCTGTGGTATAAAGCTAACACACTTGTTGATAGCTTCACGCCTTCTCTTCTCGTCTCACTCCTCTCTCTCCCCTCGTCTCACTCGACTTGACTTGTTCTGGACTTCACTTCATCTAGCCTTACCACTGGGGTATTGGATTTGTATCTACAATGATGTAGTGAGTAAGAGATGCATTGCTTGCCTTAATCCCATGTAATTGGGTCTTACAAATAAACTCTTTAATCTTTATTAACTGCTGTTATCTCCTCCTTCCGCCTGCGTGACTGGGACTGAGGGTCACTGGCTAGGGAAGCTTTTGACCCGGGTCAGTCCAGCTCTCACAGTCCCATCACCTTGAATTGGGCCAAAAGGTGAATAGGCAGCTAGTGCAGTTCTTTTAAGACTGGTGTAATATGAACAGACCTTGTACCAGTTAAAAATGCTGGCAGCTATATTCTGCACTCATTAAGGCTTCAGTGTTGTCTTCATCATATAACATGTCACAGTAATCCAGCCAGGGAACGACTAGTGCATGAATCACGTTTCAGGATCGCAACTGCTGGTCCATCTCCAGCCTCCATGCATTTACGATATGGTGTGCACCTTGTGTGCACATCAGCGGTGCAGAACCTCTTTCAGCCTGAGGACCAAATCCCAGGTCAGAGAAACTCTTGGGGGCAAAATTCTAGTGGTGTGTGGGGCGGAAGGCAAAAGGGGGTCGGGCCAAAGAGCCAAGGCCCAACCCCCCCCCCCAAAAAAAATACCCACATATTTTAGCTTAAAGCTCTTACTGCCAGTAACTAAGCCTTAGGAGAGACATTTCAACCTTTTAGAATCAGGGGGAAAACTGTGCAAAAGCTGAGAAACTACCGAATGATCTGTGGTAGGGGGAAAGGGGGTGAGGCCAGGGGAAGGAGGCATGGCCTTCTAGGAAACCCTGAAGAAATGGATTGGGAATGAAGGTGGGCCAGATGTGGCCCACGGGTCTGAGGTTCAGCACCCCTGGTCTACACGCACTCATCTGAAATCACATAGGCTCACATCATAATAACAGTACCTTCATTTTTCAGGGTATGTGTTGTGCCTTGGGAGCCTATGCACAGTCAAAGTAGGGATGCTGGAGAAATTTTCAGTAGACTCAAATGTGTAAAGATTTCTATCAATCCAACCCATAGATTCTGCAACAGACTGTATGGCTCAGACTTTGTCCGAGCCATACAGATTCTGCGGACATGTGGATGTTGGGTTTTGCATATGGGCAGAACGAGATTACCACCTGACATCGGGATTATCGCCTGACCTGGTGGGTGTTACTTGAGTTCAAGTATACAAGGCCTTTGGTCAGGGGACATGGTCTCGAGGTGATATGACTCAGCAGCCTTGAACAGGTTTGGATAAACATGTTGATGAATAAGTTATACTACTGGGTGAGTAATGTCCTATTTATAGGTGCAGGGTCTGGGGTATATAAGCTAACACAGTTGCTGATGGCTTCCGTCACTTCACTCTCTCTGTTGCTTGCTGTCTCGTCTCGACATGTCCCTGGACTAGCCTTACCACTGGGGTATAGGACTTGAGTCTGCTATGATGTAGTGAGTAGAGATGCATTGATTGCCTTAATCCCATGTAATTGGGTCTTACAAATAAACTCTTTAATCTTTATTAACTGCTGTTATCTCCTCCTTCCGCTTGCGTGACTGGGACTGAGGGTCATTGGCTAGGGGAGCTTTTGAACCCGGGTCAGTCCAACTCTCACATCGGTTATGGGCCCAGATAAGGATCAGATTACGATCTGATGGTTATCTTAGATGGGAAGATAAGCCACAGAAACGCAGTTCGGAAAAATTCAGCAGTTATAGAGTTAAAGGAATTTGTTTACTATTTGTAAGAACGGTTTGTAAATAAACCGAGAAGGCGAAGGCATGTTGCTAGAGCTGGAGCTGATAACAGCGGCTTGGAATGCAGCACAACTGAAAAATGCAGACAGAGAGACGGAGGATTTTTCGTTTTGGAAGCAGCTGAAACGGAGGTGCCAGGCTTGGCAAAATCCGAGGATCGGGCAGCTACCAGGCTGAACAGTCAACAACGCTGGACACAAGGATTTGTATTCCACAGCGTGCTGGAGTGATTGTCAAGGAGCTGTATCGGGCAAGGAAATAATCTTCAGGAGGTTCTGTGTCAACTCATTTCGAGTCAAGGCTACAGCAGGAGGATCATATTTCATTTGCAGTTTGCTTCTTCACACAGCAGCGGATCAGCTATCTTTTGCATTATGTCAACAAGTGGCTTGGATTACAAATGCGTGGATTACGTCTGACGTGGGCAAAGCGTCTGGAGCGTCATGTCGCAGCAAAAGGGAAACCTGATACTACAGCGGAGGCTGTATCAAACCAGCGGAGGCGTGGTTTTAGAGCAGCAGGGAAAAGCAGCGCGGCAGTTTTGAACAGAGAAAGCTGTGCTTAAAATGGGAAGCTGTTCTTCATTTTCTTCATGTGGGATCACAGAAGAAGGAGCTTGAAATCAGCAGGGGTGCTGCTGATGGAACAAACTTTGTGTTTTAACCCAGGACATAACAAAATGGACATTATTTTGTTGTGAGCAGAAACAGTGGATTGTTTAAACGAAGCTTTCTGTGTTGGACATAAATAAACAGGAAGAGGACTATGCAAATGGTCAGAGGTTTAACAGTCATGTTTTTTTGAAAATGTATTTCTTGAAAGTTGGATAACTTGGACTCAAGAAAGTGTAATATATGCCCTGAAATGTCAGGAAATGTACTGAATGTATATATGACTTGAGTATATTGTGAATTTTCTGTAGCAAAATGTAAAATACTGAATAATTAGGTATGTTTATATGGCAAAGCTAAGAGATGGATTATTTCTTTTATACTGTAATGGTGTAATAAAGAAATGGAAAGTTGTACTGTTGCAACTATAAAAAGGTTAAATGCTTATATGTATGACATGTACATGCATGCATATCACATGAATGTTTGATCATTTAGATTCACAGGCCTGTGAAAGAAAATGCAAACTGTGTTGGTGGGGAAAGCATTTGGAAACTGTAATTTTCACATGAAAAGTAATTTTGTGCACATAAACAAGGGATGCTAGCTTCAACAGGTAAACTGGAAGGCAAGCTTAAAAAACAGTTCATTTCATTCAATTTGTTCTTGGTAATCTTGTGGATACTCTGATGGTTTTTAGAGGAAAGGCACGTTATTTCATGATGTCAATTGATCAATACACGAGGTACAGGTTGTGTACATGTTAGATAGAAAGCTGGAGTATTGAACAAAGTCAAGGTGTTTTGTGCTTGGGTGAGAACAAGCATATTACCCATGTTACCTATTTTCTTTTCAGATATGGGGAAGTTCAATTCAGTGCATGTTTTGATGACTTTCTAACAGGATGTGATATTGAACACATGGATTATGTGGAAGAGTAAACAAACACTCAGAAGAGGTGATACTAATTTGGTTTTGAACAGAGAAAGCTGTGCTTAAAATGGGAAGCTGTTCTTCATTTTCTTCATGTGTTTGTTTACTCTTCCACATAATCCATGAGGTTTGGGTAGAAGCTCTTAAATGTTTTTGATTATGTACATGATAGAAGTTTTAGTTCTGTGTGATGAACTGTACACCTTATAGAAAGTAGTGTAGAAGGAAGAATCTTCTGGAGAAACATTTCAGGATCTTGGATCTGATATGTAGGTACATACACCTCAAAGTTAGAAGAAATCTGTAAGGGAGCTTACATGAGATTTTTCTAGAAATGAGAATATTGTGTTTTACATGAACAACACTTAGATAGTGAGATTATCTAGAAGTGTTAAGTATAATGCTAAATGAAAATGTGAGATCATTTTTCAAAATTAATTCTGTTAATGCAGGGGATGCATCAAGGTCAGAGTCAGAATAGAAAAGCATTTGCTGAAAGACAGTCAGGTAAATTTGACAAACTTTGATACACATTTGGTTTAGTAGAGACTAAACAAATGATTGTTCATCATTGGTGCAAATTTATTGGAACAGGAACCTGATAACTGATGAGGTAAGAAACAGGTGAGTCAAACAACCTGTGAGATATCAGGATGAATTTGCAGGAAAAGCCATTTGAAACTTCAAAATTTCAAAGAGGTGAAAAAATTGTCTGTTGAGGAAGCTGAACCATAGCTTCAGGCTATGTAAGCTGAGTTGAATTCTTTGGATAAAGAACAAAACATGGAAGCTGGTGAAACAAACAGCAGTCCATGGAACTCATTGTTACCAGATAGATTTTTAAGTGAAAACTAACCAGATTGAAAAAGGTTACATGACAAATAGCAAGATTGGTTGCTTGTGATTTTTGCTCAGTAAAAGGAGCAGGATAATCATGAGTGAGTGCAACAACAATTTGCTTTTGAAACAGTTAGACTGATGTTTGAGAATGTGAAGATGTATGAATATTTCACAGTGGAAATATTGGAACATAAGCATTTTAAATGAGAGGAAGTCTTTGGAAAACTGTCTGTGAGAATTTTCTGTAGGAAAGCTAGAAATCAGCTGGAGGCTGGAATTCTGTTTTGAACTCAAACATTGTTGAAATGAGATTTGCTCAGAGAGGCAGATCAATGTTTGTTTGTTAAACAGGAAGAACAGGGACATAGACTGTATGTACTTTGTTTAGATGGGTGATCTATTGTTTTTTTTCTGGACAGATAAAAGCAATATGATATAATTGATCCAGGGTTTGGAATTTCATTGAATTGAAACTGCTTGGTGGTGGATCAACTGTTTATTTGTAAATAGAGGTTGAGGGAGAACCAAGAGGGCAGTACTTACTGCAACAAACCAGAGAAATATCATGGATGTGATTGAGAATTTTGGAGATAGTTAACTCAGTGAGAGACTCCAAATAATTGAAGATTTTCAAGCACATGCTGATGGAAAAGCAGTTTGAATGCTACACAGAAGCATTGGGCTGTTGAGCTTTACTGTACAAGCAACAAGGCCAGGTATTGCTGTCAGTGTAATGGGCAGACTGTTAGACCAACAGGACATGCTTGGAGAGCTCTTGAAAGGGAGTTGAGTGTTATCTGGAAGGAGCATCACACTTCAGACTAAGAGTTACAAGTCAGAGCACAGGTGGCTTACAGATTCACAGAAATGCCAGTTGTGGTTGTGATAGTAAGAACAACAAGAACACACCTGAAGTTTGTTATTTTTATAATCATACTTTGTTTGATTGATTTTGTAGAAACAATCATCTAAAGGTTAGAGTTCAACTGAAGCTGAACTGATTGCATTTGTTTAAATAGTTTAAATTGTAAAAAATGTTTAAATGATGCTGAGATTGATGTGAAAAACCTATTACAGTTTTTTCAGGAAACCAAGGCCAGGATTGCTATGCTGCAGGCAGATAGCAATACACAACGTTTTGGGTCTGCAAATAAAACTGTGTCATAAGGAGGGATACATCAGAAGTGATTTGATGGTGGTTCAAATTTCTGGCAGGTAAAGTAATTCCTGCAGAAGTTTTTTTTATCAAAGTCCATAGATGAAGGAACAGCATCAGATGTCAACAACGCTGTTGCTGTTGTATGAGGTAGGTGGCCACGTTCTACGCAGATGCAAAAGCAGGGGGATGTTGGGTTTTGCATATGGGCAGAACGAGATTACCACCTGACATCGGGATTATCGCCTGACCTGGTGGGTGTTACTTGAGTTCAAGTATACAAGGCCTTTGGTCAGGGGACATGGTCTCGAGGTGATATGACTCAGCAGCCTTGAACAGGTTTGGATAAACATGTTGATGAATAAGTTATACTACTGGGTGAGTAATGTCCTATTTATAGGTGCAGGGTCTGGGGTATATAAGCTAACACAGTTGCTGATGGCTTCCGTCACTTCACTCTCTCTGTTGCTTGCTGTCTCGTCTCGACATGTCCCTGGACTAGCCTTACCACTGGGGTATAGGACTTGAGTCTGCTATGATGTAGTGAGTAGAGATGCATTGATTGCCTTAATCCCATGTAATTGGGTCTTACAAATAAACTCTTTAATCTTTATTAACTGCTGTTATCTCCTCCTTCCGCTTGCGTGACTGGGACTGAGGGTCATTGGCTAGGGGAGCTTTTGAACCCGGGTCAGTCCAACTCTCACAGTGAACCAGTTGTTTTTCTTTCTTTTTGTAATTGTACGCAAATTCAGTTATAGAAAAATATGGGGAGGGAAGCACCAACTGAAAATAAGCATTTCCTTCCATAGGCTAAAGCACGAATATATGCATTTTGGGGGTATTTGCGCATTTTCGGAAGTTTGAATTTACGCAAGCGCAAACTTGCGCAAAACGGTACAAATGCATTTGCACAAAATCCGATTCCATCAATGAGTGGACAATGGAATGAAAAGTGCCTGATAATCTGCAAAATGCAGATGAAATAGATTTAACAAAGTCTGTATGTCCCTAAAATGTGTCCATGTAGGCTCCTGTGCAAATAAATAGCATTCTTGAATGCAGGGCGGTTAGGTGCTCAGCCATCTAGTGTTATTTCTTCCCACCCCCCACCCACCAACATCCATTCATTTTTATAAAATGAATATCTGTATAGTGGTTGTGTGTTAAGGACTTTAGTGCTGCATAACTTGAGTGTCTTCTTGTGCACTTACTTACAGTTTACCCTCTTTCTCTATCCCTGAGCAACATTCGCTTTCCTGTCTGAGTGCTAATTTTCACAAGTAAACTTTGGGAGATGGTGAAACCTGATTTACCTTTCAGATTAGCCTTCTAGCCGTAAGAATGATAAATATCAAATGACATTTCTCGACGAAATTCAGCAGCAGTACCCAGAATGCACTGACAAAAATGTGTTCCTATAAATGTTCAACTGCAGTGCGCATGGACGAGTCATTTTTATTCCTTATGAACTAATTCCTCAGAGGGATGTCCTCAGTGACAGGTAGCATCAACTCTCTTCTTTTGTTTATTGTACACATGAAATTTCTAGACAGCAGGATGCTAGCATTGTTTTCAGGTGGAAGGAGCTTTTGCAGGAGAAATGAACTGGGTATACCAAACAGCTGCCATGCTATAATCTGTGTAGGCCCTTCATTAGTGATCCATATTAGGACACAATTTCCAAGTACAGCCTGGGCTACAATAAATGAAGAGAAAGTACTTTCGTTTCAGGGATATCTCATTTTCCAAGTGTTCAAACTGGGGATGTATGCGAATTTCGTTGATGCTTGAAAAATTGACAAAACTGCCTTGCTTGCAACTCCCAAACATGGGCGCAAATGCAATTTTGGAAAAAGCACGCATATTCTCAAGCTAGCATTCACAAAAAAAATTCTTTCTGAGAAATGTGCATTTTTTTAAAATGTGCATTTTCCAAAAAGGACACATGCCCCTGCCTTAATCAATGGGGGGGAACGCACACATGTATGTGCACACTCGGAAAAGTGTGCATTATTCCTGTTAGGAAATGCACACTTTCTTGTTGTTTATGAATTTTTTAATTTCATTTCATACAAACACAAAAACACATATATAACAAACAATATACACAATTAAAAAGGACTTCCAATCTTCTCCACAGCTTAAGCAACCACAGTTATTCTTACAACATTTTCTGTTAACAAAACCTCACTTTCAGTTACGGCAAACCAAAAACAAAAAATCCCAAAGTAGGACACAAGTAGTCTCACCCTCCCCAAATATAAATCAACATTTTAATTCAGTTTAAAATCCCATTATTAAGAATATTAAGAATCCCTCTTTAGTATAATACATTTACTCACTGTTTCTTTCCATAAACCACTTCACTTTTAATTTTAGAGATACAATTTTTTTTATAAAGAAAAGTTTGAAAATTAAAAAAATAAGTAACAGCTAACAAAACAACAGAAGCACATAAGCCTATACTATATTTCATTTAGACTCAATACATTTTTACCAATAATCAGCCACCTCAGACTGGAGGAGTTTTCCTTTCTCTCAAAGGGGTCCCTCTCACTAGCCCCTTTAGGTTCAGGTCTATATATATTTTCTTTGGATTACTATCAGCAATCCATTTAGGTTTATCCCATTTGGATTTCTCCCACCAATCCATTTGGGAAGCTGAACCCTCTTACTTCTTACATAAGAACCTCCCCCATCCCCCAATATTCAGCAATTATCATAATATAAGTCCAACCATTTATTCCATCAAATAATCAGCAAACCATTTTTATCCTAACACAGGTCAAGCCATTTATCCCATCCAATAATCAGCAAATCATTTTCCCTGATCAAATATAGTATTCACGATATGCATCTTCTTCAGGCCTTAAATGTTTAAAGTCCATACAAATCATATAGGCAATCCCTTTACCTGAATAATTCAATAAACAACAGCCTTTTATCTTTTCCCAGTCAAAACAAAATCAGATTTTATATATATATATATATATATATATATATATATATATATATTTCCTCTGTCAAATGGGTAAACATTAAGTTCCAGATTCTGAACAAAAAACAAAGCAAGCCTGCTCTGGGGATCTTGCTCACCAGCTTCATGAATCTTCTTCTCAGGCACATTCAGTCCAATCACGACTTCAAAGCCTCTGTGAATCTCAGCATTCGCCATCTTGGGTTTTAAAAACTGCGTCATAACTTTTCTCCGAGCATTCTCCTTAAACAAATTCAGTCCAGTTAAAACTTCAATGCCTCTGTGTATTTCTGGAAAGTCTCCAACCTTCTTAATTACTTCTTTCTCCTCCTGTGAAATGTCCAATTCCCATCTTTTTTTTATTAAGTCCACTTCAAAGTTTACATCCCAACCTTGGACTCTTCTTTCCAGTTTATTTAGAATATTGTTTTCCAACTTTTTCCAGAGCAACATAAATGCTGAAGTCATATTGCCCTTGTACTTCCAAAATTCCACTGCACATAAAAGAATTATAGCCCTCCTTCCGGTTATCACTTCTTATCTCCTTTGCCTCCCAGATAGACCCACATTCAACTTACAGTTAATTATAATCCCTACTGTGCTGTAGAAAGATTCCAAATCAGCCAGTCCAGATATAATCCATCATTTTGGAAGCGAACACGTACACCTCTAATGATCGGTAAAAGCCGGTCTCCTGAATACAGCGCCGTTTCCCCCCACCTTAGGTCATAAGTCACAAATCTGTCCGTCAAAAGGCAAACAGAAAGCAATTTATAACCCTGCGAGATATTTTGGGGGTAGCATCAAATCTTAGCTTCTTATCAGAAGTAGACTCCCCAGTCAGAATTTCTCTGGCCAGGAACGCTGTATCAGCTGCCTCACAGAAATTCTGTGCGACTTCAAGGCTCCATGTTCACCCGGAAGTCAGGAAATGCACACTTTCTTGTATGAAAAGCAAAAAATACATCTCCGCTTATGTTTGCAAGTGAGAATGAGACCAAACAAAGATTGGGGTGGGAAATGGAGAGCATCAACGAGCACAAAAATAGCTCATTTGCCCATCCCTTTTAATTTATTAAATTAACTTAAATTAAATTAAATTAACCGGGTGTGTAGAAACTACTTCCCTATTATTCCCTATTATTTCAATGGATATTTCTTGTTATTTATTGATATTATGTTCAATATTTGTATATTTGCCATGTTACTATTTCCAGGCAATGTAGAAGAATAGGAATAAAAAGTATACAAAATCAAAATGCAATACACAATATGCAAATAAAATACAATCCAAGGCTTTCCAACATACAGAGTGGCTAAAAGCAACTTAAAAACATAATGGCCAGCATTAGAAGTCACCAAACACCCAAATTAATGAAAATATCTTTAACATGACCCAAAATTGTAACAATGTTGGCACATGTCTTACATCTGCATGGGCTGGGCACCACTACAGGAAAACTCTCATCCAGAGAAGATGGCTGAAGGGTTTGAGCAGGTCTATATGGGAGTAAGTATATTTCTGCCCCACTGAAAAGTAACATCACATGTTGACAAGAAAGCATTAGGTGATAAGAGTCCTGTCTGGCTTTTCCATTCAGCTGCATTGCACACAACACTATGATTCACTCACATGACCCTGCAATACACTTCACATACAACCTCCTTCCTTGGCCATGGTCCTGAGCAGCATCCAGAACTTGGACAAGGAGGGTGAGGAGCCAGTAGTTCATCTTTCCTGCACCCCCTGAGACCCCTGATCTCAAGCCTGAGGCTGGCATAGAACTTAAGAACATAACAAGAGCCATGGAGGATCAGACCAAAGGTCCATCTAGTCCAGCATTCTGTTCATCCAGTGGCCAACCAGCTGCCCACGGGAAACCCACGAACAGGACATGAGTGCAATAGTACCTTCCCACCCATGTTTCCCAGTAACCAGTATACATAGGCATACTGCCTCTGATGCTGGAGGTAGCATATAGCCAATCAGGACTCATAGCCATTGAAAGCTTTATCCTCCATGGATTTGTCCAATCCCCTTTTAAAGCCCTCCAAATTGGTGGCCATCACTACATTTTGTGGAAGTGAATCCCACAGTTTAATTATGAGCTGTGTGAAGAAGTACTTCCTTTTATCTCCATTCTCCACTAAATCTCCCGCCAATCAGCTTCATGGGATGACCCCACTGGGTTCTAGTATTATGAGAGAGGGAGAAAAATATTTCCCTATCTACTTTCTCTATGTTATGCATAATTTTGTACACCTCTATCATGTCTCCCCTTACTCGCCTCTTTTCTAAGCTAAACAATCCCAGATGTGAGATTGTTCTGGGATTGTCACTTCTGAGACTCCTGAAACAGACCCCATAGGGACAAATTCTCCTGAACCTGATCCTCTCAAGGAACCAAAACCCATCACACCAGCCATCTCCTGCTTTCAAAGGCCTACTCACCAGCACAGAGACTGCACCAGTGTGGAGCCAGTGTGGCATAGTGGTGAGATTGTTGGACTGGGACTCAGAGATCATCATCTGGGTTCTAGTCCCTGCTTGGCCATGAAACTCACTGGGTGACTTTGGGCCAGTCACTGACTCTCAGCCTAACCTACCTCACAGGGTTGTTGTGAGGATAAAATGGAGAGGAGATGGATGATTATGTAAGCCGCCTTGGGTTCCTTGAGGGAAAAAAGGTGGGGTATAAATATAGCAAATAAATAAATAAATGGGAAGGAAAGGAAAAATACCAAAGTGCTAGGCTCCAGATCCAAGGTCTGTTCCTTTATTTAGCTGTGAGTGAGTGAAGTCTGGGGAGGGTAGTTAGGCCCCCTGGGGCTCTGGAAGGATCTAAGACAGGAGTGGGAAACCTGGTGTCTTCCAGATGTTGGTTGACTCCAACCCCCATCACCCCCAGAGGCCATGGCCAAACATCAGAGATTATGGGAGTTGTAGTCCACAAATTGAGTCACACCCATTTCTCTGCAGGTTGATGGATTTGCACATCAAAAATCATTTCAGCCTATTTCCATACTGATTTGTGAGTCTTCCCCCCCCCCCAAAGAACTGACAATAAATCTGAGGGTGTTTTGTGTGCAAAATGTGTGCATTTTGTGTGAATTTTGGAAATATATGCATTTCCCCCCATCGGATAAAGTGTTGCTGGACATGTACGTTTTCCAAATGTGTGCATATGTCTGTACATTTTTAAATATGTGCAGGGTGGGTACATTTTATTTTTAATTGATGGAACTTGACCATAGTGTTCCAGGAAAGTGTGGATTTCCAGTTGTGACTGCATTCCAGTCTGTGTTTTGATCCAGAGGGGGAAGCAAATTGGGTAAGTCTGCATAAAAATGCAGAGCCAATGAACTCCACCACCCCCACCCCACCCCAGTCACTTGCCACAGATTTCCCTACTCTTGATAGAAGGCATCCTTTTGAGCTATGGCTCTAGTCCTATTTGGGTGTCCTTAAACCCACTGAGATTCACACACAAGTCCGGGGGGAAGGACTCTTTCCTTTTCACTCTTCCCTTTCTGCGACACCACCAGTGCTCATTATTAGAAGATATTTAGAAGGGGGTGGAGAACCTGCTAGCTTGAGCATTTGAGAATGCTGTTTGATTCCCTTCCTGATGCTCCCGGGCAGCTGATTTTCAGCCTGCGTGCGGCCTGGTTTTGAAGAAAGCCCAATAGATCTGCAAGAAAAGATATCTGGATGAATTTTTCAATGACAAATGTTTCCTTTTCTATCCATCTAATAGGCATTTGCAATATTATCCATTAAAAAGGGGGGGGGAAGTACTCCTTTCCTCTTCCTTCCCAAATAGAAAATAAATATTTAACATACTATGTTTTGCTTATTCGTGACATTACTTACTTATTTATCCCACCCCTTTCCCCAAAGATACATAGTGTGGTGTTTATAGGGTTCTTTTTTAAGGCAGTGTTTCCCAAACATTTGATTCTTAATTGAAAATCTGCTCTTCCTCCTCCTTTTCCTTCTTCTTTTTCTGGAGGCCCCTTTCACTCCTATGCTCAAAAAAGCCACATCTTCTTCACGATTAGCTTCCGGTACTACCCAAGGTCCCACCCCCCTGCTCAAAATCTTTGACCCCATTTCAAGGCAGCCCTGTCTCCACTGAGCTGACCCAACTGGAAATGAGTTTGCACCCCACTCCTTTCACTCCACCTTAACTCTGTCATCCCTCCACCTTCTCCAAGCCAAGAAAAAAAATATGCCTTAACAGGAGGACAGGTCAACAGGTGGGTTCGGACTCCCATCCATACAGGAGGGCCCCTACAAAGCCTCTCATTATATGTAAATCATGTAGAGAGCATCATTTCCTGCCAGGTGATCACGGGGCATGTAATTTAGTAACACCTCCCATTAGGGCCGGCGTCAAGGGTCAGCATAGTTGGGCACCCACCGTTGGCAAGAGCTCCTGGACCTGCTTCACCTCTTCACCTACCTCTTAGTAGGAAAGGAACACAAATGATAATTTGGGCTGCATTAATAGAACTATAGCTTCCAAATCGCGTGAAGTGATCATTCCCCTTTACTCGGCACTGGTTAAGCCTCATCTTGAGTACTGCGTCCAGTTCTGGGCACCACACATTAAGAAGGACGTAGACAAACTGGGGAGGGTTCAGAGGAGGGCAACAAGGATGATAAAGGGACTGGAAACAAGGCCCTATGAGGAGAGACTGAAAGAACTGGGCATGTTTAGCCTTCAGAAGAGGAGGCTGAGGGGAGATATGATCGCACTCTTCCAGTACTTGAAGGGATGTCACACAGAGGAGGGCAAAGATCTCTTCTCGGTCATCCCAGTTTGCAGGACACGGAATAATGGGCTCAAGTTACAGGAACCCAGATTCCACCTAAACATCAGGGAAAATTTCCTGACTGTCAGAGCAATAAGACAATGGAACCAACTACCTAGGGAGGTGGTGGGCTCTCCCACTCTGGAGGCATTCAAGGTACAGCTGGACAGACATCTGTCAGGGATGCTTTGACGTGGGTTCCTGCACTGAGCAGGGGGTTGGACTCGATGGCCTGGTAGGCCCCTTCCAACTCTACTTTTCTATGATTCTATGATTCTATGATTAGTATGGCTCAGACAATCGTGCTAGTAGCGGAGCAGAAGCTGCCACTGCCTGCATAACCATTGGCTCACTGCCTGGCAAGATGGTAGCAATGATGAGGAAGGGGATCAGAAGCAGCAGGCAAAGATGCTGGTGAGAAGGTAGACTCACCCATTGAGCGTGTCTTGCCCAAGGGACCTCCCAAACCTGGAGCTGGCACTGTCTCTCATACCTTTTGACAGGAATACTAAAAAAAAACACCCGGAAATGATTGTATGTGTGTGTGTGTGTGGGGGGGGGAATCCAGAGGGGCTTTATACAAGAGGACCTCTCTCTTCTATAATGGCCAGAGTGTGATGGATGTAATGGTAGCTGAATTATTCAAGGCCCGCTTCAGCTCCACTGGCAGCACACTAGTCATGTCTGCCCTGGAACCTACGCTATTCTCATCTAACATTGAAGAATGTACCCTGGTTTTTACGCTAAAAACGCAGCGCCAGGGGAACCGGAACTGACACACAAGGGAAAGGAGCTTCATCTTGGGGGGGGCGAGCGGGCCGCTTTCAGCCTGCTTTCAGCCTGCTTTCAGCCCCCCCCCCGAGACTCGCGGTTACATCCCTATCATGCCATTTTCTATGTAAAAAGCACTCCAGAGGGAACCTGGAAGTTGCTTCCCCTGCTCAGCTCAGGGGAACCCGAGTCAAGCTGGGGAATTAGGTAGGTCGAGCTCACCCCGGGGTGTGTGTGTTGCGCCTGGTGAGTTTGCCAGACTTCCACCCGCCGAACGAGATCTGCACACATCCCTACGTCTCAGCCCACCTCCTAACCTGGGCAAACTGGCTCGCCCACAAGGTGGGCTATTTGCCTGCAGGGGAAATTTAGATCAATTCCTGCACTTTCACAGGAAGATCCTGGGAGAGGCGAATTATCCACGTTAAATAAAGAGGCACTAGTTTAACCAAGCTCTGGTGTCTATCTTTGTTTTTTCCGCGATTCCTTCTCCATTTGCAATAAGAAGGCAAATAAAGTTAACATGTCATTAAAGGTTTATGTCATGTTTGCTCAATGTGATTTCCCCCTTATCTTTTCCAGAGGATCAGTCTGGCACTTAGAGGAAAAACATGCAATTTAGGTGGTGCATGCTTAGTGACATCTCCCCTGTTTTTTTTCTTTTCAACTTCCAGTGCTTCCATGGCCATATGTTCTTTGACATTCGTTTTAATTAGTGACAGATGGATGAAGAAATTTTAGATCTTAGTCTCGATCTCATGCTGTCGTGGTGTTTTTGAAATGATATTTCCCATATAGTCTACTGTTCTTAAAATTACCTTGATGTCTCCTTTGCTTGATCGCTGTCAGGAATCATGGCAATGTGGCGGCCTTGAACAATCCCCAGCTAATTTCAATTGGAACTCGGTCCGTTTCCAAAACTGCTCCCAAGTTAACTGCCAAAGTTGCAGAAACTACTTTCCAGAAATAGGTAGAAAAGAACCCCATAGGGATGCATGGAGAGATTTCACTCATCTTATCGAAACTGTTAGAACTTGCTCACATATTTTCCTCAGGAAATGACACCGCAATATTAGCAAAATGATACGACAGGTGTGTGTGTGTGTGTGTGTGTGTGTGTGTGTGTGTGTGTATGCATGCATGCATGCATAGAGTAGATCCATTGAAAACAATGGGACTTAACTTAGTCATGCCTAACTTAATTCCCATTGGTTTCAATGGGTCTACTCTAAGTATGAGTAAGTCTGTATCTATCCTGATGGGTAGGATCCAGACTATGTTAGTCATGCTTTAGTCCCAACAAAATCAATGGGACAAATTAATCATGACTTAGTCTGACTCTTTGTTGAACCTGATGTTTTTGAATACATTTTTTTTAAGGACTGGGAGGATTTCCCCCAGTGTTTTATTGGTACAAAGCAGCCTTCCCCAACCTGGTCCCCTCCAGATGTTTTGGAGTTCAACTCCCATCCCAGCCAGCTTGGCCAATGATGAGAAATATTGGGAGCTGCAGGGCCAGGCCAAAACATCTGGAAGGCACTGGGTTAGGGAAGACTGGTATAAAGTACAATGGATGGATAATATTATGTTACTGGAAAATTTCTGAATGAATTGAATGCAGGATTGAATTTCAGAAAGATGGGTACAAAGGGAGCATTGGATTTGCACCACTCACTGGTGGTGACAATGACACTCCCGGCTGTTGCTGGCACCATTTTTCTTCAAATGCTTCCCGCCCACAAGAGACTCTGATTTGAGTGTAGGACAACACCGCATCACCAATCATAGTTATCTGCACACTGCGGTCTGCAGTGCTTCCTACCATCACTGTAGCACCACATGAGTAAGAAGCCTTGAAGAAAAATGCCGTGCAGCAACGTCATGGAGCAGTATTGTTGCTGCAGTCAGGAGTGGACCACACAAACAGGCAGCAGTGGCAGCAAAAAACAAACAGGTAATTGGAGGATGGGGAGCTGGTTTCATGAAACCTTTTCATTTCAATCCTCTCCCCCCAATCCACTCAATTAGAAAGGCAAATGCTGGGCTCAGCCCTAGTTATACCAAAGGATACTTTGGTCTTCCTGAATTATGATAGGAACTGACCTGATCCACACCTCCTCCCGGAATAATGTGTGAATTGGAACTTATTCACTGGCTTTCGCACTTCTTGAATGTTATGTTGCAGTTCTCGGCTCAAAATGATGCTAAAGAAGGATAAGAATGCATTTTTAAAAAGTGTATTTTGAATTTTCTTTGAAATCTGTGAATTGTTGTGAAAAAGGAAAGAACGGTGCTATGGTTGAACACTTGCAAAACTGACATAGTAGACACACACTTGGACATAGCTCTAAAATGCAAGGCTAACACAAGGGAACTGACTTTTAATAATCGGATGGATTATCTCAACATTGATATGTGTATAATGATTTCCTTTCGTTTGCTTGTTATGTTTTGTGATTCTTGTTAATTATAATATGAATTTGTACTATATATATACTGTGTGTGTGTGTGTGTGTGTGTCCCTTGTATTTTATTGGATTGTACATCACTCAGAGTGGCTGGATGTCTGGCCAGATGGCCGATTCATAAATATAATAAATAAATAAATAATAAATAAATAAAATATGAAATAGACTGATCCTAGCTATAACCACTCACTCCACTCCTCTCTACACTGGTCTTAATGGCTTGCATTTTATGCTTGTGGACTTCCCATTGGCATATGGTTGGCCATTGTGGAATGGATTGCTGGAATAGATAGGCCTTTAGTCTGATCCAAGATGTCTCTTCTTATGTTCTCATGCTATATGCCTTTAATAAAGTTCTAGTCTCTTGAAACTCAACTATAGGTGCCTGACTTTTTATTTCTTGTGGCTTGCAGGAATGAGATGGACAGAATCAATGCATCTCTGAACCTCCCCTAGTATTTCCATATGGATGGGTGCAACTCACGCCTCATGAATATGGGACCGCATATATCTGGAAATCAAATTTTTGCTCCAGGCATGTCTGAATGTTGCAGCTGATTTTTAATGCCATTCCTGAATGTCATGTATTTCTTGGCATACTCTAAAACTCATATTCTCAAGTATTACCAGGAACGTCATCTTTCTTGGACACCTGCGGTCTCTCTCTGATTCCTTCCTCGGTGAATGTAAATGATTTCTTCCTGCTTGCTCATTAGATGGCAACTTGCTTCCATTAAAGCCTGCATTGTACCATGCAGATGTCATTTTAAATGTAACCTCAACTCATTAGTCCTGTCCCTGACAGATAATGAAATGAACAATATATATCAGTATTTATCCTTCTTATCCTTATCCTTTAGCTATGACTGCTTAAACACACCCACCCACATGCAACATATTGCACAAGAGGAAGAGTTTAAGTCTTAAATGTATGATTAATGGTGGTAGAAAAAATGGCTTGGAATTGCAGCCCCAACTGGCAAAAGCAGTAACCATGTAGGAAACAAACAAACAAACAAACTATCTTTGAACGAGATCTCAGAAGAGATGGTTTCCCAGATTGGCCTCCATTTGGGCTTTGGGGCCTCATGCTCCAAGGGTCCAACTGAGTTGCTCTTCCCACTTTCGAAAGCAGGGGCAGGGGACCTCTTTCAGTCCGAGGGCTGAATCCCATTTCAAATAAGCTCTCTGGAGCAACATTCCAGTGGTGGGCTGGGTTGAAAGCAAACTGGGCAGGGCTACAGGCAAAAGGGGTGAGGTCAAAACTGTCAAAACAGTGCCAGCATATTGAAGCTTAAAGCTCTTTCTTCAAACATCTAAGCCTCAGGAAAGGCATTTGAACCTCTTAGAATGGCAACAACATTACATCAAAACCAGGAAACCACCAAATGATTGATAGTTGAGGGGAAAGGGGTGGGGCCTGAGGAAGGGGGCATGGAACCCAAGAGGCCCAGGTTCCTCAGCAATGTCCTAAAGCAGGGCTCTCCAACCTTGGGTCCCCAAGATCTTGCTGGACTACAGCTCCCAGGATCCCTTGCCATTAGCCATGCTGGCTGGGTAAAAGAGTGATCCACAAGGGAAACAGAGCAATGAGGATGCATCTTTACACCAGCAGGGCAGAGCAAACCAGGGTAGCCTAAGGATACAGCTTTGGGTGAGTGGGTCAAAGCAGAACACTCAGGACCTAGAGGGAAACAGCCTAATGCATTTCTAGCTATTCAACAGTGCAATTCTAAGCATGCTAAACCAGAAGTAGGTCTCATTGTGTTGTATTGTGGCAGTTCTTGCACCAGCAGAGAGAAATGCTGGCAGAACAGATATCCACCTCCCCCTGAAGCTCCCCCCATGTGTCCCCGCACATCAGCTCTAGAGGGTTGAGGGACCCTCCAGAGCAGATTTGGGGCAGAAATCTGCTCTGGAGATTTGCAGAAATCTCATTCTGCAAGCAGAAATCCTTTTCAGGTGGGTGGGTGGATTGCCCCCAGCCCCTCCATAGGCTGCATGACTTCAGGGGTGTGTGCCCCCACCCCCGGATGTCACATCCTATTTCCCCCTGTACATTCTGGAAGGGGTCATGGAGTTCCATCATGCCTCCTCCCAGTTTAGAGAAAGGGATGCAGTGTCAGATGCAGCCTCTGGCTCCCTCTGAAGTCCAGCTGGAAAGTTGTAATTCTAATCAAGTCGCTTTATTATGCAGAAGTTACAGACAAGCAAGCAAGCATTGCTTCAGGCTACAGACAATATAGCTCCATGCAGTCGATGGATGGAGACAAAAGACCCACACAAGCTTTGCATCATACAGGACCACTAAGCTCTCAGGAGTTACCGAAGTTAAAGCATCATGAAAGAAAGTTGAGACAAAGCAACTCTGGTTGCTACAAGCCTGCCAGTTCAAGCGCAGTGGGCTACTAATCCCTGCCCTCAAGGCGGGTTTTTGCACAGGTAACTTCTTGGCTGCCCCTCTCTTAGAGCGGCAGGTTATGCTGAGTTGCGCTTCCCTTTTCGTCTGTTGTCTAACCCTTAGATCTCTGTTTCCCACCCCTCCTCTTCTTTGTGGGGAGCCTGCATGCCCATGGCTTCCGAGGGCTCTGCTTGGCCTTCATCTCAGCCAAACCAGTCTGCAGCTGGATGGCTTCCTCTCTCCCATGGCTATTCTCCCCTCTCTTGACAGCATCTTCCCGCTCCCCCTCCCCGTCTGACTCAGAATCGGTTCCCATATCTTCTTGAAGTGTGTCTGCAAAGATGTGGAGCCCAGTCGTTACACTCAGTCACTGCCCCCCCCATCTCTGCTACTGTCTCAGATTACAGAGCCAGTGTGGCGTAGTGGTCAGAGTGTCGGACTGGGGCTCGGGAGATCCAGGTTCTAGTCCCCGCTCGGCCATGAAAACTCACTGGGTGACTTTGGGCCAGTCGCTGCCTCTCAGCCTAACCTACCTCACAGGGTTGTTGTGAGGGTAAAATGGAGAGGAGGAGGAGGAGGATTATTATATAAGCAGCCTTGGGTTCCTTTCAGGAAAAAAGGTGGGGTATAAATATAATAATAAATAAATAAATAAATACAGTAAACAGTGGGGATGCCGAGCAGAGCAGTGGAACTCACCTGAGCTAGGAAAAGTGGCAGCCGCTCTTCTCTTCGTAGTCGAGTCCCATCGCCCTACGTCCCCCACTGTTATCTTTGATCTCAGATTGGAGATAACAGCATGGGTTCCAGTGTGGGTGGCTGAGTCCATCCATCACCCCCTTCCCCAATCTGAGCAGAGGAGGTGCGCAGCTCACCTGTACTGGGATGGGGGTGGAGCAGAGGGATTTAGGATTAGGATTATCGTAGGATCATAGAGCTGGAAGGGGCCTACAAGGCCATCGAGTCCATCCCCCCTGCTCAATGCAGGAACCTAGAGGAGGGGTCTCCCATCCAAGTAATAACCAGGCCTGACCCTGCTTAGCTTTCCACACTCAGACAAGCTGAGCCAGCGTGAGCCGCAGGACTTGCCTGTGCTATTTCCCATCCATTTCTGTGGGTATACGCAAAGTCTGACTAATTCTGGATCCAACCCAATGTGTGTGGGAAGGAACACACACATGGATGAACTGAAAGCTATGGCAAACTCCGACATGCACTGTACAAATAATAATAGGAAATTCCTAATGCATTGGTTCCACTGGGAACCAATAATTAGGAAATTCCTAATGCATTTGGTTAACGATACTTTGGGAAGGATTTCTAGAATGAGGTTCTCCCTCATCAAATGTTTTGAATGAAATCCTCAATCACTCTTAAAGGATTTTGTTGCAGAGATGCTTGGATGCCTAAGCGTCTCACAAAACTGCCACACTTGTAGTTGCTGAGACAGTTAAGAACACCTGCCGATGATTAGTGGAGAAACATACACGGTATATAGTATATTTCATGCTGGTAAAACAGAAAGAAAGAAAAAGGAAAGCAAACACAACAATTTCAGCACAGAGAAATATTTTAAAAGACAGTTTTCATTGGTTCCACTCTGAGGCTAATGTTTTAACAACAAAACTCTGAGGGTAATGCTTTAACAATGAAAACTCTTAGAATAGGTTGCATTATATTTATGCTTATTTCCTGTCTTCCAGTCCCTACAAAGGAAGAAACATCACAGGAAACAGAAGGCATGCAGACATGATACTTTGTGCGTGCGGATGCAATTAAGTAGAAAATATACAGCCTAGAGATGATAGGGAAGCTTTCACTTAAACTTTCTTTCCACCTCATTTTTATAAGAGAGAGAGATCCTGTTTTGTTTTGCCCTTAGGCAGCTGGAGGGATCCTGGTTTAAACCTTGCTTCTGCCCAGTGGGTGCTATCAGGACAGGACAGGACCTTAGGGCAGATGTCCAGGGCACTACTCAGCAAAATGAGCAGGAGGGCCCTCAAACGGAGCAGAGCTGGCTCACTATATTCCGAAGGAAGTGAATTAATATACATTACTCTCTAAAGAGAGTGGGGTTATAAACCATTAGGTCGGATCCAAGCTAAATTAAGCCTCATTGTTTTCAGTGGGTGTAGTAAGCATAACGACGTCTAAATCCAATCCATTATATACAGAGTCTTAACTTGTCTAACTGCACCACTTCCTCTCTCATGAATTCACTAGAGATGAGCAGAAAGGAACCGTTCCATTCTGTAATTGTTCTGGGATTCTTACAGTATATCCAGTTATTTCCACTCTGGTTTAATTCCAGTAGAAAATCTTGACTTTTGTGCATGCACCAGTTCCTTAGAAGCAGATTGAAAATAACAGAACAGAACATGTTTCAAATTATTAATTTTTTAAAATTTTATTTATGCATTTGTTTGTTTAAAACAACTTCCCCACGATGACACAGTTGTGATGATGTCTGCACTGGAATCAATAGGGAGATCAAAGAAGGTGCTGATGATGTTGGGAGGGGGGTGGCAAGAGGATATTTAGGAGTGGGTTTGCCCCCACCAAGCCTTGGGGCTGCAGCCTCTTTCAAATTTCCCAGTAATTTATATTGCATCATTGCACCAATACACGAATTTGCAAAAACAATCAGAAAAACAAAATTTCTTTTCATGTTTACAGCTCATTTTCCCCAGGGGGTGGGGAAATATATCCAAAAAAACAAAGAAAAAACCCTCCTCCAGAATCTGGCGCCAACATGATTCTGGCTCCCCAAGTTCCAATCTGGGAAACCATGACTGGTTCACCAGATGACTTCAGGCCAGGGGTAGGCATTGTGGTGCCCTCCAGATGGGCTGGTAGGCATCCTGTGGTCTTTCAATCTCAGCATCCCCCCTCCATCTCCAATATGGGAAAATAAATACTGGACCATGTTACATGGGTTTTGTAAGGATTACTGAAATAATGTCTGTCAAAGTGCTTTGGACACTCTGAAGGAACATATAAAGAAATAGTGATATAATATTGTGATGATGATGATGATGATGAGGAGGAGGAGGAGGAGGAGGAGGAGGAATAATAATAATAATAATAATCATCTACCTGTAGTTGAAGATATAATAGAAAATGATAATTATCTGACAAGACATTATCAGCAGTTTAACATGAAGTTTCCAAAATGTAACATGTTAAAAAGAAAGTGGTTGTTGATGATGCTGATGCTGATTATTATCATTATCATCATCATCATCATCATCATCATCATCATCATCATCATTATTATTATTATATTTATTTATAACCCACCTTTTCCCCAATACTGGGACTCAAGGCGGCTTCACCAACATTAAAATTTGTACAGTTAAAACCTATAAATAGAAAAATACAAAAGTTAAAAATATAATTAAATCAGAAACAGTATTAAAATTATATAAAATTTAAGGTTGGCTGGTTGGTTCTTTTATTTATTTTAGGGACGGGCACCTAGCCCAGCACCCGACTCGCAGAAAGTCCACCGGGAGCCTTGTGTCGCCATGAGAAGAGTCGACCGGCATAGAGGCTCCCACGAACCGGCTGGTGAAGGAGGTAAGAGGTTCGCCAGCATCCCTATAACAGCTCAATTGACAGCCTGGGTAGGAGAACCTCCTTGGAGTAACAGGAAATAGGGAGCAAAGAGACTCGGGTGGCTAATAAACTTCAGGCTGGTAGGGCTGGACAGGTTGCCAGGTTTCTGAGGGGCACCAATCTTGGGAAGGATTCTCACCTTCCCTACCCTGGGGGAGAAGACATTAATGTTCAGCAACAACATCAAAAGTCTGAGGAAGGACTTGACTCAGTAGCAGAGCATGTGCTGGGCATGAAAAAGATCTTGGGTTCAAAGGAAAGCTGCTGCCACTCTGTGTAGAGTGCTGCCTGCTGTGTGTGTCTATGCACGGTCAGAAGAAGCTGACTTATCCCAAGTGAAGCTGTCTGTTCAGCTAGCCCAGGTTTCAGCTAGCCCTCTGGGGTCTCATCTCGTAGGGATGTACAGAGTTGCTTAAATCTGTTCTGTTTGTGTTTTGTGGATTGTCAGGCACCTTTCATTCTGCCACCTGCTCATTGATGGAATCAGATTTTTTTTTTTTGTATGAGAATTTACTTCCCCTTTGAAAATGCACATTAGTGCTAATACACATGCAAGTGCACAAATCTCCACAAAATGTAAAAAAATAACCCCACCCCTAATTAGTCCATGGAATCGCACGACCTGGAAAAAGCCAGTCTGCGCTGGAATCCATAGGTCAGATTCATAGAAAACTGACCTCCTTTGAATCCAACCTGTGGGTTTCTCTAACATCTCTAGAGACCTTGCTACCTTTTGTATGCAAAGCATGTGTGTGTGTCACTGAGCTATGGTCCCTCGGAGTAAGTTAGCAGCAGGATCTCCTGCGTTTCCTATAAGAGCTTATCTAAAGCTATTAAAAAGCCATTTTCTGAACATTGCATGGCCATATTGAGAATCAGGTCAAAGGTCTATTGAACATTGTCAACATATTTGTGACTGGTTTTGAAATCAGCTTGAAGGAGGCGGGGAGGGGGGGGGAAGTAATTCCTTGCTCTTTTGAGCCAGCATCACCAAATCTGTGGAGCACTCAGGAGATAAGGCAGGAGGCTAGAGAGATGTCAGGCCCTGATTAGATTGTAAGCCTTTGTGCAAGGCTCCTTGCTTGTATTGCGTGAAATATTTATACCTGCCTTTTCATCCATTAGGGCCTATAAGGTAGGGAAGTCTGAGAAATTCATTTCAGGTCAGTTTTTGTCCAGGATGTACCCAGTATAATGCACATTCTGGATGAAACGTGGATTCGGATGCAATCTGCAGCTGAAGTCTGTACATTTCTGAGCTTGCAATGTGATTCATGGACCCCCAAAATGGGAGGAGAATGCATCCCTTTCAAAGATTCACACAATTGATGCATACATTTGGGAGAAAAAAAAATAAGCACCAAAGTATGCTCAGAGAGACGTTCATGAGAAAAAAAATAACGAAGCTTGCAACTGGATACGGATTTGTAGGGACGAGCTTTAAGACGGAGTTCGGAGAAGTTTCACCATACTACACTATGGTGAGATGTACTGTGTTTCTATTTAAATTATAATAATTTCTAAATTTGCATATCTATCCTTTATGCAAACTTTATGCAAATCTGTCTCCTCTTTTGGGGTGTGTGATTCATAAGTGATTACCCTAGTACAAACTCCTCCTTTTCCATACAAGGGGCCTTGGAGCGATCCAGTCTTAACCTTCCTTTTTCCTTATCCATTAGATGCAGGAGTAACACTGCCCTGTAATCTTTCACTGTTATAAAATTATTTTGTGCCACATAAAAATTGATCTGGATATGAAAATGAAGGATATTTGAAATTAGGCTTCAGGGCGCATAGAGCATAAAGTGTTTCTGTGATAGTACCACAGGCCTAGTATATCAGCACCTGGAATCATAGGGCAGCTGCCTGGGGCCTCAGTGCTACTGCTATACACCTGCTATAGGCCCACCACATCAGGCCGCTGGGTTTTTGAACCTCCATTTTAATTTCCCACAATGCAGCTGTTAGCCACCCTTGGAATGCTGCTGCCACCACAACTACCAAGGTAGCCTGAAAGCCCCCCCCCCCCAGCAGTATAAGTAGGGCCTCACTTTGCCCAAGACCCCCTCAGACCAGAACTGGGCCATTCTACCTTTCCATAAATAAAAGCTTGTTGGACTTGAAACAAATTGGCTGTTCCTGGAGGACTTCTGATTGGATATTTCATATTAATAAAGAAAGACTCCTTTCATTTACCTCAAGGACAATCCCCTTTGTATTTTGTGTGGAGCACTCACCATGGTGTTGTTGTTTCTGCTGGGCTTCCCTGTGACAAGTGCTATGGCTCCAGGCTGTGTGAGAAGATGGATAGAAATATCCTCTTCGCTAATCCCAGGAACTCCGAATGAAGAATCTCCCAGTTCTAAAGTGATCTTGAGCTGGGAGGGTCATGCAATACAGAGTTTCTATTTCCCTGTTAACTCGATCACGCTAAACACTTGTTTTCCTGTCATGTTGATGCATGACCCCCCTTTTTTTTTTGCTCATAATAGAAGTTGGCTCTTAAAATTGTATTGCAGCTCACCATAGCTGACTGTTTCTAATAGAGAAGCAGAGGCTGGCAGAAGGAACAAAATGCAGGGAAGACTGGGCGATCTATCCGAGGCCTCACTCAGATACTCCCGTGCTGCACTTTTCACCTCTCTCTTTGTGCATTCCATACAAATTGTGCTATCTTGGTAATCACAGACAAATGGCATCTATGGGATGATCATTTACCATTCAATCTGTAAAGCATTAGATCCTTATTTGCACTATGCTGATGTGCTTTTCAGAGGGCTATGACCCTCACTCAGCTCAGCGAGATGAAGTTATCCTTTCCTGTCTATAATACAAACCAGAATTATGGCTTCTTTTTTCAAAAAGTTCCTAAAGAGATGCCTGCCATTTTTAATTTTTTTGTTTTGACAAGCAGCCCAAAAGTGAGTTCCCCCCCCCAACTCCTTTTGCTTTCCATTCTCTTTGTACCCCTGGCCTCCTCCTAGTGATGGGTTGCTGTTCTTTTTTGGAGAACATCAAGCAAGATTTGATAAACATGTGTAAACCCACTTCCCCTCTAAGGCCCATGGTATATATGATATGGGCCTTGGGAAAGTGTTCACTGATATACGAGTTCCATGCTTTCCTATCATGTTTAAGCACATGGGCACTGAGACCAAGGATGGGCAAATACGTGATGTTTGAGTTCGCTTGAAGTTCTCTGAATTCTTCAAAGCTTGTTTCACCTCACTTGCATTCCCAAATGCCAGCATTCCCCCCCCTTTTTTTATTGGGAAAAATGCACATTTTCAATTTTTCCAATTTTTTTTAAAAAAAAACATATTTCAAAATGTACATTTCCCCCAATCAAAAATGTGCATTTCCCTCAATTGGAAATGTTAATTTTCCTTCATAGGATAAAGCATGATGTGCTGAAGTGCACATTTTTGAACTCAAAAGCAAGTTGGGGTAATCACAGACATTTCCTGAGAATTGGGCTCCTGTTCATTCAGGGTTGTGAATGGGACATGTTCACATGATTTGCAAACAGGAACAAAATTCTCATACATCCCTGATCTGGCACACACCTGTAGCAATTAGCATTCCGGTGACTGACCACCAAGGCAGACAGGTGACAAATTGCACATGTGTCACTGCATGTCGTAAGTGCAACAAGACATGATGGGAGAATGTGGAAATTTACATGGGTCAGCCTTTTCTTTGTGGCCTTCATCCTAATGTAAAAAGAAACAACTGGACATTGCTCCCATGTCTAGCCTAATTCAACCTGGCTAATCAGTTTTGGGTTTGAGCCTGGGGGAGCTTGGCTCCATTGCCCTAAAACAGAATTAGTCCCCGAAATAAAGATCAGGATAAGTCCACATGCACTAGAGCAGTGTTCTCCAAACTTGGGTCCCCAAGTTTTTGGCCTACAACTCCTTGGGCCCCCATGTTTTTGGCCTGCCCCAGCCAGCGTAGCTGGGAGTTGTAGGCCAAAACATCTGGGGACCCAAGGTTGGAGAACACTGTGCTAGAGTTCCCAGAAAAATCCAACCATCTTTGCTACCTGACATCCTGGGTAGTGTTGTGCCCCAAAAATTATTGCACATTTTTTTTCGACCACTCTCATTCAGTCTGATAGAAAAGGAATTGCTTTCAAAATGAAATTCAGTGGTGAAGAAAATTTCAGAGAATTGCTCCTGGGTTGGTTTTGGGTTTCACCTTACTTAGGAGGTGGCCAAGGAGTGTGCACAAGTGTCCTGTTTTTCATTGTACGATCATCTCTCCAGCAGCCTGTAGCCTCCTCAGCTTCCCACACTTTTGAGTAAAGCCTAGGGGAAGACACCATGAGGCAATACATAATAAATAAAATAATAATAAATCAAAATTCCTCCCATTGGGCTTTTTCATATCAGGAAGCACAGGGAGCCTGGGAGCCTGCAGAGCAATGTTGCAAATCCTTCACTCCTATCCATCATTTCTCCTTCATGGGGCATATATATGAGGACAGATATATAGAAAAGGTCTATAGATCTGCAGGCTTTAGAACTGAAGTCAAATTTGTATCTGAATGCCTCGGTATAGATATTGACTAAATCAGAACCCCAAACGTCCCTATATCCCTTCTACGTGATGTGATGTTCTGGGAAATATCCCCATATAGGGCAATGTTTCCCAGAATGTCAGTTAACTTTTTGTAAATTATTTTAAAACAAATTTTATGGGGGGGGGGTGAACATACCCCAAACTTATACCTCCAGCAGATTGGTTCTGTTTATATACTGCTTTAATTGAGGGCATAATCTTTCCGCCAAGATTTATTTTCAGGCTTTCAGTATTTATTCGTACCAGTTCTGTTCCACTTAGTGCACCAACTTCTTTCTTAGTAGCTTTCTATTTCTGTTCCATTTTAAAATATACAGGGGGTGTGAGGGTGTGTGTTTGCTATTAAAAACATGCATGCATGGTACAGAACAGCATTGAGAGAAGCCCATCCCAAAGGGCCACTGTGAGTAATGTACCAATTATTTTTGGTGCTACAATTATAGCTGCCCTGAGAGAATGTAGCAAAAAACAAAAAAACAAAAAACGTTAGTGTGTTCAGACAAAATAGTATATTGGCCAATCTCTCTTTTGTTCTTAGCCAATATTAACTCTATGTAGTTGTGATGGAATATGTTGCTGGGTACACATGGTTGGCATAGCTCGGCACCTGCCAAGGCCTCAGGAGGGAAAATCTCTGCCAGTTCCAAGGAAGCCCCCTAGAGCAGGGCTCTCCAACCTTGGGTCCCCAGATGTTGCTGGACTATAGCTCCCAGAATCCATTGCCATTAGCCATGCTGGCTGGGTTTGCTGGGAGCTTTAGGCCAGCAACATCTGGGGACCCAAGGTTGGAGAGCCGTGCCCTAGAGTCTTCTGGCCCTACTGTTCCACCTCCTTCTTGTTACTGTGCAGATTCAGCCCCAGTTCCAGGGAAAGACATTTTGCTGCCCAAAGCAGAAGTCAAATGGTGCCCTCCAGCACCCCCACTAGGCCCAATATTTTAGGAGGTATTTCTGTGCGATTTAGGTAGCAATTCTTGTATCTATTTATTCCCATCACCATCCATGATGCCTCCTGAAGCAGGTTGCTTCATCCTGCTGCATGTCAGCGCTGGTCCTGTTGGACCCAGAGGTAGGGATGGAAAAGTCTGTCCATTTTGCTTCTTTATGCATTAAATTTTATTTTTTTAAAAATCTTAATTTCTTTCCATCTCTGATATGAAAAAAATCGCAGTTGGAGAAAGTTGCCAGATCAGTGCATAATAAGATCTCCCTTATCCGTTATTTAATAAAGGACAAGGCAGCCAATCTGGCACGCATAATGGGGACCTGGGTGGGTGAGCAGGGAAGAGTTAGTCTCTTCCAGTTGTGCCCACTGAAGTACTTGGCTCAGCGTCACAGAAGACTTGAGGACTGGAGATGGGGGGTTGCCATGGTGAATAAGGATTCTATCTATCTCTCCAGGCTCCCTGTCTATCTGACTACTAGTCTGGAATGTTTGCATCTTGTGTTGGGACAGTGGGAGAGATTGGGGATTTTGCTGGTGTACTGGCCCACCCCACTACCCAGCTGTCTACCTGAGCTGACAGAGGTGGTCCCGGATGTAATGCTGAGGTCCCCCAGCAAGCTGGTTTTGAGGGACATCAACATGCATGCCAAGGGCACCTTTTCTGAGACTGCTCAGGATTTCATGGCCTCCATGACAACCATGCGGCTGTCCCACCATGTCATTGGCCCAACACATGTAGCAGGGCACACTCTATACTTCTGTTTTTTTTCCAGCCGGGCACGGGGCTGGTGTTCTGAAGCTGGGGGACTGCGAATTGGTCCCCTTGTCATAGTCAGATCATCTCCTGTTGAGGTTTAGACTGATGGCAGCTTTTCCACTATGCAAGGGTGTGTAATCTATTAAGATGGTCTGCCCCCAGAGGCCAATGCATCCAGATGGTTTCCAGAGGTCTCTAAGGGGGTTTCTTTCTGGCTGATTTGGCTGGTGCTCCTGTCGAAACCTGGCCAATCTGTAGAATGCAGAAATGATCCAGGCAGTTGACACGATTGCTCCTGAGTGCTCTCTCTGCAGTAGAGCTCATATAGCTCTATCCTGGATAGAGGATATCCTGCTGCTGAGAGCAATGAATCAAAATAGGAGATGGCTTGAGTGCAGATGGAGAAAAACTTCCAGTGGATGCAATTGGACACTGGAGTGTGCCTATGCTTATGTATGTTCAGGGGTAGTGAGGGAAGCAAAGAAACATCTGTGAAGGATTGAGGCCTACACAGGCTTAAGTTTGCTGAAGCCTGAAGGCCCAAACACTTCCCTAGATTAGTTGAAGCCTGAAGGCCCAAACATTTCAGGATGGGAGGGGGAGTTTGTGAGTTTTAGTTCACCCAATAGAAGTTAAGAATTATTTATCCTGTTCAAGGTCACATGGTTATAACCTTCCAATCCTGGGAAGGCTATATATGTGTGGGGTGTGGTCAGCTAGAGGAGAGAGAGAGACTGACTGCAGAGAGAGACTGACTGCAGAGAGAGACTGACTGCAGAGGAGAGAGGTAGTCTGAAGTTAAGCTAGAGAACCTTGTATTATTTGTTTGTTTAATTTTATCATTCTTGCTTTTGAATATAACTGCTCTATTATGTAAATACCCTAATATAATAAGTAAAGTGTTGTTGTGTACCCTGAGTTGTTGGAGTGACTTCTTCACCACATCTAAAGCCTATTCCCATGCTACTGGAAACAGGCAAAGGATTTGATCTCCTGTCCTGGAACGGGAGAGGCTTTGAGAAGAGGCAGAGATCTTCCAAAGGCAGGTCAAGGGGTCCCTGCAGTAGCGGAACCTTGACAGATGATGGCCGAGGTGGGATCCTGAACAGTGAGATTAAGCACTCCAAACAGTAATTGGGTTTTTTACTAATAGAGCTGGCAAAAGCAGTGTATGTTTTAACTTCAGGCCTGCGGAATAGGGACCCAGTGAGGCAATTAAAATGAGCCAATATCTCTCCATGAACAAAACTGCCCTGATTGAGCAGTGTAAAAAGGACAATTTGCCATGGGAGGAGAAAACAGCAGAAGAACTGAAAGTTATGCTGATCTCCCAGGCAGCAATAGGAGGAGCTGCACCCTCTAGCCCTAGTGTAGCAGGACCCCAAACAAAAGAATGGGAGCTCCGTGAACAGGAACTGCGGCTAGTGGCAAAGCAGAAGGAAGAAGAGACCAGGTTAGAGTGGGAACGGCTTCGACTGCAACAGGAGCAACTTAAGGCCCAGGAAGAGCAACGCAGACATGAGGAAAAGCTGCACCAGGAGAAACTTCAAGCCCAGAAAGAGCAACTTCAAGCCCAAGAGGAACAATGCAGACACGAGGAAAGGATGATGAAATTGAAAGAGGAGCAGCCTGTCAGAGTTACCCCGAAGGACTTCACAGCATACACCCCAGGAGAAGACCCACAAGTGTTCCTGACCACTTTTGAAAGGGCAGCACAGAAGTGGGGACTGCAGGAGGGTGACTACATGAAGTTTGTGCCTAATTTAATCAAAGGGGAGCTGGCAGAGATTTATAATAGCATGCCAGAGGGGGAGGCTGTTTCCTATGCTCAATTCAAAGAAACTGTGTTTAAAAGGTTCAGGTTAGGCCCTGAGCACTTTAGGAAAAAGTTCAGAGGGTTAACACCTCAACCTGGTAAATCTATGGTAGAGTTTGCAACAAAAATAAAAAACCTGCTACTAAAATGGGTGGATGAAGCAAAAGCTGACAACAGGGAAAAGGTGCTAGAGCTTATGGCTCTGGATCAGTTTTATTTTCGGTTGCCCAGAGAAATAAAACTGAAGGTTAAGGATAAAGATCCTGAAACTGTAAACCAAGCTGCAGAAATGGCTGACAAACTGATTGAAAACCGGGAAGGATTAGGCCCCAGGATGGAGTCTGAGAAGAAGGGGGGGGGAATGGGAAGCCCCAAGTAAAAAGGAGTTCAAAAAACCTCCTTTTGATCCTTCTCACCCCAGAGACCGTGCCTGTTATTCGTGTGGTCAGACAGGACACATCAGGAATAGCTGTCCCAAGTTACAAGCAATAACACCAGCTAACCTAGGTAGTCCTAAACCCGAACAAACCAAGCCACCAGGGGTAGCAAGCATAAAAAACCCTTATAATTGTGGATTTGTGATCACCAACAGGGAAGAGGTTAATAATCAGTTTAAAGAACCTGTTTATGTAAAGGATAAGACCATCATGGCGATGTTGGATTCTGGAACTGATGTTTCTCTGATCCGGGCAGATTTGGTGACACCTGAAGATTTGGTACCAGGAATGTCTATTGAGATCCAGGGAGTGAATGGTCCCTCCTTTGAAGTCCCAGTAGCAAGGTTATCCATAGAATGGAGGGGATGGAGAGGTCTGTATGAAGTTGGGGTGATGGAACCTCCAACCCAATTTGCCCCTATCATTGTGGGAAAGGATATAATGGGCCCAGAAGCTCAAATATGTGTGGTAACCCGCAAGCAAAAGGAAAGGGAGGAAACTTCAAGGCAGGACCAGGCAAAAGCTAATGGAGTAAAAGAAAAGGTACTAGAGGTACAACCCACAGTGATCCCGGAAGGTCCAAAACCAACCCCAGACCCTCCCCAAACCGAAACAACAGAACAAGCCTCCATGCAACCTGTAGACCTGAAAGCCAGTGAAACAACCGAGGCAGGTGGTTCTGTAGAGGAGAAGGCGCTAGAGACCCCTTTTCCTGATTTAAGAGGAGTAGAGGAATTCAAGCAGGAAGTCCTCAGTGATCCTAGTTTGGAGCCTCTGAAAAGAGTTGCTCTCCCTCAAGAGAGGCCCTTCTCTGAGGAAAGAAGGGAGCAGATTATTTGGGAGAAAGGATTGCTGTATAGGCTGTGGTTACCAAAAACCCAAGAGTTAACCTGGGAACCACTAAAGCAACTGGTAGTACCTAACCAATTCCGGCTAAGGTTGCTAGAACTAGCCCATGATGTGCCATGTGCAGGGCGCTTGGGGAAAAACAAGACTAAACAAAGGCTCATGGCAAACTTTTTTTGGCCTGGAATTGCTAAGCAAGTAGCAGAGTACTGCAGGTCTTGTGAAACCTGTCAGCGTGTGGGGAAGGCAGGGCATCACAGTAAAGCCCCTTTGCAGCCTCTGCCTATTATAGGAGAAGCTTTTTTTAGGGTGGGCATGGATATTGTAGGGCCTTTCACTAAACCCACCCGCAAGGGAAAAAAGTACATCCTCACAGTGGTGGATTTTGCCACAAGATACCCAGAAGCTGTAGCACTAGCCTCTATAGATGCTCCGTCTGTAGCTGAGGCTTTGCTAACTATATTTTTCAGAACTGGATTTCCCTCTGAAATCTTAACAGATTGTGGGTCAAATTTTCTCTCCGAGGTAATGGAGTGTCTGTGGAAGTGTTGTGGGGTAAAACACTTGAAAACCACTCCTTATCACCCCCAATGCAATGGAATGGTGGAAAGATTTAACGCCACACTCAAAGGAATGATTAAGGCTTATGTAAACACACACCCAAATGACTGGGATGACAAACTGCAACACCTACTCTTTGCCTACAGGGAAGTTCCACAGGAATCGACGGGATTCTCACCTTTCGAGCTGTTGTATGGCAGAAGAGTGAGAGGCCCTCTTGATCTCCTGAGGGAAAACTGGGAAGGTAAACTCGTAGAAAACAAAACTTCTGTGGTGGATTATGTGTTAAAACTTAGACAAACCCTAGATACACTCTGTAAACCAGTTCAAGTCAATGTAACCAAAGCCCAAGAGGTGCAAAAGTTCTGGTATGATCAAAAGGCACGCTCTAGAGTATTTGAGGTAGGGGATCAGGTAATGATATTTCTTCCCCTGCGCAAAGACAAGCTTAAGGCTGCTTGGGAAGGCCCCTACACAGTCAGAGAGAAAATGGATGATTTAACCTATGTGGTGGTTAAAGAAAAATCTGAAAAAAGACCCAGGGTAGTACATGTAAATATGATGAAGCCACACTATGAGAGGAGTGGAGTAGTTTTACAGGTGCAGAAGGTCCCAGAAGAAAACCTAGAGACAGGGGGAGAAGAGATAGTAGACATCTTAGACCACTGGTTAGAAGAGTGCAATCCAGACCAGCTAAGATGGTCAGAACATCTCAACCTTGAGGACAGGAGGAGAATACTGTCAGTGGTAACAGAATTTTCTGATGTCTTTCAGAACAGACCAGGGAAAATGGATTTGGCTGTACACAGCATTGATACAGGAGACAATCACCCCATAAGGTCACTCCCTTATAGGGTAAATGGAAAGGTGCTGGGAGACATACGCAGGGAGGTAGAAGAGATGTTAAGGTTAGGAGTAATCAGACCCTCATTGAGCCCCTGGTCTGCCCCAGTGGTCCTGGTGAAAAAACCAGATAACACCATCAGGTTCTGCATTGATTTCAGAAAATTAAACAAGATAACCAAGCCCGATGCATATCCCATGCCACGAACTGATACCCTTTTAGATCAGTTGGGAGCTGCTAAAATAATTTCCACTCTTGATTTGTGCAAGGGGTTTTGGCAGATGAGCCTGGATGAAGCTGCCAAACCCAAAACAGCGTTTGTCACTCCTGATGGGTTATTCGAATTTAACGTGTTGCCTTTTGGATTGAGGAACAGTCCTGCCTCCTTCCAAAGGCTAATCAATCAATTGCTAAATGGATTAAGTGCATTTGCAGTGGCCTTTATCGACAATATAGCCATATTTAGTGAAAATGTGGAGGATCACTTGGTACACCTAAGAACAGTATTGCAGGCTATACGTGAGGCGGGTCTAACAGTAAAACTAAGCAAATGTCAGTTTGCAATGCCAGAGGTAGTATACTTAGGGCACAGGGTTGGAAATGGTCATATCACACCATTATGGGACAAGGTTGAAGCTATCAGAACCTGGGACATACCTACAACCAAGAAACAGGTCAGGTCATTCTTGGGATTTGCTGGGTATTACAGGAGATTTGTTCCCCATTTTGGTGAAATTGCTGGACCTTTGACTGATTTAACCAAGAAACGTAAACCTGACGAAATTGTGTGGACTGATGAATGTCAAAGAGCTTTTGATAGACTAAAGGACATTTTAAGCTCAAGGCCCGTGTTAAGAGCACCTGACTTTGAAAAAACCTTTTCAAAGATGCCTCTGAGACTGGCACAGGTGCAGTATTGTTACAAGACTATGACTCTGTTAAACATCCAGTAGTCTACTTGAGTAGGAAGCTCTTACCCAGGGAGAGAAACCTGTCTACGATCCAAAAGGAATGTCTGGCAGTAGTGTGGCCTCTGGACAAGCTCAAGCCTTATGTTTTTGGGCAAGAATTTACTTTATGGACTGCTCATCATGCCTTACAATGGATATAAACAATGCAAAATACCAACTCCAAGCTTCAGAGATGGTCTTGGAAATTGCAGGAATTTCAAATGAACATTGAACATGTGCCTGGGAAGGAGAATGTGATAGCCGATGCTTTGTCTAGGAAATAAACAAAAAACAGTTGCCTTTTTGTGTAGGTTAACGTTTCACAATTCTCTTCTGTAAAAGGGAAATTGTTCCACTTGAGGAGAAGGGGGGGAAGATGTGAAGGATTGAGGCCTACACAGGCTTAAGTTTGCTGAAGCCTGAAGGCCCAAACACTTCCCTAGATTAGTTGAAGCCTGAAGGCCCAAACATTTCAGGATGGGAGGGGGAGTTTGTGAGTTTTAGTTCACCCAATAGAAGTTAAGAATTATTTATCCTGTTCAAGGTCACATGGTTATAACCTTCCAATCCTGGGAAGGCTATATATGTGTGGGGTGTGGTCAGCTAGAGGAGAGAGAGAGACTGACTGCAGAGAGAGACTGACTGCAGAGGAGAGAGGTAGTCTGAAGTTAAGCTAGAGAACCTTGTATTATTTGTTTGTTTAATTTTATCATTCTTGCTTCTGAATATAACTGCTCTATTATGTAAATACCCTAATATAATAAGTAAAGTGTTGTTGTGTACCCTGAGTTGTTGGAGTGACTTCTTCACCACGTCTAAAGCCTATTCCCATGCTACTGGAAACAGGCAAAGGATTTGATCTCCTGTCCTGGAACGGGAGAGGCTTTGAGAAGAGGCAGAGATCTTCCAAAGGCAGGTCAAGGGGTCCCTGCAGTAGCGGAACCTTGACAACATCTCACTGCCTCTATTGAATCCTCTGTGTGCCACCCAACAGATCTTTTCAGGGTCATCCAGAGCCAGGCCTAAAGACACTGTTGATCTGTCTGAGGCTCATTGTAATATTAGACACATCCAGGTCGTGCATCCGCTGGGACTTACCAGTGATAGAGCGGGTGATTCAGGTGAGGTATCCAGAACAGCCTTGTCCAATTTTCTTGGATGAGTTTCAGTTGGTGCAACACGAGGACATTGACAAAGTGCTTGGACAGGTTCATGCAACCACTTCCAAGCTGGATCCTTGCCCCTCTTGGATTATAAAAATCAGCAAGGAGGGAACAGCCGGCTGGGCCAGGGGGGCAATTAATGCCTCATTGCAAGGAGTGGTACTGTGCCACCTGAATGAGTCAACTCTTGAGGAAACTCTCCCTAGTCTCAGAAGATCTTAACAACTTTAGGGGTCGGTTTTGTCCCCCATGCTATTCAACATCTTCATGAAACCACTGAGTGGGGGAGTTTTGGAGTGTGCTGCCATCATTATGCTCTACTTCTCCTTTTCATTTTCATTAGGTGAGGCTGTGGATGTGCTAAATCAGTGTCTGGAAACCGAAACTCAATCCAGATAAGACTGAGATGCTGCTAGTGGGTGGTTCTTCTGACCAGATAGAGGATGATCAGCCTGTTCTGGATGGGGTTACACTCCCCTTGAAGGAGCAGGTTCATAGCTGGGTTGTTCTCCTAGAGCCATCTCTATCACATGAGGCTCAGGTGGCCTCAGTGGCACAGAGTACCTTCTACCAGCTTTGGCTGGTGGCCCAGCTATGCCCCTATCTGGAAGGGCATAATATGGATTCAGTTATCTATGCTCTAATAACCCCCAGGCTAGAGTATTACAATGCACTCTATGTAGGGGCTGCCCTTGAAGACTGTTCAGAAGCTGAGGCTTCTGCAAAATGCAGCAGCCAGATTAATAACTGGGACCAGAAGGTCTGACCATGTAACACAAATTCTGGCCTGTTTGCATTGGCTGCCTGTATGTTTCTGAGCCTGATTAAAGATGCTGCTTTTAACAGATTCAGGTCCACAATACCTGACAGAGCACCACTCCCAAGAATCTACCCGGACATTGCGATGGGGCCTTCCTCTGAGTGCCACCTCGAAGGGAGGCTCAGAAATTGGCAACAGTGGTGTCCCCCCCAATTATGGAATGATCTCCCCACTGAGGCCTCCTGGTTCCCACTCTTTCATCTTTTTGGTGCCAGGTTAAGACTGCCCACTTCTCCCAGGCATTTACAGTATTTTTCCATGTATAAGACTATACTTTTTCCTAAAATTGTTAGACTAAAAATTGAGGGTCGTCTTATACACGGAAGTAAGCCAAGGAGAGAACCGCGCGGTTGCGAAACTGCCCAGTGGGGGGCGTCTTATACATGGGGGCGTCTTATAGACGGAAAATACGGTAATTGTTTGTAATTTCTGTGAATTGTTGCGAACTGCTTAAAGAGCTTCAGCTATTGGGCGGTATAGAATTGATGATGATGATGATGATGATGATGATGATGATGATATGAAGCAGAATTAAATTCTCACCCATCAGCACATGCCAAATTCAACAGATACATTGGTAAATTCAAGAACAAACTGAAATGAAATGCTCACCCAGCCCTGTTCGGAGCTCGTCTTTGAATTTAAATCTCTGCCATTGAGTTTTAGATAAAGTGAAACTTTACGGTACATTGGAACGTTCCTGTTGGGCCCCAGCTTTAGTGCTGCAATGGGCCTTATAGTTTATAGCCGGAATCTGATCAGAAGTGGCCTGGAGTGGCTTGGCCCTAGTCAGCCTATGGAATGTCAAGATCACTTTGAGCTTATCTCTGTCAGTGTTCTCAGGGGAAAGCAGGCAGGACTCCTGTTACTTCCCCCGTCCAGCTGCAGCTCCAGCCTTGGCAAGGACAGAAGCTGGTAGCCTCTCTGACAACCTAACAGAAGAGGGCGGTGGTCTGATGTCACACAGGTTGAAGCCTCACCCCTGAATGGTAGAAGGGAGACACCTTGTTTGGACAGGGGCGCTAAATTGTCCGATGCGCTAAATCTCTTGTCAGTTAGTTGTTTACGAGGCGGGCTTTTGCAGCCACACCTTCCCTCTTACACTGGTGCCTGGGCTGGGAGCCTTTGCTAGTAGGGACATTCTCATCTTCACTGCCTGAAATCCTCTCTGTTTGGACTTTCCTGTCTGAGCCTCTTGAGACACTCTTCACACGGACTCTCCTTTCAATTTGGACTCTTGTAATGTTAAGAATCTGCCATGCTTTTTCATCGACTGTGAATTCTTATGTGCTACGCATTATGTGTCTTCGGTGTTGAGGAGCCCAGAGCCCAGCTGGCTTGGAGCTAATCCAGACTCCTGGACTTTCCTGTTCCTGGAATGGGTATATCAGTGGAGATTTGGGGGCTCTGTCAAATGCCTGGGCATGTTCTGTGTTCAAAGCTCTTTCCAGGAAAAGGGGGGAAGGTTGGATTTGTTACACCTTCCCCATTCACATAACCAATTGCGGGCTGCATGTTTCCAGAATTGCATGACCCAATTGATTTACAGGGCTAAAAAGATCCAGTGCCCATAGAGGTTCCTAACTCTTCAACTTAAAATCAGAACACACTTGACATAACAATTTCAAATTACAGCAGCATCTGAGGTTATGGGTTCCCAACTGTGTGGTCTGTTGTAAGGCTAAAAAACAGTAGTCTGAACTTCTTGGTGGAAAAGGGGGATACAGGTAAATAAGAGATTATTAGGTCAAGAGTTTGTAAATAGAAACCCTCCAGATAATAATCAAGAAAAAGTAAGTTGCTTTCACTCTGGTTGTCTGGTTTGTCTTTTTTCTCTTTTCTCCTGATATATATATATATATATATATATATATTGAAAAACCACATCGGATTACACATGCACAAAAACGTTTGGGAAATTTGTCTCGAGATTCACATCAAAGCCTTAATAACACACCAGGGAAATGTCTGCGTGGTAATATTGGGTAGTTAGCTAATTAACTAGCTATATGTTACCATCACTGACTAATTGCCTGAAAACAATTAGTCAATTGGCAAAAGTCAATGATTTGCTCAAAGAAGCCACCTGGGAGCTGCAGTACATATTTTGGAAATATTACACTTGGTATCTCCTTCCCCAACACCTAAAGCTTTTTGTTTGTTTGTTTGTTTGTTTGGGGGCAGGGGGGGTAATGTTGCTTTGAGTGGAATAAAGTGCAGATTTATACAAGGTAGGGGCGGGGTGGTGGTGGTGGTGACTCATCTTCAAACTCACCTTGATCATGTTGATGAGAAAAACAAGACAAAGCAAACACTTTGGTGTATTAATGTACCAAGCTGCAAACTGGGACAGTTTTTATCAAGGCTGGATTAACATTTGCATAAATTATCCTGCTGTGTAGGGACATTATCAGCCACAAAGCCTGATGATATGCATGTTTGCCAAGGAGTAAATCCTACCGTGTTCTGAGGGAGAGGTGACAGCAAGGCCCTTTCCGCTGTCCCGGCTGACTCCAACTTCCCAGGATTGTCTTTATTAGCAGCCATTTTTTACAAGCTGCATTTGAAGGCGAGGTGAAACAGTGAAGCTTCCTCCATCAGTAGGCTGGGACCAAAAAGATTTGGCTGCTCCAAAACTGTCTCCTGCAGTAACAATACCGACTGGTCCTTATCTAACATTCTTAGGTAACTACAGTTGTACCTAATTTTTCCTCTTCTCATCATTTTTTTTTCCTTCTGGTGTTATGTATCCCACATTGTTAGCCATTCTTTTAAGCCAGCGGTAGGCAACTTGACGCCCTCCAGATGTTTTGGACTATGACACTCACAATCCTTTTGCCTTTGGCCATGGTGGCTGGGGCTTATGAGAGCTGTAGGACAAACCATCTGGAAGGCACCAAGTTGCCTGTCCCTGCTTTAAAATGTAATTTCCCTTGAGCACTTTGGCACAAAGGCAGCAGTCAAAATGTGGTAAATAAACAAACAGAGCTTCAGGTTTCTGTTTCTGATCAGAACTCCAAATCTGCACACTCCTGGACTAATCTTATATTGGAGACCCAAAAGTGGAGAGAGAGAGCGAGAGAGAGAGAGAGCGACAGCAGTGCTGTCTTAGGGAGGCGAGGTCAAGCACAGAAGCTCAGGTCCATGCTTCTATTCGCAAACACCAGCAATTTCAAGAAAGAGGTCAAACATTTCACTGGCCCCCTTGCATCAGCATAAGCAGCTGGACATGTTGTATGGAACGTTTTTTGTTGTGGCCATGTGTTATGATTTGACACAGGTTTTTTTGTCTGTCTGTCTGTTTGTTTGCTTGTTTTGTTTCGTGTTTGTTTGTTTTGGTGCAGGGTGGATGAGTTACATATCTTACTAATTCCTTGGTGTCAACTATATACATAGGGGGTGTTTATGCAAGGGGATAAGTAAAAAATGATGGGTTAGGCAGGAAAAAAGCCAATTTGAATGCACTGAAATGACAACTATGAAGGAGGAGGAGGAGGAGGAGGGGACATGATAGAGGTGTTCAAAATCATGCATGGTGTGGAGAAAGTGGATAGGGAGACATTTTTCTCCCTCTCCCAGACTTCACGTCATCCAATGAAGCCGATTGGCAGGAGATTCAGGACATACCAAAGGATGCACTTCTTCACACAACACATAGGTGTCTTATGGTATTGGCTACCACATGATGTCGTGATGGCCACCAACTTGGATGGCTTTAAAAAGGGATTAGACAGACTCATGGAGGACAAGGCTAGCAGTGGCTACCAGTGATGCTGGCTCTATGCCATCCTCCAGGACACAGATGCAGTATACTATCAAATTACCAGTTGCTGGGGAACAACAGTGGGAGAAGGCTTCTGCCCTCATGCCCTACTTTTGTGGATCCCGACAGGCCTTTGGTCTGATCCAGCAAGCCTGTCCTTATGCTCTCATAACCTCTCCCCTTCTGCCATTTTGTGTTCGGTCAACACAGTCCATCAGCTCACTTTCTTTTCTCTTTCATGTGGTAAAGGGGGTGGCACTGATGTGACGTCTACCTCCACATTGCATGAGACTAGGAACATAGATCCTCTTGCTTGACAAAATCAGGGCAGCTCTTGCCTGGCGGCTCTCAGGTAAGCCATAGCTAGGCTGGGAAGAGGAAAAATTAGCCATGGCATGTCTTGCATAGTTGTCTTTTCCAATAAAGTTGGGACAATGGCTTTATTTTCTGACACTGCTGTGATACGTCGGAGGCTGCATAATGCAGTGGATTTCAAAGCGTAGCATCTGTAGGAAACATGACCCTAAGGGTCTATCAGCAGTCCCTTTTGAAAGGGCAGAGGAAGACAAATCATTCACAATGGAATAATTTAAGTCAAAGATCCACCCAAGGATGCCGGTACAGTGGGGGTGCAGAACCTCAGGCCCGGGGGACTAAATCTGGCCCTCCAGGATTTGTCCTGGATATTTAGGAAAAATCTGATTTTGCTTTATTGGACTTGCTGGGAAGGCTATTGAGAAAGTGCTAAGCCACGTCTCTTAAAAACAACATAGAGAGCAATCCTTAAAAACAACATAGACAGTGTCTAGGGGGCCATAGGATTCTTCGGATTGCCAGATTCATGGTTGGATACAGACCTCTGACCTGGGGGGATCTGGGCTTGGATCACACTTCCCCCCCACACCTCAGCTGTCACAGAAAGAACTGCACCGGCTGCTTCTCTAAGGTAGCAAGGGTGACCTTGGAGAAGGGGTAAAATGGGCATTCTGGGGGCTGGTGAAGGGGAGGAACCCAGGGCTGCCATGATAGGACATATCCTAGAGGTGCTCCAGCCTCCTTCCCTCCCCATCTGAAGCAGCACAGCTAGACAGCTGAAATCAGCCATCTCGCTGATTCCTAGTCTGGTTTGGAGGCTTACGGAAATCCCTAAATTTGGAGGCTTACAGTATGCCTATGTACACCAGTTGCTGGGGAACATGGGTGGGAGGGGGCTGTAGTACTCATGTCCTGCTTGTGGGTTTCCATTGGGCAGCTAGTTGGCCACTGTATGAATAGAATGCTGGACTAGATGGACCCTTGGTCTGATCCAGCATGGCTCTTCCTATGGTCCTAATGTAAGGCATTTTTCAGTTTTTGTAATTTTCTTTTACTTAAACTCCAAGACTGATGTTTAATTGCGGGGGGGGGGGAAGGCAATTTTCTGAAGGGTCACTTCAAAGTTTCCCTGAACAGATAGCAACATTTATCATCAAGACTGCCCTAGGATGTAATACAAAGAAGAGCTAGTGTTAGCCATCAAAATTTTACTACCACTATTTGAGCATTTTTTAAGCCAAATGACTTGTTAAGATGGCAATTTCTTTTTCATAATTTTACTATGATTATTATTCTCATGGATTGTATGAGAACTTTGCTTTGCAGATTGTAATGACAGAGCATCTATTAAACCATCCATTAATATATTATTGAACACAAAGGCACAAAAAGTTTAATTGCAGTTAAATGAGGTGTACAAGATAACAGTCTGGGAGATCCAATTTGCAATAATACATGAGTGAACTGATATAAAATTTTAAAATAAATGTTGGTTTCATGATGAGACTTATAGAATGAGCAAAAAGCATGAGAAATATTACATTAACCTCTGGGAAAGTATTAGTTGTCCTTCAGTGGAAATGAGCGCAGAGACATCATTTGGTTCGGTCGTCTCAATGGTTCAGCTAAGCTACCAATTGTCAACTTTCTCAGACTGCAGGATCACATCCCTATCCCAAGCTATTAAGGGGTTACACACACCCCAGCTGAGACATCCTCTTCCCAGAAGCTTGGCCAGAACCACTTCTTTAGGCTGAAAAACCTGGGAGACACGCTTCCTAGCATGAAACGAGAAGATGCTCCAGTCCCTTCTGTGTCATCATGTTAGCAAATTCCCTCATGTAATGTTGCTATCCCCACATGAAGAGACTGGTACACTCCTTTCAAGCTGTTTGGGGCTGAAGAGAACCAAGATGAGTGCCATATGTCAGCACTCCCGAACCTGGTGTCCCCCAAACCTTATGCCATCCAGATGTTGGACCTGCAACCCCACAACACTTCTAACTTGGCATCCTGGGGGGAACAACAACTTTAAACTGTGATATCCTCAGGATGAACCGTAACCCCTTTGAAAGGAAAAATGCCAGAATGGCATAGGAGCAGCTGAGAACAGGAAAGAGTTACGGAAGAAGCCAAATGGGAAGCACAAACACACTTTAGTCAATGGGTGGATACATACAAACACATTCACATCTGCACTTTTAAACATAAAATCACTTCTCTATTCCATCAAACATTCTGAAACAACAGTTGGGGATGGGAAAGGGGAGATGTATCAGACACACAGTCATCCACACCTTAGGATGAAGTAGAAAATACGTTCATAAGTAGAGCCATGCACAAATGGCTTCTCAAAAACCTCTATGCACAAATGGCTTCTCAAAAATCTCTACCCTATTTTTGGGCAGAGAAATTGCGGGGACAATTCAATCAAATTTCTCCTGGGAGAGGAGAAATTCTCCAACAGTTCCTCACGGGAAGGGGTGACCATTGGCGTGACTACAGCACAGCTTCTTTCCTTTTTCCTAAGGACTTTGTTGTTGTTTTTTCCCCCCCCCCACTGCCACTACAAGTGGCAAGAGCAGCAGCAACTGTGTCGGCAGGCTGAACCCCAAACCTAGCATCATTCCAGAGCATTGTGGGAAGAAGAGGGAAGATGGCCACACAAACATGGTGAAACTTTTTGGCTCAGCTCTAGTTGTCATGTTTCAGGGTTCAGCACCTTCCCCAGGGTCTTCCAAGTATATTCATTCATTCATTCATTTATTATATTTATACCCCGCCTTTTTTCCTGCAAGGAACCCAAGGTGGCTTACATAATCCTCCTCCTCCTCTCCATTTTATCCTCACAACAACCCTGTGAGGTAGGTTAGGCTGAGAGTCAGTGACTGGCCCAAAGTCACCCAGTGAATTTCATGGCCGAGCGGGGAATAGAACCCGGATCTCCCGAGTCCCAGTCCAACATTCTCACCACTACGCCACACTGGCTCTCAGAAAGTATGAACTTTCTGAGGGGCTATTGAGGTACACATCGTGTTCTCTGCACACACTTACAATACCACTACTTCCTTGAAAGACCTGTAGTAGGTGTGAGGGGGACAGGGTTGTGTCCAGCTCCCTGGTGGAGTTAGTGCTGTGCCAAAATCTGTACCTCCAATTTCTGGGAAGGTTTAGTTTAGTTGTTTTGTTTTGTTTTTTTTGGCAATGAACAAGGCTTCCATTTTTCTGCCTCATTCTCAGGGTGCTTTATTGTTTGTTGTTTGTTTGTTTATTTATTATATTTATACCCCGCCTTTTTTCCTGAAAGGAACTCAAGGCAGCTTACATAATCCTCCTCCTCTCCATTTTATCCTCACAACAACCCTGTGAATTTATTTTGAATTTCTTTGGTGGTGGTTTTGAACTTAAGCTAATCACTGTGAAGTGGCTGGGGGTGTTGTGTATGTTTCTCCTCCCTTTCTTTCTTTCTCTTACACATTTGTCCAGTGCTCTGCAGCCTCTCAGGCTGCCCACACTTCTTGATCTGAAAGAGCCGTGTGGGAATGGTGACTTCCCCTGGATTTTAACTGAAGTGTCGGAAGCCAAGGACACTGCAGGCCACTGGAGAGAAAACTGTACAATGAAAGGCAGGACACTCACACACACTCCTCAGCCACCCACCTTATGAGAACGGCAAGCACAAGAACCCTGAACCCAACCCGTGAGAATTTCTCATAATTTTTCTTCTCCGTGGACTTTCTCCTATTGCACTGAATGAAAACGGTCAGAAGAAATGCGGAAGAGATTTTTGGTACAGCACTATTCGTAAGTGGCATTTACTTTTCTCTTTAAAGGCAATAATCCACACATTGAAAATGTTACTAAAGATGGCTCTTTTGACTCTTTTAAACAAGATCAGAGTATTCAGTATTTCAAGTGTCCTTATCAAGCAGACCCAGCAAGGGCTTCAGGGAAGGCATTAGCTGATGTGAGAAGCTTTGAGATGTCATACAGCCAGTTAGCCCCCATTGCTAAGTCATTCTTATCAAAGGGATGTGGGCTTTTCCTGTCTTGAAGTTGCTCCTACCATTGTTGGCAAGCATAGGGAAATCTTCTGAGAGGAATTTAAGCTTTCCCTGCTGCCAACTAAGCTGCCATTTACAAACAAAGTCTCTTATGAATGGAGCTTGTTGATAGCTTAACGGAACAACCACATGAACTTCCCTCTTCACCATTTCATGTGGTCACCAAATCTATATTATCAAGGATACAAAGCAAATTGTTTGAGGGGACTGCTCCAAATGCATGACATTCCAATTCCTTATCAGTTGTACAAGAGTAGTTGCATTAGCCTGATACAGAAAGAAAGAAAGAAAGAAAGAAAGAAGCAAAGAAAGAAAGAAAATGCTGTGGTATGTTAGAGATGCAGCTAGTCTGTTGTGAATCTGGGTGAATCTGTCATTCACTTCTCTCACATTTGATTTGATTTATTTTTTTAAATCCTAAGGTACAAAAAGTATTTTCTGTGGTGGGCCCATCCTTATAGTAGTCTTCTATCATAGGATGTGCACATGACTACTTTTAAATGGTCCTTAAAGACTTGTATATTCTAGTCTGTTTCTAAATGAATGGATGCTCATTTTTATTGTATAATATTTACTGTTGCGCTTATTCAAAATGTTTCCTGCTTATAATTAGTTGTATTTTATATTTTATTGTTTCAAAATGTTTACCATGTAAACGGCCTTGAAGCGTATGCAAACGTTTTAAATAAAATAAATAAATATTAAAACTACATATTAAATTCCTTAGTTTGTGAAGATATTTTTTTTTTAATTGCAGATCAACACAGAATTAGAACAGTGCGGAATTATGGGTGAAAAGATGTGAAATGGGTATGGACTAGAAATAGATTTATTCATCCATCCCTAAATTTGACAGCTCCATGTTTAGGGGTAGCATATATTTGGGGGCAAACAATGGAGAGGGAAGTTTACTTCATACCCTGCTCATGATGTGCCAGGAAGTATCTGGATGGTCCATAGAGTTGTAACATGGAGAGCAGGGCAGGTGAGTCATTAGAGTGTTGGACTGGCCTGGGACTCAGGAGATCTGGGTTCTAGTCCCCGCTCAGGCCATAAAACTCACTGGGTGACTTTGGGCCAGTCACTGACTCTCAGCCTAACCTACCTCACAGGGTTGTTGTGAGGATAAAATGGAGAGGAGGAGGAGGATTATGTAAGCTGCCTTGGGTTCCTTGGAGGAAAAAAGGTGGGGTATAAATATAATAAACAAACAAACTCAAATTAGGAAGTGAGTTGTCTCTGAAGTCACTATAAGAAATTCTACAGATAAACTCTTAACCTAGCTTCTTCCTCTTTATTTTGCTGTACTGAGATGCTGGGAACTGATGTGAGCAGAGTTCACCTAGACCCAGTGTGGCTGTTTTCAGCCCCACAGGGCACGGTTGGCAAGTGAACTACTATGGGGATGTGTGAGAAATTCACTCCCTTCACATTTTGTTTTGCTCTTTTGTCTTTTGCAGATTTCTCCAATCCACATCACTCAGAGATGGATGTATCTGGAAATCTGTACATTTTTTTGACTTGCAATGCATTCCATGGAATAGGAAAAATGTGTCCCCCCCAAAAGTGCACATTTGAAAATTGTGTAAAAATTGTAAGCGTTTAAAAATGTGTAAAAACATGGTTAAGTCAATCGGTGGTTGTGTACAAAAGTGCGCACAGTTTGAGAATGCACACAAAAATGTGCACATTATTTAAAAAAGTTAAAATAACCCCATAAACATCCACATGGAAATGGCACAGAATGGGCTTAGAGGAGGAAAAAGGAGGAAGTCCATGGAAATGGACTTGACAGATCCACCCTTCACTAAACCACTAATGCTACCACACAAAGAAGCCAAGTTGACAGGTTTGTTCTATCAAACAAATTGTGATCCATTGATTTTTTTTTTTTAATGTACACTGCAAAAATTGTTTTTCCACAGAGAGACATACTTTGTGCGTGTGTGTGTTTTAAATCTAATGTAACTGGAAATGTGGATCTATATTGTTGGTACAGCCAGAGTGAGCTTATCCATTGCGTGCCTGAAAGTGTTAGATTTCCAAATGAGCATCTCTCAGCTTTCATTACTTAAATTTCTTCCAGAGTTTTCAAAGATGAGCTGGGCAAAGCTAGTATGGCTGGCCAAGTACAAGAGACTTCCCTTTTAGACTTTCACTTGGCTAGAAAAGAACAGAAAACACTGGGGGATAGTCAAATCTAGTAGCGTTCCAGGGGTTTTGTTTATCTGTCCATCTTGGATCAATAGCCTCTAGATCTCCCAGAATAGTTTAATAAGCATCCTCAAGACAGCATGCAAGATAGAAGAAAATTGATTGGTCGACTGATGCTGTTATATTTCTGGTATGGCACCACATCTGAATTCATTGATTTCTTTTTGTGGGGTGGAGGAGTATATGTCAAATTCAGGAGACCCCTTCCCATAAGCTCTGCTCTCCAAGGTGGCTGGCATCTTGGCTGCAAGCAGTTTTTAAAGATCTCAGAGTACTGGCCTTTGGTATCTATTACAACTCACAACCCCATGTTTTGAAACTGTGGCAATTTTTAGCATCTTTGTTTGTTTCTTGCTGTGCTCCTGGCAGTGTTGGGAACATTGAAAGCAACAGAAAAGAGAGATGCAGTTCTTCTCTAACAGACCAATTTGGGGTGATGTGGGTCAGATTCAAGGGAACAGAGTGATTATCAAACTATGTTCTTAGAAAACCTGGGGTTGCTTGCAAGCTTATCAAAGGGTCCTCAATGGAAAGTAGTGATAGAGAGAACTCCCCCAGCCAGGATTGGCATTGGGTTCAGATTTTTTTTCAATAATCTATTTTCCCAAACCTGAAAAATACCTTGATTTATTCCACATTCAATACAGATAGAAATTTGCACCTGACGATGTATGGGAGAGAGCTGGTAATGGAGGAAGATCTGATCTGACCCAAATGAAAATCCAAGAGAGAGAAGAAATTTGAGGCCCATGATGCTAGCCTCTTTTTTGGCCCTGGAAATACAAATGTTGCATCCATCACTGATACTGAAAGCATCTTTGAAAGACAGCTTGCTAACCTTTTCCCATGTTGAGCTGCACATGGGAATGCTGAATGTATTCTAGGGCAGGGCTGGACATACATCAAGCTTTCAGGATCTACTCTGTCTTTTTAGTTGAACCCAAAGATCCACCAACCAGAGTCAGGTGAAAAAAACAGTGGGAGGCAAGGGAGGGGAGGGGAGATTGGACAGTAGAAATAGGGTGCCTTTTGTTTGTAATGCCAGAACGGAGTTCATAGCTTTCTCCCACAAAGATCCAGATCTGGTTTTCTAATTAATTTAGTGTGGGTGGGGAGCCTTAGTCTTGTTACTACAGTTAAACAATTGGGAGTCAGAATTGAAATCCTTCCTGATCACCTACAAATTGCCCAGAGATCTACTAGTAGATTCTGATCTAACATCTGTCCACCTAGAGTGTTCTCTAGAGTGTTCTAGAGAACACTCCCAATTCATACTGAATGGCAGCAGTAAGGCCCAACAGGTAGACCAGTGCCATGCGTACTTGCTAATGGTGTGCACCCTAGAACACTATACAGAATTCTCTGCTATGTGGAAGAGTTCTGTGGCCTGGGCTCCCAAACAGACAAATTGATATGGGAAGGGTTCCCTGAAAACCACTGCAAGTCAAGGAATTTGCAGGTGACATGCCATCGAATCAGAGAGTTGAATAAGATCTCTGACTTGCCACACTGGGACATCCATCAGCTGATTGGGTCACAGGAATGGTGAGTAGGTGCAGCTGGTGCTACTACCATGAGCCAGGGAAGGACTCCCACCTCAGATTTCCTGGGCTTTTACCATGTAATAGTTATTCAGGAAGGCAGATAGTGGCTATGGGTTCAGGATAAGAAAGATAGAAGTCCGTTCTACCGACAGGGTAAGGCACTGACTCCAAGGGTCTCAAAAAAGGGTGGCCACTTACAGATCACCAAAAAAAGAGGACAAATTAGGGCACCGATTTGCATAACATTTTCAAACAATCTTTTGTATGTATATATGCAAATTTAGAAATTATTATTATAGTTTAAATACAAATAAAAGACTGTGACAAGGTGACCTTTGTGCCTTCATCAGTCTGCTGTTCAGATGCTAACTATGGATGAGCAACTTTAAGGCCAGCTGAGCTCTTCCTTCCGATGGTTCTTTATCTTTAAACTGGACTTGGACTGGACTGCCCTTCAAATAGAGGACTGCCCTCTGCCCGGCCTGCTTTCCAAAACAGAGGACTATCCTCTGTTATCACCAGGGTTGTTAATCCATCACCATGTAGATAGCAATGTCTGGTGATGTCATCTTCTGTGACAGATGTTCCTATCCACTCAACAAATGGTATTACTCTAGTGCTTCTGCTGCTACCTCCTGATGCCCTCCAGTGAGAGTGTGAGGTCTCCTACCTCCATTCAGCTATGCTCAGTGCCAGAACCTGATAACCCATTAACCAACTGCCAAATGCTCAGTCATTGGGCATTATCCAACATTGCCATTCCACAAACTCAAATAGTGCTAGAGGAGCTCCGCCAGATCGTTCAGTTGTGCAAGCACTTGTGCATTGCACTAGAGGAGCGTGAGCTAGTGGAGCACATGGCCCACTCCTGAAAGTGGTTGCACACCTGCTTGTGCAAGCTGTTTTGCAAGTGAAATGTCAGTTGGCTTCTCTTGTGCATAGTTCAGAACCTAATTCCTGCTAGTGCAACATTAATTGCATTAGTGAAATGATGAATTCGGATACTGTCTATTGTTTATGGGCTGCAATTTGATGTTCTGTAGTTCAAGCAGAGTCTATGTATGTGTATGTATGTATGTATGTATGTATCTCTCTCTCTCTCTCTCTCTCACTCACTCTCACTTTCACTCTCACTCTCTCTCTCTATATATATATAAACACACAGACAGACAGACAGACAGACCATCTTTTCCATTTGTTAAATAGAAAGAAAGATTTATTGGGGGGTGTATTAAAAAAAAGCAAAGTAACAGCCTCTAAAAACATACCACCAAATAACAGTTCACACCCCCAACAATTCTCCTTCAGATTCTTCACCCTAGTCAAGACAGAGTGACTTCAGTGGATATATTGCAAAGTCTCCCTTGCTGGGTATATTAAAGAGCACTTCTTTAACCTTCCTCTATGACACATCTCGAAGGATATTAGTCTTGCTGTTCTGCTCTTTTCAAGCTCAAGGGCAATTATGTTCTTGCTGAGGTATTGTGACAAATGCTGTCAAAAATGGCCAGGCTGAGGTATAACTAGAGCCTTACCTAGCAGTAATACCTCCCCCAAAGATTTATATTATATTCCTGTAGCACTCAAAGCCAGTGCCGTGTTTATTTTCTCCACTGGAACCATATCTTTGACTGTAGGTTTAGTGGACATTTTCTCCATCTTGTTCCCATTATTCCTCCCGTCGGTCACCTTAACAACCTAACATCCAGTGTTGCTATTGTGCTGCTTGTCTCCCCACCCCCCAAGCCATTTCATTTCAGGAGTTCTGCATGTAGGAGCATTACATTCTCTGTGTGTGTGCGCGCGCGCGCGTGTGTGCGCATGTGTGCGTGCGTGCGTGTGTCCGTCCTCTCATTCCTGGCATCAGCTCACCCTTCTCCAGACTGTGAAGTAAACTTTGACACATTTGGTTAGCTGTATCATTCGTGCATTCTTCCAGGGCACAGACGAGAGCTGCCAGTTATCACGAGGTGAAAGATATATATAACAGTATGTCATAAGCCTACTGAGATTGCTCAGCCTGGCATTTCAGGATATCCTCTGTGGGCTGCATATAGACACTGAGCAGTAAGCAGAATGGAACCTTGAGAGATGCCCCATCCACATGGAGTACTGGTGTAAATTCCATAGTAACTCATATGCCTCATTGAGCACAGACAGAGGCCTCCAATAGGCCACTGGGTCAATGACATCATCAGTTAAGCAATGCATTGCCGACCTCTTCCCCTGTTCTGGGCTCTAAGAGTCCGGGTTGGAATCTAGTCTATACACTGGGATCTACTATAGACTTGCTCCACCTGTCCTTCCTTCCTTCCCAAAGCTTCGGAAAAGTTCTCTCATCATCTGAGACAAAGAGAATGACATTCCTAATTCTCCCAGGTTAACACAATACTATTTGCACCTACCACTGTGTAAAATACCACAGTGACTTTACATGCCGGTACGAAATTGGCGACATTTCCTCCTTTCATATCCTTTCACAGCCTCCTTCTTTCGCCCCCAGGAGTCCTGCAGAAGTTGTGTGCTCCGTGCAACAGGCGTCTGAGCATTCTTTTCAGAACAACTGAACTACCTGTCAACGTCAAAATCCTCATCGCCTGGCTTTCTTGTCTTTGAGTTCCTAAACTTCCTTGAGGACCTGTCTTTGGACACCTGCAGAATATCTCTCCTTTTCCCTTTCCGTTGACAGATGATGAGTAATTATTTAATATTTCTGCACTGTTCCTTCCTCCATTGTATCTAATTCTTCTGATAAGCCTTCAGAGAATCCCCCTTTTATCTCCTCATTGTTTGCTATCTATAGTGTGAAATCATTTTATTTGTTTAGTGCCTTGTGTTATTCAAAGAGAGCGGGTGGGTGGTTTTCCCCCCCCTGCTGTTCACATTATTCCTTCCTTATTTCCTCTTCTTTCTATAATGAGCCCAATCCCTCTAGTTATTAGATCCCGTGTATCTTATAAAGGGTTTTGATCTATCTTTTATATCCTTGTTTACATCTTGGTTTAAGCATATTCCCCTCGTGCCTACCATGGTTTGTTTCCTTTTTGACAATTAGGGCACTGTTTACGAAACAAGTGGATTATTTGCATGACAATAATTTACAGGAAAGATGCATTTCCCTGCCCCTCTCCCTTTATAGAATGCATCCATTTTCATGATTCATCAAGTCCCTTTTGTGACAGCTCCTTCTAGATGGGGCAGAGGAAGGAAGTGTTCAAGAGCAGTTTCCTCTCATCCTGAACCCAAGCCCACCTACAGGAAGAGAGGGAGCAAAAGAAAGAAAAGGCAGATTGAACAATGAAATGAGTAGACGTTGAGAAGTTTGTCCCTGCACACATCAGGTTGGCTTGGAAATGAGATGGGTCAATCCCTTCCTAAACCCACCTGGAAATAACTTTGCTTATTTCCATGCAGGAACCCCCCCCTTTCCTTCCTCCCCCCTTTCCTTCCTCCCCCCCTTTCCTTCCTTCCTTCCCTACCAGCCCTCCTTGGCCCCAAAGTATCCTCCCCCTTAACACCCCCCTTCCCCTTAAAGTCTTAACAGGTGGTGGTGGCACTATCAGTAGCAGTGGCGGCTTGCAGGGAGAGGGGAGGACTGTCCCTTCCGCCACCCATCCCCAGTAGGCCATGGGACACTTAGAGGTCCTTGGAAGATGTGAAGAAAAGCGTTTAACTGAGCCTGCTTTTTCTAAAAAAAAAAAAAAAAAAGCCAGTGTAAACAGTTAAGCCTGCCAGTAGAAGTGACTCCCCACCACCACCCTAGACATAATCATAGATAACTCCCGGGGCCAGACGGCTCCCTCCCTTATCTCTGTAAAATGTGACGCCCTGCCTTCAAAGCCAATTGTCCAGCTAGGGTAAATTGCCAAGGAAATTACCGCTGAGAACTATCCGCGATAGCCCTGGGTGAAGATGTATCGGGAGATGACGAGACTGTAACAAGATTGGCCAGGATTGGTCAGGCTATGGGTCGGGGTGGGGGGGAATGTAGGAACGTCCAGTCAAGGATTCTGGGTCTTTCTGTTGTCCCGGTGTGATGCAGAGGGCAGAGGGGGCTGCTGTCGAGGCGGAGCCCTGTGGAGATTGACCCCCCTGGCAGAGCGGACTGGCCTGGGTGACTAGTGGGTGAAGTAGTCTTTATTTTTTTTGTTAGCTCTGGACTGGATGTACCAAAGTAACTCCCTATATGTTGTGTTGAATTTATGTTGTTTCTTTCCTTCCCTCCACTCTCCCATTTTACCTGCTCTTTACTACCCTAAAATAAACTCTCCTTGTTTTAACCCAAAAGGGTGTGAGTAGTTTCTCTAACGATTCAGTGCTAATTCCAGTGTCTAGACCAGTGTTCTCCAACCTTGGGTCCCCAGATGTCTTTGGCCTACAACTCCCAGCATGCCCCAGCCAGGGCATGCTCGGAGTTGTAGGCCAAAAATATCTGGGGACCCAAGGTTGGAGAACACTGGTCTACGACCGAGGGCCGAGGCTCTGAGTGTGTTAGTTTCAGGGCGGCAGAGGAAAGAGTGGCGGTCTGGCACCTTTACTCTCTCACCTTGGAAGAAACGACCATGTTAGAGTCCTTCACAGGAGATCTGCCTCTTCCATGGGCCACCAGACCTTTCATCCTGCTACACAGCATGCCAGGGCACCAGAGAGGCATTGAGGAACAGCAGAGTTCCCTCTGCCCATCCACCGCAGTCCCTTGACACCACCGGATGGCGACTCTTTAAGTGGAAGGGGAGCAGGGTGTTTTGGGGATGGGGGAGGGCAGCAAGGGAGTGTTGGAGTGGTTCTGGCTGGGAATTCTTCTCAGGCTCTGATTTTATCTATGCATATTTATTTATGCACTCCCCCCCACACACACACACACACAGGTACAGCTTTTTCAAAAGCATTTTGGTTGTTGCTTGGATTGTCTCGCAGGCTCAGAAATGTACAGGCTTCAAATCATAGATTGTATTGGGAGTCCGTATTCAGCTCCAACAGCTGCAAACTGGATAAATTCTGGTAAAAACAAACAAAACAGAAATGAATCCCTCACCCATGTTCCTCTAGAAAATAAACATAGGAAGGAGTGCACAGGAACGAAAAGGAAGGAAACACCAAAAGGCAAACTATACCATGATTTGGATCTCCATGATTTCATTTGTAGGTTGAGCAGAGGACTGGCAAGCAGAGGGGATGTGTAGTCTTTTCCTTGCCAGGAGGACACAGTGGATTGATTCTAAACTTAGTTGTGCTTAGAGTAGACTCATTGCAATCAATAGTAACATCTGAACAGCCCGGTTTTTGTCTGATCTTGGAAGCTAGGCAGGGTCAGGCCTGGTTAGTACTTGGATGAGTGACCACCTTGGAATACCAGGGTAGGGAGGAACCATAGTTCAGTGTGACAGAGCACATGCTTTGCATGCAGAAAGTCCCAGGTTCGATACCCAGCCTCCAGGTAGGACTTGGAAGGAATCCTGCCTGAAACCCTGGAGAGCTGCTGCCAGTGTCGACAATACTGGGCAAGATGGACCATTGGTCCGACTCAGTGTAAGGCAGCTTTCTACGTTCCTAATTGGATTTAAGTTAGTAATAAGTTAGTCTGGATCCAACTCAGTCACTTCTACTCTGTTAAATTGAAATAAAACCTCCATGTTCAGAGATGATATACCTCTGAATACCAATGGGTGGATCAGTCTATATCCAACATGCAATATCACAAATGGTCAATCAAAAGTCCATTCCATTTTGTGATTTATTTATTTTTTAAAAAGCAAATTTTTGTTATGTTCCTTCTAAAATATGCATTTCCCTCCAAAATATGTATTTCCCCCCTAAAATACACTTTCTTGTACGCATTTCTCCCCCAAAATATGTATTTTTATGCATTTGGGGGGCTGAAAACTGCATTGCTCCAAGTGTGCTATCCAAAAGCATTCCAATTCATGTATTAGTCCAGGAAGTGTGAATTATGTCAATTTGCATAAAAATACAGACCAAACAATATTCTCCAACCAACATCCCTAGACTGAATATGAATTTCTTGGAGCAAAGAATGGTAAATGTCTCATTCCTTCATAGCCTGATACTTCCCAGAAGTATCTGGCTGACCATTATTGGAAATGGATTACCACTGCAGAAGGACCCTTGATCTGACCCAGCAGGATTCTTCTTATGATCCTAAGTTCCTCATTCTTCAAAGCTTTGCATCAGCGAGATCCCAGTGAAATAGGATTATTATTCATCATCATCATCATCATCATCATCATCATCATTATCATCATCTACAAAATGTCCTAATTTCTACTGCACATGTCAGCAATCAACCAAGGATCCAGCAGGAGCAAGGACTCATTTTGGCAGAAGAGTTTCATAACTATAATTGCAATGTGGATCAATTCGTTTCTTTAAACTTTAATGCATAATAGGATTGCAGTACGATTTGGACCTCAGTTCACTACCGACAGGTAAAACAGTTAGTGTCGTCATATGTTCTAATTTCAAGTGCAATAGGATCTGTTTTCCCACATGTCTTACTACAATGTTATTAAAATGCAATGGTTATTGTGTTTCATTCTGTTTTTCCCCTTTTCATTTTGTTTACACAGAAAGACACAGCAGTGAAAAAGAATTACTGTGCCGAGTGGGATCAGGGAGAGTTCATGCCAAAATAAATTTAACAGACCATGATGACTTTCTGTGGAGCAGTGGGGTGAGGAGACACACTGAAGCAGAAGTTTAAGAAGTAGAGGTAGATCCACAGGAGAGTTGACACTGCAATTTTGCCTCAAGAGATATTTGAGATGAATGTTGAGATTCCTTCTCAGATAAAACATCTGAGGAAATTCGAGGGAACCCAAAACAGTCTAAAGGACAATTATGATAATGGCTGATTGAATTTGTTGATCACTGTGGCGTAACCCCACAATTCAGTTCCCTGGTGTATGTCTGCATTAGTATGTTTAGTGTGTCTAGAATGTTGAACCGAGTGGGTGTGGTTTGTGATGCATTGGAAAGGGTGGGTGGGAGGAGTATATAAGGAGTGTTTGAGTGATTCAGAGTTTAGTTTTTATGTAGGTTTAAGTGAGTTGAGAGTTAGTGGTTAGAGTGTGTTGGGAGTGTTAGAGAGTTTGGGAGTTAGGTTAGTTGGGTTATTCGTGTCTTGTCAGGAGTTTTAAGAGGAATCAGTGATTGTATGAGGAGTGAGAGTATTTGGAGTTATAGGGACTTAGGTTAATTATAAAGTGTTTGGTGTAGGCAGGTTTTAGGTTTATTTTCTGGAACTAAGATTTTGATAATTAAAATAAACTTATTTTTATTTTGTTTGCTACCCAAATCCTACGTGTCACCTTGGCGTTATTAACCTGCATTACTTTCAAATCTACACACACACACCTTTGTACCCACAGTATCATAAATTTAAGCTTGATCCTTAATATCCAGTATTAATATTTTCCCTCATGAGTAGGGGAAAGGTTTCATTTGACCCTCCCCTCAGGTTTTAATTTATTTATTTATTTATTACATTTATCAATCGCCCATCTGGCCGGTCACCCGGCCACCACTTTAAAGTGTTGATGCTTGGCCTGAGAAGGGTTTATGCGCCTGGTCCTAAAGTGAAAAGGGCCGTGTCGTCGCAATCACCTTCCTACAAAACAGAACATATAAAGGCATCATATATACGGGATGTCTGAGAACTCTGCAACAGATTCAAATGAGTTTGGATTTCTATGAATCCAACTGACAAGATTCCAGGGATGGGGACTCGGACTCGAGGACTCGACTCGTGAGTCGGACTGAGTCCCCCCTCTGACTCGACTCGGACTCGAGTCCCAATATTTTTATTGGGACTCGAGACTCGACTTGGGACTCGAGACCAAGGACTCGTCAACATCCCTGGGCTGTTGACGAGTCTTCTGGCTGTGCCAGAAGGAGCGCGATCACCGGTGAAGAGCGCATGGAAGCGAGGTGCGCCGCTGCTCGGCCACTATAGACAGCTACCAGGAGCGCAGCCCCAACGATGTGTTGAGATTTGTTTTGATTGATGTGTTGTTGTGGGGGGTTTGGGTTAGGGTCAGACATTTTGGGTTTGGCTGCCTCTGCCTGCCTGTTTGGGGTTCCCAGCCTCCTCTGCCTGCCTGGTCTCTTCTTGACCTGTTCAACAGTTGAATTGTCCAAGACAAAGGCCTCTGCCTGCCTGCTTTGGGGTTCCCTGCCTCCTCTGCCTGCCTGGTTATTTTGGGTTTGTCTGCCTGGTCTGTTCTTGCCAAAATCAGTTGCAGAGTTTTGAAATAAAAAGGCACACTTGTGCCTAGAATTTATTTAAGCCACACATCTGAAGTAGCCTTATTTTGTTGGGGGGAAACCCCATTGATTTTAATAGGGACTCGTGGAATAGTTTTGGGAGTGACTCAGGACTCGTGACTCGTGAGTCACCATTTTGGACCAAGGACTCGGACTCGGACTCGAGACTCGGGTCCAAAGACTCGTGACTCGACTTGTGACTCGAGACCAAGGACTCTTCAACATCCCTGCAAGATTCCACAGCAGACCAGCTTTTCCAAAGTCACACGTATTCTGTGGACTGGTGTTTGTTTGTTTTTACTTTCTGGAATTTTATACACATTTAGTCATAGAAAAATAAATTTAACAAAACACCGACCAAAAATGAGCATTTGCCCCCATAGGCTAAAGCATGAAAATGCACATTTTGGGGGTATTTGCGCAATTTTGGGGGGATTTGTGCATTTTCAGAAGTGCACATTTGTGCAAGTGTGCACAAATGCAAGTTTGAGAAATTGGAAAAAAAAAAATCAACTTCCGTCATTGAGCAGATGACGGAACAAAAGGCACTTGACAATCCGCGAAACACAGATGGAACGGATTTATCAAAAGCCGTTCATACACACACACACACACACACACACGATTAGATAGATATGGCAAAATGGACACAAGCACTGCATTAAATCAGCAAATAATCAAACATCAGCAGTAGCCATATGGTGGAAAACTTTGGAGGGAAATGTCATTTTTTAATCTCTTGGTGGAAGGAGAAGAATAGAGATGTTCATTGTCAAGATGCATTGGCAACACTCCAAGTATTTCATGGAGTGAGTGCCACAACTATATAAGCCATGCTTGGTGTCCCTGTTGATCCCTTCTCTGGGAAGCAATGTGCACTGTGCAATCTAGTGATTCATAGGATATCATAGGATCATAGAGCTGGGAGGGGCCTACAAGGCCATCGAGTCCAACCCCCTGCTCAGTGCAGGAAACTAGAGGAGGGGTCTCCCATCCAAGTCATAACCAGGCCTGACCCTGCTTAGCTTTCCACGCTCAGACAAGCTGAGCCGGCGTGAGCCACAGGCCTCCTGATCTCAGGATTTTTTTAGCAGGGAGGATACAAGAGAAGGCATTCCTAAGGTATGGAATACCTAGCTTTAAAGTAATCTGGATTCAGATTGACAATATTTCATATTAGCGTTTGAATGCTTCCGGATCTCCATTGTGACATATATGAGGGCACAGTGAACTTTCCACATCCCAGTTCCACATTTGTATTGGATGTTAATATAGCAATACAATCCTCAATATTAATTATATGAAATTCAAATATTATAGACTTATTATTGATCTTGATGGAAAGCTGATCCAATACCCTGTTCCATTTTGTACACCTCAATGTTAAGAACATTTTTTAAAAAAACCCACTCAGCTTTGCTGGATCAGATGGAAGGTATGCATCTAGTCCAGCATCCTGTTTCCAACAATAGCTCAACAACAGCAAAATTCCCTATCGTAGTGATGTGCAAATCAGCGAAACTCAAGTTCATCAAGGTTCTCCAAATTCCACCTCAAAGTGTGTTCTGTCTTGTGTCTGTATCAGTTTGTGAGCCATATGTGTTTTTTCACATGAACATTTCTGCATATTTTTGTGTGCATGTTTCCAAATGTACGCATCAGTTGTGTGCATTTTTTTAAAAAGAACATTTTTCTCCCATTGATTAAAGTGTGTTTGTGTGCATTTTTCAAACGTACACAGTTTTCCATGTACATTTTTCAAATTTATATATGCTTTTTTAAAAAACAAAAACAAAAAACTGAATTGCATCACAAGCTTGTACATGTATCCACTTTGACTGCAAACTGTTTTTGGGTCTGTATACAGTTGCAGGAGGTGCAAAATGGGTAAATTCTAGCCAAAAATGTGTTGTGTTAGCAGCAGCAAGCTGGGAGTTTTTGTTTTGGTACATGGCTGTCTCAAGCAGTTAGTTTACGTCTCTGCCAGGAGTATGTGTTGTTGCTGTACTATTCTTGGCCCAGCGTGGGAAAGGCTCTCCACGTGTCTGTTTCTCTGACATAGTATACTGCTCCAGACAGAAGCCATTTTAAGGGGAAGAGCTTTAGCTTTGGCTCTTGTCTTCTTCTTCTTGCTACTGCTACAATGTAACTCTTTGTGTTGGTGGGGTGAAGTTCTCCTTCTCTCCACTGGACTAATGCTTGCTATGCATTTATACTCTGCACATGGACCGTATCTATGGAATGTATACTCTGTAGTGCTTACTTTGAATAAGTAAATAAACGGGTAGAATAGACCTGTTGCTGTTACAGAGTGATTCCTGTGTCCTGGATTAATCTGCAATTGGAGTGGCTGTGCTGCTGGGTCACTGCTGGGTCGCTGCTGTGTGGGAGATACTCTGCTACTGTGTGTGGACAGCCTGGCAAGGCCAGCACACAGATTACAAACTCTTTCAACACCAACAAAGTGAACTGAAGTGGAATTCCATTACATCCCCACTGCCTAGTTATTTCTACCTAAGAAACTGATCTTCAGTTTGCACCTGTACTACCTCTGGCCATTGAAATCTGTTCTATTTCACATGGCAATTAGCCATTGGCACTTCTTCTTTTTTTAATGGAGAGGTGGAATATAAATGCTACAAGTAAAATAAATTAATAGATACATCCTCAATGAATTTGTCTAATTCCCCTTTAAAGTCTTGTGAGCCACAGACCATCACTATATCTTGTGGCAGTGAGAGCCATAAGTTAATTATCTCATGTGTGAGGAAGTACTTGTCCGTCCTGAATCTATTCATGAAAATCAATTCCATTGGGTGACCATGAGTTCTACTGTTGTGGAAGATGCAGAGAGAACAGCTATCTATCCATTTTCTCCACAACTTGCATAGCTTCGTAGATCTCTCTAACATTGCTCTTGGTCATCTTAAAGCAGTGCTCTCCAGCCTTGGGTCCCCAGATGTTTTTGGCCTACAACTCCCAGCATGCCCCAGCCAGTTGTAGGCCAAAAACATCTGGGGACCCAAGGTTGGAGAACACTGTCTTAAAGGATGGGCAGATTTGTCAGTTTAGCTTTCTACTGCATTCAGATATGTAAAATAACAAGTTCTTTCTCTCCTAAACATGAAGAACTTTGCAAATTTTGGTAAATTACTATAAAAAATGAACTGAAACAAAGTTCTCACCCATCTCCACTAGACAAATTCAATAGGTACTGCTATTCCCAGTATGGAGACGACCATGATGTACCTGCCAGCCATGCATATGTTTATTATTTATTATTCATTGACAGCATTTGAATACCGCTCTATACCTACACAGACTCCAGGGTGGTGAACAATAAAAAGATAAGACAGGTAAAAGAATAAAACAATTCATTAAAAACAGGATAACATTAAGAGCCAGTGTGACGTAGTGGTGAGAGTGTTGGACTGGGACTCGGGAGATCCGGGTTCTAGTCCCCGCTTGGTCATGAAACTCACTGGGTGACTTTGTGGCCAGTCACTGACTCTCAGCCTAACCTACCTCACAGGGCTGTTGTGAGGATAAAATGGAGAGGAGGAGGAGGAGGAGGAGGATTATGTAAGCTGCCTTGGGTTCCTTGCAGGAAAAAAAGGTGGGGTATAAATATAATTAATAAATAATAATAAATAAAACTATGACTGGTCAGCAAGGAAGGCTTCCCAAAACAAAGATTTCTTCAGAAGGTGCAGAAAAACACACAGCGTTGAAGCCTGCCTGGCCTCCAGAGACAGGGAGTTCCATAGAAGTGGAGCCATCACACTGAAGGCTTTTCTCCTGGTGGACTCCAGTCAGGCCATAGGTCCTTGTGGAACCACCAGGAGAATGTCCTCCTGTGACCTTAGTGACCAGGCAGATTGGTAAGGGGAGAAGGTGCTTCTGGGGTATCCTGGCCCCAAGTTGATAAAGATAAGGAGCCTGTCAGAAAAAAAAAGAGGTGGCAGCCCTAATTCAGCACTAACATAGTTGAATACACAAGGATTGGAATCCAGACTTTTAAGAGCAAAGCACTCAAACACCTGGCCCTAGGTGGATGAATTGGTTGGTCTCGGTTTCTCCCAAATCCAAATTTCTTTAAAGATGTGCCTTTTGTCCTGAATACAGAGAATTGTGTAGATTTTGCTAAAGTCTTATAAAAACCAAACTGAAATGAAATTTTCACCTATCCCTACTCAGTGTGTGTGTGTGTGTGTGTGTGTTTTCCTCCTGAAATACAAAGCCCCAAATGCTTAGCCATTCCATTATGCTTAATTCCCCAAACCTTTGCCCTTTTCTACACTTTTTACAGTTTCACATATCCATAGTGCATATGATTTTCCTGCATTTGCTTTAAATCCTAGGTGAATCCTAGCTGTGTTATCCTCTACATTTTCCTGGTTGTTATAGTTCTATAGTTGTTGTTTCTGGTTCATAATGTGCAAAACCAACCTGAATCCTTTCATCTATTTATAAGTCTAGTATAGACCTCAAGGCTCCTTCATAGATTAAAGGCAACAGTATTCTTAAACATTACACATTTCAATTAAAACCAAACTTTTCAAGAGTATGGATCAAACGTTGCACTTTTAAAAATCTCAAAGCTTGTTTCAGGAGATTTGAATACAGAGAATAGATGTAGGCAAAATTATTCTGCACCTTTTTGATTAGTGAGTCTAGAAATAAATACAGCAATTCAGACAAAATAACTAATGAAAGGCATTTGGGTTACAGATAACGCTGATCTTTGGAAACATCAATCCTGGTTCATTTCCTCTAATGGAATAAAAGGGAAAATTGCAATGGGCAAAATGAATTGTTGTTTTTTTTCCCACTGAGTAGGTTTTCCTTAGAAAGCAAAGTTACTCGCTTCCTCCTGATTTGGTGCTACAAAATATTCAAGTGAGTTTGCCAGCAGAAAGCTTCAGCTTCTAAAACCTTGCCTGCCTCTTTTGAGATAGATTACCCACCGGATAAAAAAGTGTTAATTTAAAATTAGGGTTGAGCTGAAATGGTCCACTGCCCTATGTTGTCGGAAATGATCTGGGTGGGCATTTTGGCTATTTTGTGGATGGGATGGGGAAAATTATACCCCAAAATATCACAGGGCGCTTACCTTTGCCTTGTTTTAAGGCAGGGGTGCGGTGGGGACATTTTTAACGTTGAGGGACCATAATTTAGTGATGGGAGAATGAGAGATGCTCGAGCTTGCCAAGATTTTCCGACTCTAATTCAAGGCTCAGTTTGCCTTGCTCCCATTTTCATTTCTGACATGTTTTTCTTTTCGTCCGAGTGGGGGAAATGCTCATTCTGAGCCGGAAAAGTGTACATTTCCCCAGCACATTTTTAAATGTGCAAGCTTCCCCTCACCCCCATTGACTAAAACATGAACGCTTTATTTATTTATTTATTTATTTATTATATTTTTGAATCGACCATCTGGTCAGTCACCCGGCCACTCTGAGCGAGTGTACATTTTAAAAAACAAAAAAAACAACTTTTTTTAATTTTTTTTTATTTTTTTTATGTGATCACTTGTTCAGGAATGTGTGACCTTTCACTCTTACCCCCCCCCTCAGCACCCCAAAAAAAGTGTTTGCATTTGGGGTTACAAATCAGGAAGTTCTGATGATTTGCAAACTGAAATGAAATTCTCAAACAAATTACCCCTGAGGGTAATCTGTGGGCAAGCTGCATGCTGGTAGAGGGTGTGGTCAGAGCCAAGGTGGATGGAGCTTGTAAAGCGGGTGGACTTTACAGAATAGGCTGAGGTCCGCAGCTCTTGTGCTGCGGGTTCCCTACCCCTGCTTTAACTTGCCTTTAAGAAGGGGGGACCACCATGTTTTAATAACATGGTATGTCTTGGGATGGTACATCTTCTTCTCCCAGAAGATAATGGCTTCAGCACTACATATTAATGGGGGGAACATACAACAAGGCAAAGGTAAGCCTCCCTAAAATGTGTGTGGTATTTCCCTCAACCCCATAACACTCCCGCTCCCTACCATTTCAGTGTCATGTTAGGGCCAGAATGGTTTGACCCAACCTGTTTCAGCCACCCTTACTTCCAGTTTGCTGCCCTCCATCCCACACTACTTTGCCATATCTGGCATCTGTTTCCTCTCCCTATCCTATAGCTACCCCATTCACTCCAAGTAGTGCTCCACAGCAATGCTAACACAGTCCCTGAATATGCCCAACAAACCATCCAATGTCATCCCCAATGCTCTCTGTTGCTACTGGGAGTATAGGACAGAGATGACAGCAAAGTTCTCCAATACTCTCTGTTGCTACTGGGAGTATAGGACAGAGATGACAGCAAAGTTCTCCAATGCTCTCTGTTGCTACTGGGAGTATAGGACAGAGATGACAGCAAAGTTCTCCAATGCTCTCTGTTGCTACTGGGATTATAGGACAGAGATGACAGCAAAGTTCTCCAATGCTCTCTGTTGCTACTGGGAGTATAGGACAGAGATGACAGCAAAGTTCTTCTTAAAAATAACTTCAGTGGTGTTGTATCCTGTTATCTATTAGTCTGAGTTTTGAGATGTTTGTCTTGGGTGGGACCCAGCTGGAAGGAAAAGAGGGGAAACATGGTAGAAGGAGAAGGTAACTACATATATTTTTATTTATTATTTATTTTTATGGAGGAAGGGGGAGACACAAAAAAAGGGACTCCTAAAGACCACCTCAAAAGGAAGGCAAGCTTTCCAAGCCCCAGGATTCTTCCTGTGCTTGCATTAAAATCCCAGCTGGAGTAGATTTGCAAATTTCCTCAGCTGGTAAATGCTTTATATGGCCAGGAGAGAGACACACATATCTCACTCCTAGCCAAGCAAAGCTATCAGTACCGCAGATGTTTGGCCTCCACAGCCATTACAAGCCTCTTAATCTATTCCTATTCAATATAATGAAGGAATGTTGGTCCATCACATTGAATAAGGTTGGAATCATGAGTTTCAGGGGCAAACCCGAGTAGGGGCAGCAAACCCCAGTACAGGAGTTACAGGGAGTTTATCAGGCTTCCCCAGCCACTTGGATTTTGTGCCTCCAGAGTCCTCACCAAACAATCTAATGGAGTTTTAGGGGAAACAATGGAGGGAGGGAGGTGGTGGGCCCTCAGATGTTAGCGTGAGCCCTTATATTTCAATCTCGCCCCCAGAAAAAGCTCGAGTAATTTCTAAGCTAATCTCTCAGAGTGGCCGAATGTCTGGCCAGATGGGTGATTCATAAATATAAATAAATAAATAAATAAACATGAGGTTCCGAGAGGTGACCTATCCCTAGAATTGATCACCATGGGTGGAACAGCAGTGACATCCACCAGCTGTCAAACAGTTCCTGGCCTAGAGCAGATGTATATCCAGTGGTGCATGTCTTTCTCTCTTCCCTTACCAAAGATCTTTTCCCCATATGGAAGTGGGGTCCCCACATTTCCTACATTTGTCTGAAGCCAAGTCCATGGGGGAACGTTCAACAGTCTAGCTTTAGTAACACACCTGAATGTTGATGCAGCTTCTGAGACAAGAGACTTGCACCCTTTGACCAAGGAGCCCTGACCCCTCTGGTCCATCAATTCATCACCCAAGGCAACTCATTTTCCTGTAAGCTTCCAACTCAGTAGAGAAAATGTACATTTGTAGGCCAACAAGTGACGAAGAATGCAGAGCTTCAAGGCAAGGCGCTGTCCCTGTTATAAACCCAACCAGCTCACAACTAATGGGTGGGGCTTATGCAATCAAAAGGCCTTTTCTACTACTCAAGAACTCAGTTATTCTCTGGCCTTTACTGGAACGACGTTTTGCTATCTCTAGAGGTTTCCATGGTCCTGGAGATCCTGACTGTGACCTGCGGACTGGCTACCTGCTATTCATGCACTCCTGCTCTTTGATTTCTACATTGTTACCTGTTTCCCTCTGCACCTCCTCTAAGTGCAGCTGGAATAGGACAGGAGGTGAGGGGGAATCTGGAATCAGGATAGGTACCTGTCTTGTGGATAGGATTTTTCTTAGGTTAGAATTTCAGACATTGAGTAGACTCAGGAGGTTTTAAACTTGACGATGAGATAAGATAACAAACTAGTGCCATACCTGCGCCCTAACCATTCGGGAACAAATATTATAGGACTGAGCTTCTTTCTGCTAACTTGATCTTGGGCATGTCTGCTATGGGTCTCGGACTCCTCATTTTTAACCTCATTCCACAATTTCAGCTGAATCAAGTAGTAAAGAAGTGGCCCTCAAGCTTCCCTACACCAAACACTGGATAGTTAGTTTTGCATTGTAATAATTTTCTTATATCCCCCCCCCCCATTGGTTCTCGCCACAGCCCTCTCATGGCAGTCTGCACACTGTGAAAGTCACATTATGCTAATGTATTAATGTCACGCAAATGTTTCCCAAGCAAACCATACTCTAGTGTAAATTTGTTGGTTGTGAACCTATTTCATTCTGCCAGGACAGTGTGTTTGATTTAGGCATAAAGCAAATCAGTCTGCTCATATCTCATTACAATGAGCCAACAAAAGTAGGGAAGTAACAAAGGAGACGTGAGGACGACCATTATTATGGGCTTAAAGTCATTTGTTTCAGGCTGTTGTGCCTGTGCCAAAGGCCACCAGAGTCTCCCCAGGGAGACCTTGTAGTGTTTTCAATGGGCTTTTGCTCACGTACATGGGCTATAGGGTTTGAGAGATAAGCATTAGTTTAATGATTAAATAATTGTGTTGAAAGTGAACTCAGGGCCATTCATCCCAATGCTTCTCCACAACCCAACATATGATTCTCAAGAAACTTCAGGTTGTAGGACATCAATGAATGTGTCTTGGTACCATATATCTGACAATCCAGAACGTTCCCTTCCATGAAATATGGCTATTGTGATCTCTTCTCCTTTCTACTGCTCTGCTTGTAAGCTGGTGTCATGCAGTTTCCCAGAATTTGAACTTGGAAACCTTGGGCTCAGATGTCACCTCAGCCAAGAGCTGCTAGAGGAGTTTGAAAATTCAGATCTGACCTGCACTTCCCTAACCAAATTGTGGACTGGAATGGAGCCATCAACCAGATTTCTCACTTATCTAAATGTAGTGATGTAGTTCTATGACATTTAAATGTATCAAAATATGTTGAAAGAGGAGAAAAAAAGGCATATACAAAGGCATACTGAAAATGCATTTTAAAATTTATTTATTTATTTATTTGTTGTTTGTCACATTTCTATACTGTCCATTAACCAAAGCTCTCTGGGTGGTTTACAAGACAAAGCTGAAAACCATACAATACAATAACACAGTAAAACATAATATAAAAGCATAACTTTAAAATAGAATAAAAGCAAAGTAGTAACCAAGATAAAAGCTAGCAACAATACAAAGATGTAAAAATACACTGACACTTTTTTAAAAAAACAAAAACCTGAAGTGCTAAAAAGCCGGGGGGGGGGAGCATGTTTAAATGCAAATGGGCATGTGAATTTGGGGGGGGGGGGAGAGAAAAGACAAAAAAGGCAGATTAGTGTGGAAATGGAACAGAACAGACTTGTGTATGAACATATGCAAAAGACCACAAACAGACTCATGCATTCATCCCTATGATATGAATATAATTAGTATTAGCATTTTATTTATTTTCAATGTTATTTGTTTCATATGCAGTCCATGATCCAACATTCAAACATTTATGCTTTCCTTTTATGCAGCATTCAGGGGCAGAGTGTCGGATCAGATCCTCTCTAGTGAATAGTGGATGTGTTAGCAGCATACAACCATCAATTTCCATCTTCTTCTGCATTTTGTTCTGGCATCTCTATCACCACAAGAAGTGTATGGAGGATTTTCTCTCCCAGCACTGCCAGCACCTAGGTGAAAACTCAGCTGCTCCTTCACTGGGCAATTGCACCTGTGAGGTTTCCTATTTCCAGCAAATGCTTATGTTTCAGGGCTTAAGGAACTCTTTTGCCACTTTAACTCAGGGTTCCCCAAGCTGACCCTTTTCTGCTGCCAACAATTCTCTTAGAATACTTTAAAACCTCCAAGTAGAATGGTATAAAAGGCTTAGGTGTGAGATGGGCACCAACACTAGGGACAAGATGAACTATTGAACAAGTAAATATATTAAAGGGATATTTTGTACATACCTAAGGCGGGAATAATAATATCTACCTTGGAGTTCTCAAAAGAATGCTTGCTGACACCTCTTAAGGCAGTGTTCTCCAACCTTGGGTCCCCAGCATAGCTGGCTGGGGCATGCTGGGAGTTGTAGGCCAAAAACATCTGGGGACCCAAGGTTGGAGAACACTGCTTAAGGATTCAAGAGACAGTGTTGCTATTACAAGCTTCTTAATGACTTCTTTTACCTCAGGCCAAATTCCCTGAAACTCCACTGTGAAATACATTCACAACCAAGTCCAGATCTTAGGTGCAGTCTTCCTCTGACTCCCAAAGCTCCACCTGTTGTATTTCTGGCAGCTTGGACAGTTTATCTCAGTTTTTACTGCCTGCTTATGTAAGCTTCTTCTGGCAAGATCTTAAGGCAGCCTCTTGGCATAATACAGCTACCTGCTGCCTACTCTTGATCTTCACCAGCCATGTATGGTTATCCCACAGAGAAAGAATAGCTTAATATTCAGGCCTCAGCTATTCACTTTCTCCTCCATTTTCTTTTAGTCCTTCTGAAACACCACCCATCAACTAGTAAATCTTCCGCCTCCTTGTCTACCAACTGATTAACAAACTTAACTGTCAATTCCTTAACTGTTGTTTCCCAACTACTCTTTTCCACCTACCCCAGCAAATCAAAATTGAATTTACCTGATCCAGGCCCCATCTAACAATATTCAAAGTGATTCTCTCCCCCCCCCTTCAGAAGTTCATTACACAACTGATACACAGCCCTTTGACAATAACAAAGCAAGGCCTCAGACCTGCTCAGATACATTATTGCCTCAGAGAGGCTATGCAAAGTAAGCATTACAGAGCAACAACAGTTATATACACAGCATTTCTTCACAAGGTATAACTGACCTATCTATTGTGCAAATGAAGTAGTCTTCCAAGACACTGGCTCTAATTTTGTCACACAGCAGAGGGCTGCTGGTGGCTCCCACTGTCTTGGTGACCATTTTGCCAGGTATGAATGAGCATGCAGTGTGTGTCTGTAGTAAGAAACACAGGAAGGCATTCCTCAACCACCTCCAGATCAATCATAGGTGATTCAGGATTGATGACTGGTATGCTGGACAAGATATGGCACAGGGTGAGGAAGGATGAGTTGAGACAAGGTTTGTCCAAGAAACGCTATGGTCCCCACTTTGGGACATACACTGAAGTCAAGATATAGTTCCCTAGTTGGACTTTATCAGTCCCTTGCCATTATAGTTCCTTAAAGTACAATACATATGTAATAAATAAATACATTCCTGGTGCTTTTTCTTAATTTTTCACTAAAGGGTCTGAGATGCATTTATCAACAAGGTCTATTAAATATCCTCATCAGTTTACTTCAAACCACTGGGGAAAAAAGAAGAAGCTTTAGTCAAGTGACTAATTATCTAGTGCTTATTAGCATATGGCTAAACATAGTCAAAATATTTGAATTGAGCACGCATACTCTCATTATGTCATTGCTTTGGAGAAATTAAGCCTGATTTGTTTTCTGCACAGAAAGTACAGACAGAAGACCTGTGTTCTGGAGCTATCTAATTGGCTTCAGATAAGAACCAAAGCAGGCCAGATCTGATTGCTTCAGATCTAGGAACTGAAGCTCTGAACCTGAAGCAGCACACCAATCAGCAGATTTGGAAGTTTAAAGCTGCCCTCCCAACATAGTCCCTGGACATCTTCTGCTCTGCCTTCCATACCTGCTACTTCCTTCTATGTGTTATGTGTTATGTGGTCCTGCCATCTTCTAATACACACTGCCCATACACAGCAGATAGGAGGCAGTATTGTATCAGGGTTCTTACTATTTCTGTTTTGAACCAGATTTCCATAAATAAACAAGCATCTGCAAAATTTCCCGGGTGGTGGTGGTGGGATATTATCATGTTCCTGAAACTCTTTATGCTTCCCATGAAATCCTTGAGATGTTTCACTCATGAAATCCTTGAGATTTTTTCTCCTTTACGTGCGCAAACTAAAACTGGCAGATTTGTCCAACCAGGCAAATTGAGATTTGTCCACCTACCAGTTTACTGTAAAGTTTGATTTTATATGAAACTCTGTGGCAGATACTTAAATAGGGATGGGTGAAAATTTCATTTCAGTTTGTTTTGCTTTTTATAAGAATTTACTAAAAAAAATATTGCACATTCTTGATATTTAGGAAGGAAAGAACTTGAAATTTTAAAAAATCAAAAGTTGGAGAATTCCGTTCCCCCGGCCAGGTGCAACTGTGGGTGGGGAGAATTTTGCACTTGGGGGAGAGGAGAGTGAGACCACTGTGGGGTGATCTCACCCTCCAATTGGGTTACAGGTGGGTGGCATGTCAGGGGCCGATACTAGGCCTGAATGCCCCACCCTCTGCCTCTTTCTGTCACAGCTCCCTCCCTCCCTCCCTGTTCTCAGTGTGGGCTTTGCTGGTCACCAGTTCCAGGGGCCGAGTAGGAATTTTGGCTTATTGTCCAGAATGGCTGGGGCAGTGTGCGTGTTTTGTCTACTCTACACTGTGTTACGGGGTTGGGTGTTTTTTATTTTGGGAATTTGGGTGATTTGGTTCAATCTGGTCACATTTGGCTGGTAAGTGCAGGAATAGGCAGTGGGGTAGGGTTCGGTGATCATCCGATGGGACCTTTTAGGTGACTGGCGAGACCCGAGGCTCCCCGTTTACTGAGTTTTGCGGCTTAGTTTGTGGGAGATAAGGATCACCTTTGAGGCCGACTTTCCTCACACAAATCGGTGTTTTGCGGCACCGTGAGATGGTGACTGTGAGAAGGCCTCCCAGCACCCACGATGGTGTAAAACTGGGGGGGGGGGTGGCGAATCGCAGCACCACCCCCTGGGGTTGGATATTTCGCCCGGGATACCTCACTGGCCAATGGCCGGTTTTAGTTAGTACCCACACTTTTCTCCCTTCGCAGATCTTGATTATGAATAAATGTGGCCCTAATTTATACCATAATTTGTGTCTCGACTCTTCTTTTCCCCTGTACGCATGCAAACGAAAACTGGCAGATTTGTCCAACCAGGCTCACACAGCCTGGAGTGCTTAGCTCATAAAGTCTGGGTTTGAACATTGGTGTATGCAACCACATTTGTGGTATACCTCTTTTTTTCTGACAGCCTCCTAATCTTTAACAGCTATATGGCAGGCACGTACAACATGGTTCTTGACATGTACCTATTGAATTTGGGCAGTGCATAGGAGAAGAATGTTGTCTTGGTTCATTTTTGATAAACATTTACCAAAATTCAAACATTTCTTCATATTCAAGATGGAAAGACCATAATACTTAAATCATTTGAATGCAGGAGAAAGTGAAATTGGCAGAGTATTTCATTCCTAATTCCCAAATATAGCTCTAGCTGGAGGGCACAAGCTACAGCCACTTGCCATGATTGTATTTTTGGCTCAGAAAAGGCTGTGAAATGAAATATTCTCCTACATCTGCAATGCTGCATGATAATTGCCAAAATGTGGGACCTCATTTGAGGTGGAGTTGACCAGTAGCTGCAAATACGGTCACTTCTATGGGTCCACTGTAGAGGACTGTAATCAACTATGACTCTTTGAAATGCCAAGGTCCTTCAGAGATATTTGACAACATATGTGGTAGTGGTGGCATTATTGATATCACAAATGAAGTATTTATCCTTTGGAAGGTGCAGACTGCCCAACCTTGAACCCCGGGTGATGACACACACACACACCCCACACATGTTTGCAAGAATTCTAAAAGGTATTGAGACTCAATATTTGGTGGGAAAGGGGAGTTCCATAATTGAGAGGTAGTTACTAACAGCAACACATTGTTGTTTAATGTCCCCTTCCTGTCCGAACATGATGCATGGTTGCTATAGGAACTTCACTGCTAAATCCTTCATTGCTAGGATTTAGGAGAATAGTTGCTGTAAGAGCTTAGGTAGCATGCGTAAGGGAAGCATTTTAGGGTTGTGCACTTACCAGGCTGCTCACCTCATGGGGTGCTCATCGAGCATCCCCGCCATGTGATCCGTTTCGTGCCCCCCCCATGAGTGCCAGCTGAGATGCTCGCCGAGATGCTCACCAGACTTCCGAGTACCCAGTGCTTCACTTCCGGGTCCCCAGCGCTGCATTTTTAATGTAAAAAACAGGGGAAACCACCTTAAAACGGCCACAATTTGCATAAACGGCGCTTTGTTTTTCATGTTAACATGAAGAACAAAGCGCCGCTTACACAAAATGCGGCTGTTTTAAGGCGGTTTCCCCTGTTTTTTACATTAAAAATGCAGCGCTGGGGACCCGGAAGTGAAGCGCCAGGGACTTGGAAGTTCCTTTCCCCAGCTCCTCTCGCGAGGAGATGTGCTGAGCCAGGGAAAGGTAAGTCACGTGGAGCTAGGCTTCCACCACCCCCCTATCAAGCTCCGCGCACATCCCTAGGCAGCATATGATAAGATTTTTAATCAGATCCTAGAAATGCTCATTTCTGGATTGGGACAGGTCAGTGGAGCTCCTATCTTTGAGCTCTGCTAACCTGCCCCATTCCTGGAATGCGTGTTTCCACTCATTTTGGGTTAATTCTAGAAGCACCAAAGCCCTGTTGTGCAAGTGGCTCCCATGAGTGCATGGGCAGAGTGCATGGGCATCTGTCTTCATAGCCATACATAGCCTAAGTTCTTTCTTGATACTGTAAACTAGCATACATTAAGCCAGTAATATATGCACACACATGCTCAAGCAAGGCAGTGCTGTTTTGGGGATATTGTGATTCCGCTTCCCTCTGGGAGATGAGGCTGTCCCTCTCGTCCCAGAAATTCATGAAGAGGAAAGAGGTTACAAATTGCACACACCAAAAAAAAAAAAGGAAGGAAGGAAGGAAGGAAGGAAGGAAACAAACAAACAATTGTCCCTCTCTAAGTGATGCCCTTTTCATTACGTCTCTTTGGAGTATTGGGAAACCAAGCGGAAATGAAAAGAGACAAATAATATGTAATTTTGTTCAACCTTAGGAATTTCAGACATTGGAAAGATTGCATGGGGAGAGCTTAAAAGGCTTCTACATGTGAAAAGGAAAAGCCCCTCCGGGAGGAACCATCTGATTAATGTAATCTTATGATTTTTATCTTGAGACAAGTGACGATAAAAAAGTTCGACATTTCTTTCTCACCAAAAGCACCACTTCAAGAAAGTGCCCCCAACCATCTCAAGAAGTGACAGCCCTCCTCCATGCAGGTTATATTTAAATGCATACCCCACAGCTTGTGAGATGGAAGCCAGTCATGTTCTAAAACTGCAGACTGCTGTTATAACTGTAGAGTCCAGGACTTAAATAGTTCCAATTAAGTGTACTTTAAGCAATAATGAAAAAGAAACGGCTTCATCTTAGAAGATCTTGTGCTGGATCCAGGATCTGCCTTCTGTGAGAGGAAGGGATCTTCAGCAAGAGGAGAGGTTTTGCTTTTGGAAATTCCCCCCTGCCCAATTTTGGGGATCCCCCTCCCACACACATATCATAGGGTCTCCTCTGTGAAGCATTTTCAATGGGCTGGAGGGGCTGCTATGGGAAGGAGGGGGGAAGTCCACTTCCACCAGCACAGTTGATCCAGTTGAAAGCTGGATTCAACCCCTTGTCTAGGAAAACATCTCATAACATTCATTTTTATGACTTTATAAAAAATAGGTGATGGTAGAATAACCTCCCCACCACCAAATGTGTAATGTTGCAGAGATGATGCCTCCATCCTATACAGAAGCAGTAGCTCTCTGACTCCATATGGCTTATATTTAAACTAAAGATGGGAGAGAAATTCATTTGGTTCACATTTTAATGCCAATTTACCTAATTTCGCCTTTCCGAACTCCTATGAGAACCAAAACCTGGTTATCCTTTCAAATTAAAAGAAATTGCACTTCTCCAGATTTCGCAATGCAGTTCTCTAGTCAATGAAATGTGCATAAAATGCATATATTAGGGGAAATAATACTGAAAATTTAGTATATTAGGACAATTGCTTGCAAAAGATTGAATATTAGGCAAAAATGCATCTATAAGGAGAAATGTTCAAAGAAATACTTATGGATTTGCATGCAAACTTTAAAAAATAATAATGATGGCCTTGTAGGCCCCTTCCAACTCTATGATCTATAGATACAGGCCTGTGGCTTACGCTGGCTCAACTTGTCTGAGTGTGGAAAGCTAAGCAGGGTCAAGCCTGGTTATGACTTGGATGGGAGACCCCTCCTCTAGTTTCCTGCATTGAGCAGGGGTTGGACTCGATAGCCTTGTAGGCTCCTTCCAACTCTATCAGATCTATGAAATCTATGAATCTACAAACTAAACTTAACACTGGAGAAATGCTCAAAATTTGGGACAAACTCCTCATCTTGGAAGAAGACTTGCTGAATGCCTAATTTGTTTGAGGCCCTTTCATACACCACAGCCCGCCCCCACCCCCATGCTATTGCCTCAGGAACACCCAAGGCATGTGGCTGTGTGAACCACCACCCACAGATACTCTGGATGTCATTCAGCCAGTGCCCAGGGATGCTGTTGTCGTCATATGTAAACATGCTTTTAGGAAGAACCCCACGGCAGGAAGTTTTTGCATGCACTTGGGATTCGAACTTGGCAGCCCCTCTGAAGCTCTCCTTAGAAAACAATCAGAAAGGTAAATTAGAAAAAAAAATACATCTAAGCCTCTTGCCAGCCTTCCCCACCAACACAAACACACTTTCCTTCCTTTAAATTGTTGGAGGTGCAGGAGTAATAGCAGAAGTGATTAGCAAGAAGAACAGAGGAGAGGAGCTTTCTCCTTCCTCCTCTCTGTTGCCCATTACACTAGCTGACAGTGTCCCAGGGCATGGGAGAACTATGGGAGATGTGGTTCTCTAGGATGTTCCCAAAAACTACATTTCCCATAGTCCTCTGAGTCCATTGGCCCACTACTGATTTAAAGTAAAGGAAGGAACAGTGTATTTGGGATGAGTGGGGTCTTTTGAGAGTGGGAAGGGCAGCAGAGATAGGCAGAGGGAGTGGAAAACTATATTCCCCCCCCCCTCTAGGTCATTTTCTAAGCCAAGCCAGAGATCTATCTGGGGAGCTTGTAAAGCTTGCCTTCCATTCTGAGGTAAATTTTATGAACCTCCCAAAGCGTGTTTCTGAGCATTTCCCAGGAGAATGTCACCAGCAACTCTGCTTGAAATGGTGTGGGTGTAACTGCGAAGATGTTGGCAACCAAACTTGTGTATGTTTAACGTAGGGGTGGGTGTATCTGTCAGTTTTGCTTTCTCCCACATTCACATTTTTTTTAAAAACATCAAGTTCTTTCTCTCCCGGATATGAAGAACTCCAGACATCTTGGTAAATACTTAATCAAAAATGAACTGAAACGAAGTTCTCATCCATCTGCGACAACCAAATTCAATGGGTCCAGCTATTCCCAGCAGGGAGGGAACCGTGATGTACCTGCCTGCAATATAGCCATTAGAGATGAGGAATCTGTCAGCAAAAAGCGGAGATGCCCCCAATTAAGGACTAACATGACTGAATACAGAGGGATTCAAACCCAGATTTTTAAGAACAAAGCACTTGATGCCCCCTGGGCCTGGGTGGAAGAATCTGTTAGTTTTTGATTTCTCTCAAGCAGGACCGGTGCAGGGCAGTTTGGCGCCCCAGGCGAAAAAATAGTTAGCGCCCCCCCTCTCCAAAGCAAAAAAAAAAAAAAACCCTGCGCCGCCACCACCAACCTACCTTCCCCCCACCGCCCTGGCTGCGGCGGCAGCGGTGGCTGCTGCTGCGGCTGCTGCGACGAAGGTAGGTGACGGGGGGGTGACGGGGGGGTTGGGGGGGTGGCGATGGCGGTGGGAGGGCAGCGGCGAGCGAGCAAGCGAGCGGGTGGGCGGAGGCGCGGCGGCGGCGGCTGCTGCTGCGGCTGCTGCGACGAAGGTAGGTGACGGGGGGGTGACGGGGGGGTTGGGGGTGGCGATGGCGGTGGGAGGGCAGCGGCGGGCGAGCGAGCGGGTGGGCGGAGGCGCGGCAGCGGCGGCTGCTGCTGCGGCTGCTGCGACGAAGGTAGGTGACGGGGGGGTGACGGGGGGGTTGGGGGGGTGGCGATGGCGGTGGGAGGGCAGCGGCGGGCGAGCGAGCGAGCGGGTGGGCGGATGCGCGGCGGCGGCGGCTGCTGCTGCGGCTGCTGCGACGAAGGTAGGTGACGGGGGGGTGACGGGGGGGTTGGGGGGGTGGCGATGGCGGTGGGAGGGAGCGCGGGGAGGAGCAGCGGTGGCGATGCGCGGCGGCGGGGCTGCTGCGCTTGCGAATAGGGAGGACTGGGGGTGAGGGGGGGTTTGGCGGTGGGAGGCGCGGCGGGCGAGCCGGGTGGTCGGCGGCAGCAGAGGGGGGGGCGGACTGCGGGACGCGCAGCGGCAAGCGAAGAAGCGCAGCGTTTCGCGCCCTCTTCACCGCGCCCTAGGCACGCTATTGTGCGGAACGCCGCCTGTTCAAGTTTTTTTGTCCTGAATATGGAGGACTTTGTGAATTTCGGTACATTCTTCTCAGAAATGAACTGAAACAAAATACTTGCCCACCCCCGTTTGTAAAGTGAGTCTAAACCTGTGCAGAATGGAAAGGATAATTAAACAGAAGACATGCTTGGCCTTCATGCTTTCCTAACAGTTACCAAGGATTTTGTAGAAAAGTACAGGGAGAAAGAAATGAGTCTAAGCAATACAGAGGATGCAGGTATGCCACACAGAAAAGTCCATTAACTATTGAAAACCACAATTGTGGCAAAATGCATATGTTGCAGCTTGAAATAAATATCCCACACTGAGGATATGCTACAGTTCATAACAAAATGGATAAATCATTTATTGCAAAGAATTTGTTCGCTGAAGAGGGGGGGAAATGAATCACCCAATGAATCTCGTACATCGCTTGTTGCACTAAAAATGCATAGGTTGCTTTGTCAGCTATATCACCTATTATGCTACAAATTGATGGTCGAAATGGCTGCAAGCATTTGCAAGTACCAGAGAAGCTGGGAGGCATGTGTCAAAGTCAAGAGGAAAGTTTTTTATTTATTTTATTTATTATTACATTTATGACTCACCCATCTGGCCAGTCACCCGGCCACCCTGGGCGATGTACAGCTAAAACAATACAATAATAACCCAGTATAAAAACAGTATAATTTTTTTAAAAAAAATCCTAACCCACCCCATATTCCTGCCTGAAAAGCCATGTTTTTAAAGCCTGGACGAAGCTCATCCGGAGGGGGCATGGCGAAGGTCACTAGGGAGGAAGTTCCATAACTTGGGGGCTGCCACAGAGAAGGCCCTCTTCCTAGTCCCCACCAGCCTGGCTGCTCTGGCTGATGGGACAAGGAGAAGACTGTCCGTGGCAGATCTTGTTGAGTGGCCTACTTGATGTTGCTGGAGGTGCTCCTTGAGATAAACTGGGCTGGAGCCGTGTAGGGTTTTTTGTTATTGAGGTTCTGGCCTCCAACATGCCAGAGTAGACCTATACACTCTGCAGGAGAACTTTAAACACATCATTAGCCATACGATGTTTGGTGGTTGGCCCTTTCTGACCAGAGGTTATTGGCCACATTAATTTTGTGTTAATACTTTCATTGAAGGTTGCAGTCACCCATGCATTATTGAACTGCATACCTGTGTTGTGGAAGCTCCTGTTGGGCATTGGAAATGGATCTTGTGAGCCTTTATGCTAGCCAAGAGACTTGAGCTGCAACAATGGAAGAACAGATCCACCCTCTCTTACTCAATGGACGGACAGAAGACTTCACAGTTCTTGCTACATTTGAAAGTGTGTATTACCACCAAGAGCTTCACCCTGATATCATCATCATCATCATCATCATCATCATCATCATCATCATCATCATCTATTTCATTTCTATACCGCCCAACAGCCAAAGCTCTCTGAGAGGTTCCCAACAATTCATAAAATAAAATCCACATAAAAACCAACAATAAAAACATACAATGTAGTTCAAAAGTTTAAAACCGAATTTAAAAGTGCAGTTTAAAATGACAATATTAAAAGTTAATAAAACTAAGCCTACAGGTGACAATTACCCCCACTCCTCATGTGCTATTTTGAACAGTTAAATATTGTTGAATGCCTTGGCATAGAGGGAAGTCTTAACCTGGCACTGAAAAGATAGTAAGGTTGGCACCAGGCAGGCTTCAGTGGGGAGCTTATTCCAAAATTGGGGGACTACCACTGAGAAGGTCATCCTCCTTGTTGCCAACAACCGAGCCTCTCTTGGAGGTGGCAGTCGGAGGAGGGCCCCAGATGTTGAGTGTAGTGTCCAGGTAGATTGCGGTTGGGAGAGATGTTCCATCAGGTATTGTGGTCCTAAGCCGTGTAGGACTCTATAGGTTAGAACCAGCACCTTGAATTCGGCTCGGAAGCATATTGATATGGTCCACATATACCACTTTGTATCCATCCATTTGTATTTTTTTTACAAATGCACACAAACACATCAAGTATGCATTTAAAAAAAAATAGAGAACTCCATTGTAACATTTGGAGAACTGCAAATTTTGAAAGAGATCTGTGTTTCGGTTCGCATATAGTGCAAACCAAAACTCTACTCCCCCCTCCCCAACCCCACCTGTGATAATTTCTCTGGAATTGTCTTCTCCTGGGAGGGTTGTTTTTTCCCCCCAAAAGCAATTTCTTTTCTATCACATTGAATGAGAATGGTAAACAAAAAAAAAAAAAAAAATGTGGAAGAAATGTTCAAAACAGCACACACACACACACACACATATACACAAACACACACACACAGTTATCATCAACACAATGTAAAAACAGCATGATATATATTTTTTTAAAGCCTTGGTAAAAGGCCATGGCATCTGACAGATGTGCTGAAGAACTGGTTTTTTTAATTTTGTTTGTTTGTTTTGTTTTTCTCCCTGCGGTCACTTTTGAGCCTGAAAATGTCCAGGGAGCTTTGTCAGATGGCTTACCCTACACTCCTGAACAGGGTAATTTGCTGGATATAAGGATCGTGATGGCCACATTCCTGCCCTCTTCCTATAGATTGTTTCAGAGACAGCTGTTGCTCAGCCTGAGGGAGCCACAGAGGTACATAGGCTGCTTGCCAATCAGTCTAAGGTGCAAAGGTCAACCAGAGTGTGGGAGCCACAAGACGCCATATTTAGAACTTCACAGCAAGCTGCAGAAGTACCCATGGCTTCTCTTCCCCCTCAGGCTGTTAAGAAATATTCCAGTTTCTCCTGTGAGAGAAGTAAACTGTTCTGCTTTTCTTTCATTATTATTTTTTTTTTTAAAAAGAGTTGTGCCAAATATCCACATGCAAAGTAAGCACCACCACAAAAGCCTTGGTGGAAAATTGGCCCTTTTAGGGAGGAGGGAGTCTTCTTAAATTCTTTCATCACTGTCAGCATCGTTTAAGACCAAACTATGGGTTTCTCAATGTGGCCACATGATCCCTGTCAATTGGAGATCATATATTCAGAATAATGTAGCCATGTGTAAAGCCAGTTAGTGCTTCCTCCCCTCATGGTAAATGCCCAAATGCTTTTGCTCCCCATCACCGACCCCCTCCTCTAAAAATCACCAGAAGCACAGAGAAGTTGCAAACTGCTGGGAAGGAAACAATGGACTAAAAACTAGAGCTGAGTTGAAAGTGAAGCACTTTTTTTGCTAAAGATTTTGCCAGCTTTGCGTAGGGAGGTACAAGAATTTCTTTCCCATTTGTTTAACACATGAACTTGGAACTGTTTACACTCCCAGATATGAACATATTTCCAAGCCTGAGATCGTCTTCGCAACAAGTGTTCTTTAGAAAAATCTGAACTTTAAAAATGTGCATTTTAGAGATCACTGCTCCGTAGGGATTGAGCTTGTCAAGTTCTCTAAGATCCACCTTCAAGCTCAGTCAGACTCACTCCTGCTCCTGATTGTGAGCTTTTGTTCTTGCTGTTGTTTGAACCAGAAAAATGTTCAGTTAGGTGCGCATTATTCTAAAGTGCACACCTAAATGCATATATTCCCCCTATTGACTAAATTGTGAAAATGCATATGTTGTTGTTTTTTCCTCTCTAAAATGCACATTTTTTAAGTGCACATTTTATTTTTCTAAAGAACACTTGCTGTGAACACAAGGCTTGGAAATATGTTCATATTTGGGAGTGCAAACAGGGCAAACATCTCTTATCTAAACGTTCCTCAAACTATTTCTTAATGTAATTTCCTTCATTTATCTTCTTCCCTACATGTAAATCTCATCAACCCCCAGACTCTTTGTTTAGCCCGTTGTTTCTCTCCTCCGTGTACATTGCTCAATCACATCAGGACAGGAATTCCCTGTTAAATTTTAATTACATCATTATCTTCACTACATCTGGCCACCAGACTTTTGCAATCACATCTCCTTTCTCAGTAGCAGAGGTTACTTCAGTTCATCCTTGTCCACCACCACCACCCTTCAAGCTTAGCAATGTTCTTAGGCCTGTCTTGATGCTTCCCTCCTTTCTATGGCTCTCCTTTAGGCCAGAATCATATTGAAGAGGAATATTTATAACACAAAAATCATGCATCATAACATTCTGAAGGAACAAATAAGCAGGGCTGCATGTCTTCTATGCTGCAAACATATGCTTGAAACAGATAGTCTTTGGGAAAAGCCTGGTTAAATCTTCTGAAGCGAACAGGGTGGCTAGATTTCCGCCCCGCCAATGGTTGGGGTAAGGCTTTACTTATTTATATTATTTTAATGCCATTTTTTCCAGTGCCATAAGGGCCCCCCAAAGCACCTTACTAGGTGATGGGGAGCACACTGAATAAATTGTGCAAATATTAAAAAATGCAAAATAAAATTATTCAAAATAAGAGAAATAATCAACATTTTGTTGAATTGCAGAATTATAAGTGCTGGGCTTTAGCCAGCCACAGAGCCCAAAGAGAAGATATCATTGCTGTTTAGGCAAACATCCGAGCCTGCCCTGGAAGTCTACATGTTTCCAGGTCAGGGAGAACTATGGATGTATGAATTGGCACAATTCAAAGTGTGTTCTGACTTCGGACTCAAGTCCGTATCAGATTATGAACTTTATTTTTTTTCTTTCTGCATGAAAATTATGTGTAATTTCATGCATATTTTTTTTCTAAATCTATGCATCAATTGTGTGCATCTTTGAAATGTATGCATTCTTCTCCCATTGATTAAAGCCTGTTTGTACACAAGAAGATTTGTAGTTCTGTTGCTGAACTTCCTGTGTCCACAAAAACTTTTTCTGATGCCATGCTATCCAATGGAAAGAGTAAAGAATTTTAAGTGTGGTGTCATGATCACACCTTTTGACAAGGGGATAAAATGCTGCTCCAAATTACCATTTGAAAGCATGCTGTGGTCCAGTGAATCTCAGCAGATGATATCAGGAGGCTTCACAGGAACTTCTACTGTGAACAAGATGATAAGCTTTGGATAAACAGGTCTTCACTTTGTTTTGTCGCTAACCTAATTCTAGGCTAGGTGTTTTGTTTTGTTGGTTTTTTTTTTATAAATGTATTTGGACTTGATGAAAGCCCTTTTACAACACTGGTGAATCCTAGATTTTAGACCTGGAGGTCATCTTGTAGATTCTGCTGCATGTGTTGGAGGTCAGAAAGGGACTGGAATGTCTTTCAGAGAGAACATGTATCTGAAGTGCCATGGGACCTGTAGAAGCTTACAGAAAGTCATTGGTGCAGCTAGGGCTGGAGCTGGGGGACAAATACCAGGGCAGGGCCACGCAGCCCAGGAGGGTGGGAATGGCCACCCAGAGAGGAGCAGTTGGTGAGGGAGTCAGGGGAGCAGATGCAAACTCCCATTTTGTTTCTGTAGACATGCTGTTGCTATGATTTAAGTGTGGTTAAAATGCAAAACTGTACATGGTGTGTGTGTGTGTGTGTGTGTGTGTGTGTATAAATAAATCAGGGTTGGCAAACAGTGTTGGTTGTTGTCCAGTTTTAAAGCATGGAATGCCAGTTGGAAGGGGAAGAGAAATGTTAGCTGTGTGCTTCACAACTGAAGCAATGGCCATCGAAGGGGCATAAGACGATTTCCTAGCTGCACCACTGCAGAAGGCACAATCAAGATTTCATAATGTAACACCAAGGGGATTGGAACTGTGAAGAAAAATCACAGTATTGTTTAAAGAGGCTAACCCTTCGTTATGTACCAGAGCTTCGATGTATGCACGGAAATCCCTCACTTGAAAAGTCTAGGCCTATTCCCATATCTTTCCCATTGGAAAGGTCTACTACTAACTTCTTTTCCATGGAGGCCATCCAATTCAGTCACATAGAAGCAGAAAAGGTGTGTGCACAGGTCTTTGCAAGAATAGATCTGCTGCCTTCTTTGGAATACAAGGGGAAGCCTTCAAGGAGGAGGGATCCATGGACCCATCAGAATACACACACAGCTCTAGGCTAGAGCATACACAGAGACCCAGTTCTTAAGTTGTGAACATAGGATGGTTGCTGCCTTCCTGCGGCTGTACCCCACGGTGCTCCAGAACATAGCAATGCAGAAATGATGTATGTCTATGTGTGTGACAGGGGGAGGTGGGAAGAACTGTGCTGACGCCACCACCAAGCCACTGACATGGCTTTAGTCCTTCCCATTTGGTCCCGTCCCTCCCATGTGGTTTCTGCATACTTACATTACTCGACCAGTGTAGGATGGTGTGACAGCTGCTGCATGGGGCATCCACATTGCTCCCATACTAGATACAGACTGGGCATTCCACACAAGCTCCTTACAAGGTTCATGTTGTTTTCATTCAGTCCAGCTTGACCTATTTTCTGATACCTCTCCTTGGCAAATCACTTTCTTTATTTTGCCTTTGGGGGAGATTTTGTGGATGCTTTGAACAAAGAAGGAGAAGGAGAAGGAGAAGGAGGAGAGGGAGGAGGAGGAGGAGGAGGAGGAGGAGGAGGAGGAGGAGGAGGAGGAGGAGGAGAAGAAGAAGAAGAAGAAGAAGAAGAAGAAGAAGAAGAAGCAGCAGCAGCGTAGTGGTGAGGGCGTTGGACTGGGACTCGGGAGATCCGGGTTCTAGCCCCCGCTCGGCCACAAAACTCATTGGGTGACTTTGGGCCAGTCATGGACTCTCAGCCTAACCTACCTCACAGGGTTGTTGTGAGGATAAAATGGAGAGGAGGAGGATTATGTAAGCCGCCTTGGGTTCCTTGCAGGAAAAAAGGCGGGGTATAAATATAATAAATAAAAATAAAAAATAAAAGAAGAAGAAGAAGAAGAGTTAGTGTGATTTGATAGAGCTGTCATTCTTCACATTCCAGCAGATCTCCAGAAGTTAAGTCTTTGAAGTATGTGTGTGTTGTTGCATATTTTCTCTAGTGCTCATGCACTTAAATGCAGGGATGTTGAAGAGTCCTTGGTCTCGAGTCACGAGTCGAGTCACGAGTCTTTGGACCTGAGTCTCGAGTCCGAGTCCTTGGTCCAAAATGGTGACTCAAGAGTCACGAGTCACAAGTCACTCCCAAAGCTGACTCCACGAGTCCCTATTAAAATCAATGGTTTTTTCCCCCAACAAAATAAGGCTACTTCAGATGTGTGGTTTAAATAAATTCTAGGCACAAGTGTGCCTTTTTATTTCAAAACTCTGCAACTGATTTTGGCAAGAACAGACCAGGCAGAAAAACCCAAAATAACCAGGTAGGCAGAGGAGGCAGGGAACCCCAAAGCAGGCAGGCAGAGGCCTTTGTCTTGGACAATTCAACTGTTGAACTGGTCAAGAAGAGACCAGGCAGGCAGAGGAGGCTGGGAACCCCAGACAGGCAGGCAGAGGCAGCCAAACCCAAAATGTCTGAAAGGTTGCATTTTAGAAAAATGATTTTAAAAAATAAACTTGCTGTACTTCCTAAAACTTATCCATGTTGCATTTGAGGAACATGATTTTTTCTAAATGTTTGGCCCCCATTCTGGAACAATGAGATCTCATCACAATTCCACCCTCACTGAACACCCGCTCCACTGGTGATGAACTTGCTGGAACCAGAAACACACTCAGAGCAGCCACACAGAGTAATCTCAGGTCCTTCTTCTGCCTCTCCCAAGTACGCAACACACCAATCAAAATAAATCTTGACACACTGTTGGGGCTGCACTCCTGGTAGCCGTCCATAGTGGCCGAGCAGCGGCACACCTCGCTTCCATGCGCTCTTCGCCGGCAATCACGCTCCTCTCCACTCCTTCTGGCACAGCCCAGGGATGTTGAAGAGTCCTTGGTCTCGAGTCCCGAGTCGAGTCTTGAGTCCCATTAAAAATATTGGGACTCGAGTCCGAGTCGAGTCAGAGGGGGGACTCAGTCCGACTCACGAGTCGAGTCCGAGTCCCCATCCCTGCTTAAATGCACACACATGAATATTAGGCAGGGCAGTTTCCAGCATCCAGGCCCTCAGGAGAGCCCATTGCCAAGCCACCCTCCAACCCCTAATACGACATACACCCACTCAAGCACAGTGGGTGCATCTCAAGTGCACACCCACTCAAGCACACTCCTTTGCCTAGCATTGGAGCCTGGGCAGCTGTGGATTGCTGGTAGAAATGTACCAAGTTATCTGAAAGACCGTATTCTCCCTTATGAGCCTGCCTGTACCCTGAGATCTTCAGGGGAGACCCTTCTCTTGGTTCCGCCACCATCTCAGGCATGCCTGGCAGAAACTTGGCAGAGGGCCTTCTCGGTGGTTGCCCCGACACTCTGGAATTCCCTTCCCAGGGAGGCTAGAATGGCGCCCTCCTTGGTATGCTTCCGGAGGCAGGCAAAAACCTTTTTGTTCCGGAAAGCCTTTGGGAATAGCCTGGTCCTGTGAGAATGCATCGGATTCCACTGTTTATATCATTATTGTTGTTTTAACTTTGATATTTTATATAATTTTAATATTATAGCTAATTTAATTATATTTTTAACTTTTGTATATTTCTATTTATACGTTTTAATTGTACAAGTTTTAATGTTGTAATGCCGCCTTGAGTCACAGGATTGGGAAAAAGGTGGGATAATCATCATCATCATCATCATCATCATCATCATCATCATCCACTTTTGGAGACACACTGTCTGTGACTCTGTGTCCCTCTGAATCCAAAATCTTCACAAGTGTTCAGATTCGGATTCAGTCTGCTTTGGAGGAAACCTGCTTTGATTCAGACATCTTCTGAATCTGTCGGAATCAGCCTGATTTGGTTCTGGATCAGGATTCAGCCGAATCTGATGTACACCACTAATTGCCAGTATCAAGCATATGCATTGACAATTAAATTGTCTAGTTGGCATGTTCTCATGCTGGCACACCTGCCCTTTTAACTTCCCCACAATGCCTCTGGGGCTTGGGTACAGTGTCACTCCAACTTGCTGGATGGGTGGTGATGGGCAGGGGTGATGAGGGCCCCACCAAACTTGGTGCTGGCCTTGATATGGAGGCCTCCTATAGTGCCGAGGCAGCCATTTCACATTTGGAGATTCCTTTTTGTACCCTTGAGAACATATCATGGGGCAACTGTGTTTTTTGTCTCCCAATAGATTGTTACCAAAGGTCCCTGATGGCTTTTAAATCATTGCAAAGCAAGCTATTTCAAGGTAAATTGATGCAGCACTCAGAACATGTGGAGAAGAAGCTTCGGTAATGCGAAATATTATGTGGCGGTTCAAGCAGGGATCCTTGGTACGGGAACAATGTTCAAGTAGGTATATGAATGTCCCTCGTTTAATCTACGAAACGTTGGAGAATGTGTTAATGTGAGTGGTGCGTGTCACACTCTGTTAAATAATTTCATAGATTTCATAGATGCATGCAATTTAATAAGCAAATATTTTTTACCCCATAATGAATTTGCTCAGAGAGATCATATCTCCCCAAAACCACCTTAAAAGAGAAGATCTGTTTCTTCTCTCTCTCTCTCTCAAAGTAAATTATGCTTTTGCTAATGGATTTTGCCATATTGTCTCAAGCTAGGGTAAATTAAAACAAGAGTGTAAACCCGAGAGAAAAGATGATTTGTGGTTTATTTTATTAGTGCACTAAGATGATCCTGTTTAGAGAGGCGACTGTTTCTGGGGGGGAATTGATCCTCTTAATTTATATTTTCTCACAAAAGATTAGAGGTGGCATTTAGATCATAGTTTAAGTCATACGACAATAATCATACACAAGAGCCAGCTGTCCACATGTTGCTTTTATGGGATTTTCAATTTGTAGAGTCTTCCCCCCCATACAGTTTGATTTTTTTATGGAAGGTGACAAAGAACCAGCATTTCTAAATTAGATTGCTGGGATGGGAGGGGGTGGATGTAGCTGGCATCCTGTTTTGATGAAGAGTCTCTATAGCTTTCATAAGTGTCTCGGGAATCCTGCTGTCAATCTCTATTTTTCTAGAGAGCATATCAAATTCAACTTAATAATGGCATGCCCAAGAAGAGTGTATAAGATTTCAAGGAGATCCTCTTGAAAGATGAGTATTCTGCATTCAAGGCTGGTTTCAGTTAGGAATGTCAACTATTTTACTGGCGCCACGGGTAAAACCAACCATGTTTAGTTAACTAGCCACTCCGAAGGGCAGAAAAAACAGTAAACTCCAGATTCTGCCATGCTCCATCCATGATCCAGTCAGGTTCTGCTTGTTTCAGCACTGAGCTGTGTATGCAAATAAGTATATGGGGGCGAGCTGGAGTGAAAGTCCTGGAAGCACTGGGCACCAGGGTTGGATGAAATGTTGGAAGATCCACTGGACTGGAGGGTCAGCCTGAAAAGGGAGATTCATGAGCCACCTAGGATCTGATCTGAGATGTCCAAGGGGATCTGGAATGCAAATGTAGGCAGGAGGAAGGACTGATGGAGAAGCTGGCAACTGGGCAGCGGGGAGAGCAGGCAAGCTGGGAGACAATGGAAGACGGGGCTGTGTGCCAGGCTCACATTCCTGGAGCAAGGCTGGGGAGCCACAAAAACAAAGCTAGAGTCTTATGTTGCCCAGGCAAGGACTAATCCCTGACCAAATACTGATAGTCAAGCCAGGACAGGAGGAACTAACAGGTTGGCCATGGGAGAAGCACGCTGGGGCTTGAGAGAACAACAATCCCTTTCTTCTTCCACTATTCTGCAACATGAAAAAGTGGATCGATATAAGTGGTACCAATGTACATATGAGGGCTGTGGAATAGGGAAAATAGGGTATAATGCATGTAGCCCCCTACCCCAGTGTGCCCCACCCCTGAAATTCAGTGGAACAACGCACCCCAAAAATGTTTGTATTTTGTCCAACAAAACAGGGGGGGGGAAGGTGCTACAGAGCAGCAAAGGGCTCAAAATTAACCTACAAACAGGTCAAAAAAATGAGCCAACAAGCTAAAGTTAACTCTTTTGGTTCTCTGTAGCCGCTACAGATGCCAATTTGTTTTTATATTTTTATTTTTTTCCACATTATTGAAACCCACAGGGGGTGAGAGGGCTGGCCCACAGGGGAGGGATGGGGGGGAACAAACAAACAACAACCCTGGTCTGCACACAGTGATTTAAATCACCTCTGAAGCTGTTGTTAGCCATGGAAGGGAGAAAACTATTTCTGTACCTATATAGGTTCCCTGCTGCAGCTAAAAGCATCTTTTTGAGCAAGTGATTTGGATTAGGAGCATGGCACTATGCTAAAGAGTAGAGCCTTCTTTTCCCCACCCTCCATAATGTAGCTTCAATCTAAATCAGTCCTCCCTCAGCTGCTTTTTGAGAGATAAGGAGTTACAATCGCAAATTTCCTAGTTTGGCCCACAAAGATTGCATGGCAGGACACAGAGTAGCTGATCTTTGTATGTGAATTTTGGTATCCAAAATCTAGGGCTGCTGCCAACATATGAAACTTTTGTTGTTGTTGATTACCCATTTGCCTTTTAATTGATTGATTAATCCATGACATTAAAATATATATTTGTATATTACCAAAAACCTCAACTGTCAGCTTGTTCCCCAGAGCTGATGTTCCGCAAAGAAGGACTTCCAGACCAGAGCTATGCAAAATTCTGAGAAGATGCCCGGCATGCGTGTGCCTGGCACCCAAGTATAGAATTGTTGGAAATAAAATGAAACAAATTAATAGCCATATAGATGCGCAGGTAATATAAGTTTTAACTACGAGCTGCAGTTTCTATCCCAAGGGGACGAGAAAGGAATAAATCCAATTTCCACTCCAGCAACTTATTTTGAATGTTCTGAGTCATTACTTATAAAGCCCTGCACTGTCCATTTGTGCACAAATGCACTTGAGCTGGTTTTAATTAAAAACAACCTTAATAGCTGGCTTATGCTGTTGGAAAATAATTGGTTTTGCAGTGCGATATTTATGTAGGAAATGTCCTCCTTTTATGAAAATACTCAGCTCGACTCTGCAGCTATCACATTGACTCAGTCATGTGAGCTGCTATCAATTTTTTAGGCTGATCGTGTAAAATAATTATTCAGAGGAAGCAAACTGGATTTATATACCATATATATATATATATATATATATATAAAGTAATACCTTAGATTGCAAGCATAATTCGTTCCGGAACTGTGCTTGTAATCCAAAACACTCTTACATCAAAGCGAGTATCTGGCGGGTGTGAGCGAGGCCAATTTTGGCCCGCTACGCCCGCTCGAGGCAAGCGGTTACATCCCTATGACTTGTCTTGCAAGACCTTGCTTGTTTATCAAGTCAAAAAAATTTAAATTTTTTTTCTTGTCTTGCAAAACGCTCTCAGACCAAGTTACTTGCAATCCAAGGTATTACTGTATATATACAGGATTTCAGCCCACCCAAACATTAAGGTAACAGAATGCAAAACCAAGGCAGGTAGCAGGCCACACTGAATGTACACCCTGCCCTTGAGATCTTTCCTTTTACTTTTGTGGATATATCCATATTGTCAAAAAGTGACACCTGATTTATACGTGGATTTTAGAGATGGATTAATATGTCAGTTTCACTTTTTCCCAGATTATGATTTTTCGAATTCCCATTCTTTCCATTCTGAATTCAAAGACATTTGTAAATCTTCACACCTGCTTATTAAAACTGAACTGAAACTAAATTCTCACCCATCTACACCAGCCGAGAGGCAGAGTTATTCCCAGCATGGAGAGGACTCTGTTGGACCTGCCTGCCATGTAGCTGTTAAAGACAAGAAGCCTGCCAGGGTTGGTGGAGTGGCAAGTCTAATTCAGCATCACAAACATGGCTGAAAACACATCAATTCAAAACTAAGCTTTAAGAGCTAAGTACTCAAAGACCTGGATCTGGATGGATAAACTGTCAGTTTCAGTTTCTCCCACATTCCTTTTTTTTCTTTTTCTTTTAATCCCAAATTCTTTCCATCCATCTGGTGAATTTTGATAAATTCTTATCAAAAACAAACTGAAATGAAATTCTCACCCATCCCTAGAACTTGAGGACTTCTGCATTTTACAGTTTGTTAATTCAGCTCTTAGTATCAAGTGGGCATTGCTTCCCGTTCATTTAAAAAATGTGGGGCTTTTATTTTTTATGGAAACACATATACACACTTCCCTGTCATGGACGGCCTATTGCTCAGTAGAGCACATGTTTTGCATGCAAAAGTTCCTAGCTTCACTTCCCAGCATCTTCACCTAAAAGGTTAAAGCAGTGGACACAGGGAAAGGTATCCCAACTGAAAAAGTACTTTTGAGTATCTGCTAAGGGGTTGAAGACAAGGGCCCTGTTAAGAGCGGGGATGAGAGGGGTATCAAAATGCTGTATTAAATCCTAAAGATTGGTTGTATTGGGCAGTATTCACTTCAGACAAAATTCAACGGTAACTTCCTACTACAATGTACAGTGTTATCTAAAAAAATGCAATATAAACATCGAAAACTGGGAAGCTCTGGCCCATGAACGATCTAAATGGAGGTTGGCCTTTCACAAAGGTTCCATGGACTTTGAAGAAGCCCGAGTGCAAGGTGAAAGGGAGAAACGTGCTAAGCGAAAAGCACGTCAAATGAATCCTTTACAGGACCATCTTCTATCTGGTAACCTGTGTCCTCACTGTGGGAAGCTGTGTGGATCTAGAATTGGCCTCCACAGTCACTTACGGACCCATCGCTAGAGTCTACACAATCTTCTTTAGAATTTCCTCCTTTTATCCCGGAAGACAATCTTACTCGGTCACGAGTGATCGCCTGATGATGATGATGCAAACATTTCACAGTGCCACCCCATATTTTGGGCCATTTCATTTCATTTTTCTCTCTCCATTTCAATGGAAGACTTTAAATCACAATTGATTTCAATGGGTTTACTGCAAGTATGGCTTAATCTGCAAGCCAGCCATTGAAATCAATGGCGCTTAAGTCAGCCATGTGTTTCCTGGCTAACTTAGCCCATTCATTTCAATGGGACTGAAGAAGGACTAACTACTTTGGATCTGACTGAATACCAAAAGTCACCTACCAATAAAAATGCTATAATAATCCTATCAACCAGAGTTTCAATTCAGTACCCAAGAGAAAACCAGGTCATAAACAAAACAAAATTCGTAAACAGTAAATCAATACATAACAAGAGAATAATAAAGCACATGCCATGCTTTAGCCGCAAATGCATGCTTATATCAAAACTCCAGCAGCCAATATGCCAAACTATTGGGAGATACCATTAAAGGGAACATATCCAGCTAGAGCCAACAAAAGCCCAAAGTACAACCACGTATATACCATCTAATACAGTAATAACACAAGATACAAAGAACCACCATCTGAAAACCCCTCCCATTAGAGCACTGTAAAGAGTTGTACTCAGTACAACCTTTCCTACATGCATCCCTGCCCTATATACAGTAATACCTTGGATTGAGAGCATAATTCATTCCAGAAACGTGCTTGTAATCCAAAACACTCTTATATCAAAGCGAGTCTCTGGCGGGCGTGAGCGGGGCCGATTTCGGTCCGCCACACCCGCTCGAGGCGAGCAGTTACATCCCTACGACTTGTCTTGCAAGACCTTGCTCGTTTATCAAGTCAAAAAAATTTAAATTTTTTTGCCTGTCTTGCAAAACGCTCTCAGACCAAGTTACTTGCAATCCAAGGTATTACTGTACTTCCTTTTAGGGATCTGCGACACTGGAAAACTCATTCTGTTTTAGCTCGATGGACTTCCGATACATTTCTGACCTGACAGCCAAAAGCGGGCTGAGTCAGGGGGCTGGGCTTCAGCTTCCACAATTCTTGAAATATTTGCGCAAATTTGGAGCCGAGAACTGAGTGCCTCTAGCACAATTTGCGCAAACTTGCGGAGCAGAGGCCCAAATTCTGTGCAAATTTTCTGGGCTTTAAAAAAATAAATTACGCAAATTGTGTCCAATTTTAAAAATAGAAGTCCACGTGCTGGCTTGGAACACGTCAGATCGAGTCAGTGCCAGCACAGGGTTGACAGAACAGAATCTGTGGAGCTGAGTTGAGAAAATCCATTGGATTCCACCCCCCCCATTGGATTCCTCACACACCCCTACTTACTTTATTGCATTTCATAGAATCATAGAAAAGTAGAGTTGGAAGGGGCCTACAAGGCCATCGTGTCCAACCCCCTGCTCAATGCAGGAATCCAGGTCAAAGCATCCCTGACAGATGGCTGTCCAGCTGCTGCACCTTGAATGCCTCCAGAGTGGGAGAGCCCACCACCTCCCTAGGTAGTTGTTTCCATTGTCTTATTGCTTTAACAGTCAGGAAATTTGTATCTGCCGATCTCCCAAGGAGCTTAGAATGGTGTAGCATGGGGATCGCTTTCCCCCATCCACATTATCCCATTAGTAGCCCTTCATGAGTGAGTGGGGATTTGAATAGGGGAGGGCGATCCGCAGGGACCCGACCCGCCTCCAACTCGGTGAATGCTACTGCTGTGCCCACTGAGCCAGGCCGAACGCTGGCATGCGCCACACCACTCGCCAGAGTTTCAGGTTCCCAGGGGGTTGCTGTTTACATAGGAAACCCCTTAACATGTGCCAAAAATGCCCACTATTTGCACAAATTACGCAAATTGTGGCCACTCTAGGTGTATCTTAAGGCATTTTCTACAAAAACAGCAGCCTGCCAGGAACCCAGAAGTTGCCTCCCCGGCTTGACTCAGGAGAATGTGTGTCAAGCCGGGGAAGAGGTAAGTAGGATGGAGTTCGGAGGGTCGAGCCCGGCTAGTCTGCCGGATTTCCACCTCCTGAACGAAATCCTCACACATCCCTAGATTTGAACCCACGCCTCTAAGTCAACCCACTACACCACAAAGGTTCTTATCTGCTGCTTTAATTTTGGCAGAGGGAAGGAAAGTAGCAGAAGATCCATTAGATGGGAGATGAATCATGCTTAATGCTTGAATGTGTTTGATCTCCTTAATGCACTACATGTGTTCATTTAGATTGCCGGTGTAAAAAAATAATGGCATAAATGGGAATTAGCATCTTGGCTATTGTCCAAGTGACATTCTTCTGGTTGAGATATTTTGATATAATTAGTTGACTTAAGTCATCCTTCTGGATCTCAGAGTTTTCCATTCCTACTGCCTCGTAGCTTAGCTGTGGTGGGGGAAAAGTGAATTATTATCTGCGGCATCACACTGAGGTGGCACTACAGAAATATCCTCCCATGAACCTTGCCAGTAATTTTTCCTTCTGATTGCTGTTAGTACCAAGAAAGACTGGGGGGGGGGGGACAAATTGAAAACACTGGCATTTATAGTTGGCTCTTTTCTTAAGGAACAGAATTATGGCTACTCTCAGCAAGCAATCTCTTCTTTCTTTAAATGTTAACATTTAAACATTTATTTAAAATGTTACCGGGTGACCGGCCAGATGGGCGATTAACAAATATAATAAATAAATAAAACATTACATTATATTACATTAGCTCATCAGCTTGGGGTTCTTAGTCCTTATTTAGAAAAGTCTTCACCACTGTGCCCTTGGATAACCACTTCCCTTGTCTCTTCTTTGGTTTGCCAACTTTGTGAAAAAGGTGAATCCAGCCCCATTCACATGACTAGGTTGTCAAGGGCCAATGTGTCTCCACATTGACATGGGCTATTATTTCGTTCGTTTGTTTGTTTGTTTTCCCCAGTGGTTGCCCTACATGGAACAGAAACAATGGTAGGAAACTGTGCCTATAGATCTCTTCTCACTCACTCAGAGTTTTATCTGTCATCTCACAGCAACACTGTGGGGCAAGTTAGGTGGATAGATAGTGGCTATGAGGATGTGAGCAGAGGTCAACCTCATTCTAGTGTTAACTGCCCTCTGAATGCAACACCTATATACAGGACCGGTGCAAGGCAGTTTGGTGCCCTAGGCAAGATCAGATATTTAGCGCCCCCCTTCCCACTTGAGAGCCCTGTATTTTTTTTTCAAGGCGTTTCTGGTGCCCCCTTTAGCCCTGCGCCCTAGGCAGCTGCCTAGTTGGCCTAATGGTAGCACCGGCCCTGCCTATATACTAGCAGAGTTGGCAGCTTAGCCAACTCTACTAGTGCTGTGGAATCCCCATCTTTGGAAGAAAAAAAAAATCTGAATAATTTGAAAGAAAGCAATATTGTACGCCAAACTTCCCCAGCCTGGTGCCCTCCAGAAGTGGTGGACTGTGACTGATGAGAGCTGCAGTCCAACAGCTCTGGAAGGCACCAGGTTGGGGAAAGCTGATGTAAACAGAGCCAACTGTCATAGTTACTTTATGAACATAGGAAGCTGTCTTATATCAGATCAGAGTATTTGTCCATGTGTAGCCCAGTGCTATCTGCTCTCACTGGCACAGCTCTTCAATGTCTCAGGAAGACATGGACTGGGTTCAGACAACACAATAACCCACACTCAAGGGTTCAGTATGGGTTGAGTGCGGGTTGTTGTTGAACCATGGGTTATTGTGTTGCCTGAACCCAGCTGAGCTAACAAACCATGGCTTGTTAACCATGAACAACCCATGAAGAGCACCCATGGTTTGTTGTTGGGTTCTGAACTGTGGGTTGTTCACCATGGTTTCTTATCTTGGTTGGGTTCATGAAACATGTTAACCGACATTTCAACAACAACCTATGGTCCAACGACAACCCACATTCAACCCTTGAATGTGCGTTATTGTGTTGTCTGCACCTAGTCATTACCACCTGTTACACAGTCCTTTTGATGAGATATTTCAGGGATTGAAACTGGTAGCTTCCATGTGCAGCCACTGCCAGCCATTGACACTAAGCTATGGCTTCTTCCAAATCAATTTTTAAAGGTACAGCATCCCTTGCCCTCTGGCAGTAGTCCCATGGTGAGCAGGAAGGAACTGCGTAAGTGCCACCATGGATGCAACTTTCCATAACAATATCACAAATCTACCACCAATCAGATTTCCTTGCTTTCGTACATTGCAGCAACTCCCATTATTATTATTATTATTAATAATAATAATAATAATAATAATAATAATAATATTTATTTATTCGCCCATCTGGCCGGCAACCGGCCACCCTGGGCGATGTACATAGAATAAAAACAATAAAATACATTTTATAAAATATAAATTTTTACAATATAAAAAATTTAAAATTTTAACCCACCCCATATTCCCGCCTGAGCAACCAGTTTAACATTCAGTTAAAATAAATCAGGCCAAAATCTGTAGTGGGAGGGGAGGTTATATAGTAGCAGGGAAGGGCAAGAGAGGGGGTGGAGGAAGGCACCTGTATCCCAGGAGGGCCATGCTTTTCAAGGAAGTAGAAGCAGTTCAGGAAACAGGTCCCAAACCCAGATCGTAGAATGTTTCTGGTTTGAGACCTAGAGTTGCCGGTAATGGTCATGGCATGCTATGGCCAATGGAGATAGTTGATGGGAGTTGTAGTCCAGAACATCTGGAGGGCCCAGGTTGGGGAAAGCTGGCATAAGATGCTCTACTGATGCAGGATGTTGGATGATATGATCCATCTGGTACCGTAAGCTTCTCCATTTGCAATCTTCACTAACAAAAGTTTTGGCCTTGTAGTTTTTAAAAGAATAATAATAATAATAATGATACTTTTTAAAAAAAATACAAACGACATAATTACAACGTGCAGTTTTAGTGAGCATTCAAGCATCCATTCATTTTGATGAAAAGAAAATGAAGAAAAAGAAAATCTATTCATTCCCAGTGTATAACCACCAGGATCATATTCAAATGCTTAATGAGTTGAGTAATTGGCCCTTCTTTCCTATACACCAGCAAAATGCCCTTCTCTGCAATTAAAATGGCATCAGACTGGGAAATCTGAACTTACCGCTCTGCTCTCCTCGTACAAGCCAGTCATGTGTGAGAAAAGGTCGGTCGTGTAAAAGAAATTAAACAGGTTCTGCAGTGAGGACTTAACTCAAATGGAGGCTGAGGCTCTCCAAACAGCAAAGGTGATGAAAAGTTCAGTCAAAGTAAGACATATGGGAAAGGGTGCTCATTAATATGAGTTGTACTGGGTCACAAACACACAGCCCACCTGTATGACGGGCCTGTGTACTTAATGATGTGATCACACGGCAATATCAATGAAAGAAAGAGAGCAAAGAAGAGAGAGAGAGGGAATGGAAGGGAAGGGAAGGGAAGGGAATGGGGTGAGAGAGCAATGTACCTGGACCATGGCAGCTTAGCCACAGTGGTACAGAAGACACTTGTAACCTCAAGACTGGATGCACTCTATGTGGGGCTACAGTTGGGTTTGGTCTGGAAGCTGTGACTGCGGCAGTGAGGCTGCTAACTGAGGCCTCCTTCCAACAGCAAGCTGCACCCTTGCTAAAAAGAACTACTGCACCAGCTGCCAATGAGCTGCCAGGCCAAATTCAAGGTGTTGTTGTTAACATATAAGGCCCTAACCTGGGGCCAGGTTATCTTAGGGGCCGCCACACCCCTTCTGTCCCTGCCCGGCCTGTGGCTTATGCTGGCTCAGCTTGTCTGAGTGTAGAAAGTTAAGCAGGGTCAGGCCTGGTTATGGCTTGGATGGGAGACCCCTCCTCTAGTTTCCTGCATTCAGCAGGGGATTGGACTCGATAGCCTTGTAGGCTCCTTCCAACTCTATGATCTATGAAATCTATGAAATCAGAGGGGGCACTTCTGAGGGTGCCACATGATCCTGAGGCTTGCCTCGGGAGCCCTTGCAGCAGAGCACCCACCCTATGGAATACTTTACCAATTGAGATTAGACAGGGCCCCACAGTCATGTCTTTCAGACGTTTTTTTAGAAGTCATCTCTTTATACAGGCTTTCGCTGAAGTGTGACTCAGCCAGCTTCGGTTTCTAGCACAGGGTAAACTGTGCCGTTTTGTTGCTGATTAATTTATATTGTGTGTGTGTTTTTTAAATTGTTATATTTATTGTTGTTTTTATGCCATTGTATTTCATGTTCACAGCTTTGATACTTTTGTGGAAAGCGGTATATAAATCTGAATAATAAAATAAAGGAAGAATAAAAAACGAACAGACTCTATTGGCTCCAATGGCCTAGATCTCACTCAGATGGGAGTCCTGCATTGGATTGTATCACTCCAGACTGTAGGTGGGGTGTGTGTGTCACATGACTGAATACTCTTCCATCCAACCCACCCACCCCATATGCAGAACTAGATATCAGGGAGAACGGTTGTAGACTAAACTACTCCCTACATTAGTCCAATTCATGCATGTATTTTTATTTTTGTTTGGTTTTCTACATAGGAGCATTTAATCATGTGAGCCAGGCTGAAGAAGTACAGCTCCATCACAGAACTACCACCTCAGGGGGGAAACCGCCCCCTCTTCAGGATTCCAGCCACTCTATTCCATCACCCCTCTTCCCCTTTTATCTGTGTTTCCCCCAATAGTCAGTCAGTTCCCATTGTGTTTGAGGTAGAATCTACTCTTAGGGTAGGATCATAGAGTTGGAAGGGGCCATTTAGGCTATCGAGTCCAATCCCCTGCTTGGTGCAGGAATCCAGTTTAAAGCATCCCTGACAGATGACTGTCTAGTCTCTGCTGGAAAACCTCCCATGAGAGAGAACCCACCACCTCTCTAGGCAGTTGGTTCCATTGGCATGGCTGCTCTCACTGTTAGGAGGCTTTTCCTGATGCTCAGTCAAAATCTGCCTTCCTGTCACTTAAGCTCGTTATTTTGTGTCCTACCATCTTGGAGGATAGAGAACTTGCTGTGGTCCTCTTCTGTGTGACAACCATTTATGTACTTGAAAAGTGCTATCGTACCTCCCCCCCACCCCAGTCTTCTCTTCTCAAGGCTAAACATATCCAGTTCCTTCGATCCTCCCTTGTAGGACTTAGTTTCTAGTCACTGTCTGGAACACCTTTGATGCCCTTCTCTGAGCTCATTCCAGTTTAACTGAATCCTTCTTCAAGTGTGGTGCCCAGAACGGGACACAGTATTCAAGGTGAGGTCTGACCAGTATAGAGCAGAGTGGAACTATTACTTCTCATTATTTTGAAATTAGACTTCTATTGATGCAATTTAACATTGTATTTGCCTTTTTTTATGGACACATCACACTGCTAACTCATATTCAGCTGTGATCAACTATACCTCCAAGATCCCTTTCACATGTACTATTGCCAAGCCAGGTATCCCCCATCTTATACCTGTGCATTTGATTTTATTTCCCTTTCCAAAATAAAGAACTTGGCACTTGACCTTGTTAAATTTCATTCTGCAATTTTCTGCCCAGTTTCCTACCCTATCAAGATCATTTTGTATTTTCTTTCTGTCTTCTAAGGTATTAGCTATCTCATCCAATTTTGTGTCATGTATAAATTTGACAAGCATCTCCACACCTCTTCCTCCAAGTCATTAATAAAAAATGTTGAAGTGTAGAGGACCCAGGACTGAGCCCTGTGACATCCTACTCAATACCTCCCACCAGTTTGGTGAGAAACCATTGATATGCACTCTTTGAGTGCAGTTCTCCAGCCAGCTGTCAGTCCACCTAGTAGTAGTACAAACCAGCCCACATATAACTAACTTGATTACAAAGACTGTTTGCACTTCTACAATACTTGAGTACTGACATACTTCGAGCAGCGACTGCAGTAACAGAGAGGAGGGTGCCTGAGGCCAATTTCTACTGTGATGATTCTGATGGCATTTATCATCAGTTTGAAGCAAAACAAACAAGACTATCTTGAGCAGGGTGGACAACTTCTGGGGTTTTGGGGGCTGCACATTAAGCCAAAGGTTATGTTAAGGAAATGTGGGTGGGGATTACTGTGGCGTAACCCCACAATTCAGTTCCCTGGTGTATGTCTGCTAGTGCTTTAGTATATTTAGTGAGTATAGAATGTTGAGCTGAGTGGGTGTGGTTTGTGATGTCTTGGAAAGGGTGGGGGGAGGAGTATTTAAGGAGTGTTTGAGTGATGTCAGAGTTAGTTAAGGCAGTTGACTGAGTTAAGAAGTAGAGCGTTGGTTGTAGTGTGTTGGGAGTGTTAGAGAGTTTGGGAGTTAGGTTAGGTGGGTTATTTGTGTCTTGTCAGGAGTTTTAAGAGGAATCAGTGATTGTATGAGGAGTGAGAGTATTTGGAGTTATAGGGACTTAGGTTAATTATAAAGTGTTTGGTGTAGGCAGGTTTATTTTCTGGAACTAAGATTTTGATAATTAAAATAAACTTATTTTTTATTTTGTTTACTACCCAGATCCTACGTGTCAGCTTGGCGTTATTAACCTGCTTTACTTTTAAATCTACACGCACACCTTTATACCCGCAGTATCTTAAATTTAAGCTTGATCCTTAACAGCCAGTATTAATCTTTTCCCTCATTAGCAGGGGAAAGGTTTCATTTGACCCTCCCCTCAGGTTTTTAAGTGTTGATGCTTAGCCTGAGAAGGGTTTATGCACGTGGTCCTAAAGTGTAAGGGACCGTGTCATCGCAATTACCTTGGGGCAGAAGAAGGTTGTATGGATAGACTACTGCATTTCCTCACAGCCAGCCCAACTAACCCACAATCACTTAAATCAGGGGTGAGACTCTGCAAGAGAATCTGTAGACCAAAGCTAGCTGTGGGGACTTGCTTTGGCTGAAGGGAATAAGCAAAGGCTTAGGGGTCAGGAAAGGCCCTTTTTTGCCCTTGGTTCCTAGGAATTTGAATTTCCCACTGCTTGAGGGAAGTGCACATGTGCTACCCACTCTCTGCAGGTGTTTCGTTTTGTTGGTAGTTTCAGGCTTGTTCTTCTGAGTTCCTTCTTGTTTTTCTGCAAGGTTAGCTTAATGGGATGGGCGAATGACCAATGTTTGAGCGCACCAAGATTCTCTGAACATCAGCTCACTGCTCGTCTCACCTTGATTTGTGCTCTCTTGCATTTGTGAAAATTGCGATCACTGTTCATTTTGCACAGACGGGAAAATTGCACAAACAAAACAGCTATCATCCAGGCCTGTGGCTTATGCTGGCTCAGCTTGTCTGAGTGTGGAAAGCTAAGCAGGGTCAGCCCTGGTTATTACTTGGATAGGAGACCCCTCCTCTAGTTTCCTGCATTGAGCAGGGGGTTGGACTCGATAGCCTTGTAGGCTCCTTCCAACTCTATGATCTATGAAATCTATGAAACATGAAATTTGTGCAAGCAATTACCAAATCTGCACAAATTCCTAAAACTGCACAAATTTTCCCCATAGACTAAACTGTCTGGGTGATTTCAAATGCGCACATTTCGAGTAATTGTGGATTTTGAGAAAGTTGTGCACGTTGAGCAAGTTGTGCATTTGTCAAGTACGCAGTTGGTGAACATGAAGGCAAGTTCGGGAATTTGCAAACATTTTTGGAGAAAATGTATGTGCTCCCATTCACGTTCAGGAATGCGAACTGGGCATTTTTGAATGATTTGCAAATGTAAACAAAAATCTCATATGTCCCTAGTTTAGCTGTGGGTGTCTGAGTTAGTCTGTTGCAGGAAAAAAAACAATAAAAGAGTTTTTTGTAGCATCTTAAAAACTAGCACATTTATTCTGGCATAAGCTTTCATGGACACTGAGCACTTCATCAGATGCAACATCTGATACAACTTCTGAAGAAGTGGAGAATGTCCACGAACGCTTGTGCCGGAATAAATGTGTTAGTCTTTCAGGTGCCACAAAACTCTTGGTTGTTTATACATAAATGAGATGGACCTGGCAACAGTCATTCTTCATTTCTATCCAGCCTTCTCTTAACTTGTCACCTCCACATTTAGACTTCTGTGATCTCCACATGTGGACATCTCACTCTGTCAATATAGGTGGTGATGATGACTTTCACTTTCTCTTGCCTTAATTGCTGATAAAAATCTTGACCCTGGAAGAGCTTTGGGAAAAAAAAGGAGCTCTTTTATCTCCTGATAAAGTGACAGTCATATTTCACAAATCTCTTTCCTTCACTCTCCCTGCCTCCTTCATTCCCCCCCTTTCTTCTTCACTGTATCTTCTCTGCCCACAAGTAGATTGGAACAGAGGAATGTGTAATTATCTGATGATTTCCCTTCTTCTTCTTGCTCATTTAAAAAAGAGAGCGAGAGGGTGGTCGCTAAGGTGAAGGGTTACTAGGAAGCATAATTAATTATCTAATATCGTCTTAATCAACATTTGTTCCCTTTAAGCCTCTCTGCATTCAACACAGATCTGGGGGAGTAAGGAAAGCTGAGAGAGAGAGAGAGAGAGAGAGAGGTCTTATTAATGATGCACATATAATCATCAATGGGTTTTCATAAGGGAGACTTCCATCCAGTATTAGGAGAGGATCTGGAGTAAAACAACGTTTTGCTAAGGAAGGTGGATTTTGGGGATTTGCAGGCATCTGGCTCCTATGTTATTGAACATGATATTTCCAGTCCACATGTCTCATCAGTACTGGCCTGCTTAATGAATTGAAGCATCAGAAAAATGGGAGGAGGCTGCACAGGGGGAACCGGAATGTAATTTAATGCGACATGAATCATTTGCTGGCCGGCCGTAAAGTATTGATGGAATTCCACATGAAGGGTTTCTATGATGGCTATTGTTACAGAAAGCAGTGCTTAATTCATCAAACAATCCCAACGTTTAAAAGGCAGGTTAGAAAAAAGAACAATGGCAAAGTTGAACATGTCACAATAACCCAGAGGATGTAAATGACAAAGCAGTAAATCTAATGACTTTCAGAAGCCAAACTGGAGGGCATCTCTCTTCGCAATTGCACTCGGGGAGACAGAGTGACTCAGTTCCAGGAAAAAACAAAGAGTAGGTGGATGCAGCTAATGGAGATGTTTTTGACTCTGAAAAATGACAGCAGTTTCCCAAATTCTGAGTTCATAGTTTGGATATTTCCATCAGAGTTGCAAATCTCTCTCTCTTTGTTTGAACAAGATACCCGGTACAGCTTGGGTGGGGAAGGTGACCCCTTCCCTGGATACAGGAAGGGGGAAGAATTAAGGTGTGTGTGTGTGTGTGTGTGTACATGAGGGCGATCATCCTCTTCCTGTCATCCTCCAGCAATTGGTATTCAGAAGCTAGTGCGAAGCTATGCAGATAGCGGCCACTTTTATTCTTAGTGGCCCCCCGCTAGTTCTGTGGAAGAAAGTAAATGGGTTGCCACCACTGATAGGATTACTGGGAAGGGGTAGTGTGTTCCCAACAGGAGTTCAGTCCCTGAGAAGTAAGACCCATGTTTCCACATAACAAATTATTTGCTTCCTCGAGTCCCCCCCCCCATTTATTTTGTTCCTTTATCTAAAATGTTTGCCTGTGAATTGTTCAGAGAGAAAGCAGGAATTCCAGCGGGCCAATATATATATATATATATATATATATATATATATATATATATCCCTTTCCCAAACTCCCTAAATTATGTGGACATTCACCTGCTAGTTACTGCTTGCTATGCTATTTCCCTGATCTCCTGCTGCTGTTTACGCCATTTGGAATGTATCTTGCTGCATATTTTCCTTCCTGAGTTTAGTTACATGAGTGATTCTGACAAGTCAGGAATTACAATAGAGTGCAATCCTAACCCACTGATGTTGATGGATGCGGATGGGTTAGGAAGGGGTTAGGATGATGGAGTGCAGGTACCCCTCTGCTCTCCTCCACTGATGGAGTGGAGCACTGCTGCCGGAGGGGATCCACTGTGGCGGAGGTCCCTGATGCACCTGGAAAGCCATTGCTGATGGTTCTTCCACCAGTGGTAGGCGGCAGAAGGACCTGAAGCAGGACATTCCATGGGTGGGCTGGGAATGTGGAGAAGGTAGTTTTGGATCAACTGGATCCAAACCACCTCCATTCCCCCAGACAGGTTTAATTTTGGCTCATCAGCTAAGCCAGCTTCCCCCCACCCCTGCTGTCAATGATAAGGGGAACTGTAAAAAAAAAAGAAAGAAAGAAAAAAACAAGAACCAGATGGGTTGAAAAGGCCGGTGCAAGGCAGTTTGGTGCCCTAGGCAAGATCAGATATTTAGCACCCCCCTTCCCACTTGAGCCCTCCCTCCCTCCAGCCCTATGCCCATTAAAAGTCAATTGGCAAAACCTAAAAAAAAATATTATCATGAACATTGACAAACATACATAACATACATGTTGATGTAGTACCAATTTGTTACATCTCTCGAAATCTATCAAGATATCCTCAGTTATCCTGTTGGATAAAGCGAAGATCCATTATATGGATTTTCGCTTTCATATGAAGGTACCAAAGGGGACTAGAAGGGGGGGGGGGAACTTCCCCAAACAGCAGGCATTATCAGGGGCTGCGGGAGTGAATTGTCCATGAAAGGAATCACTTTAATATAGGTATGTGTCTTTTGGCGGGATTTTGAAAATGGGGTGTGGGGGGAAGGCTGGCTTGAAACGAGTGTGGAGAAAACACTTTTATACTGGAAGTCTTTAGAGCGCAGGAACAAAGGAAAGCCCAGCTCCAAGAGCCCCTGAGGAAACTGGAGCCTCGTCTAGGCAGGCGTGTGCGTGTGTGCGTGCGCATGTGCGTGCGCATTGCCTCCTTTGCCCCACCCCCAGCCTGTCTATACAAAGTGTCGTCTCCTCCTGCCACTTCCTCCAGCATCCAGGCCGGGGCTCTCCCTCAGCCGGGTTCCCAACTCCGGAGCCTTTTGATTGGCTGAGGCGCTGGCAGTAGGAGGAGCTCGAAGTAACCGGTGCAGCCCAGCCCGCCCTCCTCTATAAGCCTCTTTGCAGCTTTCCCTCTCAACCTCTCTCCCTCTCTTGTTTTGCTGTGTGCCCCTGTAAAACTGAACAGTGAAAAGGAAAAAGGAAAAAAGAAAGAAAGAAAAAATTGCAGTGGGGATCTGCCAAAACCGGCACAGAGAGATGTCATGTGAAAACGCACATGCTCTGTCATCCACATAGTACTCCTTTTTCTTTTCTTTCTGCTGCTCGATTTTTCAAAAAAAGAAACTCCCCTCCACCCTCCCCTCTTATTTCTTCGTCTTTGTAACTAACAAACCCACGACAACCCCCCCCCCTGCTCCGTCTCTTCCTGCTGCCGCCGCCGCCACTCCTCAGTTCAAGTGAGCACAAAAGAAATCTTTGGGAGAGTCGGTTTGTGTGTTCCTTGGAAGTGAAGGCAGAGCGCGAGAGAGAGAGACGCGCAGGGGGCAGAGGAAGAGGAGGAGAGCAGTCAGCGACACGCACGCACCGTTCAAACAACCCAGAAAGACTCTTAAAAAAAAAAAAAAAACTTTTCTTCCGTAGATATATGTGAAGTGTTTTGGGGAGGGAGTTGGAGGGGATCGAAGCAAATTGTGGCGTTTCTGGCACCCCCTTCAGCCCAGCGCCCTAGGCAGCCGCCTAGTTGGCCTAATGGTAGCACCGGCCCTGCTGGCCACTGTGAGCCAGCAAGCCTGGGGATGAGGCAATAGATCCTGGCTCCACTCAGGATTGCTCTATTAGTGAATGTGCTCTAAAAAAAAATGCAATGTAAACATCGAAAACTGGGAAGCTCTGGCCCATGAACGATCTAAATGGAGGTTGGCCTTTCACAAAGGTTCTATGGACTTTGAAGAAGCCCGAGTGCAAGGTGAAAGGGAGAAATGTGCTAAGTGAAAAGCACGTCAAATGAATCCTTTACAGGACCATCTTCCATCTGGTAACCTGTGTCCTCACTGTGGGAAGCTGTGTGGATCTAGAATTGGCCTCCACGGTCACTTACGGACCCATCGCTAGAGTCTACACAATCCTCTTTAGAATTTCCTCTTTTTATAATTGTCTTTTTGTAATTTTATCCTGGAAGACAATCTTACTCGGTCACGAGCGATCGCCTACTACTACTACGACACGATTATTTAGCCAACCATATCACAAAGCCAATTGAGAGTGATGGAAGTGCTTCCTAGATTAATATCACCCTCACTCTAAATGGACATTCCTTTTCAGAGTCCCCCCCCCCCCAAAAAAAAAAAATACTGAAAGGGGACACTTTTCACTTTGGCGGAAAATGTTTGCAAAAGTTGTCTATAGGCATCCTTTCTCTTTCCATACCATGATACAAATAGAAGTTCAGCCTTAGACTGAAGGACATGTTACGTCCAAAACATACACACACACACACACACACACACACACACACAGCACCAAACATCCCAGGTAATATTATTGAAATCTGAGAGGTGGCATATAAATATTTAAAATAAATATATGTCTTTGTGGGATTTTTTTTTAAAAAGGGAAGAAAACAAGCACTTCCCATACCTTCCATCAGACTGTAAACATAATTATTCATTTGGGAGTTACTTATTAAACATTTTCAGGATTCTTATGCTCTGGCTTTTATAAGGTACTGGAATGAGGCCCATGAGTACAATTTTTTTTTTAAAAATAAAATAAAAAATAATCCAGCAGCTGCATCTCAATTGACTTGCACAGCACTGTGATAACTTCCTTGCATGAAGCTGTCAATGTGATTTAATTGAAATTAAAATCATCACCTCTGGGCGATGCCAACACTTATCCTCATACAAAATAACAATAATATAATAACAATGGACTTGCATGAATAATAATAAGGAAACCCTAGCAACCGGTTGATGATGGAGATGCCAACAGTCCTTTAGCTACAACAATGCTTCCAGGCTCCATGCTATGAGCGCAAAAAAAGAGATAAGCTAGTATGCTCTGCTCTGGTCTATCCATTCAGGTCTATCTTTCCCCCTCCTTCTCCATGGAACACACTCAAGACATTTAGGAGATGCACTGACATCCACAATTAGGAGCTCCTTTGCAGGAACACAGTGACAGGTACCTCAGGCAGAACTTCTGAGTCATTCTCCATCGATTCATGCACCCTCTTTTCTGAGTGTGCCTTAGTCCAACCTTCTAGTGACCTACCCAAAGGGGGGGAGCATCTCTGGACTCACTTCTAAACGTTAGTCAGAGCAAGTTAGGAGGACCTGCATAGCATATTACAGAGTAGTTCTTGTCATCCTATCTATCTATCTATCTATCTATCATCTATCTATCTATCTATCATCTATCATCTATCTATATCCAGAGCCTAAGCCTCTGGATCACAGATAAAAGGGCTGAGAAAAACCTCTGCCTCACCCCTCATTTATTCGGGGTGCAATCCTATTTCTATGAATTACTAAGGCGCTATGGCTCAGTGGTAAAACACATCTTTTGGATGCAGAAAGTCCTTGGTTTAATCCTTGGCATCTCCAGGTAGGGCTTGAAAAAATCCCTGGAGTGCTGCTGACTGGGAAATTGGGCTAGTGGACCAATGGTCTGATTCAGTATACGGCAGCTTCCTATGTTAGTCAGACTCCAGGACTAGGCCAGTTTACTCATAAATAGCGAGAGAGCCAGTGTGGCATAGTGGTTAGTGTGTTGGACTGGGATTCTGTAGATCCGGGTTCTAGTCCCCGCTCGGCCATGAAGCTCACTGGGTGACTTCGGGCCAGTCACTGACTGTCAACGTAACTTACCTCAAAGGGTCGTTGTGAAGATAAAATGGAGGAGGGGGAGGAGGACTATGTAAGCTGCCTTGGGTTCCTTGCAGGAAAAAAGTCAGGATATAAATATAATAAAACGAATAAACGAATGGCACAGAGTGCAAAGAGACTTAGGGCGCAGTCCAATCCAAGTACTTAGAGAGCCGATTTCATCCGTCTAACTGCAGCGCTTTGGAGGCACCAGCAGTATACCTCATATCGTGATTCGTGGCAATGCCTGCCTCTTCCTCTCCCGCTCCCCCTCCCCGCCCACAAACCCCTTCGCCAAGGTGGCGTTTGTGACCTCAGAGAAGCAGGCAGCACGGCTCTGTTGGAGCCAGCTGTGAGTGGGGGCAGGGAGGCGCTCCACGCTAGGCATCTGAACTATCCTACGGCTGTCGAGATGTGGTCTTGGCTGCCACAGGATTGCGCTGCCCCAGAGTAACAAAGAGGCTGATTCCGATGGGGCTTACTCCCAGGTTAGTGGGTACCGGATTGCAGCCTTTCTCTCATTGTACTCAGTGCAAATCCAATTTACTTCTGAATAAACAGGCATAGGATTGTTGTGTTATTTAGGTATCTGTTTACGCCAGTGTGGCGTAGTGGTGAGAGTGTTGGACTGGGACTCGGGAGATCCGGGTTCTGTTCCCCGCTCAGCCATGAAACTTACTGGGTGACTTTGGGCCAGTCACTGCCTCTCAGCCTAACCTACCTCACAGGGTTGTTGTGAGGATAAAATGGAGAGGAGGAGGAGGATTATGTAAGATGCCTTGGGTTCCTTGTGGGGGAAAAGGTGGGGTATAAATATAATAAATAAATAAATAAATTACGGTAATTAAGGCATTGCCATCCTGCTTATCCCAGGCTCAAGGTGGATGGATATATAATAAAGAATATGAGGGTGTTTTTGTTTTTTTCGCATATGATTTCTCTTTCAATCTGTATCAGATTATCTGGAGAACTCCCAGGCAACATATTAATAGGGGAGACTGTGTGAATTATCTTGCATTTCCAGACACACTTTATTGCCAAGGCAGGGTTGGTGGTGCTTTTCCATTCTCTGTTTCAGTGTTAAGTGTAAAACATATTACGATGTCTATTAGAGCAGTTGCTTTAACTTTCCTCCCACCCCTGCATCAGCCTTACATCAAACTGTGTCTCATCTATTGTAATCTGTTGCTTTATCAGATAAAATTTATCTGTTATAATAGGTTCCTTCCTTTCAATCTAAAATTTCACCATTATTCTCAAGAATCGGGACAGGACTAGATCTGCAGTGACGGGGCAGTTCTCGACATAACCATTTGGCAGCAAATGTCCGTCCCCCCCAACCTGTCGGTATCCAACAAGATATTGGATATCGCAGTCAGCTATTTTATGTCTGATCATTTCTTTGTGCTTTTTTAAAAAAATGAATATCTCTATCTGTGAGCTTTTTCATACATTCTGATAGCATCAGTTACCTAGTCTAGACAAGCAGCCTTCATTAGCATTCTTCATGTAGCTACTTCATTAGTAAGGCTACATCTTTTCCATGGCTGCACCAATATTGTGAAATATCTTGCCCTGTGAAGTCTGCATGGCCCCTGTGTCTGGCTGTTTTTTGCCAGTTGCTAAAATATCTTTATTCTGGCAGGCTTTTGCCTGCTAAGTATCAGCTTTTCCCATAATTGTTATGTGTGTGTTTTCCCCTGTGTTTTGTGCCTTTGTTGTACTTTTACTGTACAGTACTTTAATTTTATTTTTAATGCATTTTATTGTATTTATGATGTGACTTTAAATTGTTTCAAGCTGCCATGATTAGGGTGAATAGGCACTAGAAAGAGAACTCCGTGTATAAACAAATGCAGAAAAAATGTTTTCTGGGTATATCCCATGTAGGAATTCTGTGTTTTCAACTTTTCTTTTATTGATATGGAACCTGGCTGGAACAATTAATCACTGAGGTGTGAGGTTTTGATCAGCCTTGATGGTTGCTTAGAGAATCAAATGGCCAGGGGTAGTTCTTTCTCATGAGGGTTAATCTATCAAGCTCCTTCAAATCAGCATCAGATCACTTAATTAAACCCATGGAGGAAGTCAGAGCTGGGACTGCCCAGGTGTTAATTGCATTTATTTAATTCTTAGTGGTCAGCTCTGTGTTTTGTCAATTTCACTTTTTCTCCATTTGCGTGGGTAAAGGGGGAAATGAAGAGACGAGACAACAGTTATGGTATAAAATCAGGGCCACATTTATTGAATCGAAGGTCTGCGAAGGGAGAAGTGCGGGATTAACTAAGGCCGGCCCAAAGGCCAGTGGAGCATGCCTGGACGAAAGCATCCCAAACTCGAGGGCGGCGCGGTGACTCGCCACCCTCGAATTCTGCACTCGGGGTGCTGGGGGATCTACCCAGGATCACCGTCCCCTGGCGCCGCGGGACAACCGAGGCGGGTGAGATGGGTAGACCCCAAAGGCGACCCTACCTCTCACAAATTGAGCCACAAGGCATCAACATTTGTGAGGCTCGGGTTCTCGCCAATCACCTTAAAAGGTGCCATGGGATGCACACCGCAACCCTAACCCCCACTGCCTATTCACCGCACTTACCGCCTAACCTAAGGCCAATGTGACCGAATTAACAGGTAACCCAAAACAACAAACCCACCGCCGATTACACAGTATGGAGTAGGCGAAACACGCACATTGCCCTGAGCCAATTAGGACAACGAGCCAAAATTCCTACTCGGCCCCGTAAAAGGCGACCAGAGGAGCCCACACTGCTTCATCGGGAGTGGAGGGAGGGAGCTGCAAAGAAGGAGGCGTGGGGTGGGGTCTCCTGTGCATAAATACTGCCTCGGGGCCCCACCCCTTATGCCTCACCCCATCGGGCAAACAATTTGCCCGTGCCCTGATTGGAGGTGAAATCACCTCATTCTAACCCTCGCTCTCCCTCCCCCCCTCGCAAAATCCTCCCCCCCCACAGAAGCGTGGGGTGCGAAGGGAATTCTCATTGTCCCAGTCTTAAATTCAGTTTGTCCCAAACTTTGAGCTTGGTTTTTTGTTTGTTTGTTTGGTCTTTTAAATCCTCACAAGAATGTTTATGCATTTTGGTGCCTATTTCTCCTAATATATGCATTTTATACACAGTTTTGCATAATATACACATCTGTTGCAAGTGATTTACTGAACATAATCATGGAATCATAGAAAAGTAGAGTTGGAAGGGGCCTATAAGGCCATCAAGTCCAACCCCCTGCTCAATGCAGGAATCCAAGTCAAAGCATCCCTGACAGATGGCTGTCCAGCTTCACCTTGAATGCCTCCACAGTAGGAGAGCCAACCACCTCCCTAGATAGTTGGTTCCATTGTCTTATTGCTCTAACAGTCAGGAAATGTGTCCTGATGTTTAGGTGGAATCTGGGTTCCTGTAACTTGAGCCCATTATTTAGTGTCCTGCAAACTGGGATGATCGAGAAGAGATCCTGGCCCTCCTCTGTGTGACAACCCTTCAAGTACTGGAAGAGTGCTATCATATCTCCCCCCAGTCTCCTCTCCTGAGGGCTAAACATGCCTAGTTCTTTCCGTCTCTCCTCATAGGGCCTTGTTTCCAGTCCCTTTATCATCCTTGTTGCCCTCCTCTGAACCTTCTCCAGTTTGTCTACGTCCTTCTTAAAATGTAGTGCCCAGAACTGGACACAGTACTCAAGATGAGGCCTAACCAGTGCCGAGTAAAGGGGAATTATCACTTCCCACGATTTGGAAGCTATGCTTCTATTAATGCAGCTCAAAATAGCATTTGCCTTTTTTGCAGCCACATCACATTGCTGGCTCATATTCAGTTTGTGATCTACAACAATTCCAAGATCTTTCTCACTTGTAGTAATGTTGAGCCAAGTGTCCCCCATTCTGTAACTCTGCATTTGGTTTCCTTGTATTTTTGAATGCTGTTAATGTATTTTTGAATGCTGTTTTCACTAATACGTGTAATTTTGTGTCCACATTTCCAGAATACACACATGTCTTTATATATGCTTTGATAGGAGAACTCCACTGTAAATCTGGAGAACTGCAAATTGTGAAGGATAACCGAGTTTCAGTTTGCATATAGGATTGAAAATGCAAAATTAGGTAAACTCAAATTAAAATGTGAACCAAATGAATTTCTCCCCCGCCCTACTGCTTATAGGAATTTTGCTAAGTGGATTTTAAATTCAACTGGAATAACTGCTTGTTCTGACTGATCCCCAGTTAAATATAAATAGAATTACTAAATGTCAATAACCTATTAGTGTTTACCAGGCACCCTCCTGTTGTAGAAGACCTTCACTTTCACCTTTAATTACATAACCTTAGATCAAGAGTTTTCTCCTGTCAGTGGGAAGACTCCCACTGCCTTGGGTCCCAGTGTTGTGAGAAAGGCGGGAATAATAATAATAATAATAATAATAATAATAATAATAATAATAATAATAATAATAATTTCACTCAGAACACTTCAGCTGGTGGTCAGGTGAGAGAGGCTATTTTCACTAATCCCCTCTCCACCTGAAGTCCCCAGCACCAGCCCCCATAGTATTCCACAGGTTCTTCCAACCCTCTGGAGCAGATTTGGTAGGGACATAGTAGGCTTCCTGACAATATTCACCACCTCCCGCAATCTACCAGTGGAAATCCTCTACTGGATCAAGTGCTTTCTATGGATAAATAGTTCCTGGATCCAAGTCATGGAGATTTGTACACTTCTTATGATGAAATGACAGACAGGTATATATTGTGGCTTTAAAAAAAGGTTTAAGTCTAGTTGGCGTTTCAGCTAATAATATTTCCATCTATTCACAGAAGGGATGTGTGAATTTACTTCTTTCTCTGCCTTTTTGGAGCCTGTAACAAGTGCTACATCTATTTTGTAGAGCTGAGTGTGGTACAAGAGCTTGATGAAACCATACTGTGCTCAGAGAGTCCCCATCATAAATATCCCCTTTGTTCTAAGTAATATTTATATGCATGTTGTCCAGTTTTATAAACGTGTTCCATTGTAGCAAGATGTGTTTTGTACTCCCGGAATACTTAAACATAGCCAGGGGTCTAGCATGGAATCAAAGGCCTTCCAGTAGTCTATAAATGCTACTGAATTATGTTTTCTCACTGAACAGTTCCTCCAGATTATAGCATTAATCGTGAGATGATGTTTTCAACACTGATTATCATGCACTTCCTTTTAGTTTCCATGTAACTGGGTTGTTGATGCTCAAACGATGGCTTCTTTTATGGCAGGGGTGGGCAACATGTGGCCTGTGGGATGCATGTGGCCCCTGCCACCCCCTCTTGCCCCCACTCCCCCCTGTGACCCCCACTGCCCCTGCTGGCCCAAAAATTGGTGAAAAAATAAAAAAAATGGCATCCATAGTGGCTATGTAATGCCATAGGGGTCAAAATTGAGAGCCAGTGCGAGAGAGAGCCAGTGTGGCGTAGTGGTTAGAGTGTTGGACTGGGACTTGGGAGATCCGGGTTCTATTCCCCACTCGGCCATGAAACTCACTGGGTGACTTTGGGCCAGTCACTGACCCTCAGCCTAACCTACCTCACAGGGTTGTTGTGAGGATAAAATGGAGAGGAGGGGGAGAAGGATTATGTAAGCCGCCTTGGGTTCCTTGCAGGAAAAAAGGTGGGGTATAAATATAATTAAATAAATAAAAATAAAATAAATAAAATTAGCTTTCAAGCAAACTAATCCTGACCCTATTGGTGCTGCATAACTGGTACAGATGCCTTTACATATATATATATATATATATATATATATATATATATATATATGATGGTGCCCCCCATCCCTGTTCTGTGGGATATCACTGAAGTTATACTTTACATATCCTTGGTAGGCGGTAAGCAGGTGAAGGGGAAGAATGACAGCCACCAGCATCATTTCCAGAAAGCATCTAATGCAGGGGTCCTCAAACTTTTTAAACAGGGGGCCAGTTCATTGTCCCTCAGACTGTTGGGGGGGGGGGCAGACTATAGTTTGAAAAAAAAATATGAACGAATGGATCAAGTAAAAAAAAAAAGGACCCGGGGCCTTTTTTTTTACTTGATAAAATGGAAAGTTATTATACATTAATTATAAATTATAAATTAAATTGCTGTCTAAAACTGAAATACATTAAATTTTAAAAAGGTATAGAAAGGCTTGATTTGCACACTGCACATATCTTACTTGTAGTGCAAAAAAACAGGAAAAAACAATACAATATTTTTAGTATGAGTGATGAGCAGTATTTACCAGCCACAGAGCTGGTGGTCCACATCCTGCAACTTTGTTCCACATAAATGTGCATAAGACTGCAGCCTTACAGCCTCATCTTATGCATGTCTACTTGGAAGTAAGTTTCACTGAATTCAAGGAGACTTTCACCCCTGGTAAGTTTACAAAGGATCACAGCCTTAAAAGTACAAACCCATTCCCTGGGGTAGGTCAGGAAGACCTGGTACCCAGAGAACATAGTGAGAGCCAGTGTGGCATAGTGGTTAGGCTCACTGGGCTCTGTGCAGCAAACGCCCCGCCACCGCCGGCTCTGCTGCGTCTCCCCCACCGCATCTTCCCCACCATTATGTAGGTGGCTTACATAATCTTCCTCCTCTCTATTTTATCCTCACAATAATCCGGTGCGGTAGGTTAAACTGAGAGTCAGTGACTGGCCCAAAGTCACCCAGTGAGCTTCATGGCTGAGTGGGGACTAGAACCCGGATCTCCCGAGTCCCAGTCAAACAATTTTGCAGAAGTAACCTAAATTGATTCTAAAATTTTCTCTAGGCAGGCGTCCACGTGGTGCAGCAGCAGTAGCAGGGCCTCAGCCCAGCACCAATGGCGTCGTAGTACTGCCGAGCGGCCACCAACAGCTGAGAAGCGGCCGCCTAGCAAGAAATCAGCTGAGAGGCGGCCCACCACCAGGCACACACACAGCCCACCCCCCCAGACCTAGGGATGTACTTTGGGCCCTACCTGGGCCCGATGTTCTCCGCAGCGGCGGCCCAATCCCGCTCTTCTGAGCGGCGCAGAGCGTTCTCCGCGCTGCTCGAGCCGCCGCCGCCGCTGGACGCCTGGGTGGACCAGCCGCCGCTGGACGCCTGGGTGGACCAACCCCCCCTCCCCCTGCCACCACTGGACCCGCCACCGCCACTGTACCTGCACCCGCCGCCGCCGGACCTGCCGCCGATGTACCTGCTGGCTGCTGCACCCGCCGCCACTGGAACCGCCGCCGCCCGTCCCCGTTGCGTCACGTCCATCGCGCTGGACCCCCACACTTTGTTTTTGGCGGGGGGAACCAGGGCAACAGGGCTTAAACAGCCCTGTTGCCCTGGTTTCCCCCGCCAAAAACAGAGCGCGGGGGTCCAGCGTGACGGAGCAGGGTCCTGTCAGGTCACTTCCGCTGCGCCAGAAGTGACGCGACGGGACCAGCGTGGGCACCGCAGCCGGCTCTCCGCAGAGAGCGAAGAACTATTGGCAAGCCCGCACGGACATGGGTGGGCCCAGTTCGGGCCTACTGCACGGAGCCTAGATCGGCCGCCGGGCTGGATGGAAGGGCACGCCGGCCCGGATCCAGCCCACGTGCCGTAATTTGAGGACCCCTGATCTAATGGAACTCCAGGAATGGTAGCTTTCAAGCCATTTCCTATCTTCTGGAGGTCCCTGTATAAGTAAAAAAAGGCAGGCCGCACCCAAGGTTCTTACGATCCAAATTTTTAAACTATGGAAGATAACAACTGAGGAAAGTGTTATGAAAGCAGCTCTCTTTTGAGTGAACAGTATTGACTCCAAAGCGAATAAGCCAGGCGTCTTCATCCCCAGCTTCAGCAAAGGTGGGAGAAAGCCACAGGAATGGGGTTGGCAGCCATCATGTAAGACTAGATCAAGCAAGTCCAGTTTCTAATGGACTTCCTAAACTGCATTCCCCAAAGGCAAAGGTCAGGGTAGAAACTGAGCAGAACATGAAAGTGCTGAAAAGTAAGAGTGATATATCTAGTAAGGTCGCTGAGCTGCAGTGGGCTCCTATCCTTGCTTTCCAGCCTTGGCATGTGTTGTTAAGACAGCCTGTAGCATGAAAGGTCATTTTTTGTTAACAGAATGGAGATACCAGGAAGGACACAGTAGAACTTTTGTTCCCAGCAAGTAGAGACATCATCCTCAAGCACCCTCTTTTGTCACAGGATAAAGGGCTCTTTCTCCCATAGCAAGTTGCACCATTTCCAGTGCTTGTGGACATTGTCTGGTTCATCAAAGTTGTTGTTGCTGCTAGTGCTATCATCATCATCATCATCATCATCATCATCATCATCATCATCTGATTTATTTCCTTTCTATATTGCCCAATATCTGAAGCTCACTGGGTGGTTTACAGCAATTCACAAAACACAAGTCACAAACACAATAATAAAATACAGCATAAAATTCAGATACAGTAAAATACAGCATGACACTTCAAATTTAGGGATGTGTGAGGAGATCGCCCACCACTAATTTCAATATACAAGATTTAAAAGAGTTTAAATGGCTAAACTGCTGCTGCTGAAATCACCGAGTCTCTAATCCAAGAGGAAAGGCTCCATGCTGAATTCACTGAAGGACTAGCCTCCTTCCCCCTGAAATCGCTAGGCTCCTTGCTTGCAGAGCAAGGGGCTATCATTGGGTGCCTTGCCTCCCATAGTCAAGGCTTCTTGTTTTTTCTTCCTCTTCAACTGAGACCAGGAGATGCAATGCTTGCTAGTGTACAGGCTTAATTCTTCACAGCCATTGTAATTTAGGTTTAATTATCTTCCGCCTGTTCTGCCACTGAGGACTTTATGTTTTGGATCATTCTTTGTCTGGTTCCTCTCCCTGGACCTTACCGCCATGGGTGACCCTACTGGGAGTACATAGCTCCCGATGGCATTGCTCACAGGGTTCATTGGAACACGCAAGCCCACTCACCTTCAAGGTGACAATCCGGCGAGAGGGTGCCAACCTTATTGTATGCCTGCGAAACATGGACTATCTATAAACGTCATTTCCACTTCCTTGAAATATTTCATCAACATTGCGTCCAGAAAATCCTGCGAATTACTTGGGAAGATTGGCGAACAAATGTCAGTGTACTGGAAGAAGCAAAGACTACTAGCGTTGAAAAAATGATCCTTCAACGCCAACTTCAGTGGACCGGTCATGTTGTTCGAATGCCTGACTGCCGTCTCCCAAAGCAGTTACTTTACTCCCAACTCAAGGATGGAAAGCGGAATACCGGTGGTCAATATAAGAGGTTTAAAGATGTTCATAAGGCTAATCTAAAAAAATGCAATATAAACATCGAAAACTGGGAAGCTCTGGCCCATGAACGATCTAACTGGAGGTTGGCCTTTCACAAAGGTTCTATGGACTTTGAAGAAATTCGAGTGCAAGGTGAAAGGGAGAAACGTGCTAAGCGAAAAGCACATCAAATGAATCCTTTACAAGATCATCTTCCATCTGGTAACCTGTGTCCTCACTGTGGGAAGCTGTGTGGATCTAGAATTGGCCTCCACAGTCACTTACGGACCCGTTGCTAGAGTCTACACAATTTTTTAGAATTTCCTCTTTTTATAATTTTCTTTTTGTAACTTTATCCTGGAAGACAATCTTACTCGGTCACGAGTGATCACCTACTATAGGGTGCAGGAAAGGACTTCAGCCCAAGGAAAGTTATATTGCTCTTGGAGGTTCTTAGTATAAATTATAGCCCTCACCCCTTCTTACCCCTCTTTCTGTTTGCATGTATTAGTGCTTCAAGCCTCAGGGAGACTCCTTCCAGCAGTCTCAAAAACTATTTATTTATTATATTTCTACCTCACCTTTTTTTCCTTCAAGGAACCCAAGGTGGCTTACATAATCCTCCTCCTCCTCTCCATTTTATCCTCACAGCAACCCTGTGAGTTAGGTTAGACTGAGAGTCAGCGACTGGCCCAAAGTCACCCAGTGAGTTTCATGGCCAAGCGGGGACTAGAACCCGGATCTCCTGAGCTAGGGATGTAACCGTTCGCTTAGTGCGGGTGTAGCGGGCCGAAATCGGCCCTGCTCATGTCCGCGCAGGGCTCGCATGGGCCTACCTGGGTTCAGCGGCGGCTCACCTCTCCGCGGCGAACCACCCGTGCCGCCCGTGCCGGTCACGTCACGTCACATCCGGCACCGGAAGCGACGCGACGGGACCCTGCACAGGCGTGCTGGACCCCCCGCGTGATGTACTGAGCCTGTGTAGGGTCCCGTTGCATCACTTACGGGGCCGAATGTGATGTGACGGGACTAGCACTGGCGGCTCGCGCAGCGCGGAGAAATGCTCCATCCCCCCGGAAGACCGAGGGGGCCCCCGCCGCCGTGGAGAGTCCCGGAGGCAGAGAGGCGAGCCCCCTCAGGTTCATGACCATCTCTACCCGAGTCCCAGTCCGACAGTCTAACCACTGTGCCTCACTGGCTCTCAAGACTTGTAGGCCTGGAGTTCATCTTCGCTGAGAATGCAACTCATTTTCCCATCAAGACACAACTCAGTGAAGGTTGCTGCATCCCCAATTGGTCTAAATGTTAACAAACACATTTGCTCAGGTAATTCTACCAAAATCAGCTTGTGTATTTAAATCAGCTTTGTGTATTTAAATGTAAATTTAAATTATTTACAATGATTAGTAAGATCCCATGGCAAGTGACTCTCACGAGAAAGGGAGCCCAGGAGGGGTGGGAGTTTTTAAAGAAGGAAATTTTAAAGGCACAATTGCAAACAATTCCCACAAGGAAAAAAGGCAGAGGGCAACAGAAAAAGCCAATGTGGCTTCACAATAAACTCAAAGATGACCTGAAAACAAAAAAGGACACGTATAGGAAGTGGAAGGAAGGACAGGCTACAGGGGAAGAGTACAGGCAGGTAGCACAGAACTGCAGGAATAGTGTCAGGAAGGCTAAAGCTGAGAATGAGCTAAGGTTAGCGAGGAATGCTAAAAGCAACAAAAAAGCTTTCTTCAGATACATGCACAGTAAAAGACAGAAGAAAGAACTGGTGGTTCAACTACGCAATGAGGATGGCAAATTGATAACAGAAGACAAAGAAAAGGCAGAAGTGTTCAATTCCTACTTCGGCTCGGTCTTCTCCCAAAAGAGGGTCTATGACCCCCCTGGCAAACCTGAAGTGCAGACTGAAGGGGCAGAATTGCAGCTTGAGATTGATAGGCAAATGGTCAAGGAGCACCTGATTACTCTGAACGAGTTTAAATCTCCAGGGCCTGATGAGCTGCATCCTAGAGTAATAAAGGAACTGGCAGAAGAACTCTCAGAACCACTGTCTATTATCTTTGAGAAATCATGGAGGACAGGTGAAGTGCCAGACGACTGGAGGAGGGCAAATGTTGTTCCCATCTTCAAAAAGGGCAAGAAGGAGGAACCTGGGAACTATAGGCCAGTCAGTCTGACATCAATCCCTGGGAAGATTTTTGAGCAGATTATAAAGAAGTCAGTCTGCAAGCACCTTGAAAACAATGCAGTGATTACTAGAAGCCAGCATGGATTTGTCAAGAACAAATCCTGTCAGACTAATCTGATCTCATTTTTTGATCGGGTAACCTCCCTTGTGGACTGTGGGAATGCTGTGGACATTATATATCTGGACTTCAGCAAAGCTTTCGACAAAGTGCCTCATGATATCCTGATTAGTAAACTAGCTAAGAGTGGGCTAGATGGAACAACTATCAGGTGGATCCACAATTGGCTAAAGAATCGGACTCAAAGAGTGCTTATCAATGGTTCCTTCTCAAACTGGGGAGAGGTAACGAGCGGGGTACCACAGGGCTCGGTCCTGGGCCCGGTGCTCTTCAACATTTTTATTAATGACTTGGATGAGGAGGTACAGGGAATGCTTATCAAATTTGCAGATGACACAAAGTTGGGTGGAACAGCTAATACTCTGGAAGACAGAAACAAAATTCAAAGTGACCTCGATAGGCTGGAGCGCTGGGCCGAAAACAACAGAATGAAATTTAATAGGGATAAATGCCAAGTGCTGCACCTAGGGAGAGGAAACCAAATGCAGAGTTACAGAATGGGGGACACTTGGCTCAACAATACTACAAGTGAGAAGGATCTTGGAATTGTGGTAGATCACAAACTGAATATGAGCCAGCAATGCGATGTGGCTGCAAAGAAGGCAAATGCTATTTTGGGCTGTATTAATAGAAGTATAGCTTCCAAATCGTGGGAAGTGATAATTCCCCTTTACTCGGCACTGGTTAGGCCTCATCTTGAGTACTGCGTCCAGTTCTGGGCACCTCACTTTAAGAAGGACATAGACAAACTGGAGAGGGTTCAGAGGAGGGCAACAAGGATGATAAAGGGACTGGAAACAAGGCCCTATGAGGAGAGACTGAAAGAACTGGGCATGTTTAGCCTTCAGAAGAGGAGACTGAGGGGAGATATGATCGCACTCTTCCAGTATTTGAAGGGATGTCACACAGAGGAGGGCAAAGATCTCTTCTCGTTCATCCCAGTTTGCAGGACACGGAATAATGGGCTCAAGTTACAGGAACCTAGATTCCACCTAAACATCAGGAAAAATTTCCTGACTGTCAGAGCAATAAGACAATGGAATCAACTACCTAGGGAGGTGGTGGGCTCTCCCAGTCTGGAGGCATTCAAGGTGCAGCTGGACAGACATCTGTCAGAGATGCTTTGACCTGGATTCCTGCATTGAGCAGGGGGTTGGACTCGATGGCCTTGTAGGCCCCTTCCAACTCTACTTTTCTATGATTCTATGATTCTATGATCTCTGTGTAAACCTCAATAAATGTGCCATTGTGGCATTATCCTTTTCAACGGTGTCTGAGTGTGGATTTCTTTGGGTGGGATTGGGAATTGCCTTCTTAGCCATAGAAGCTCTATTTGCCAGTATCTAAAGATTCCTTATAAGCAGTCTCATTGGAGCTTGGGGAACTTTGTACATGGATCTAATCAATGACAGCACATCACGTAACAAACGGAAGGGGGGGGCAAGAGATGGTTGAGGCAAGGATTACAGAGGATAGATATATAGAAGGGCTTAGACTTAGTTTTAAAGGTAAGTCAAGAAGAAGTCAAAGGTTATGCAGCCAATGTAGAAATGCTACATGGATTACTTAACAGCCAGACAAAGTTAAGAGATTGTTCTATTTTTCTTTCCATAGTGGTGTGCCTCCATTTCCCCATCTGTAATATGACCGAGCAGAGATACACACCCAACCACCAATTCACAATGTCTGTCTTTGCCAGAAAAGATCATCTTGGGGAGATTGACCTTGGACATTTGAACAATGTGGCCTGAATTGCCTAACTGATGGAAGAAACCAGACTATGATAGAGATTATCTGAGGCGTTTGATGTGGTATGTGATGGGGAAAACATTCCTTATGACATCAAGAGCTGCTAAACAGATTGCACAGACTATTCCGCGTTGCGACTATATACATAAATAGGTGTTGGCTTATTCTTCCTTCAATTTCATGTTGAAGTTCTAGATTGTATTGTCTAGCATCTATTTTTAAAACATCTGAAGATATAGTGCCGTGTCTGTGGGGGTGGGAAGGGATACCATTGCTAGATTTGCAAGGATAATTACTTTTCTTTCTCTACCAGTATAAGTGCCTTCAACTGCAAATGTAGTGTACATTCTTTCCTATTAGGACCTTATAAGCTGTACATTTTTGCCACAATTACCTCTTGACGGCTGCCTTCTCTCAGAATGATTTATGGACCCCTTCATAGGGATAAATTATTTGATAATGAAAGGCAGTGCTGAGTAGGAATCATTTTCCTCCACTTTACTCTGCGGAAAAAAATAGAGAACCTGGTCTGAAATACCACATTTGAATTGATCAAATTCTTAACCCTTGGCTAAGAGTACTGAGTGGTGAGGACACTAACTTTCATCTTTCTATGAGGAAGTGTATGGAAAACAGTTCCTAAGGAACCAACTGAATCCGAGAAAATCTATTGGGCAGTATCCAATCCTGGCAGTCCACCAGCACTAAATGTGTTGCACTAGCAGAAATAAATGATAGCACAATGGGAAGCTAGCACAACTCTGAAAACTAGCCCAGAATTCACTTCTGCAATGGAACGAATCAACAGAGCTCCCTTCTGCAAGCTCATTTGTCACATGCTGGAAGTGGTCGTTTGAGGTAGTATCCGGTTGCCCTAGGAAGTGCTAGCTTCCTGTTGCACTAGCATTGATTTCTGCTAGTGCCATGGCAGTGTTTGATACTGCCCAGTGTAGGGTAGAAATCTACCATAGGAAGACTGTTTCACTTAGAAAATACACCCTCTACTAGATGAAGAACACCCCAGCTCCAAATGTGCTAAGGCTAGCTGTTATGTATTTTAACAATTATTGGCACCCACTTACCCAAACATCATATCTTAGCCTGATCTGGGCATTAAAAAATAATAATAATCAACTACATGGATGACAATTGAAGACAGTCGCAAAATATGGCATTTTGAAGAATGGGATTGCTTTAAAAAAAAGACAGATACCTCCCCCCCCCCCAAAACAAGCCTAATGGCACCTGGAGGGAGCACAATTTTGATGAGTAAAATGTCATGGGGGAAATTGCTAATGTCTTGTTATTAATCAGCAGCTTGACTACCCTTGGATCTATATCTATCTATATCTATATAGTTCACATTTGTCCAAGCTGGAGTTTGGCTCATCCCAAAGTTTGAGAATTTAAAAACAGACAAACAAACAAACAAACATGGCAAGAAATTCAGGACAATTTTTGTTCACATTTCTCCTAATGCATGCATTTTATGCATCTTGCCTAACTACTAATATACTTTTCTTTTCTTTTTTTTTGCAAGCAGGTTTCCTAATATAATGTAATTTTAATGTTATTTTTTGCCTAATATCTCTGTACACATTTCTCCCTGCCATCCCCTTTGGAGAACTCCATTGCAAAATTCAGAGAAGCGTGAATTTCGAAGGATAACAGAATTTTCTTTCTCATACTGTTTTGAAAGTGTGAAATCAGGTATATTCACATTAAAATGTAAACTGAATAAATTTCTGCCCCATCCCATCCCGTGTGTGTGTGTGTGTGTGTGTGTGTGTGTGTGTTAGAGCAAACAGAGCTTGCCAATAGACTCCCAGCTGTCCATGGAGGCTCAGGTGGCAGCTGTGAGCCGGGCAGCGCTGTATCAACTCCATCTGATACGGCAGCTGCACCCCTACCTTCCTAATCACCTGCTCCCATCAGTGGTTCATGCCTTGGTCTCCTCTCGCCTAGACTACTGTAATGCGCTCTACGTGGGGTTACCCTTGAAGACGGTTCGGAAGCTACAGCTGGTACAGAACGCGGTGGCTCGCCTGGTTAAAGGCAGCCACCGAGGAGATCACATCACGCCAGTGCTCAAGGAGCTGCACTGGCTACCAGTTGCTTGCCGAGCCGAATTCAAGGTGTTGGTTTTGACCTTTAAAACCCTACACGGCTCCGGTGCAGTCTATCTCAAGGAGCGTCTCCAGCAACACCAAGTAGGCCGCTCAACAAGATCTGCCACAGACGGCCTTCTCCTTGTCCCTTCAGCCAGAGCAGCTAGACTGGTGGGGACTAGGAAGAGGGCCTTTTTTTGTGGCAGCCCCCGTACTGTGGAACTCTTTCCCTAGTGACCCCCGCCATGCCCCCTCTCTGCTGAGCTTCCGCCGCTCATTAAAAACTTGGCTATTCAGGCGGGAATATGGGGTGGGCTAATGATTTTCAAATTTTATATTGTTTTAAATGTATTTTATCTTGTTTTTATCTTGTGTTTTTATCTGTGTACATCACCCAGGGTGGCCGGTTGCCAGCCAGATGGGTGATAAAGAAAATAATAATAATAATAATAATAATAATAATAATAATAATAATAATAATAATAATAATAATACCTGAAATGGTAGATAGATTCCCCACAGGTATCTCCTGTTACTCTGGTATGGGGAAATGGAACTGAAGAACGAATTCTTCCTGAGGTGTCTCACTTGCTTACAAGCCATCACTGGACGGACAGCCATCAACACTGAGTATTACCGGTGCCAAGTACAAGTGGAAACTACTGTAAATGATTTCATGGGACTTGAGGATAATTCACTCTGCCTAAAAAAGACATAAGCTAATTTTGAATGAAATCCCCTTACCGTCATCTGCTATAGCACATTCAATTTAGATAAATCCTTGGACCAAGATTCATTATGCATAATATATGCAGCTAAGCAAACAGAGGCAGAACCAGAACATTAATGGTGCCCAAATGATTGCTCAGATTTAGTGCCCTGAACATATATATATATATATATATATATATATACCAAAATTTAAATGATTGCAAACAAAAGGCAGAATGAAAAAGATTAACAATTCTCAAGTGTCTAATGATGAGGTTCGGAAGAGTGCTTGTATTTTCATAGCAAGTGAAGTGCATATTCTGGGAGCAATGTTAGCTGGCTGATCTATATGTTAATTAGACTGTAATTTGGAAGACAAGTAGAATTGGAGTATTCCCATCTCTTTTGAAGTGCAAGCAGCCAAACAGAGTGTAGCATAATCAGTGGATGGTGCACAATCCCTAAGTATCTTAAGACATACTGTATTCATTGTTGTTTCCGATTGCCAACAGTGGATTAACCATTATGCTTAGTACTCCACAGGGCATGGGCCCATTCAAAATCGGGTCCCCGGTATGGTTCAATTGTCTTATTTCCATCTTGCTTCTAATACTGGGCTTCCCACGAAGTCCAAAAACTACAAAATTGTGGTTTTCCCTTTATCGCAAGCAAAGAAGTCACAGCCAGACTCTCAGTTTCAGGGTCCAGGATACCTAAAGGACACCGGCTTCCGTATGAGTGGGTCTGTACTTTGCCACCTTAGTATGAGGCCCTGCTCTAGGGCCAAGGCCTTTTTGGTGGCAGCACCCTGTCTTTGGATGCCTTTTGGTGAGCAGTGAAGACATTTTTGTTTTGTCTCACATTTAATCCTTCCTTGAATGAGCTGCTCTACTTTTTAATGTTGTTGCTGAATTGTTTTGTTTGTTTGTTTCAACTTTGTATTGTACACTGGCATGAGAGCCTACTGACTGAAAGGGCTATAAAATAATTGATGATGATGATGATGATGATGATGATGATGATGATGATGATGCCTGGCAAGGATCAGAATCAAAAGACTCTCTCCTTTAGGAGCACTTTAAATTCTGACCATTTTACTGTATTTTTTATTTATTGTATTCTATTAAATGGTTTTTGCAGTCTGTAACTGTATTGTGATGGCCATTGGCTATAAGCAATAAATTGTGTTACTTACTTACTTACTTACTTACTCACCTGCCAAAAATGCCTGGATGGCATTACAGTTGCCACTCAGGTAGTTGCCTCATTCTAGCTAATGGAAGGGCCAGCCCTAGCTAGGACTGCTTTCAGTGAGAGACCTCCCTTCTTATCTCATTTTTGGCTCTGCCTACCATTTTGTATTTACATACGAACATAAGAAGATCCATGCTGGATGAAACCAAGGGTCTGTCTAGTATAGCATTATGTTCACACAGTGGCCAACCAGCTGCCCATGGGATCCCTCAAAAGCATACGATGGCAACAGCACCCTCCCACCCATGTTCCCCAGCAACTGGTGTACATAGGCATCCTGCCTCTGATACTGGAGGTAGCATAGAGCCAATCAGGACTAGTACCCATTGATAGCCTTCTCCTCCATGAACTTATCCAACCCCATTTTTTTTAAAGTCCTCCAACTTGGTGGCCATCACTACATCTTGTGGAATTGAATTCCATAGTTTAACTATGTGTTGTGTGAAGAAGTATTTCCTTTTATCTGTCCTGAATCTCAATCTTCCACCAATCAGCTTCATGAGATGACCCCTATTAGTTTCTAGTATTATGAGGGGGGGGGGAATGTCTCCCTATCCACTTTCTCCACACCAGGGATAATTTTGTACACCTCTATCATGTCTCCCCTTACTCACCTTTTTTCTAAGCTACAATCCCAGCTGTTGAAACCTTTTCTCATACAAAAGTTGCTCCAGCCCCTTCATTAGGGGAGTTGTTGTGACTGAACTGGTGCTGCCCCAAAGCAGCAGCTCTACAATGAAGGGCTCTGGCATTCTGAAGACTTTTTTCAAAGTCAGCCCTTAAGCACGTGACCCATGTATCCTAAAGCCTCTTTATAAAGCCATGTATTAATATTTCTCATGGAAATGTGAGTTAATCAAGGTTGTGCATGCCATGGATGGTACCATTTTGGCTCTGTAAGGACCAGAACAGAGAGAACTGAGATCGCTGTTAGTGTCCTTATCAGCAACAATTGTACAGTAGAAAGTGAGGATGAAAAACCCAATTCATCTCTTAATTCTCTGCATAGTTGCATCCAAAGCAGACTCCAGATAGTGATGTGTACAGTAGGATATTTCAAAACATTAGCTCTAGGTGGACCAGAACAGAGAGAACTGAGATCGCTGTTAGTGTCCTTATCAGCAACAATTGTACAGTAGAAAGTGAGGATGAAAAACCCAATTCATCTCTTAATTCTCTGCATAGTTGCATCCAAAGCAGACTCCAGATAGTGATGTGTACAGTAGGATATTTCAAAACATTAGCTCTAGGTGTCATTTTTGCTAGACGTGAAATGCTTTACACCGGCAAAATATTTGACATTATTTCTCTCATTCAGTTCTGGGCTTTTTTATAAGGTGGTGGTGACTGAACCCTTCAAAACATTTCACCACTGATATCCTTCAGTATGTATCAGCTGGCAAGCTTTGTCAGCACTGTTTCTGCAGAAGAAGGTGATGGATAGGTGCCACGTCTCATCCAGAAACTTAGCAGGCTGGGTACAAAATTCAAGCGCTCCACAGAACTTTGTTATCTGTTATTTCATGTTGCTATTCACAATGCCCATTTGAGCTAGGCCGCTGTGGCAAAATTAGAGATGGGCTGGAGTTTGTATTGGGAAATTTGGCTGTACTTGTCCAAGCTTGCAAGGTGATTCACAGACTCCCCCCCACACACACAAATGTCCCCATGCATATATTTGAAAAATGCACATAGGTACATTTCAATCAATGGGAGAAGAATGTGTGCAATTCAAAGATGCACACAATTGATGCATACATTTGGAAAAATGCGTACGGATTTTCATGTGAAAAGGGAAAAAAATACAAAGCTCACAGTCTGGTACAGACTCAAGTCAGAATGAGCTTTGGGATGGAATTCAGAGGACTTCAGTGAGTTCAAATTTTTGCTGATTTGCACATCCCTATGACTTCCTTCCTCTTACTGGAGGCCTCTGCTCTCCCACTCCCTTGATCTGCCCCTCCTTCTTCCTATTGTCTGGAATGCTATAATAGCAGCAGCCCAAACATAAGGAGCTTTCTAGGGCTCCTGACTTGGGGAAGGGAGCAGTGTGTGGGTTTGCATGAAGGGAGAGGTTCTAGGTTGTAGAACCAAACCATTAGAGGTTGGTGGTGGGGAGATGGTAGAGCCAGGGGAAGGGGACATGGGGACTCCCAGAAGGATGGATTGGGTCCCCAGGTGGGTTGAATTTGGTCCCCAGGCCTGAGGTTCCACAACTATGTTCTAGGGGTCCATGAGGGTGGGACTTCTGGTGGGTGGGGAAAGGGGAGCACCTGATCATGTATTAACATTTTGCAATCTCTTGCAAGGTTGGCCTACTCTAACGCCAAGGTGGCTATTAACCAGAGAGTCAGGGACATTGTATTAAAAGAACATGTAAGTTCACGATGTAAATTTAGCCCTCGAGGAAATAAGATCTTTGGGCCTCATGCTTATCTGGCTGATTTGACTTTTCCCAAGTATAGAAAAGCTTTTACTCTAGCCAGATTTGATGCTTTGCCTTCTATGGTTTTGGAGGGAAGATATCAGGGAATACCATTTAAGGATTGTCTTTGCCCATGTAATAATAATGGGGAAGTCGAATCTGTGGGGCATGTACTTTTATATTGCCCCTTCTACCGGGATCTTCGTGAAGAGCGTATTCTTCCTATACTATGTAATTGCCCAGGTAGAACTGAAAAATTCTATATTTCCCTGCTACTCGCAGATACGGTCCCTCATATCACTAATAGTGTGGCTAAATTTTGTGCGACTGCCATAACATGCCACAACCTTTTAACCTCTGACTCTGGCCTTGCTTGACTATTATAATTTTGATATAAAACTTTGCTGTGTACTTGATATGTATGCTGGTGTAATGATGTATAGTAGTAATTCATGTTTTATTGATTGATTGTTTACCTGTTTTTAATGTTATTGTTGGTTCTGGTCAATGACCGTAATAAATATTCAATTCAATCTCTTGCAAGGACTCAAAATGCAGGTGCAATTTGTTTGTTTGTTTGTTTGTTTGCTTTTTAAGAGTGTTCACAAGGAAAGATCGTAGGAAGGAAGTGGAAATGGAGGTGAGCCAAGGTGAATACATCCTTCACTAAGGAAACTGGAAGATGATTTTACCAGAAGATGTAATCTATGAAGTAGATCATGTATCATCGTGTGTCAACTTCTCAAGCCCAACAACATGTGATCTTTTAATAATTCTTCTAACATTTCTTGCTGTGTTTCTAAATGAACAGGGAAGACACCCCCCTCCTTGAAAATGAGTGTATTAATTGCTGCAAACATTAATTGGAGAGACACAGAATCCCTTTGATAATGGTTTCAGAAAATCACAAAGATGATCAAGTTAACATTATATATTATAAATCGAGAATAAGACAAATTGTCTAAGCTAGAGATGCATTGAAAATTCAATGGGCCCTTTAATTCAGTACTATTGATTTATTAATCATAAGACCATTTGGCAATTCACATTTAGTTAATATGCTATTTGATGTTTGCATGTTCTGTTTTGTATAGATACTGTCATTTTTAAACAATAAAAGGTTACATAGCCAAACAGGACAGGACATACAAGAGAGAAATGTCCGAGTGTCTGAGGTCAGGAGAAGCAAATGCAACTAGGATTATGCCTTTCCCACTCAAAGAAGGAGTGTGCAGAGCCAGATTCTCAGCTACATATCCTGGATGTGGTGTCAGCTTCAGTGGAAGTGGAAGCACACTGAGCATAGTTGGATTGGCCTGGAGATGTGTGGAAGATACAAAAGAGGAAGGCAGGGAGAGCTGGTGTGATGGGGGTACTGCTGGAGAGAACATTCTCATCTCTGTCTGAAAGTGACAACAATTCATAAATTTACAAAGCGCAAATACAGATACAGTCATGCCTTGGATTGAGAGCATAATTCGTTCCGGAAACAAACGTGCTTGTAATCCAAAACACTCTTATATCAAAACGAAATTCCCCCCAAAAAAATTGTACAGAGATTTTTAATTTAAGCCGTACCACAGTACTTGTATTGCAAGACGTTGCTTGTATATCAAATATTTAAAAATTTGCTTGTCTTGCAAAATGCTCTCAAACCAAGTTACTTGCAATCCAAGGTATTAGTGTAATAAAATGCCACATGAACTTCCAACATACATTTAAAACAATTTAAGCAGCTAAAAACACTTTCAGTTAAAAAACAACAACAACACTAGACATGTTAAAAAGACAGCTGACATAAATGCCCCCATCATATACCATCAGATACCATTAAATGCTTTGGAGTAGAGGAGGGTGGTCTTAACCTGCTGCCAAAAAGATGACAGGGTTGGCGCCAGATGGGCCTCAGTGGGGGGACAATTGGGGGACCACCACTGAGAAGGCCCTCCCCCTTGTTGCCGCCCTCAGAGCCTCCCTCGGAGGTGTCACTCAGAGGAAGGCTAAGATGTCCATCGTAGTGTCTGGGTAGATTCAGGTCGGGAGAGGTGTTCCATCAGGTATTGCGGTACCAAGTCATCATGTAAGGCTTTATAGGTTAAAACCTTATTTGGGTAAGGAAGATGTTTGCCCAGCTTTTGTGTAGGTGTGTGTGTGTGTGTGTGTGTGCGCGCGTGTGTGTGACATTTCAGTGAAATACCTTTGAGTATGCCACTCCCATGAATGCCCAGTGAGATTCACGGTTGGCAGATTTGAACCTCCGCTTGTTACAGTGCTAGGGTCTACCCCAGTCAACCAATAGCATTCCTAAAAGAGCCAAACTTTAGAAACACCTACACACACACACACACACACACACACACACTCAAGCTTTTGTTTCATGCATCCTGGATCTTTTGAGCTTGAGCTTTCTGAGCAAGCTTGGGAGAATGTTAATCATCCCTGCAACTGCATCCTCTAAAAAAACAAAATCACTGCAAACATAGAAATGGACGAATATTTGGCTGACTGACGCCTAAATCTCAGTGTACAGTTTAGTGATATGCTGTCTATAAGATGTTACATCGTATTCTTCTCCAGCTAGAGTTGAGCCACAACTGCTCACAGTTCTTTCTGATTATTTCCAGCAGATTAGAGAAATGGCCCCTTTGCTAATCGCCTTCTGACGCACATTGAAATATTTTCAGATTTGTTTACATTGTCCCCCTCTTCCTCTCATGCCCAATTTGCCTCGCTTGCCCTCAGTAATGTTATCTCATAGACAAATCTGGCTGTCTACATCATCGTAATCATGGTCCAGAGTGGGTGGGATCCCCCACGCGTCTCAGCCAGGAAAGAGAAAGAGGCAACAGCCAGGCTAAAATGGTGCCAGGACAGCACCAGCCAAGCGGAACGAAAGCACACTGAATAGGATTGGGGGGGGCAGGGCCGGTGCTACCATTAGGCCAACTAGGCGGCTGCCTAGGGCGCCGGGCTAAAGGGGGCGCCAGGAGCATAGGGCTGGAGGGAGGGAGGGCTCAAGTGGAAAGAGGGGGGCGCTAAATATCTGATCTTGCCTAGGGCACCAAACTGCCTTGCACCGACCCTGGGGGGGGGATTAATATGGTCACAATCTGGATGGAGCTGTTGGGGTTTGGGGAAGAAAACATTTGTGCGGAACCAAAATGGCTCTTTCCAACCAACTGCAGATTCTGCTGCCTGAATGTACATGGGATACCTGTTCTCTAGACAAGAATGCAATGCTAGCAGCCAGCTGCTCCCTTTTTAAAGCCCCAACATGTTCCTCCAAAGTCAAGCCACAATCACCCAGATAAGGCGGACATGTAGGAATCCCAGAAAGGTCTGCCAACAGACTTTTAGCCTCTCTCTGGGAAGCAATTACCCTGCCATCATTTGAAGCCTCTGACCTCTGTATTTCTGGCGGGCCTTTCACTTCCAAGCGAGGGGACTGCTCTTGAATTTGTGCTAGCACCATGTGACCAAGAGAGCCCTGATCATCACAACCTTCTGTGCCATCATGAGCCTGCCAAGAGTCCACATCTGAAAACAGGATCTGGAATGGGGAGAGAGGGAGGGAGAAATCCTTTGTCGGTTCTAATTAGGATCAACACTTGTGGCTGTCTTAATCAAACACAGTTTGCTCCCCTGTCTGGGGCTGGCAAATTCATTAAAGCATCTTCATTATTCCACGCCTTCTGCCTCGTGTGCATCACCTGGAAAATGAAAGAAAATATATACCCTTTCAAGGTTCATTTGAGCAATGGTTGATCAAGTGAGAGAATACTTTCCTCTTGGAAGCACTGCCTAGCTTTTGAACCATGCAGAGCAGGATTGCAGTGCATTTCACAGGCCTTCAATGCGTGTTTGTTCTCTCTGCCCTATTCTTCAACTACCCCCCCCTGACAAAAAAACCCCTCTTGGGCAGGATAAAGGGGAGTGTCAGTCGTTTTGCAAGTAATGAGGGGTGCATAACAGCCTCCTCCAGAGAAATTTTTCTACTCTTTATCAAAAGTGTTTGGGCTTCCCTTGAAATTCCTCAGCTGTTTTGCCTCACAACATCGATCACCCCTCTGCCAAATTCACTTTGAATTTTGCATTGGCTGAATATCATTCATATGCATGGATGGGGAAAATCTGATATGCAATACCTTATTTCATTTTAAGGGTAAAGGTGTTCGTTCTGATGTAGTCAACAGACATATTAAAGCTGCAAATCCTATGCAGATGCTTACCAGGGCGTAAGGCCCATTGAACACGATGAGGCTTACATCTGAATAGAGATGTTATAGGATTGTGCTGTAGTAGTGTGTGCAACCCTATGCAAGCATACTCAGAATAAGGAACCAAAATTATTTCCCAGCCCCAGGGAGCACTGATACCAGAAGCTTCAGGCATAGGCAGCCAACCTTCTATGGAGCATGTGCATCAAGGCCCTACCTTCCTAATCATCTGCTCCCATCAGTGGTTCATGCCTTGGTCTCCTCTCGCCTAGACTACTGTAATGCGCTCTACGTGGGGTTACCCTGGAAGACGGTTCGGAAGCTACAGCTGGTACAGAACGCGGCGGCTCGCCTGATTAAGGGCAGCCGCCGGCGTGATCACATCACGCCAGTGCTTAAGGAGTTGCACTGGCTACCAGTTGCTTGCCGAGCCAAATTCAAGGTGTTGGTTTTGACCTTTAAAACCCTACACGGCTCCGGCCCAGTTCTCAAGGAGCGCCTCCAGTAACATCAAGTAGGCCGCTCAACAAGATCTGCCACAGACGGCCTTCTCCTTATCCCATCAGCCAGAGCAGCCAGGCTGGTGGGGACTAGGAAGAGGGCCTTCCCTGTGGCGGCCCCCACATTATGGAACTCCCTCCCTAGTGATCTTCGCCATGCCCCCTCCGTGATGAGCTTCCGCCGTGCATTAAAAACATGGCTGTTCAGGCTGGAATAAGGGGTGGGCTAGGATTTTAAAGATTTTTTAATACTGTTTTAATTATCATATTTTATTGTATTGTTTTAATTGTACATCGCCCAGGGTGGCCGGGTGGCCGGCAAGATGGGTGATTATAATAAATATAAGAAATAAATAAATAAATAATAATCAGGCTCTGTGGGAGTAAGCAAGGGACTCCTCAGGAGTAAAGGACACCTCAGGTGTAAGCAGTGAAGGTTGGCCGATTAGCTGCTGCTGGCCCCTGGCAGGGTCTACATAAGCTCCCAGACCATCGGGTGCATGTTAGTTCCTGGAATAATAACACAGGGTTCTCCGTTCTGTGCAGAGCAGCTCCTTGATCCTGTTTCTTACCCTGACTGTCCACCTGCGCTACTGACCTGTGAATCCCAGCTGCTACCTTGCTCCTGGAAACATGCCTACTGCTCAACTCTGTTAGCCCTTGGCTTTGCATAACAGCTCTGCCATTGGACTGTGCCTACTGGACGAAGCGGTGAGTGGGCTTGCGTGTTCCGATGAACCATATGAGCAATGCCATCGGGAGCTATGTACTCCCAGTAGGTTACCCATGGCGGTAAGGTCCAGGGAGAGGATCCAGACACACTGAGAGCCAGTGTGGCGTCTGTGGCAGAGTGTTGGACTGGGACTCGGGAGATCCGGGTTCTAGTCCCCGCTCAGCCATGAAACTCACTGGGTGACTTTGGGCCAGTCACTGACTCTCAGCCTAACCTACCTCACAAGGTTGTTGTGAGGATAAAGTGGAGAGGAGGATTATGTAAGCCGCCTTGGGTTCCTTGCAGGAAAAAAGGCGGGGTATAAATATAATAAATAAAATAAATAAATAAAACATAAAGTCCTCAACGGCAGAACAGGCGGAAGATAATTAAACCCAAATTACAACGGCTGTGAAGGCGGATGAAGGCTGCAGCCAGGACCGGTGCAAGGCAGTTTGGTGCCCTAGGCAAGATCAGATATTTAGCGCCCCCCTTCCCACTTGAGAATGCTGTTGTTTTTTTTCAAGGTGTTTCTTGCGCCCCCTTTAGCTCTGCGCCCTAGGCAGCTGCCTAGTTGGCCTAATGGTAGCACCGGCCCTGGCTGCAGCAGGGAATGGTCTTCCAATCGTCATGGTAACCGTGCCATCGGATCATTGCCGTACTCTGTCAAGTTTGTGTGGTGATTCGTTGTGCACCGATCTCCCCACATAAAACATTTTCACACACAGGCGTCTTCCAACTCAACGGACCCATCGCTATTTTATTTTGGAAGATAATCTTACTCGGTTACGAGTGATCGCCTACTACTACTATTGTTTGACCACAGCTTCTCCTTGAGATCTGGATTGCACTGATGCTGTGACTGTCTGGGACTTGACCTATCCTCTTCCCTCTGCCATAGGTTCCCCATTGTCTCCTGGTCAGGGGCCAAGTCAGGACTAGGCAAGGCTCTGTGTGTGTGTGTGTGTGTGTGTGTGTGTGTGTGTGGAGTGACAATCTCTTTTGGCCCCTGGTGCTTAATGATCTAGTCCAGGTGCCGCTGGATTCCCCTTGCCCAAAGGTAAGTCTCAGGGAAGACGGAGGGGGAAGCGGCAGCAGAGTGTGCATTTTTTTTGAGCACCCTCAAGGGCTTTGCACACCTTCACTTGAATGTCCCAAAGCCTTGACCCCTTTTGGGATAAGCTCAGGAATGCTCGCTCATCCCTTATTTCTGTTACATAAATCCACTCCATCCTATTTCTGCATTAATCTATTAATTTTTTTAAAAAAACTCTCATTTAAAATATATGCTTTCTCACAAAGCATACACATTTCTAAACTCTTCTCATTCCAAGATATTTATGAGTAACAGCATTTTAAACTCTTTCTTTCTTTCTTTTCTTGAGCCAAGAACTGCACTGAAGCATTGAGGAAGCATGAAAGCACTTTTAGGCTAAAGCATTGTTTTCTGCTTTTTTTTTTTTTTAAGTGAGCCGCCTTGAGTAGACTGGAAAGACAGGGCATATATATACAGTAATACCTTGGATTGCAAGTAACTTGGTTTGAGAGCGTTTTGCAAGACAAGCAATTTTTAAAATATTTATTTAATTTTTTTTTTACTTGATATACAAGCGACGTCTTGCAATACAAGTACTGTAGTACGGCTTAAATTAAAAATCTCTGTACAAATTTTTTTGGGAGGATTTCATTTTGATATAAGAGTGTTTTGGATTACAAGCACATTTCCAGAACGAAATATGCTCTCAATCCAAGGCATGACTATATATATATATATATATATATACACACACAAATACATTTGGATCTGCTCTTGTGTTACCAGTAGTAATAATTTCCTCACACAAGACAAACCGTCAGACAAGGTCGATCAAGGTTCCGGGGCAATTTGTCAAAATTAATAAGCTGACAAGACTGCCTAACTTGTCCATGTTTAGTTGACAAAGACTGTGTCACTTTTTGACAGCCATATTTTGATTCATCTGATTAATGGAAGGTTCCAGTTAGACAAAATGGAGTGGTGTTAGAGATGGTTCAAGATTTTACCCTTCTGGGAAGAATGGGACGGTACTGGAGAATGGTACACGCTCAACATGACCTGAATGCATATCCCCAAATCCTATGTGAGATCAACATTAGAGATACACAGAGTAGTCTATTCTGGTCCATGCGACTTTTGTATGTGTTTAATTGTAAGTATGTTCCATCCCGTTTTCTGCTTTAAAAAAAGAAGACGACGACGACATGGCAATTTCTGGTTAAAGTGCATAGTTTCTTCACAAAATATGCATTTTGTATGCATTTCCCACGAAATCAGTACTTTGAAAGTGGCTTTCCATATAATGTCCCCAAACTTTCTTATAGCTTAGTAGTTCTATTTGGCATTGTCTGTCTGTCTGTCTGTCTCTCTCTCTGCTTTAACTTTCTAAGAGGTTGCAAAAAAACAAAACAACAAAAACTAAACCAAACACCACCTTCTGTTCTAAATGCAGTCTTCATGTCTGTTTCCTCATCTGGAGTTTTTCTTATCACTTGTCTGTGTGTGCTCTGCTAATTTCACACTATAGGCCCCTTCATCCTGGGCAACATATTGAGCATGGGGCCTTTCACCTGTTGTTGTTGTTTTTCTTATCTCTCATTCATTTTCTGCACTTCCTTGTTCTTCCACATTGACATTTCTCTGGTTGTGCCGCTCTCATTGCTAGGTAGACAAATAACCCTTGGGCATGAAGTAATTTCTTTTTCGATGGTGTGCATTAGCTCTCAGTGCTCTTTTTTCCATTACTTTAACATCTTTCCTTGGGTTGTTCTCAGTCCCTCGTATATGTCCCTATGAATTTACTGACATTCAGAAACATCCATTACCATCTCTACACTAATCAGATCTTAACTTCAATAATTTTCAACAATCCTGGAACCCAAGAATCAGAAGTATGGTGTCGGTGTGATCCGTAGAAAGGACATGAATTTTTAGAGGTGAATCACCCTTGAAGCGTACATTTGCGCACGGGGGGGGGGGATACATGCAAAAATGCTCATGTGAAAAGAAAACAAACAAACAAAGCTCATGATCTGATATAGACACAAGATGGAACAAGCTTCAAGGTGGAATTTGGAGAACTTTGACCAGCTCCAGTTTTGCTTGCCAGGGATGTTGAAAAGTCCTTGGTCTCAAGTCACGAGTCGAGTCACGAGTCTTTGGACCCGAGTCTCGAGTCCGAGTCCTTGCTCCAAAATGGTGACTCACGAGTCCCGAGTCCCGAGTCACTCCCAAAACTGACTCCACGAGTCCCTATTAAAATCAATGGGGTTTTCCCCAAACAAAATAAGGCTGCTTCAGATGTGGGGCTTAAATAAATTCTAGGCACAAGTGTGCCTTTTTATTTCAGAACTCTGCTGCAACTGATTTTGGCAAGAACAGACCAGGCAGACAAACCCAAAACAACCAGGAAGGCAGAGGAGGCAGGGAACTCCAAAGCAGGCAGGCAGTGCCCTTTGTCTTCGACAATTCAACTGTTGAACTGGTCAAGAAGAGACCAGGCAGGCAGAGGAGGCTGGGAACCCCAAACAGGCAGGCAGAGGCAGCCAAACCCAAAATGTCTGACCCTAACCCTAACCCCCCACAACAACACATCAATCAAAATAAATCTCAACACATTGTTGGGGCTGTGCTCCTGGTAGCTGTCCATAGTGGCCGAGCAGCAGTACGCCTCACTTCCATGCGCTCTTCGGTGATCGCGCTCCTCTCCACTCCTTCTGGCACAGCCCAGGGATATTGACCTTGGTCTCGAGTCCTGAGTCCTTGGTCTCGAGTCCCAAGTCCTTGGTCTCGAGTCCCGAGTCGAGTCTCGAGTCCCATTAAAAATATTGGGACTCGATTCAGACTCGAGTCAGAGGGGGGACTCAGTCCGACTCACGAGTCGAGTCCTCGAGTCCGAGTCCCCATCCCTGTTGCTTGCACACACATCAAATGTCCAACTTATTCCTGCATTGAGCAGGGGGTTGGACTCGTTGGCCTTATAGGCCCCTTCCAACTCTACGTATCCTATGATTCTATGAACTTCTGCAAGAACTTAACAGACTATAATGCTTGCCCTGAACCTGAAGGTTGCCTTACAAGCAATCATGATCCTTTTTTTTCAAGACAGGAAATACAAAAGACTGTGACAGTAGTACAAACTAGAAAGTTTGGTGTGCTAGCTAGACCGACTCTTAAATTGCAAAAATATTTACTTTTTATTCTTCCCACCCAGTTAGGGACCACACAGTGAACAGAATGACATTGCAATTATATTAAGTGCTTTGGCCCGCTATCTTTCTGCAATTTCTTGGGGGAGATGGAAATGAATCCTACCCTTTGTCTCTGAATGCTGGGCCTCCAGTGATGTTTCCTGCATGCACAACTGCTCATCAGGTGTAGTCCAGCAACAACACTGCACAATAGGAGCCTTCCAAACTTGCAATTTTGCCTGCTGTGACTCCCTTGTTTTCAGCACCTGAAAGCTGTTATTTTCATAGCAAATCACAGCTGGAAAGAAAAGATGCTGTGGCAAACTGCTGAGCTGGTAGCTTAAGTTGTGACAGGATCAAGACCTAAGGTAAACCACAGCTTGTCACTCATATGTTAGATTAAGACTATATGTGTATCCAGCAGGAACTGCTTAAGCAAGTGAAATCAAGAGGTAAGGAACTGAAGATCCAAATAAGGAATTGCGAGGGTCCAGGCTGGGAACTCCAGAAAACCATGAATGAATAAAGGCTTGCAGAGTGAGTGATATGATGAGTAATAGTAGCAGGAAACCTACAATAACTTCTGGGAAATGCTACTGCACTAGAGAGAGCCAGTGTGGCATCATCAGTGGAGACTGGATGCTCCAATATCAGTGGGACAGTGTAAATGCTCTGGGTCTTAGTCTGAACTGTAAAGGAGCTATTCATGGTGCTGAACCCTATTCCCTATCCCCAACATAGGTTCAGAACCATGGATAGCTCCTTAAAAGTGACAAGTATGACCCAGAGTGGTTCCGGGCAAAGTATAAAGTGTTGGTTATTACCTTTAAAGCCCTACATGGTTTGGGTCCAGGCTACCGATGGGATCGCCTTCTCCCATACAATCCGCCCCGCACACTCAGGTCCTCTGGGAAGAATCTACTTCAGTCAGCCAAAACTAGGCTGACGGGTACTACCCAGAGGACCTTTTCTTCTGCTGCTCCCAGATTATGGAATGGCCTGCTGGAGGAGACTCGTCAACTTGCCAGTCTTTTGGAATTTAAAAAAGCCGTAAAGACTGATCTCTTCCGGCAGGCCTATCCGGCGGAATTTTAGGATGCCTTTAAGATGTTTTAAGATGTTTTTAGGATGTTTTAAGATGTTTTAATAGTATGTATTGTGTTGTTTAGTTTATGTATTTTATATATTTCTGCTGTTCCCCGCCTCGATCTAGATGGAGAGGCGGGTAATAATAATAATAATAATAATAATAATAATAATAATAATAATTATTATTATTATTATTATTATTATTATTATTATTATTATTATACCACCCCACTGACATTGGAGCCACTAGCTCATGGTGTCATGATTAGTATGTTAGGTTACTGCCATGCATTTTACTTAGGGCTACCTTTAAAACTGGTTCAGAAATTTCACTTTAAATAGAGCTGATAGGCTACTCATTGAGACTGGTCAATATAATCATGTGGCACCAGTGTGTCATCAGCTGCACTGGCTTCCAGTCCATTGCCAGGCCCAATTCAAAATGTCGCTGTTGACTTTTAGAGTTGTCCAATCCCTCCTTTAAAACCATCTAAGCTAATAAGAACAACAGGACCAAAATGGTCACACACTCAATGAAGCTATAGTGACACCCCCAGTTCCAGGCCAGCTGGGACCACGGAGGTGCAAATAAACAGAATGGGATTTATTTCGTTTTACAACATTTTATCACCACAACGATTCTCAATGTGGTTTATAATAATGCGATCAGATTTCAAGGCTGACTATATTGGCCTCACAATGGCAGATACAAAATGCCAGGTATCATCATGGGGCTCCTGTCTCTGATCACCTGAAAGGTGGTGTTAGCAAAGGAAGGGGAGGCAGGGGAAGGCAAACCTACTGGAAGTCCTCTCCCCAGTCTATCAGACATTCCCTCCTACTGCCACCATTGCTGTGAGCAGATGGTATGTATTATCTCTACGCATCCCCCCCCCCCAGCCCACGCCACTCCCAGAACATCCTTAGTGCATGCCTCGGGAATGTATGGAATCCATTAATGAGATGTGTTCTCTTCCATGCTCAGCCTCAGGAGATGTGAACTGGGTATTCTTGCATAAAAGTGTGAACCCAAATGCATTCTCACCCATTCTTAGGGATGGACAATTCACTTTCTCTCAGTTTCCCAATCTTAAATTCAGTTTATCTCTACCTTGGAGAATTTCTCCAGTCTCAAGTTTAGTGCATCCCAAATTTTGAGAATAATAATAATAATAATAATAATAATAATAATAATAAGCACCCACATGAAAATTCATAAGCATTATTGTGCACAGTTCTCCTAATATGCACATTTTTGTAAACATATTTGCATAATATACACATTTTGCAAGCAATTTTCCTAATATAAGGTATTTTGGACATATCCGTAGTATATGCATTTTTGTATGCTTTTTTTTTTTTTTAGTTGGAGAACTCCATTGCAAAATTCGGAGATGTGCAAATTCAGAAGGACAACAGAGTTTTCTTTTATGTATTGGCTTGAAAGTGTGAAATTAGGCACATTTGCATGAAAATGCAAGTGCATTTAGCACTGCAGCCTCAGAATGTGCCCTTGCTTTTGAATGCATTTTCGCCTCCATCATTACTGTCCTCCACATTGTTTTGCCACAGGATCCCCAAAAGGGATTGGCAAAGGTTCTTTGAGGGATTTAATTCTGACCATAATAAATACTCCTCCAGGAAGTCAAAGCCAAACATTTTTATTGTAAAGAGTTGAGCCTGAAGTACAACAATGCTATCCTCCCAGTTCCCTGGTGGAAATCCCACCCCTTAGCAGCACAGTCACTGTTCAACCAACCCGAATGCTATGTCCAGCACCTCTCCACCTGGGTATTGGGTTTCCACATTGGGCTTCTGCACGGCTCTCTGCACAGTGTCCTCTGCTCCTCCTCCTCGCTCCTTCCAGTTCTTCAGTACTCCACATGCAACCGACCAAACACCACTAACGACCACCACGCCACCACCCTCTCCGTCTGCACTTGCTCGTCTTAAATAGCACCAAGCTTCTTGGGTTGCAGATCTTGTGCTTAACTGCTAGCACCTGCGCTGTTTGCAGTGTCATCCTTCTGGCCAGCAGCCAGGTCACGCGCTGGTAAGTTGCTCTTCATTGCATCAGGCTGGCAAGCAGCCAAGTAGTCAAGGCCGTCTGCTGATAGCACAGCGCAGTAGCTTTAAAGCAAACCTAGAACATAGAGGCAGAACTCTGCACAACACTCCTGTACTCCTCTCGCCATCTTCCCCGACTCCCACTACACACATGCTTTGTTGTCTCCAGTAACAAAATGATCTGGCAGGCTTAAAAGCTGGCCCTGAGGAGGTGATGGGCAAGACACAGAACCCTCCTCCTTCACAGAATCCAGGAGCGAAAGAATGCAGCTCCGCTAGCAATTGGGACTTGTCTCTTAGGAAGGAGGCAGTTAGCCAGAGAGGGAGGGAGACATGCTAGGTGATTGGATCTACATCTGCCCTTGTCACATATATAATTTTCTGATCCTTTAAACTACCCTAGGGATAGGGAACCATGTAGCTAGAACTGTAACAGGTGTCTTTCTTTTAGGCCTGAAGTGTGTGTTCTGTATGTTAAGGGATGGAGGATCTGTCCATTTTTCTTGGCACCTCATTTTTTTCAATCTTACATTCATTCCATCGTGATGCTGCTACTAAAAGTGCAATCCTACTCAGTCAGTAGTAAGTAAGCCCTAATAAGTTCAATGGGACTTACTCCCTGGTAAGTGTGCATAGGACCACAGCCTGAATTACACAGTATATATCAGCCTTGTTCAACTTAGTGCCCTCCAGATGTTTTGGACTACAACTCCCAGCATTCCGGACCATTGACCTTGCTGGCTGGGTCTGATGGGAGTTGAACTCCAAAACATCTGGAAGGCACCAGTTTGGGGAAGGCTGCTATTTTATAGGATTGTGTAAAACTCGATTGGGCTCTTTTCCATTTTAACCTGTCCATTTGTATTCTGGACACAAACAAATATTTCCAGATATATAGACTTTCCTATGCAGATCCATTGTTTCAGCTATTGATCTGGTTAGAGCATGGCTCTCTCCGACCATATTAAAGATTCTGCAAGCTGCTTGCCTCATACGTTAACGATAGCTTGAATTTAGCAGTGTCGCAGAGAAATGTGACGCTTCTGCGAGCGATTATTTGTGGATGGAGAGCGAGCGCCTTCACAGCAATATCCCCCTTTCTAAGGAGTTTAAAGTCTCTACCATATTTACACTGAAATGACAGCTCATCCCCAGAAAAGACTCTTAAATTAGAAAGAAATCTGGCTCACGCTGGCTTAAGAAAATCTCTGGCACCTTTTCTCCCCACTCCCCAGTGCAGCTCTGTAAGATCCAAGGTGTTTATAGAACTCAAATGTAACTGCTGAGGATAAATTAAAATGAAGTGACATCTAACTATTCATATTATTAGTAGTTGTATCATTATCATCTATCTTTTTTCTCCTGGGAACCCGTACTCAAGGACATGTTATAAATGAACCAGGAATTTGGAAAGTTTACAAGAAATTGTAAGTTTGTGGGGGGATTTGTAACCTTTTCATGGAAGGGTATCAGAGATGTCCCTTGATGGACCTTTTTAGTCAGAGCATTTCACAGGGTGTCCACAGAAAGGTCCACATGCTGCAATATATCATCAATTTCTCTCTAGCAAAGGGGCAGCATCCTCGCCAGTTTGTAGCTCCACCAAGGGGGAGGAGGAACATAAGGGAGAAGGCCATCCTGAACGTAGACAGCCTCCACCCCACCACTGGCCAGGCTATTTAGGTTTTAAAACAGGTTGGTGGTGGGATATGATCTTTGGTATTAGGACTTTGTTCCTCGCACAGAGATGTATAGAAACTAGAGTTAAGATCTGGTTCACAAGATTGGGTCATTCCTGGGAACTGGGGGTTTATCGTATTTGGTTTATCTTATTTATGTAGTGTAGAGAGTCAATATACGCAGTTTGCTAGTAAGATCTCTGCAGGCAGGCGTGTGGTAGCAGCTATCTGTAGGCAGGTTTACCACTGCCCCTAGAAACTAAGGCATTGTTCATACAGCATCTTAGTTTCTGGGAGTCACCAGCAGGAACCACAAACAGAGCTCTTACTCTAGCTTGGCAAACAAGAAATATCACTTACACACACACGGCCCAGACAAGGGAATGGGGGAATTGCACCCAGGGATGGGTGAGACTTTCATTTGATTCATTCTTTGATAAGAACATACCCCAATAACAACAACAACAACAACAACAATATCACAAATTTCTCCATAAAATGAATGGAAAGAACTTAAGATTGAATTAAAAACAACAACAACAAAACCTGAGAGATTCATCCACCCAAGCCCAGGGCTTTCAGTGTTTTGCTCTTAAAAGCCTGGCTTCGCGTCCCTCTGCATTCACACATGTTAGTGCTGAATTAGGGTTGCCACCTCTTTTTTCCCCCCTGACAGGCTCCTCATCTCTAACAGCTACATGGCAGGCAGGTTCAGCATGATTCTCAAAAACAAAAGAGAGAGAAAAAATTCTCAGGTGCCTGGGCAAAGTAAACAATCGTTCCAGGCACCTGAGAATTTTTTCCTCTCTTTTGTTTTTGTGTGATACACAACAAGAGTGCCTTCCACTCTTGTTGCTTTACTCAGGCATGATCCTCTCCATGCTGAACCAGCTGGGCCTACTGGATCTGGACGGTGCAGATGGGTGAGAGAACTTTCGTTCGTTTTTTTAAAATAAGAATTTACCGAAATACACACATGTCTTCACATAAGAGCTTGAAATTTGAACATAATCAAAATCAGGGGAGAGATAAATTTCTCTGACAGATTCACCTACTCCTAATTAAAGTTGCCACCCCCATGCCACACTGTATAAATAAGGTAAACTAAAGGCACAATCCTATGCAAGTTTAGATAGGGGGGAAAAAAACCCTCTGTAACTCCCAGCATGCCCCAGCTAGCTATGCTGGCTGGGGCATGCTGGGAGTTGTAGGCCTTTTTTTCTGTCTGAACATTGCGTAGGATTGTGCCTTTAGTTTACCTGAAATGACCATCACCGGCCTGAGAGGACAGTTGGGGCAGCCCCTCCCCCACCTTCCCTGGGGTTATTTAAGACCTGTGTGCCCTGAGGGAAGGCAGAAGAGAAGCAAATGCTGTCAGCTCCTGAAGAAACCTTCTGTTGGCCTGAGAGAACTGGTGTTTGTTTGGGTTGGGGGGGGGGTAACGTTTGTTTGTTTGAGTATTTAAACATTGTAAACCGCTTTGGGTGCCTTAGCAGAAAGGCGGTATAGAATTGTATTAAATAAATAAATAGAATAAATAGGATTGTGCCCTAAGAGTGCAATCCTATGCATATTTAAACAGAAAGAAGTCCTACAATTCCTGGCATGATTGGCTGGGACATGGTGGGAGTTATAGGCCTTATTTCTGTCTAAACATATATAGGGTTGCACCCTTAATGTACAACTTTGCTTTCCCCCTCCAAACTATTTTGATTGCTTTCATACCTCACCCTCCAAAGTGGGTCAAATGCACCCTGTGAATGGGCTGGAAAACTGGGGAAAGGCATTTTGTAACAGACATAGTTGCCTACACACACACACACACACACACACACACACCTTGATGGTGCCGTCTCCCCTTTATTTAATTCCCTTGTCATTTCTCAGATGTTTCACCCAAGCAGCAGCTTTTGAAGAGGAAAGGTGGTCCTCTCACAACCTTCACTCCATCTGAGGCTGCATCCATCATACAGAATCTGTAGCTCTCAGTCGCCACCCCCTTCTAAAGAAATGGTGGCACCCTGCTTTGTTTAATAGATACCTATCGGGAAAGCCTGCAGTTCATTGCATGTGAACAGCGTTATTAGATGTGAAACCTCATTACACAAATAACATCCATTCTGGTATTTCAAACTGCCTCTTCCTAGCTAGGTAGTTCTCATGAATGCTTTCTAAATGATCCATGAACATTGGTGGGGACCCAGTAGGGGTGAATTGTATGCTGGGCAATTTATCTTCACACTGAGTTTACCTTCAAAGAAGATGTGATCAGAGGGGTCAGCCGAGGCCTTGTCTTGCCAACACTTCTCTGCTTGCATCTTACCCAGCTACAGCATCAACCCAATCTAAATCAATGAGCCTTCTCCCAGGAGTATATCCTTGATCCTTCTTTGGTATGCAAAGGTTTTGAAGAATTGATCCCTTGCTTCCCGCTGTATTAGTACAGCAGAGGTGGTAGTTGTTGTTGCTTGGTGCATGGTGTGTGAGACACTTCCTTGGTGTTCTGTTGGAATCCCAATTAAGGATGAGATGAAATTTCTCAGTTGTTTTGTTTGTTTGTTTGTTTGGATGAAGATTTCGTCTGTTTTCGCCAAATTTGCAATGGAATGAAAAATTAGAATTGTTTCATCTGAATTTCTCTTCAGGGATCCTTCGAATGGGAGGTTACCAGCACAATCCCACACATTTCTACTCAGTAAGCCCCATTGACTTCAATGGGACTTAGTCCTGGGCAATACAGGCCTGTGGCTTACGCTGGCTCAGCTTGTCTGAGCGTGGAAAGCTAAGCCAAGTCAGGCCTGGTTATGACTTGGATGGGAGACCCCTCCTCTAGTTTCCTGCATTGTGCAGGGGGTTGGACTCGATGGCCTTGTAGACCCCTTCCAACTCTATGATCTATCTATGAATAAGTATGTCTAACATTTCAGCAGCTATTTTGTTGCAGCAACTTCTGCAGACGTAGGGATACTGTATGGATCTGCAAACTCCCTTGAGAAAATTTCACTAGTCATACCAAAAATAGGACCGGACAAAAAAAACAATCTTGTAGGGTTTTTTTCCTTAACATATTCTGATGAGTTTTCTGAACTGCTTCTGAAAATTTTCACGGGGTTATTTACATTTCCCTCTCTTGTTCTTACACTCAATTGACTTCACTTGCCCTCAGTGGCATCATCAAGGAGCCAAATCGAATTGGCTATATACCGTTGTGACATCACTCACCTACTCTGCCATTCCTGATTGTGTGGGGCCACCCATGTGACTCACTGAAGAAAGAAAAAGAAGCAGCAGCTGAGGAATAGAAAATTCTGAAAAGGGGGAATATTCACATAAACAAAGCATTTCTCAGGACATCTCTGCCTCACCAAAATGAAAAGCATTTGAAACTTGTCCCTTCCCTCCAATATTTTTGTCCAAAGGATGATTTCCATGTGTGCCTTGATTCCCCCCCCCTTTAGTTAATGTTAGAATAGTCATACTTTTTTTTGGCCCTACTGGTACAGGAATATTCACACTTTCAGTTACCACATACCTTCTGCCATGAAGCAGAATGAAAATTAAATTAAATTGTAGGTAGCAGAGTGCAGAGATAGAGCACATGTTCTGTATGTACAAAGTCCTAGATTTAATCTCTGACATCTCCAGCTGAAAGGATATGGGGCAGCAGTGATGAAAAAGACTACTGGGTCCTTATAGAGACACTGCTGATCACAGGAGACATGACTGGCAATGATGAACCAGTGGTCTAATTCCATATACAGGCCTGTGGCTTACGCTGGTTCAGCTTGTCTGAGTGTGGAAAGCTAAGCAGGGTCAGGCTTGGTTATTACTTGGATGGGTTACCTCCTCCTCTAGTTTCCTGCCTTGAGCAGGGGGTTGGATTCGATGGCCTTGTAGGCTCCTTCCAACTCTATTAGGAAATCTATAAGGTGAGCTTCCTATATTCCTAAGGTTGTTTGCAAACCTTTGAGTAACTTCAGAAAGTGACCTATTCGCCAACCTTTTAGCATTCAAATAGGAAAAGAAATCAACCCGGCAGTAATTTCCCATCTACTGCAATCATCCAGGTACCCAAGGTCTCCATTTAACCCAGTTCCCTCTGTGCACAACAAAGGTTATGCATTTTCATCGTCAAGTAAGTGCCCACCTTAAATATTCTGTTTGAATGGGGAAAAAGCTTTGTGAATCAGAGCCAATTGATATGGTCATTCTGTGCACAGCCAGTCACTCCTTATTTCTTATTTTTATTTCCATTTCCCCTGGGAACACTCTGCACACATCAAATGGCTTCTCTCAACAGAGACAAAACAAATTTGAGGAACAAAAACCGAACAAACCCTCAAACAGTTTCCTCTAACTCAACTTTAAAGATTTAAAATATGAACTTTGTACAGAAAAGGCCCAATGTGTTGTAGTGGCTAAGGCTGTGCCAAATGCTCTCTGCAATGAACTTTTGGCCCAAAATTGTGGGTGGGACAAACATTGCCCCCACCCCCACCTCCTCCCCCTCCCCCACTGACTACCTGGAACCCACATCCGTCTGCCACTACCAGTTTCATGGCGGTGGCTCTCCTCCCACAAGTGGCTGCAATGGTTCTCCTCTGGGCGACCGATAGCCACCATTTCCCCCCCCCCCACAGGTCCCTGGGAATGACATTACATGGGGATTTACATATGCTCTAACAGGACTGTACAGGGGCCCTTCTGTATATGGTGCTATTTGGTTTTAACTGTTAATTTTGATCTCCTGTTCTTACCATTTTTTAATGTTTTTTCTTTCTTTCTTTTTCTGGTTTTTAAGTTCTGCTGTATGCTGCCTTAGCAAAGCTTACCCTAAAGGACATTTCGTAAATCTAATAAATAGATAGATGGATGGTATGGAACCATTTTTTTGTTTTTGTTTGTTATTTTATCTTGTTAAATGCAGGGCTTTTTTTCTGGTGGAACTCACCGGAACTGAGTTCCAGCACCTTTTCTTCTATTAATTGCATTACAATTTAATCGCCATCTACTCCCGAGGAAATGTAATCCAAGAGTTCCGGTACCCTTTTCTCCAGAAAAAAAGCACTGGTTAAATGTATTTTATTTTGTACATCGTCCAGGGTGGCCGGTTGCCGGCCAGATGGGCGATTAATAAATGTAAATAAATAAATAAATAAATAAAATAAATTGGGGAGGCTTACCCTAATTTAATTTCTCCTAATTAAACTGGACATCAGGAGGGGTAGAATGTGGGGCAGATCCAACCAGAGGAACCATAAAGGAATAATGGAGGGGAAATTCTCGAACCCTTAATTCAGACTGCCTGTTCAACAAATAGTCAGAGGAAGATACCTATGAAGATTACATATATCTCAGAAATTTACACTACCACATTGCCACAACTTGAAATGAAAACCTGCATTAGAAGCATCTTTAGTAGTGTCATACTAAGTCCATGCATTTCCTAGTTGATTGATACTTCTCTCAACTAAGAAAAAAAATGTAAGTGTGTGTGTGTGTGTGTGTGAGAGAGAGAGAGAGAGAGAGAGAGAGAGCATTATCACCATGGAAAAGGACAATTACCCAGCTGGTTTGTTGAGCAGGAAATATTTTACGTCTATTTGCTTCGGCACTTGAAACATTTTGCACCATCTTCATAAATCTTTTCTCCTGCTTCACAGTGGTCAATAAAACTAAATGTGACCTTGTTTAAAATGTGCTGGGTTTTAATTGCAACAGGGTTATATATTAGATTAGGGCTAAATGTATTATGCTGTCAGCCAATATGTCAACTCTGGCAGCACACCAAGGCTTGGGTGACGGTTCATTCTTTGCAATCTGTGTTGTTGGCCTCCAGCCTTGGTGCCTGAGCCATTACACTTGGTTTTCTTGTTAGGTTCTTTCTTTTTCCTTCTTGCATGTTATGGCGTGTGTGTGTGTGTGTGTGTGTGTGAAACAACTATATTGTTAACTATACCACTTGTCACAAGAGGATGGGGTGGAGAGATATGCAATAGTCTGATTACTTGATCAATATATAAATTCAGTTATGGGGGGGGGGGGTAACCTGCTGGCTTAAGGCCAGAGTTAAGGTTATCTTGTGTTGGCTCATGTTCCACCAACCCAGCAAACTGGAAGCTAAGGCTGATGCCTTACAAGATGTCCCCCATGATCAGTAATGATGTTGTGCAATATCACAAATTGTGCCTGCTTACAAGCAACCAACAGGAATGGGTCAACTCACAGAAGGATTCCTCTGGCAATACAGTAAGGCTCAGATGCTTCATGATGCAACACAAAACCAGTGGTTCATCTTTTCTGGTTCCAGACATTCCATCCTCCTCATTTGGATTTGGACCTGACAGACGAAGGAAAAGTGTGGGTGCATGGAGGGTAAGTTGCAAAGAAGCATGCACAATTTAACTTGGTGTACCTGTGGCAATTTGTATTGAACATGTTTGAAATGTTGCACTATTGTAGAGCTCATCGTAGATCATGGATGCAAAATGTCAAGGGATTAGTTCAACAGGAATCATTTGATAAGCAGTAGAATTGTGAGGCTTATAATGGCGGAACCATTTTTTTGTTTTTGTTTTTGCCACTCCCCTTAACTAAAGGAGCACTCCTGTCCCCCTGTAATATCCCTAATTCCTCTCCACATTTCAGGCACTGCCAACTAGGGATGAGGGAGAAATTCATTCAGTTCACATTTGAATGCAAACTTACTGAATTTTGCACTTTCCAACCATGTGAACTGAAACTCAATTCTCTGATGAGATTTGCTCTTTTCCAAATTTTGTTCACCGATAAAAATGTTAATTAAAAATGTGTATATTAGGGCAGTGTTCTCCAACCTTGGGTCCCCAGATGTTTTTGGCCTACAACTCCCAGCATGCCCCAGCCAGCATAGCTGGCTGGGGCATGCTGGGAGTTGTAGGCCAAAATCATCTGGGGACCCAAGGTTGGAGAACACTGTATTAGGGGATATACAAGAAAAAGTGCATTTTTAAAGGAAAAAAAATGGTTGCCATATGTACATTAGGCAAAAGGCAACAATATGTATGCATTGGAGAAAGGTGCACAAAAAGGTGTATCAGTTTTCATTTGAACTTAAAAAATCTAGACAAGCTGAATTTAAGACTGGAGAAATTCTCAAAGTTCAAGATGAAACAATTTTAAGATCGGGGGGGGGAAGAGAACTGAGAGAAACTGGGCAGTATCCAATAGTGTCATTCCATTAGCATAAATGATGTTGCATTAGTGGAAGCTAGGTTCTGAACTATGTGCAAGGGGAATAGCCAACTAAAGTTACATTTGTGGAAGCATGGTTGCACAACCCATTCTGCAAGCATAATGCACAACCCATTCTGCAGGTATAATGCACAATGGAAAGATTTGGCAGAGCTTTGATTTGAGTTTGCAGAATGACGCTGTTGGATACTACCCAGTGAAAATGAAAGATTCGTCCATCAGATCAACCCAAAACTTCAGATGTGCATTAGATACTCAGCCTGTCCATCTATTATCCTGGATGTGTGGTTATCATGAGAAAGCTAAATCACGTGGCTTCCCAGCCATAGACTTAATTATTTGTACAAAGGGATGCCCATTTGAATTGGTCCAATGGCAGCCATGATAGGGAAGCCCTCTCATAATACATACTCCTTTTTTGTGGTTATAGTTCTTTTTGTGGTTATGGTTGGCCCAAACACAACCAGCTAAATGTGTGACTGATTGTCAGGTCTGAGACATAGACAGCTGTTCAAGTAGAGGCAGGAATCAGAAACAGGAAGTTGTGTGGGGGGGAATGTCAGATGCGGGGGGTGTCAAACCAGGAGTCAGAGCCAAGGAGCAATGCCAGGAAACCAAGCCAACAAACCCGAACACACCAGAGGAAGTCTTTTATGGGGATGGGTGAATGAGCAATGTTGGAGATTGCTAGGATTCTCTGAACATCATCTCCCTGCTCATATTGTGCCTAAATTAGGGGTGTCCACGTACCTTGGGGGGGCATCTCGATGACGCCTCGACTCTCCGTGGCAGCACCCCCCCGACTCTTTTGTCGGAGTGGTGCGGAGCAGTTCTTTTTTTTTATTTATTTATTTTTATTTATATTTTTAAAGAACACACATACACAAAAAAAAAACATAAACCTACAAATCATACACGACAAGTGCACCCATCACCCCGGGGCCAAAACCAATTCTATCCACATAATCCATTATTAATCTATATTCCAAAAATACATCATATCATGACATGGCTTACTCCCTTTCCCCTTTACTAAAACATAATCTAAAAATGACCCCCATATTTCCTTAAAATTATTTTTCTTTAATTGTCCCCTTTTACATTTAATACTACATGTTAGTTTATCATTTAAAGCAATATCCCAAACCTCTTTATACCAGTCTATTATTAAATACTGATGTTGAACTTTCCAATTCCTTGCAATCAATAATCTCCCGGCCGCTAATAAACTTACAATTAGTTCCTTTTTCTCTTGTGAGCACAAAAGTTTCTCCGTTATTGATAACAATGCTAATTTTGGACAGACCTCCACATTAATACCAATAATTACTGAAATTTCTCCAAAAAATTTATTCCAAAAATCCAATACGCTTTTACAGCTCCACCACATATGAGCATAAGTACCAAGTTCCTGGCATCCTCTCCAACACAATGGAGCACAATTATTATCTATTTTATTAAATCTTACTGGAGTCAAATACCATCTCCAAACAGTTTTTAAAAAATTCTCTTTTATCCTTACTGACATATTTCTTAATATACGTCTGCCCCAAATATTTCTCCACCCCGCATTCGATATCTCCTCCTCAAATTCCATTTCCCACATCATCTTAAGGTTGTCTTTTTTCACTTCAATCCTCTGCATCATTTTATATATCTCCTTAGTTAACCCTCTAGAAGAAACATTCCCTTCTATAAGTTCTCTAGACAACACTTTCTTTTCAAATCCAGTAAACTCCCTCTCATACTCGTTTTTCTTTTTCCATTTCTTAGTCCACTGATCTAATTGCATTAAATTTAACCATGAAATTCTATCTGGCCCAATCATTTCCAATATTTGTTGTCTAGTCTCAATTTTTCCCATCCAATCCATTAATTTGATAACCTTATTTTCCCTAAATATTGCCTCCCAATGCTGTGCATTTTCTGGAAAGTCCTCCATTGCTACAACTGGAGTTAACGGTGATATCCCTGGTATAAAGATCTGTCTGTTACTATTCCAAATCCCTACCATATTTTTCAGGAAGGGATTTTCTATTCTTTTTACACTAGTATACTTTTTTTTGAAAATAAATTTTTTTCCATCCCCATTTCTATTTCCACGCGGAGCAGTTCTATGCTTCGCTTGAGCCCACCGAGCTGCCTGCACTGGTCCTGTCGCGTCAGTTCCGGCCGGCCGGAAATGACGTGACGGGACAAGCGCGGACCAGCGCGGCAGGCTTGAGGCAGCAAGCCCAGACCGGTAAGGCCCGGCGAGTCTTGGGCGGGCATGAGTGGGGCTGATTTCGGCCCCACTATGCCCACACAAGACGAACATGTACATCCCTATGCCCTATTCCTATTCACATTTGCGATCGCTGTTCACTTTGTGCGAATGGGAGATTTGCACAAACTGAGCGGTGATCAATTGGAAGATATGTGCAAATCTCCTGAAATTTGCGTTGATTTCCTCCATAGACTAAAGCAGGGCTGAGGAAATTAGGGAATTTGCACAAATCGAACTTGGAATCAGGAACATCACAAACATTAGCACATGTTCGCTGATTTGCACACATTTTTGGACACATGCTCACACTCACACTTAGATTTGGGGCTTTGAACAGGGCTCACATGTTTTGTGAAGAAAAACAAAACGCTCATACGTCCCATGTTTTTCATAGTTCATCTTGCTCAGAAGGGCCCAATGGCCATTCTGGGTGGACAGGGCCAGTCCACAGCCTGAGAAATCTATCCATGGAGGCTCAAGTGTCAGCTGTGAGCTGGGCAGCACTGTATCCACTCCATCTGATACAGCATACAGCAGATGACTAGGACTACCTTCCTAGTCATCTGCTCCCATCTGTGGTTCATGTCTTGGTCTCCCCTCGCTTAGACTACTGTAATGCGCTCTACGTGGGGTTACCCTGGAAGATGGTTCGGAAGTTACAGCTGGTATAGAACACGCTGGCTCGCCTGGTTAAAGGCAGCTGCTGGCGTGATCACATCACTCCGGTGCTTAAGGAGCTGCACTGGTTACCAGTTGCTTGCAGAGCCAAATTCAAGGTGTTGGTTTTGACCTTTAAAACCCTATATGGCTCTGGTTCAGTTTATCTCAAGCAGCGTCTCCAGCAACATCAAGTAGGCCGCTCAACAAGATCTGCCATGGATGGCCTTCTCCTTGTCTCATCAGCCAGTGGGAACTAGGAAGAGGGCCTTTTCTATGGCGGCCCCCAAGTTATGGAACTCTCTCCCCAGTGACCTCCACCATGCCCCCTCCTTGGTGAGCTTCTGCTATGCATTAAAAGCATGGTTTTTCAGGCAGGAATATGGGTTGGGTTACAGACAATCCAAGCAACCCAAATTAGGGTAGGGAAGTCACCTTTCATTACACAACCTTTGACAGGCAACTCCTCTTGAGTCACGCTAAGAGGGATGGTTGAAAATGCTGGATAAGGTAGGAAAGTGATCCGGCTAAATGAACAAGCATGTATTGGCTAGGGATAGGCAGATCTGTTAAGTCCAATTCCACAGAGTTCCTCTTTTTCCCCACCCCCAGCCCATTGCATGCTGGGTTAGGATTTTAAAGCTGTAATGGCATTTTATATTTTGTTTTATTGTGTGTGTGTGTGTGTGTGTGTGTGTGTGTATATATATATATTATACATCGCCCAGAGTGCCGGGTCACTGGCCAGATGTGCGATTCAGAAAAATAATAAATAAATAAATAAATACTGCCCAGGAAGATGCTCCAAACTGCAATTCTGGTAGATTCACCACATGGGACAGCTAAAAACAGAGCCAAGAGTTCCCAGTTCTAGCCCCAGTGACTCCTGACAATGATGTAGATTAATTAGGCTAAGCCAAGTGGCCAGTGCAGAACTAGGCAGGATTTAAGGAGAGCTGGGCAGATGGATTCTTTTTTTTTTAAAGGTTCTAGGCTCAGCCAAGGATTTCCAAGACAAAACTGTGTGTTTATCACCCTTCCAGCAGCCAACAGTGTGGGTACATACACAAATACATACACATTAAAAAATGCACACATTTTTTTAAATTACACGAATAAATCTATGTGGAGGGTTTTTCATTAAAAAAAATAAACCCATCCACATGGAACCAGCATGCAATGGGCTGGGGGTGGGGAAAAAGAGGAACTCTGTGGAATTGGACTTAACAGATCTGCCTATCCCTAGCCAATACATGCTTGTTCATTTAGCCGGATCACTTTCCTACCTTATCCAGCATTTTCAACCATCCCTCTTAGCGTGACTCAAGAGGAGTTGCCTGTCAAAGGTTGTGTAATGAAAGGTGACTTCCCTACCCTAATTTGGGTTGCTTGGATTGTCTGTGACCTTTGCTGAGAATATTTCTGCTCAGTTCTAATAGCAGGAGACGCTCTGTGCCTTGATCCATCTGAAGTGAAGCTTCCCTGTGAAGAGAAATTTCATGAGCTTAACTCTGAGCGAAGTGAAGAATACAAACCTGATCTGCTTGTTATGATGAGGGAATCTAGTAAAGCAGATCTTAAAGAATACTTAATAAAATGCAGCATTACCATTATTCCTTTCCAAAGCATTAAACTCTAGAGAAAACATGGAGGTGGTATGTGTTATACCAATATATAACAATACAAGTAATAGTGATGGACCTAAGATTTACATTGGTTTCTGCCTATGGAGGAGCAAGGAGCATTATTTCTAATAATGTCACCACAGCTTCCTTATTCCACAATTTAGCACTAAAAAAAATGGGATCTATTACCAGTCAAGCCTTTGAACGAATATCATTAAGGGTGAAAGAGGATTGTATGACTCTTTCCATAGTGAGGACTGTAAATTGGGAGTGCCAAACCACATGACGGAAGCCACTCAGAGAGATTCCCTCAAGCCACGATGGTTCTGATGTTTTACAAATTTGAAAACAAACTCTTCCCTTACTGGCACTATACCAGTGTTCTCCAACCTTGGGCCCCCAGATGTTTTTGGTGTAGCTGGCTGGGGCATGCTGGGAGTTGTTGGCCAAAAACATCTGGGGATCCAAGGTTGGAGAACACTGCACTATAGTGCAACTTCACTGATGACAATAAGGAAATTTCCAGCGGCGGTTCCTGAGTTAAAGAGGGATGACTGGATGAGGAAGCAGGAAGTGTGAAGGCCTCCTTTAGATGTGTGAATGGACAGTGAGCTGCAATCTGGAATAGACATGCTGGACTATCTATGGAGGTGGAGCAGGCAGCTTTCTTCTGTCTGTTCTTGGTCTTCCCAAGTATGTTGGGGTCTCAGTTCTTTATTTAAAGGTAGGTTTCCAACAAGTGCCCAGCTCAGTGTCTTGCATTTTTGGATTCAGTTATATTTTTCTGATTAGCTATGTAATGATATCTATGTTTCTGCATGGACAAATTCAAAACAACTTTGGAATCAGATATGTGCATTGGGTTTCCCCCCTAATTTTGCAGGCTAATCAGACAGTGTCTCGGAGAATTGGGGATTTAGACCTCCAAAATATGTGATGGCTAGCAAATAAATATGTTCCCTGTTGTTGTTGTTGTTGGGTGTGTATCATCCCAGTTATGAGATTAAAGTTGCAAAATACTTAGAAATGTTAAGTCTTCCTAAATACGGATGTGCTCTAACATTATCTAGGTTCAATGTTTTATCCTCTATCTTGCCACAAGGGAGATTTCAGAGTATTCCTTTTCAAGCATTTTCAACATGATCATACCTATAATTGCACCCAGATTCTTTTGGTTTGGACTTTTAGCAATGCACTAGAACATATCAGTTAAACACTGCACAGAACGATTTTGATGAGATTCATACATACACTCATGACGGATGGATGAATGGGTGATGTTCAAGATAGGTAGGATTCTCTGAATGTCATCTCACCGTTCACCTCGTGCTCAATTCCTGTTCACGTTTGCAATCGCTGCTCACTCTGCGCGAACTGGAAAATTCTGCAAATCAAGCAGTGATCAAATCTGTTAAATCTGCACTCCATAGACTAAAGTGGGGATGATTCAGTCTGCAGGGAAATTTGTGAAAATTAGTACGCTTTCACTAAATCAAACACGAGCACATGTCCGGCAATTTGCAAACATTTTCAGCGGACACGTGCTCATGCTCACGATTGCATTTGGGGCTCTGAACTGGGCATGCTCACATGTTTTGCAAGCAAAAATGAAATCCTCATACAAGATTGCTGTGTTTAGTCAAAGGGAAAAGGCCGTGGCTCAGTGGTAGAGTGCATCCTTTGTATGCAGAAGGTGACAAGTTCAATCCTTGGCATCACCAGGTAGGGATGGAAAAAGTCCTGCCTGAAACCCTGGAGGGCCACAGCCAATCAGTGTCAACAATACTGGGCTAGATGGACCAGTGGCCTGACTTAGTATAAGGCAGTTTCCTATGTTCCTATGGGAAGTGTGCATTGGTAATGCAGAGTGGGCGGAATGGAAAGAATGACTACCAGCAGAAGATCCTTCTCGGTAGTATCACCATGTCTTTGTCATTCTTTCACTATGAAGCCCTGCCTTTGTTCAACTCTCCCTTGGCTTATCTGACAGGACATTTTACTTATTTAGCTGTTATGTTTGTATGCATAATTCTTTCAACCAGATGGTCCTCCAAGCAGAAAACCATGATTGAAGCTGATAGAACGAGAATATCAGTTTCAACACCAGTCTTGTGCCGTTGATTATCAAGTGCTGATGATCAATTTGCTACAAGCCTTTCCAGTTGTTCTCAGTGGGAAGGGGGTTCTTGTGGGTGGAGAAGCATGTGGACTTGTCATTTTTTGGTGTTTCTCATGGAATGCGTTGAGCAAATTAAGAAAATGTCACCGTCCTGCTTACGAACGCATACCTCGTAGAATTCCACTCCATTCTGAATGAGCTCTGCAGCTCTGTAATGTAAGCACAGGCATTGTCATTTCATAAAATGCATCCTTCTCTTTCTCCCAGGAGGCACCGATGACACCTAATCTTATGCTGATTTATGGGAGATTTATGCAGAAACATACTTTGGAATACTTCTTGAATAATGGTGTGTACAATTACTAGGCTTCTGGTTTTTACAACCTTTAGAAGAGATTGATTTTTGGTCATTCCTGTCTCTGTTGGGTTTTAAGGCTGAGCCATGATGTAAACAGACTCTGACCTGACTGAATATTTATCTGTGTGCCAAGCTACACCTTTGGACTGAATAATTCTTAACCACCAAAGAAGCCTCCAGTGTTTTGTTTAGTAAATCACTTAACGGGGAGGTCACACCGTAATTGTACCCGGGTTAAACGACATTTATTATCGAGTAAATATAGACAAGACTTCCCGAGAGAAACTCTAATTGGGTGTAAGAGAAACATGCTGTCAAGAGGCATTGCATCAGGGTTTGGGATGGGGGGGAGGGAGGGTGTAACGCCTTCCAGAGGGAAGTAATTTCCCTGTTTGAAATACAGGGTTTTGGAAAGCATGCTGATGGCACTGAAGAGTGGATTTTCATGGCACTGTATATGCAGAAGTGTTAAGGCTAGCTGTGGCCATGGCAAGTTGTACCTCAATCCAAACCTGCTGTGCACTCTCAAACTCAAGGCCCCAGAGGCTGCCGGAGCAGGAAGCATGAGGGCCAAACTCCTCCAGTTTTCACACACACACACACACACACACACACACACACACACAAAATGTGAATAGTAGCTGCACCTCCCACTTATTTGGACTGGAAACATGGTGCAGGGAGAGGAAGTTCACTCCTGACAATTCTATCTGCTCCATGGTGGCCATATGTCCTCTTTTACAGAGGACAGTCCTCTACTTGAAGGGCTGCTAGAGGACCATCTTCTCTTTCATGGAGGAGAAGGCTATCAATGACTACTAGTCCTGATGGCTATGATATGCTACCTCCAGCATCAGAGGTAGTATGCATATGTACAGCTGGGGAGCTTGGGTGGGAGGGTGCTATTGCTCTCATGTACTGCATAAGGGCATAAGAAGAGCCATGCCGGATCAGAGCAAGGGTCCATCTAGCCCAGCATTCTGTTCACACAGTGGCCAACCAGCTGCCCACGGGAAACCCACAAGCAGGACATGAGTGCAACAGTACCCTCCCACCCATGTTCCCCAGCAACTGGTATACACAGGCAGACTGCCTCTGATACTGCTTATGGGTTTCCCATGGGCAGCAGGTTAGCCACTGTGTAAACAGAATGCTGAACTAGATGGACCCTTGGTCTGATCCAGCAGAGCTCTTCTTATGTTCTTATTTGAAGGTGTCCTCTATTTGAAAGGTTTTCCTCCTGTCCAATTCTGGTTTAAAGATAATGAACCATAAGGACAGAGAACCGAACAGCTTTGACATTGCCCCTCCATGGTTAGCACCTGGCAGCAGATCAGGTGACCTTGTGTCACACACACACAAGGGTCACCTGGTCACAGTCTTCTGCACATTTATTATTACAACCAAATAACTAAATGCTTAGATGTATTGTATTTCTATTTAAATTTGCACCTATACATATCATAGAATCATAGAATAGAAGAGTTGGAAGGGGCCTACCAGGCCATCGAGTCCAACCCCCTGCTCAATGCAGGAATCCAAGTCAAAGCATCCCTGGCAGATGGCTGTCCAGCTGCACCTTGAATACCTCCAGAGTGGGAGAGCCCACCACCTCCCTAGGTAGTTGGTTCCATTGTCTTATTGCTCTAACAGTCAGGACATTTTTCCTGATGTTTAGGTGGAATCTAGGTTCCTGTAACTTGAGCCCATTATTCCCATGTCCCGCAATCTGGGATGATCGAGAAGAGATCCTGGCCCTGCTCTGTGTGACAACCCTTCAAGTACTGGAAGAGTGCTATCAAATCTCCCCTCAGTCTCCTCTTCTGAAGGCTATAAATTAGTATATGCAAATTTTAAGCAAATCTCTGTCCTCTTTTGTCCTCTTTTTTAGGTGATACATTTCCTCTTCTTTTGGTGATTCATAAGTAGCCACCCAAGGCAAAACATGCAGGTACTGTGAGGCATGATAGCAATATGGGGCAACTGCCAAGGCCCCAGTACAGATGCTTGTCCTGGGGTTCCCTATATTTTTTTCCCATCAGACCAATCACTGTCAGATAGCTGGGGCTGGGGGGACCCACAATTTTAATTTCCAGCTGTGCTCCTGGTGTAGGAGTTAAGACATGGCAAACAACAATGCCTCCTTAAACATGATCTTCTGGGCATCAAATGGGGTGCTTTTGTTTCCTTTTCCCAGTAGAACGGTGGTTAGAAGCACAATGAAGCAGAAAGGGGGAAAAACCCAGTTTGTTGGCTCACTCCACAGCTTCCCCAATCCCCAGAGCGAAGAACCACTGCTTTCTTGTTCTTACAGAACTTATATCTCCATGGACACCTTCGGGGCTTCACCTCTGCATCTGTTAACAATACATAAGAAAAGATAGAGAACCTTAGAAGCCAATTGAAGGAGACAGGTTAAAAACAACATATAGAAATCCCCAGGAAGAGCCATGCAACTTGTGTGTTACAGAGCACAGAGCTCTTTCATGTATATCCTCCCACAAACATCCCCTTGTTTTGTTTTGCTCTCTATCAAACATGATTCTTTCCGTCACTGGGAGCAGGCAATTCACACAGTGCCTGCATAGATCCTTTAATGCCAGTAATTCCCCACAATGTTTTGGAGTGACCCTATGTCAGGCAGCGCTTGGTGCTGCTGGTACTGTTCTGACTGCTCCTGCTGCTGGTAGCTCATGCCATAGGAGGACACCCAGTACATGCCACTTTGCCCTTATCATCTTGGGACCAGCTTATCTGAAAGACTGGCTTCTTCTGCTCATACCTGGATGCTAAGATCCTCTTTGGAGGCCTTGCTCCATGCGCTCCCACCATCTGAAATTAATCAGGTAGCTACTAGGTAGAGGGCCTTCTCAGTGGTGGCACCCCAGCTGTGGAATATGTTTTTTAGCTTATATGCTGCCTTGGGAGGGTTCCATCCATGAAGTTGGCCTAGAAATAACTTTTGGTAGATAACCTCCGCAGAGAGGTTTGCCAGGTGCTTTATTTTTAGCATCTGAGGAAGACCCTTATTCACCCTGGCCTTTTAAACAATCTTTTGTTTTTCTTTTCTTTTTTAAAGTGTTTAATGTCTGCACTGCTAATCAATTTCATTTTCCACTGCTAGAAAGAAATGATTTTAGGCTGCATTTTATTTTACTTTTTGTTGCATTTTGGCCATTGTATTTTTGTTTTGTTTTTGTTTGTTATAGAATATTGTCTCCGATTCTCAGGTTTTTAAGCTGCCCAGAGAACACATGTTGATTAGGGGGTGGGAAATAAATAATAAAATACTGTAGTTGGATAGGATGGAGGGTCATATTGGAACATCTGCCACATCAGAGTGGTAATAAGAAACGAAAAGGAACCCTGTTTTGCCACAGGATCCCCAAAAGGGATTGGCAAAGGTTCTTTGAATGATTTTCTAACCATAATAAATACTCCTCCAGGAAGTCAAAGCCAAACATGTTTATTGTAAAGTCAAGCCTTAAGTAGCCTTAATGCTACTCCTCCCAGTTCCCTGGTGGAAATCCCACCCATTAGCAGCACTGTCACTGTTCAACCAACCCGAATGCTAAGTCCAGCAGCTCTCCGCCTGGGTATTGGGTTTCCACGTTGGGCTTCTGCAAGGCTCTCTACACAGCATCCTCTGCTCCTCCTCGCTCCTCCCAGTTCTTCAGTACTTCACACGCAACCACCACTAACGACCACTGCACTCCCGCCAACAACCACCACTCTCCATCTGCACTTGCTCTTCTTAAATGGCACCAAGTTTCTTGGATTGCAGATCTCGTGCTTCATTGCTAGCACCTGTGCTGTTTGCATTGTCATCCCTCTGGCCAGCAGCCAGGTCATGTGCCCGTGAGTTACTCTTGATTGCATCAGCTTGGCAAGCAGCCAAGTAATCAAGGCCAGTTGCTGATTCTTAAAGCAAACCTACTTTCTTAAAGCAAACCAGAGCATAGAGGCAGAACTCTGTACAACACCCCTGTAAACTCCTCGCCATCTTCCGCGACTCCCAGTACAAACCCTACAGACCAAGGATACATCCAGGCCAGTATATAGGTTCCAACAGTGCTCAGTCAGATGCCTCCAGGAAGCCTAAAGAAGGGCATAAAAGCAAGAATCCTCTCCCCCATTTCTTCCTAGCATCTGGTTTTCAGATGTGGGTTCCATTTAGCTAACATCCCATCCACCATGATTTGGGGGGGGGGATGGGACATACAGTGGAGGGGAAATAGAACCTCATTCCCCCCTGCTTTGGATTTGATGTTGCTGTTGTTATTATTTTGGAATTTCTCTTATACAAATGTCATTTATATCATTTTGAATTCTGATTCTGTTGCATGTTGGATCTTGGTTCATGTTTTGGAAAGGGGGAAAAGAGGCAGTAGTCCCAGCCTAGCCAGGGACTCCGTTTCCCCAACAGTCCTTGCTGGGGTGGGGGCATTTGATTTCTCCCCTCCCAGCTGATTTTGATGGACACTGACTCTCTATTGACTTTCATAAGGGCAAAAAATAAAATAAAAATGGCTGCAGCGAGGGACGCGTGAGAATTTCCTTTCAGTCTGCAAATCACTCAGAAATGCCCCGTTCTTCAAAAATATTCACAAAACCCCCAACTTGCATTCAGGTTTGCAAACCAGCTTCCTCCAAATGCACAGCTTTCTTGAAGTGTGCAAATTTTCAATCACTCATACTTTAGTCTATGAGGAAAATTTGCACAATTTTGGAAATTTGTGCAAAGTTGGGATTTTTTTGTGGGTGCAACTTTCATGTTCGATAGCTGTTCGTTTTGACAATTTCCTGCTTCACACAAAATGAACAGTGATCTCAAATGCGAGCACACAGCACAATCCTTCAGAGAATCTTGGTGAGCTCGACCATCACTCATTTATCCATCCCTAGGCCATTCCCCACAACTGATTTTGGTGTCACAGCCTTTCACTTCCCCCGCCCCCAGTTTCAAGCAAAATGATTCTGAATGAGGGGGTGGATATGAGAGATACACATGATTTCTTTAATTATTTTTTGGATTAATTTATATTGATTGAGTCTGAATTGAATTAAATATGAATAGGTCTCCCTCTTTTCAAGATTAAACAAATGCATATTCCTTAGATTCTTTCTCATACCCCTTTTAAAGTAATCTAAGCTGTGAACCATTAATACATATTGCAATAGTGAATTCCTTAAATCAATGATTTGAATGAAAAAAATCATTCCTTTTTTGTTGTTGTTTTGAGTTTACTGCCAACACATATTATTGATCATATTTATTTTATTTTATTTATTTATTTGTTACATTTATATCCCACCTTTTCTCCAAAGAGCCCAAGGAGGCTTACATGATCCTCCTCCTCCTCCTCTCCATTTTATTTTCATAATCACCCTGTGAGGTAGATTAGGCTGAGAGTCAGTGCCTAGCCCAAAGCCACCCAGCGAGCATCATGGCCAAGTGGGGAATGGCAGAGTCTCCCCAGTCCTAGTCCAGCACTCTAACCACTACACCAGACTGGCTCATATTTCTTCTGTATATGAAAATGAAACCAGTCTGGGTATGATTCATCATGCCAATTCGTGCCAGTAAATGTGCATTTCAGCAGGTCCCATGGAAGCCAGTGGGACTTACTTCCAAATAAACATGATTTGGGTCATGAAAGATGCACTGATATTAAGAGATGCACTGATGCTAACAGAAAGAAGGTCTTTTGCTATGAAATATTTTAGGCATTGACTATCAGTAAATAAACAGCAACACTAAATGGTCTACTCAGCAACCAGTTCTTTACCCCTGAAGTTGACTCTTGTGTCACCGCATCTGGAAGGTCAAAGATCAACAGGCCTTAAGTGCTGTCTAGATGAAGCCATTATTAGCCTATCCATTGCTCCTTTTTACCAACGTAATAGCTGCCATATCTTTTCTCCTGCCAGCTAGCTTCTTGACACATCTTTAACTTGGCAGAGAACAAGAAAGAGGTCAAATTGAAGTGGAACACACAGATATCCGATGCCTTGTGATTTATCAGGACCTTGCAAAGATGTAATTGTTTCCCCCCCCCCCCATCCTATAATAATGGTAATTTGAGAATACTGTCACTTGAGTGCCTTTCGTTGGGACTTGGCCAACACAAGTTGCACCCAGACAACATATGCAATTTCATTAACCTCGGGTCACTCGCTTCTTCAACTGTAGTTACCTGCAAGCTTATTCAAACTGAAGATGACAAGCCTAAGATCAGGCTGAAAACAAGTGGACGAGACCTTGTTGGCAAGACATGATTTGCCTGCTGAGTATAAAGCTAGAACTAATTTTGAGTTCTGGGGTTGGCTTGTCAAAACTAGTGCATGGGTCTTGTCACAGGCATTAATTGCAAAAGTTATCACAATTAGAGTTTTTGTTCTGCTATAATTGATCTGTAGATTATGCCCCAGAATATTCCCATTTGCCTGCATAATATTCACCCCCCCCCCCGGAAGAACACTTCAGCCTCACAGGACACTCTCACTGACCTTAACGTGGCCGCTGCAGAGCAAACAAAGCTCAAAGGGAGGTTAGAGTGAGATACAGCTGATTTAGCTGTATCATCAGCAGAATGATTATTTTATTCTATTGCCAGAGGCTTAAACCAGGATAAAGGATTGTTATTGCATTATATGTGTTAATTGGCTTACCTAAGTGTCAGAATGTTTGTGTTATCAGCAACAACTGCAGTGTGAATAATGTGATTGCCATTTTCTGCATTTAATTAACTTCTGACCTCACGGTTTACAGTTCTTCCTCACCACCACCACATGTGCTGTACATAAACCTGAAAATCTCTATCGTGCTCCATGCATCTGATGAAGTGGGCTGCAGTCCACAAAAGTTTATGCCAGAATAAATTTGTCAGTCTTTAAGGTGCCACAAGATTATTTGTTGAATGCAATGATGTCCTCCTCTATATTGTGAAGTGACAACTTGACACAGGGATGTTACATTTGGGGCAGCATATAGATTTATTTATTTCCAGCATTTGTACCGCTCCTAATCTAAACAGATTCTGGAGTGGTGAACAATAAAAAAGATAAATCAGATAAAGGAATAAAAACAGTGCATTAAAACAGAATAACATTAAAACCATGGCTGGTCAGTGAGGAAGGCCTCCCAAAACAAAGTTGTCTTCAGCAGGCACCAAAACCAACACTGTGTCAGAGCCTGCCTGACCTCCAGAGACAGGGAGTTCCATAGGAGTGGAACTACCAGACTGAAGGCTCTTCTCCTGGTGGACTCCAATCAGGCCATGGGTCCATGTGGAACCACCAGGAGAATGTCCTCAAATTACCTCAGTGACTGAGCAGCAAGTTGTCTCTTAATGTGTACCTCCACCTGTATTCACATGAGGTCAATTTCATAATATGGGAGTCTTCTTGTGATTAGCATTTACTGCACTTGGGTGATTAAAAGGCCATCTCACAATGAAACACCATGTGATTGTTATGACAGATAATCTGGGCATTAGATTCCCTTCACCCCGCACTCTGCAAAAGGTTTAGGATCTTTGGCTGGGGTAAAGACATGCACAATTGGGTGCAGTGCGTGCTTCGCCCTTTAACACTAAACATCAGAAAGCAATGAGTTTTTTTAAAAAATTAAAGGTGAAATATAGAGCAGGTACAGTGTCTTACTTCTGGTATTACAGTAAACCCAATGATTGTAGGCAGCAAATACACTTATGCTGTTCTCAAACACACTCTATAATTCTAAGAGAAGAAAGAGTCCCTTCTGCCCTAGTAGCCTATGGATAGAAAGGGGTGGAAGAAAGACTTCTGTCTAAAGGGATAGTCAGAAAGAATCCCCGGTTACTACCTGTCTGCTGGTGGTCCCTGCAGTAGATTCCCAACTGTAGTCCCATGGCGGCAGGAGGTGAGCGAAAGGTCTGTGTCTCAATATGCCAGCATGCTAGACGGCTTAGGATGACTCTCTTGACTGACTCTCATAATCAAAACCACAGTTTGTATACCTTTCTCGGAATTCCTTGCTACAGGAGAGGGGCAAAAGTCTTCTTTTTTCCAAGGGATGGGGACTCGGACTCCAGGACTCGACTCGTGAGTCGGGCTGAGTCCCCCCTCTGACTCTAGTCAGACTCGAGTCCCAATATTTTTAATGGGACTCGAGAGTCGACTTGAGACCAAGGACTCGTGTTCCAAAATCGTGTTCCTCAAATGCAACATGGATAGGTTTTAGGAAGTACAGCAAGTTTATTTTTTAAAATCATTTTCCTAAAATGCAACCTTTCAGACATTTTGGGTTTGGCTGCCTCTGCCTGCCTGTCTGGGGTTCCCAGCCTCCTCTGCCTGCCTGGTCTCTTCTTAACCAGTTCCACAGTTTGAATTGTCCAAGACAAAGGCCTCTGCCTGCCTGTTTTGGGGTTCCCTGCCTCCTCTGCCTGTCTGGTTATTTTGGGTTTGTCTGCCTGGTCTGTTCTTGCCAAAATCAGTTGCAGAGTTTTGAAATAAAAAGGCACACTTGTGCCTAGAATTTATTTAAGCCACACATCTGAAATAGCCTTATTTTGTTGGGGAAAACCCCCATTGATTTTAATAGGGACTTGTGGAGTCAGTTTTGGGAGTGACTCGTGACTCGTGAGTCACCATTTTGGACCAAGGACTTGGACTCGGACTCGAGTCCAAAGACTTGTGACTCGACTCGTGACTCGAAACCAAGGACTCTTCAACATCCCTGCTTTTTTCCCCTGGTAGACTTAAGCACTGTTGAGTGCTCGCTACCTTAATTTTCTTTGTGTGCCTCTTGCTGAGGGTGTCCTGTACTTTGTGTGAGACCGGGGCCTTTGATATGTGAATGGGTGTTCTTGATAGCGGGAAGCCTTTTGTGGGTTCCCCTCACCTGATTAACTTAAGACTCTGATTGAATCCTGAAATTGGTTGGAGGCCATCCTTTTCCAGGGTGGTTTCAATTTCTTTCAGGAGTCTCTCTCCCCATTGCAAGACCTCAGCCACTACCCATTCATGCCCTCATCTGCATCAGGGCTCCAATCACTCTCCATTCAAGCCCTCATTTGCATCTCCTCTCTTTCATCCTGTCAGTCCAGCAAATGGCCTAGCCAGTCATTTTCCACAAACCCAAGCTTATCCAAACTGCTGCTGGGGTCTTCCTTGTGAGCCATAATCATAACCGGATGGCCATGATTATATCTACTCATAACATGATGAAAACATCTTCTGGTTATCCTGTGATACCTGCAGTCATCATGTGGATACTATAGGTATCCAAAACACTTTGGTGGCTCCCCTTCCTCTCTGGAACTGCTGACAGTTGGACATACCCTGGAAACCGAAGCTGCCATCTTTGATCTCTGAGGCTAGGTGTAGCCTCTAGCATGTTTGTGGGGGATATTGTGTGGAGAACACAGGAAATTTTGAAAGTGCTGCTGTGATGAAGATAGACCATTCTTGAATTAGGAGATCATCACAACATCAAGGATATAATGTTTCTCTTTTGCTATCTCTAGTATCCACCTAATTGAAAGCAAAAACAAAACAAAAGCAAGCTTTAGAAGATGCAATGCTTTGCTCCCTATAAACAGAGGAGTCTAAGCTGGAGGTGACGGATCAGGAAAGAAATCTTGGGGTTGTGGTGGATAGCTCAAGGAAAACGTTGATCCAGGATGTGGCAGATGTGAATAAGGTGAATTCCATATATTATGGTCAAATGGGTCTAATATCGGGTCAAAAATAGAACTGCCAATATCATAATGCCTTTATACAAATTATGGCATAATCATACTTGGTATACTGTGCACAGTTCTGGTAGCGGCACTTCAATGCTGGAGGAGCTGTAGAACTAGAAACGGTGCAGAAAAGGGCAACCAAAATGACCAAGGGGCTGGAGCAAGTCCCCTATGAAGAAAGGTTACAATGTTTGGGGCTTTTTAGCTTAGAAAAAAAGGCAATTAAGGGGGGATATGACAGAGGTGTATAACATTATGCATGGTGTGGAGAAAGTGGGGAGGGAGTCATTTTTTTCTCCCTCTCTCATAATACTAGAACCTGGAGTCATACAGCAAAGCAGCACAAGATTCTGGACAGACAAAAGAAAGAATGCACTGCTTTAGATACTGCATTTTGTAACATTATGCTTTACTTAATTAAACCATAAGCACTCATGACTCACTGGCAAAAAGAACTAAATATATGTTTCCTTTCTTTAATATGCTTTCTCATCTAAATAATGAGTCTTAAGCTTTAGTTCTTACTACAAGAATCTTTGCCAGTTTTATTTATTAAAATAGGCATCTTGGTGTGAAAAGAAAGTGAAGCCAAAGAAAAAGAGAATGACTTCACTCCGTATAGTTTCAGCATAAATGCTGAATGCACAAATGGCTTCTCAAAATTATCCACCCTATTTGTGGGTAGAGAAACAGAGAGAGAGAAACTATTTCACCAAATTTCTCCAGGGGCAGGAGAAATTCTCCAACAAGTTATTTTGGGGGCATTGCCATTGCAGGTGGTAATGGCCATCGCAAAACAATGGTGGAGAATTCAGAAAACATTCTACAGTATCAACTTCTTTTCTTTTCTAGGGGGTGGCAGTGAGAAAATGTCAGTTCTAACTTTGAACAAGCATGATTCAGATTTTTTGTGGCCTTAGCAAATCCTGTCAGTTTTCTGAATTGTTCTCCACCTCCCTTTCTTTCTCTCATACACATACAAACTCTCTCTCACACACACAGCTCAGAAGAAATGATACTGTAACATCAGAAATTTTATTTATTTATTTATTTATTTATTTATTACATTTAGATCCCACCTTTTTTCCTGCAAGGAACCCAAGGCGCCTTACAAGGTCATCCTCTCCATCTTATCCTCACAACAACCCTGTGAGGTAGGTTAGGCTGAGAGTCAGTGACTGGCCCAAACTCACCCAGTGAGCTTCATGGCCAAGTGGGGAGTAGAATCTGGATCTCCAGTTTCCTGTCCAATGCTAGCTTTTATAACCAGCATATTATATCTGGCTGGTGTTAAGCCAAGTCTCACCCCCTTTCCTTCAATCACTGAGAATATGCTGGTTTCCCAGCTTTTCTGCATTTCCCCCATTCTAAAAGGTTGAAATGACTCACCTAAGGCTCCATTACAGGCTGTAAGGGCTTTAAGCGCAAATCTGCTGGCATTTTTGGTACTTTGCCCTCTCTGCTTTTCCCTTCAGACCTGCCCACCCTTGGAATATGACCCCTGAAAGCTTCTCCAAAATGGAATTTGGTCCCCGAGCTGAAAGAGGGTTTGGCACCTCTGCTTTAAGCAATTACAACCATGCATCTACCTTCACCAAAGGAGATCTGTGAATAAGTAATACAGGCCTGTGGCTCATGCTGGCTCAGCTTGCCTGAGCGTGGAAAGCTAAGCCGGGTCAGGCCTGGTTATGACTTGGATGGGAGACCCCTCCTCTAGTTTCCTGCATTGAGCAGGGGGTTGGACTCGATGGCCTTGTAGGCCCCTTCCAACTCTATGATCTATGAAATCTAAGAGCACATTCCCATGGCACAGCCAATGCAGATGCAAAGGCACATCTGCTTGTCCTTTTACACTGAGCCTTTTACAATGCTCATTCAGGATCCATTGAATTGGCTGGATGCAGGAACAGGCCAGCAGCTTTGGCATGGACTTGAAGCAGGCCCCAGTATGATGTGTGGAGTTCTGAGTCTGACTGCAGTTCTCTGTTTCTCTAGAAGTTGCCGTTCCTTTTTAGTTGTGTTCTTTTCCTTCCACCTGTCTTGTCGTTGTCCCCTCACTAATGTTTCTCTTGAGCCTACCACTTATTTCTTTATTTTATTTAACCACTGTGGCATAGTAGTTACAGTGTTGGACTGAGCCTGGGGAGATCTGGGTTCTAGTCGCCACTTGGCCATGAAGCCCACTGGGCGACTTTGGGCCAATCACGATCTCTCAGCCTAACCTACCTCACAGGGTTGTCATGAGGGGGGAAAAGGAAAGGAAGAGGACCTCAGCTCTGCCTCCACCTTGTCCTTCCCACCAACTCCTGTCACCACCTCTGCCAGCGCTTCAAAAATCAACACCCTCTTAATCTCCTCCGCTGCCACCAACCCCTTCAGGGTAACTTGTTCAGACCACTCCTTTTAAGTTTTAAAAATGAAACAAGTTTATTTAATTACAGTTAAGGGTAGGGAAATAGATAATGGCAAGAGATTCTAAATGCTGGAAACTCCCTCCCTCCCTCAGACTGCACTTTCCAATACTCCCAGACAAGACTCCCGCTCCCAATTCCACTCAGACTGCTCAACCCTCTCACAAAAAACCACTCTCTCCTCCCCAGACTCTCTTCAGACTCCCCTCCTGAACAGCACCGCCCACTGTTTATATAACACAGGCGTCACCCCCCTCACTCTCTCAGCCAATCAGCAGACACCTCAACATTCCACACTCCTCTCACACTCCCTCCTCCCCTCACATACGTACAGCTATAACAGGGGCATGACAAGGACCATGTAAACTGCCTTGGCCTTGCAAGACGGTGGGGGGGGGGGAAGCAGGATATCATAGAATCATAGAAAAGTAGAGTTGGAAGGGGCCTACAAGGCCATCGAGTCCAACCCCCTGCTCAATGCAGGAATCTAGGTCAAAGCATCCCTGACAGATGGCTGTCCAGCTGCACCTTGAATGCCTCCAGAGTGGGAGAGCCCACAACCTCCCTAGGTAGTTGATTCCATTGTCTTATTGCTCTGACAGTCAGGAAATTTTTCCTGATGTTTAGGTGGAATCTAGGTTCCTGTAACTTGAGCCCATTATTCCGTGTCCTGCAAACTGGGATGATCGAGAAGAGATCTTTGCCCTCCTCTGTGTGACATCCCTTCAAATACTGGAAGAGTGCGATCATATCTCCCCTCAGTCTCCTCTTCTGAAGGCTAAACATGCCCAGTTCTTTCAGTCTCTCCTCATAGGGCCTTGTTTCCAGTCCCTTTATCATCTTTGTTGCCCTCCTCTGAACCCTCTCCAGTTTGTCTACATCCTTCTGAAAGTGTGGTGCCCAGAACTGGACGCAGTACTCAAGATGAGGCCTAACCAGTGCCGAGTAAAGGGGAATTATCACTTCCCGCGATTTGGAAGCTATACTTCTATTAATACAGCCCAAAATTGCATTTGCCTTCTTTGCAGCCACATCGCATTGCTGGCTCATATTCAGTTTGTTATATTATTAAGGTCATAATAAAAGTAATTAAGGGCACAATCCTATCAGGATGGCCATAAGTCCCCCGAACTCGGAGGCGTTATGGGCATCCAATGCAGAGTGGGAGGAGCAGCGGTGGAGGTTATCCTTGCTTCCCCGTCCTTTTGCTCTGCATTTTTGGCTTTTTGGCCATCTGGCTGGGTCGCTTCAGAGGGGGAGGGAAGGAGGCTGGAGCAGTTTCAGGATAGATTGTATCCTGGCCAGGCCCCCTCCCCCTTAGGGGTGTGCACATTCTCCTCGCGCGGGTGTAGCGGGCCGAAATCGGCCCCGCACACGTCCGTGCGGCGCTCACACAGGCCTACCTTGATCCGGCGGCGGCTTGCCTCTCCACGGCGAGCCGCCCAAGCCGCCCACACCAGTCCCGTCATGTCACATCCGGCACCGGAAGTGACGCGACGGGACCCTGCACAGGTACGCTGGACCCCCCCGCATGACGTACTGCACCTGCACAGGGTCCCGTCGCATCACTTCTGGGGCTGGATGTGATGCGACGGGACCAGCGCCGGTGGCTCGAGCGGCGCGGAGCAGTTCTCCATGCTGCTCAGAAGATTGAGGCAGGGGGGCTGCCATCGCGGAGAGGAGAGGCGGCGGAGGGGCGCCCCCCCACCGATTCGAAAGCATCTCTACTCCCCCTTCCCACCCCCTTTTACCTTCTCTTTCCCAACCTCAGAGAGCAGCCGGTGTGCTTCTTTCCACGGTGGCTGCAAGGGGGCAGAAGATCATAGCTCCAGTTCCCAGCTCTGAGGTTGAGGCGCCGTCTCCAACCTCGTAGCTGGGAATCTGAACTATCCTATGGCCCCTCAGATAATGTCCAGGTGCCATAGGACCATTCCATGAATAAATTCATTTATTTTAAATCCTTTATAGGATGCCTTTAAGGTTAGAACCCTCTCATGGTGGCATACAAGCAAAACAAAAAAAAAACAATTTTAAAAATGCAAAAAATAATAATAGAAAAGCAATAAATATTAAATAAAATAGTATAAAAACATTGTAAAACAGATAACACAAATAAAACTTGCCACCCACAGATTATGGAAAGGTCAGCAAAAACAAGTGGTTCTTCTGCAGAGGCTTTCCTGAAGGCCTGCATATGAGGTACCTGATGACCCCGCCCTCTTATAGCCTTTAACAACTACATATCAGGCAGTGAGCACTGAGCAGTGAAGTTTCCAAATAATAAGCTGTTGATTTGTGTGTAAGTCTGTGGAAAAGGTTATCTTCTTCTACCTTTTTCTTTTTTTTAGCAGCAGATAGATTTGGTAGCCATCACTGCTGTTTTTAATTAAACTTAAGAGTTGTTTGCGCAGAGAATATGAAACATTCATGCTCTTCTTCTATTTAGAAAGTGAACGCAAACAAAGCCAGCGGTAATCGTGGTAAGATAAGGGCTTGGGGAAAGAAAGCGTCTGTTACACGAGCAAACCCATCAGCAGCCAAACCTGGTGCAGCAGGGATAATGAGGCAGGGGCAAGTGGAGGGGTTGACCAATGTGAAGGGGCAAATAATGTAGTGGGCTGATGGGGTATGATAGAGGCTAGGCTGACAATGGATGGATGTGAGAAAATATGGTTATGCATGTACTTAGTCTCCGGACTTTTCTACACAAGGCTTTTATTGTGCACATGTCCTACTTCACTCACACAGTTGTTTACGGGTGCTTTACAACTCTGTGACCTTCCAGTTTCACTTCTGTTTTTTAAGAGCACTTTCATGAGCGGGCTTTGAGAAGGGGAAAATGCATTCTTATTTTTTTCATCCCCAAACACAGCGCAAGTCCCCACTAGTGTAATGGTGGCATTCTGCTATACCACGGCATCACCTAGAGCAGTGGTCCTCAACCTTTTTTGCCCCACATGCACCATTTTCACCATATGTCAGAATGTCATTTCCCCCCTTTCCAAAACTGTGTGACTCAAAAGTTGCATTCCAAATAATATGCAAATAATATTGAAAATCTTTTATTTTTGTTCTATATTGGTACATATACATTATAGTATAAATCGAATATTTCCACAGATAACCAATGAAATATTTATCTTTATTTTTAATTTAATCTGTGGGGGTTACACGAACCTTGGTTGGGCTCGTGGTTCTCCGTGGCTCGACTCTCCGCCCCCGTGGCCGCCCGATCTCAATCTTCTGAGCGGCACAGAGTATTCTCCGCACTGCTCGAGCTCCCAGTGCCGGTCGAGCCTAGGTCCCCCGTCGCATCACTTCCACCTGCTCCAGCGGGGTCCAGCGCGCCGGAGCAGGGTCCCGTCGCATCACTTCTGCCGTGCCAGAAGTGATGCGACGGGGCCAGCGTGGGCGGCGCAGCCTGCTTGCCGCAGAGAGCCGAGCTGGCGAGCAGCCGCCCAGCCTCAGGTAGGCTCGCGTGGGCTTCGCACGGGCGCGAGCCGGACCGAGTTTGGTCCCACTCGCGCCCGCGCGAGCCAACGGTAACATCCCTAATTCTGTGCCATACAATAAGGTGTGATGTCTTGTAGATTATGTACAATTTGTAGAACTGTAATTTGTAGAAAGATCAGTGTTCCAACAGTTTGAGTCTGTGGTCACAATTCCCTCCCGAAACCCTAAAATTCCCCACCTGGTTGAGAACCCCTGACCTAGAGGTTATGTCACAGAAAGCACAGAAAGGCAGGAAAGGATCCAATCTCAATTCGTGTGTAGAGATCTGATCTCAATTCTGCGATGAAACCTAAAGTAGATACAGCAGGTTAACAGCCTCATATACAGAAGCTCTTTGTTGGTAAGGGATGGGGTTGTGGTCAAGGAGATGATTAATGAAAATAGCATGGTTTAAGCAGGAACACTGTGGAGCTTCATGATTTTCTGATTCTCGGATGAAAACTGCATAAGCATCCTGATTGTGCTGACTACCTGAGACTGCAAAAACAAGGTCGGTTGTCAGGCATCTGGCATGCCATAGTGTATAGGTGGTACATCATATGGGTTGGGTGCAAATTTGATTTAAGAATATGGTGACTTGGCCAGATTACCTATTTGTGTAATCCACCTTCAATTTTCCTTTTTGCCCTCAATGATATAGTCAAGTAGCCAGATCTGATAGGCTACATAGCATTATGACATAATCCTGTTCACTATGTCATCCCTGATTGGCTGGGACCACCCATGTGATTAATCCAAGAAAAGGGGAAGCAGCAACAGCCAGGGAAATAAACATTGAACAATGTTTATTTCCTCTTTTTTTTAAAGGTGAATCTGTACACAATTAAAGGGTTTTGGTGTTTGTTCGCTTGTTTTAAGGAAAATGTCTACTGCACCAAAATAGATATTTTCAACCCAAAAACCAAAAGCTGGAGAATATTTGACACAATATTTGACTAGAGTGGTAATGAAAGAGTGCTCTACAGAAAATTCCTATATTCTCCCATTAGTGTCTGTGTGTGAGATAGATAGATACATAGATGACAGATAGATTGATAAATAGATAGATAGACAAACAAACAAACAAACACCAACAGCCAGTGTGGTGTAGTGGTTGCAGTGTTGGACTGGGACCTGGGAGATCCGGGTTCTAGTCCCCACTCGGTCATGAAGCTCACTGGGTAACTTTGGGCCAGTCACTGACTCTCAGTCTAATCTACCTCGCAGGGCTGTTGTGAGGATAAAATGGAGAGGAGGAGGAGGATTATGTAAGCCACCTTGGGTTCCTTGCAGGAAAAAAAGTTGGGATATAAATCTAATAAATAAATAAACACACACACACACACACACACACACACACACACACATATATATGCATACAGATGAGAGTGAGTGAGCGAGTGAGAGGTGAAACAAGTGTGTGTGTGTGTGTGTGTGTGTGGAACCAATGCCAGACTGAGGAGACTCCAGTTCCCCTGGGCCTACCACTGGTTTGTGGAACAACTCCAAGACTGACACCAAAAAGCCCCTACTTAAAGTAAGCAATTCATGTGAGTGAATGAATTGCTTACTTGTCACATCTTTTCCCCCCAAGTAACTTCATTTTGCACCCTTGGCAAAGAGTGATTTTACGATCCATGTTAGCTCATTCATACTATGTCCAACCAACTACATTGTTCTGCATCTTTACAAATTGGCTTTAAAAACGCAATCAGCATTTCAAAATAGGGATATGTCATATGTGAATCAGCAAAACGTGAGCTCGTCAAGGTTCTCTGAATTCCACCTCAGAGCTCATTCTGCCTTGTGTCTGTATAAGATTGAGAGCTTTGTGAGTTTGTTTGTTTTTCTTTTTTTCTAGTCACATGAAAATTCATGTGCACTTACCCCAAATATATACATCAATTGTGCGCATTTTTGAAATCCACACATCTCCCCCATTGATTAATGTATGTTTGTGTGCATTTTTTTTTCAAATGTACACATCTTGCCAAACACATTTTTGTGGGGTCCACAAATCACACTGGAAGCTTGGACTTCAACGGCAGATTGTGTTTGAGTCTGCATTCATGTCCAGGAGGTGTGGATTGGGTAAAAAAATTAACTGAAACAAATTTCTCATATCTCCTTAATCCAAATGCTTTTTCAACATTCTCCCAGCCATTTGAGAGGTTCTTCTTTATGAGTAGATCCCATACATTGGGAAAAACATCTAAGCAACTCAACTATGCAGTGTAGCTGATGGTGAGGGTCTTTCCTTAGAATCAGCCCTAGCCATATTTTTTTATAGTTATTTATGCGCAGCCCCCAGTCATATATCATTTGCTTATACATAAGCTGCTCCCATGTGGCTGGGAGAACATTGAAAAGGCACCTAACGTGGTCTTGAATTAGCTCTTCTTTCTCTGGGACTTGAAAGCATTGATCAATGTTTAATTTGCAACAAATGTCTGCTTTGCTGTTGAGGTGGAATGTGAAGAAGATCAAGTAAACAGCCGTCAAGGAAGCCCCTCAAGACAAATAGTAAATGAACTACTGCTAGTGTAATGATTAGGAAATGCATGGAATTATTAAGTATGTTTTTAATAGGATGGCTCCTATCACGGGAGTTGGAATCAATCCATCTTGGCAACAAATCCACGTAGCTTTGTTGCTTCGACCGTGGCAGATAGTTAGCCCATAGCTCAGTGGAAGAGCCTATGCTGTGAATGCAGAAGGTCTCAGATTCAAACTTAAGCATCTCCAGTCCAAAAGACAAAAGCATCTCAGGTGATAAGGCTATGTGAGGCCTACTGTTCCTGAGGTTCTGGATGGCCACTGCCAGTTTGAGATGACAAATGGCCCCATGGTCTTATTCAGCTTCATATAATGCCATTGCCTGGCCTTCTCTACTTAGAGCAGAAACAAAGACATCCATAGATAATGAAGACAATCATGGGTAAGTGGTGTGTACCAAATACGGACAGGTGAATCTGTCCATTTCAGTTTTTCTCAGTTTCCCATTATTCCAATCTTAATTTCAGTTCAATACTGAACTTTGAGAATTTTTCCAGTCTTAAATTAAATTTGGTTCATCCTGAACTGTGAAATTTTCTTTCTTGTTTTTTTTTAAAGGGAAAAAAAAAACTGCATCTAAATATATGCACATTTCTCCTAATACATTCATTTTGCATGCAGTTTTGCCTAATATACACATTTTTGCAAGCAATTATCCTAATATAATACATTTTAGTTTCATTAATATATGCATTGGTGTGTGTTGATTGGTTAACCTTATTGCAAAATTCAGGGGAGTGTGGATTTTTGAAGTACAATGGTTTTGGTTTGTTCAAAAGTGCAAAATTAGGTGAATTTGCATTAAAATGTGAACCAAACAAAACTATCCGGCATCGCTAGTGCTAAAATAACAATTTAAATAGTCTTAGTCCTGCTAATTGACACATCTTACTTACAATTTCACAAGCTCCATTCAAGAATCTCATGGAATGCTGGGTTTGAACTGGGAATGCCTGAATGCGCTCATTGGGTGACATTGGTCAGTTGCTATTTCCTAGCTCAGAGCTAGAGATGTGCGGCGAGCGGGGAGCTTACCTGCTCAGGGGGGTGCTCCTGATCACCCCCCGCCCGCTCACAGCACTCGCAGCACCAGGGAAATGGAATTGATGCGACAGGTTCCCCGTCGTGTCACTTCCGCTTCCCTGGTGCTCCGTTTTTAGCCTAAAAACCAGGGCAACACAGCTTAAAACGGCCACAAATAGCAAATCGCAGCCATTTCAAGCTGGGTTGCCCTGGTTTTTATGTTAAAAACACAGGGCCAGGGAACCGGAAAAAGACGCGCCGGGGACCTAGAAGCTCCTTTCCCTGGTGCGTCCTGTGTCGAGCGGCGGCCAGGTGGGTACAGATAGTGCATTCTCCATGTAATAATTACAAGAATAACAATGCAAGAATATGTTATTACAGAAAAATTTGGTAATAAGCATTCACCACCTGGTCACCTGACATGGATAGTAATTTCTTCCAGGTAACTAGTGTGTAACTAAGAACACTTCATTTGTACCACATTCTCCAGCATGCATGAGGGAAATCCTTTAAATATATCAGCTGGGGTAATTTACCTATGATTTTTAAAGGTCTGAGATGGGGAAATTTTTAAGGCTTTTTAAAATTCATGAATATATGCATTTTTTGTAAGCTAATAGTTACTGTTCTAAACTCGTTTGTGTTACATTGTGCAATGATGACGTAATGCCCTCGACAGTTAAGAAATTGCATTTGAGTGCTTCGCATCAGGCAATATCTGAATTCCTCTGAGGAGAGGTGAGGAGGCTCTCTCATCAGAGGGTTCCTGCCTTGTCAGATAGTGCTCAACAGACTTCACCACCCTCCCCGCAATCTCAAAATTAGCTCCTCGGGAGAAAAAAATAAAGTTAATCCTCAAGGTGACACACTTAGAGCTTAGCAAGTTGCCATGAGGGGTTAAACCCCATAAAATTCATGTGTTGGTGCCTCTGAGAGTTGCTTGTCGGACTGGGACAGAATTTATTTTATTTTATTTTTTGGACATTTCATGATACAGAAGGCATTTAGGCTCATTATGTTCCACCCCTATTGAGCACCTCTAGGCAAGAATGTAATTGGAATCCGTATATGGAACTTTTTATCTACATTTTGGTTCCTGGGAGAATTAATGTCTTCTCTGTTCCTTTTCAGGTTACTCATGAACACGTATTGGTTCACCAGACTTTCAGGAGTTTAAACTCCTGAAAGTCTGTAAGAAGTGCATATCAGGGTGAAATAGAAAGGGTTTCACTGGGCCATTAGAATGACCTGCAAAACCACTAACTGAGCATGTCGGAGAAGCCCTGAGGATTAGGTTGGTGTGAGTGAGAATTTTGTTTCAGCTTTTTAAAATAAGAATTCACCCAACTCACAAAGTTCCCCATGTTTGAGACAAAAATGAACTTGAGATTCAGTTATTTTTATTTTTTTTAAATGGAATATGGGAGAAATTGGAACTTACAGATTTGTCCATCCAGGCCTGGGTATTTCAGTGCTTAGCTCTTAAAAGCCTGTGTTTGAATCCCTGTGTATTAATTAGGACAAACCATCAGGATAGTGTATATTCACCCAACCCCACCCAAAAAGACCCCACATTCAGTAAAAGAATTGGGATGAACAAACCAGATGAAAGTTTTGGAAGAAGTCTGAACAATCAGATTGATCAATATACATGCGGGCTGACAAACATAAACAAAATGAACTAAATTGTAAAGATGCTGTGCTAAAATTCCTAGTGATGTGAAAACCTACCTTGGGGGGTGCTCACCTTTTCTCGGCAAGCACCCCCACACAAGGCGCGATTCCCCCCCCCCCCGCCGTTCAATCCACCTCGCCGGCAGCACGGGGTCCCATTGTGTCATTTCCGGCTGCCAGGAAGTGATGCAACGGGACCCCGCGCTGCATTTTTAGCGTAAAAACCAGGACAACCCGGCTTAAAATGGCCGCGAAAAGCAAATTGCAGCCGTTTAAAGCTGGGTTGCCCTGGTTTTTACGCTAAAAATTCAGCGTGGGGTCCCGTCGCATCACTGCATGGATCCATGGATTGAGTGGCGGAAAGGTAAGTCGCAAGAGTCTCGGGGGGACCGAGTGGGCCGCTTTCGGCACGCTTTCAGCCCCCCCGAGACTCTCGGTTACATCCCTAAAAATTCCTAAATTGATAACAAGAACCAGGACCAAACACATTTTGACCTTGGAGGTCTTCTTCAGTGGTCTAGTACATACTAAAATACGAAGGCTTATATATGCACACATATACAATATAATATAATCCAAGCCTCTCACATACAATTGTTAAAAGTATAAAACTGAGATGTCCCCCACCTGTAATTAAAAGAAACATGCTTTATTCATTAAAATATATTTTAAAACACACACACACACACACACACCAACTTGTTAAATGTTAAATATACTTATAAACACTCACCAAATCAGGCAGTGTTTAATTAGGGTCAACACAAGTTGTTTTGCTTTTTTCCTTTTCCTTTTTTCTTTTCCTGACAGGCTCCTCATCTTTAACAACTATATAGCAGGCAGGGGCATCTTTGCCCTCTCCATGCTGGGAACAACTGCACCTATTGAATTGACCTGGTGCAGATGTGTGAGAATTTTGTTTCAGTTCATTTTTGTTAAGAATTTACTAAAATTTGCAATGTTCTTCATATTTGGGAGAGAAAGACCTTGATATATTTTTTAAAAAAAATCCCTTCCCACAACCACACGTAGATGTTGGGTTTTGCATAGGCAGAACGAGATTACCACCTGACATCGGGATTATCACCTGACATGGTGGGTGTTACTTGAGTTCAAGTACACAAGGCCTTTGGTCAGGAGACATGGTCTCGAGGTGACATGACTCAGCAGCCTTGAACAGATTTGGGATCAACATGTTGATGAATAGGTTATACACTGGGGTGAGTAATGTCCTATTTATAGGTGCAGGGTCTGCGGTATATAAGCTAGCACACTTGCTGATAGCTTCATTCCGTCTTCCGTCACTCCTCTCTCTTCCACTTGCTGGCTTGCTCGTCTCGACTTGACATGTCTCTTGGACTTCACTTCATCTAGCCTTACCACTGGGGTAGTGGATTTGAGTCTGCAATGATGTAGTGAGTAGAGATGCATTGATTGCCTTAATCCCATGTAATTGGGTCTTACAAATAAACTCTTTAATCTTTATTAACTGCTGTTATCTCCTCCTTCCGCTTGCGTGACTGGGACTGAGGGTCATTGGCTAGGGGAGCTTTTGAACCCGGGTCAGTCCAGCTCTCACAGTAGCTGTGGGTGGAGAGAATTTTCTGTGGGGGGGGGGAAGGAGAGTGAGACCACTATGGGGTGATCTCACCATCCAATGAGGATCAAGGTGGGTGGGGCACCAGGGCTGATATTATACCCGGTCACCCCACCCTCGGCCTCTTTCTTTTTCCGGCTCCCTCCCTCCCTCCCTGCTAGCAATGTAGGCTCCGTTGGCCACCCATTCAGGGGTTGAGTAGGAATTTTGGTTCCTTGCCCAGATTGGCCTAATGTGCAGTGTGCGTGTTTTGCCTACTCTACACTGTGATACGGGGTTGGGTGCTTTGTGTGGGTTTTTTTTTTAATTTTATTGTTTATTTTGATTCAATTCGGTTGCATTTGGAAGGGAAGTGTGGGAATAGGCAGTGGGGAAGGGTTCGGTGATCATCCGATGGCACCTTTTAGGTGACCGGTGAGACCCGAGGCTCCCCACGCTGAGTTTTGCAGAGATAGGATCGCCTTTGAGGCCGACTCAACTCACCCGCATCAGAGTTGTGCGGCCCGGGAGGTGGTGACAGTGGGAAGGCCTCCCAGCACCATGGTGGTATAAAACTGGGGGGGTGGCGAGTTGCAGTGCCAGCCACCCCTTGGGGTTGGATGTTTCGCCCAGGAATACCTTCGCTGGCCAACGGCCGGTTTAGTTAGTACCCACACTTCTTCCCTTCGCAGATCTTTGTTATTCAATAAATGTGGTCCTAATTTTACACCATAATTTGAGTCTCGACTCTTCATTTCCCCCTTTACATGTGCAAAAAAACTGAAAGCAGGAGATAGAAAAATTGATAGATTCACCCATCCTTAGAAGCAAGTGAGCAGTAGGGAGGGGTCCATAGGGATCCCACTGAAAAAACATCAAGTTATTCTCACATTCTGTATTCCAAAGATATAGGAAAGGAAGGCTGAGGCTGTGGCAAACGTTCACCATTTATGACCTAAGCCATACAGTTTGACCTACTCTGTTCTTCTGCTCCAAAAAAGGCCAGCAAAACCTGGAGGTAGTGTGGGAGAAAGTAGGAACGTACGAGATAATTTCATCCCTGTTTGAAAATAATGTGGACATGTCCCATTTGCATCCTCAAATGCGAATGCCAGCAGGAGCACAGTTCTTGGCTGGCTCAGCTTGTCTGAGCGTGGAAAGCTAAGCAGGGTCAAGCCTGGTTATTACTTGGATGGGAGACCCCTCCTCTAGTTTCCTGCATTGAGCAGGGGGTTGGACTCGATAGCCTTGTAGGCTCCTTCCAACTCTATGATCTATGAAATCTATGAAATTTCCCAAACTTGTGTTCACCTTTAATTCCAAAAATGTTTACTTGTACAAGTGCACATTCCCCACCCCACCCCAAAAATCCACATTTTCGTGCTTTAGCCTTTGGGGCAGGGGGAGTGCACATTTGGGCTGCATACTTTTCCCTACTGACAATGTGCATTTTTTTTCCCCATGGGGAGGTGGAAGGCACCCACCTTTGGGAATGCAAATAAGGTGATCCCAGCTTCGAGGAGGAATAATTCAAAGAGCCTCAATGAGCTCAAACATCACATGTCCACCCGTCCCTAGGAGAAAATTGCTCCTCAGTCTATATATAAAACAAGCATTTTATTGCAAATAATGTTCACTACCCAGAGTAGATCTGCTAGGATTTCCTTCCAGCTCCTTCTTACCTATCTTTTTTTTCTTTTCTTTTTCTACACATGGAAAGTCCCAAGAAAGAAGCCCCTTACCCCCCGCCCCGCCCCCCATGGGGTGCGGGGATGTGGTTGGCTTATACACAGCTGAAACTCTCCTGCCCTAAAACTGCCTTCTGGCTCTCTCAACATCCTGTAGCTGCAAAGATATGAATGTCCAGCTGGACAGGAATGAACAGTCCCTCAAGAGAACAAATCCCTCAATTCAGGACTCTTGCGGCACTCTGTTCCTGCTGTCTATATAACTCTGCAGTGGCAGGTCCTGTTTCCTGCTCCTTTATCACTGTCTTCTATGAACCTAATCAATCAAGCTCACAGCCTAACCAGGATGAAATAAGTCCCCCAAGCATCTCCTCCATTTGGGAAACTGGGCATGGAGCTCGGGCTTATTTAGAGCAGGGGTGGGCAACCTTCAGCCTTGTGGGGTCTATTTTGTTTCTTGCGAGACTCCAGAGTGTCCTACCCCACCCCTCAATAGGGCTTCAAGCTTGCCCACCTTTTTGGGATCTCTGCGTGCGCTTATGTAAGGTTGGGGGTTTATTTTCTACTGACACTTACCCTTATACCTCTCACACTGATTCTGGGATGTCTAATCCCTACACTATACCTCTTTGAGCAGTACAATAAGCACGGTTTCCCACACAGGCTGTTTCCAATAACAAGGTAAAGTTTATTTTAAAATACAATGGTTTTTGGAAATAAGTTTCATAAGTAAGTTTCAGTCAAAATGAAGTAATTTACTACCTTATCCTATTGCCAATCCTCCCTCAACAACTGTTCCCAATATCAATCCCTGCACAGTAGCTAATCTCCTAATAATCCTAATATACTCTCTCAACTCTCTCTAGGCAGCTTCACAGACTCCCAAACAGCACTCCCCACACACTCCGCTCTCTTCCCCACACACTCCTGCCTGAACAGCACCGCCCACTGTTTATATAACACAGGCTCCACCCCCTTCTCACTCTCTCAGCCAATCATGTCACATATGTAAATACACTATTCTTTCTGCCCATCACCCAGATATAGCAGGAATGAATACATGCTTATACTTAATACACAAACACATTATACTTACCACCTAGACCAGTGTTCTCCAACCTTGGGTCCTCAGATGATTTTGGCCTGACTGGGGCATGCTGGGAGTTGTAGGCCAAAAACATCTGGGGACCCAAGGTTGGAGAACACTGACCTAGACACTTTAAATTTAAACCCAAATAACATAACATCACAAAGAGATCCACCAACCAGAGCCCAGTGCAAAAAGCACACACTTAGAACCAGGGTGAGGAATGTCTTCCAGCCCAAGGGCTCAAGTCAATTTTGGAGAAGTTCTTGAGGGTCCACAATTAGGGATGTGCGAGGACTTTGTTTTGGGGGTGGCAATCCGGCAAACTGGCCAGGCTCGACTCTCCAAACTCTGTCCCAGTTACCTTCTTCCCCGGCTTGAGTCAGGATCCCATGAGTCACAAATTGCAGCCGCTTTTGGCTTATCTTACGGCATTTACTCCACATTCCACTAGTGGGTGAGGCTGAAGGCAAAGGAGTGGGTCCAGAAATGCACGCACGCACGCACGCACGCACGCACACACACACACACCACTCAGCTTATTTTAACTTAAAACTCTTTCTGCCCACAATGAGGCCTTGGGAGAGGCATTTCAACATTTTAGAAGGGGGAGGGAACTGTACCAAAAGTGGGAAACCGTCAAACGATTGGGGCATTCTTAAACTTTTTTCCAGTTCACTGAAAGGCCACTGGATAGTGTTTGGGTGTTTGTGTAAAGAAGCACATTCTGCAGACAGGCATTGGTATCCGTACTCCTTTCTTTCTTTCTGTTTTAGTAATTTGGGAAATACATAATTTACACCCACAGGTCTCCTTCAATCCACCTCCATCAATCTTTAGAAAATTAGGTCAATAAATTTCAGTTGCTGTTCCTTTTTTCCCTTCCCTTTTTCTTTTTTTTTTTTAAAGACAGCTCATGCGTTGTTCTTTTAACAATCCCTGGCAGTTATATTAACATTTTGCTATTGGTAATGGCTGAATAATTATTTTTTCGGGAGGCTCAACTGAAAGGTTAACCTTAGCATTTGCCTCTAAATGTTTTAAATTGTTTCCATCGTAGTGCCATTAGGGGAGAACAGCAGACTAGATGAGTTTTAAAATAAAATAATAAAGAGAAAATTCAAATTACATTTTCATTGGCATTAAAGGCAAAGTGAAAATTAAATTGGCTTCAGCAATGAGGGAAAAAAATTAATGAGGGAACATGCTGTATTATTGCAGTTATTTGGCCATGGATTCAGAATTTCTAGAATCTTTTTTTATTATTATTATGAATGTTTATGCTTGCTTGAAATGCTACAACTCATTGGTTTCTAAGGATTAGAGATTAACGGTGTTTAAATTGGATTAAAACTGGTACTGAGATTTCACATGGCAACTGGCCCCTGCCTGACAGAGTTTGTGATTCATGGGACCTGATCCTAAAAAGAAATTGTAGTGTATGCTTCATTTGATCCTCTACAGCAGGGCTCTCCAACCTTGGATCCCCAGATGTTGCTGGACTACAGCTCCCAGAATTCCTTGCCATTAGACATGCTGGCAGGGTATGCTGGGAGCTGTAGGCCAGCAACATCTGGGGACCCAAGGTTGGAGAGCCCTGCTCTACAGACTCCTGGCTATGTGTGTTCTTGTGTCTACAGTACAGTGGGTGGTCATGGGCAAGGGCCTTCTCAACAGTGGCACCAAAATTATGGAATCCCCTTCCTTTTCTCTGATCCAAGGTATGCATTTGCCAAAGTTGGTACTGTTATAGTGCGCATTTGCAGCAGTTTGGCTGGTTATCGCTGGTTGTATATTATATGCTGTTTTTTGATGCCCTGTTGAGCTCTGCCATTGGGTTGTGTGTTGTCGTCATCATCATCATCATCATCATCATCATCATCATCATCATCCTTATCATTATTATCATTCCATTTTATTGTTTAACTGGACTCTTAAAGAATATTTGTTATTGGTAGTGGTCTTCAAGGTTTTGTTAAATTGAAATGTGTGATATAAATACTTTAAGAAATGAATAAATATTAGTGCTGTGCTGAATTTTGTGATTCTTCCAAATGAAAACTCGAGCAAAAGAGGCTGGGGAGGTGAAAATTTCAAATAATTTCATCCTTGGGGAGGGGCAGAAGTTCTATTTACCACTTCAAGGGCACAATCCCATGCATGTTTAGTCCAAAAAATGCCTGCAACTCTCAGCATGCCCCAGCTGGCTGAGACATGCTGGAAGTTGTAGGCCTTTTTTCTGTCTAACCATGAATAGGATTGCACCTTAAGTGTAAGAGGTGGCTGAGGGGTCTTCTTTCAATACTTTTTACTTTTAAAATGGCCCGTGCACTCAGGCTTCTCCAGCATGGCAGCTCTTCCCAAATGCTTGTGAGAGTGTGTGATGTCACATGGTCTCATGGGAGTTCAGTTCAGGGCCAAACTAAATGTTCTGCTAATGATGCAGAGCTATGCATGATTGGCCTAGTTACCTCTGTGTAAGTGTATGTCACACTGATTTGGATCGGGACCATGGCAATTCGGGAGAGGGGATTTAAGCTTTCCCCCCTCCTGTTTTCATGCCAAAATCCCACCCTCACCCCGCCAAAGGGTGGGTGGGGGTAATAAAAAAAAAGTCTCCACTGAAATCCATGGTGGAAAATACACCGGAAAATATGAACAAATTTTCAGGCGAATAGAAAACAAAAAACACAACGCTCGCAATCTGATATGGACAGAAGACAGAATGAGCTTTGAGGTAGAATTTGGAGAACACTGAAGAACTCAAGTTTTGCTCCACATGAGCCAAGCCCAAAGTGAGCACCAGCTGAGGCGCTCACCGGACTTCCGGGTTCCCGGAGCTATGTTGTTTACATAGAAAATGGCGTAAGATACATTTAAAACGGCAAGTTATGCAAATCATGGCCATTTTTAGTGTATCTTAATACACTAAAAATCATGGCTTACTAGGGCCATGGTGAGTGCCGACGACTGCTGGACAGACCACCGACTAATCCGGTCCACAATGGTTATCAACATTGCTCCCCAACGTAGGCTTCAAGGAAGGAAACCAAGGTGTAAAATGAACATCCAAGTCCTTCAAGATCCTATTAAGCAAACTCATCTTCAATCACTTCTTAAGGAACATCTACCTACGGAACCTCCTGACAACATTGAGGACCATTGGTCTAAGCTGAAAACCTCCATTACTGCAGCTTGTGAACAAACTATTGGATATGAAACTAAGAAACATCAGGATTGGTTTGATGAAAATGACAATGAGATTAAATATATAATTGACCAAAAAAGGAAAGCCTTCCAAATATGGCAAAATGATATTAACTGCGCTGCCAAGAAAAAAACCTACGCTAGCGCAAAGGCTGAGGTCCAAAGAAGAACAAGAGAACTTAAGAACGCTTGGTGGAAAAAGAAAGCTGAAGAAATTCAACAACTTGCAGAATCTCATGATGCACGGGGCTTTTTTAAGGCCACAAGGGCCATTTATGGACCAAAAACCTATGGTACAAACCCTTTACAATCAAAAGATGGCACCAAACTCTTAAAAGACAAAGAGTCTATTGCACTGCGTTGGAAAGAGCATTATTATGACCTTTTAAATCGTAAGTCTAAGGTGGATAATGAGATTTTTTCGCAAATCCCGCAAAAACAAATTAAAGAGGAACTTGCAATACTCCCCACTTTGGATGAAGTAAAAAAAGCCATTAATCAAATGAAGAACAACAAAGCTAGTGGACCAGATGGGATTCCTGCTGAAATCTTTAAAGAAGGGGGGCCCGAACTTGTACAATATCTTCATAAACTCATCGAAAAAATCTGGATAAGAGAAGAGATCCCAGAAGACTTCAGGGATGCCATAATTATCACCCTCTTTAAGAAGGGTGATAGAACAGACTGTGGAAACTATCGGGGCATTTCTCTCTTAGCAACCGCAGGTAAAATATTTGCTAGGATTCTCGCAAACCGTCTTCTATCTATTTCAGAAGAGATCCTCCCTGAAACTCAATATGGTTTCCGCCCCTCTAGAGGGACAGTAGACATGATTTTTACTGCACGTCAGCTCCAAGAAAAATGCCGGGAGCAAAATCAACCCCTTTATATGGCATTTATCGATTTGGCTAAGGCCTTTGATACTGTAGACCGTACAGCTCTCTGGACTATCCTTATGAAAATTGGATGCCCCAATAAATTTGTGAATATCTTGCGACTTCTCCATGACAACATGACGGCAACGGTTTTGGACAACAACGGCTCTCATGGTGCTCCATTTAAAGTGGGATCAGGTGTTAAACAGGGATGTGTTATCGCCCCAACATTATTTGCCATTTTCATCGCCATGGTTTTACATCTTGTCAAGGGGAAACTTCCCACCGGTGTGGGAATTATATATCGAACAGATGGAAAGCTTTTTAATCTCAGCAGGCTGAAAGCAAAAAGTAAGGTAATTACAACCTCCATTGTGGAACTTCAGTATGCTGATGATAATGTGGTCTCCGCACATTCAGAGGATGATCTCCAAACTATCCTAAATGCTTTTGCAGAAGCATACGAAAAACTTGGTCTCTCACTTAACATCAAAAAAACCAAAGTGCTTCATCAGCAAGTGCAAGCCAATCCTTTGGTGATGCCATCTATCCAGCTTGGCGGGACAATACTGGAAAATGTCGATCATTTTCTCTATCTTGGCAGCTATCTTTCTGTTACAGCTAACATCGACAGTGAAATCCAGCATCGTCTGAGCTCCGCAAGTGCCGCATTTTCTCGAATGAAACATAGAGTGTTCGAGGATCGGGATATTTGTAAGAAGACCAAAACAATGGTTTATGAAGCCATTGTATTACCAACTTTATTGTATGCCTGCGAAACATGGACTATCTATAAACGTCACTTCCACCTCCTTGAAAGGTTTCATCAACGTTGCCTCTGGAAAATCCTGCAAATTACTTGGGAAGATAGGCGAACAAATGTCAGTGTACTGGAAGAAGCAAAGACTACTAGCATTGAAAAAATGATCCTTCAACGCCAACTTCAGTGGACCGGTCATGTTGTTCGAATGCCTGACTGCCGTCTCCCAAAGCAGTTACTTTACTCCCAACTCAAGGATGGAAAGCGGAATATCGGTGGTCAATATAAGAGGTTTAAAGATGTTCATAAGGCTAATCTAAAAAAATGCAATATAAACATCGAAAACTGGGAAGCTCTGGCCCATGAACGATCTAAATGGAGGTTGGCCTTTCACAAAGGTTCCATGGACTTTGAAGAAGCCCGAGTGCAAGGTGAAAGGGAGAAACGTGCTAAGCGAAAAGCACGTCAAATGAATCCTTTACAGGACCATCTCCTATCTGGTAACCTGTGTCCTCACTGTGGGAAGCTGTGTGGATCTAGAATTGGCCTCCACAGTCACTTACGGACCCATCGCTAGAGTCTACACAATCTTCTTTAGAATTTCCTCCTTTTATCCCGGAAGACAATCTTACTCGGTCACGAGTGATCGCCTGATGATGCCATTTTCTACGTAAACAATGTAGCACAGAACCCGGAAGTCACTTCCCCAGCTCGGCTCGCATTCTCGTGAGCCGAGCCAGGGAAACAGGTAGGGCGAGCGGAGATCAGGGGGTCGAGCCCGGCGAGTTCGCCGGACTTCCACCTCCCCCCAATCGAGCTCTGCGCACATCACTACTTGTGGCCCTATCAGATTGCAAACCTTTTTTCCTTCTTCTTTTTCACACGAATGCACACATATGCCACTTGCTGGTTTTTGCAGCAAATTGAGTACCGCTGGTGTGTCCGTGCCCATGCATGGTGTGCTGTTACTTCCATAAAACGAATTCTTGCAACTTCTTCAGTATGGTGACAGCAGAAGAGCTCTGCTCAAGCAGCTCACATGCTCGAGGAAGCTATGCGTCCCGTTTGAAAAGGAGAATGCCATACGGTCAGCGGCCACAAAGCAGGACGTGCCTTGCACTCCTCGTTAATTGGGTAACTAACTGCTCATTTCCTTGGAATCAGAGATCCGTAGCTCTGCGGTGGAGGAGACCAGAAGACATTCCAAAGAACCTGGCAATGCTTTCAGTAGGCATCAGTGAACAGCAATACCTGGCGGAGAGTATAGCAGTTTGGTTAATTTATTAGCAGCCCAGCTCGTTAACTGTGCATCACAAGGCTTGGCAGCCTTTCTAAGAAGGTATTTGAAAAACAAACCCTCCTCTGCTCTATTTCCTCCCAGGGCGTCTGAAATTCAGTTTGGCCGTTCATGTCTCTCCCTGCCTTCCTTCTCTCTTCTCTCACACAAGGTCAAGCCCAGTTCCCAGCCATCTTTCCCATGGCTTCCATACTCACAGATGCTCCACATCTTCAACTAGTCACAATGCTAAAACAAAACAGAACACTCAGCAACAGAGGCTTCCGGGAAAGACCCCAGAGGTAAGTGTGAGGGTGGGTGGAGACGGTTTGTCAGCCTGGATTTTGCTGTTGTTTGCTTAGGAAATAGGAGTGCTGGTATCCTGGGGGAAAATGTGAGAAAAAGCAACACACTGCCTCCCAAGCTAGGTTGTGAGCACGTTGTTAGTGATGCTTACGAATCGGTGGGGGGGGTGCCTCTCCGCCGCCTCAACTCTCCGCGGTGGCGGCCCCCCTGCCTCGATCTTCAGAGCAGCGCGGAGCAGTTCTCCGCGCCGCCCAAGCCACTGGCGCAAGTCCCGTCGCGTCACATCCGTCCCCGGAAGTGACGCGACGGGACCCTGCGCAGGCACAATACGTGGCACAGGGGTCCAGTGCGCCTGCGCAGGGTCCCGTCGTGTCATTTCCGGGGCCGGATGTGATGCGACGGTACCAGTGCGGGCGGCGCGGGCGGCTCGCCGCGGAGAGGCGAACCGCGCCCGGAGAAAAGGTAAAGCCACGTGAGCCCCGCGTGGGCGTGAGCGGGGCCAATTTCGGCCCGCTATGCCCACGCGGGGCGAATCGGTACATCCCTACGTGACATTGTGCTCTTGAGGGATGCACGAACATTCATTTCATGCCTAATTAGGATTTACCCGCTTTGCACCTTCCAAATCGAACATGGGCTCAGACTAGTGGTGGGTGATCCACCTGCGACTCGACCCACCTCCAGCTCAGTGAATGCTGCTGCTGCGCCCACCGGGCCGAGCCGGGCCAAAGGCAGGCGCCCACCGAGCTGCTCAGCGGACTTCTGGGTTCCCGGTGGGCCACTTTTTATGTAGAAAATGCCATCAGATATGTGAAAAGCGGCCACAATTTGCGCAAGTTATGCAAATTGTGGCTGCTTCTGGCGTATCTTACAGCATTTTCTACGGAAAAAATGGCCCGCCGGGAACCCAGAAGTCTCTTCCCCGGCTCGACTCAGGAGAACGCGAGTTGAGCCGGGGAAGGAGGTAAGTGGGATGGAGTTTGGGGGGGGGGCTGAGCCCAGCCAGTTTGCCGGATTTCCACCCCCCCCCCGAATGAACTCCTCACATATCCCTAGCTCAGACGCAATCTGTGGTTGAATTCCATACATTTTGGAGCATTCAATGTGATTCACAGACCAAAACACAAAATGCATTCCGCCGCATTTGAGAAAATTGCGTGAAAAAGAAGAAGTGTACTTTTGAAAAATGTGCACAAACAAATATGCTTTAATCAATGGAAGACTAATGCGTACATTTCAAATATGTCCACCATTGATGCCTTCATCTGGAGAAATGCGCACAAAAATGCGAAAAGTTTTTCATTCCAAAAGAAACAAACAAATCTCACAATCTGATACAGAGTAGTGGTGAAATTTGTACCTTTGGGGGTCCCCGTCTCACCTCTCGTCTCCTCGGTGAGCAACTCCCCGATCTTCCGATTCTCCGCGGCGTGGAGGGGCTCTCCGCCTGCTCTACGCACTCGCTCGGGCAGCCGGGTGGCTGTGTCACCCGCTCAGGCTCCCGTGCGTCAATTCCGGCTTGCCGGAAGTGACGCAACAGGCCCTGCGCCAACGCAGCTGAATCCTGCGCCGCCGTTTTGGTGTAGAAACTAGGGCAACAGGGCTTAAAATGGCCGGGGGGGGGCGTCTCGCCGCTGCCTCGACTCTCCATGGTGGCGGGCACCCTGACTCGTTTTTCTCAGCGGCACAGAGCAGTTCTACGCACTGCTCAAGCCCACCGCGCCAGCCACGCTGGGTCCCCGTGCTACATATTTTGTGGAGAAACCAGGGCTACGCAAAATAAGCAGCGCGGAGGTCCAGCGCGCCAGCACAGGGTGCTGTCACGTCAGTTCCGGCCGGCCAGAAATGATGCGACGGGGCCAGCATGACCGTGTGCGGCAGGCTCGAGGCGGTGAGCCCCGGACCGGGTAAGGCCCCGCGAGTCTTGGGCAGGCGTGAGCGGGGTCGATTTCGGCCCCACTATGCCTGCCTGAGATGAACTTTTACATCCCTAAAAACGGCCATCGCGGCCGTTTTAAGCCCTGTTGCCCTGGTTTCTACGCCAAAACCGCGGCGCAGGGTTGAGGGTTCAGCCGCGTCGGTGCAGGGCCCGTCACGTGACTCACAGCCGGAAATGACGTGACGGGAGCCCGCACTGGTGGTGGCGCAGCGCAGCAGCTCGAGCAACGGACTGAGCAGGCGGCAAGGTAAGCCCCCGTATTATCGGGGGGCTGCGAGCGGGGCCGATTTCAGCCTCACTCCAGCCCCCCGATATTTGCGGTGGCATCCCTAAACAGAGTTGAGTCGGAATGAGCCTCAAGATGGAATCTGGAGAACTCTGGGGAGCTCGAGTTTTGCTGATTCACATATCTCTAGCTCTACTCCTTCCACATGCTGAGGACCGAGCAGCACCGCCTTCACAGTGGACCACGGGCACCTGGACACGCACAAGTGTGCAGCAGGAGTAAAGAATGTCCATTCTGCAAATGGCACACTGGGTCTACTTTTAATTTCTCTGTGTACTTGAATTGTCTAGCATTGCCCAGCCTGTCATCAAATCACCTTAATTCTGTTATCTCTGTCATGTTTCAGTAAAGAAACATAGCAATATGTTGGTCCAGACACTTCGGGATCATCTATCAGCACAATCATACAATCATAGAGTTGGAAGGGGCCATTTTGGCTATCGAGTTCAACCTCTTATTCAGTGCAGGAATCCAGTTTAAAGCAACCCTGTCCAGTCTTTGGCTGTCCAGTCTTTGGTTGAGTACTTCCAGTAACAGAGAGTCCACCGCCTCCCAAGGCAGTTAGTTCCACTGTCTGACTGCTCTGACCATTAGGAAGTTTTTTCCTGATATTCAGTCAAAATCTGAATTCCTGTAACTTAAGCCTGGAATTTTGTGGCCTACAGTCTTGGGTGATAGAGAAGAGGTTGTGGCCATTCAGGTACTTGAAAAGTGCTATCATACTCCCCACCCCACCCCCATCTTCTCTTGTCAAGGCTAAATATACCTAGTTCCTTCAACCTTTCCTTGTAGGACTTAGTTTCTAGTCCCCTGATCATCTTTGTTGCCCTTCTCTGAACTCATTCCAGTTTATATGAATCCTTCTTAAACTGTGGTGTCCAGAAGCGGACACACAGTATTTGAGGTGAGATCTGACCAGCACAGAGTAGAGTGGAACTGTTAGTTCCTGTGATTTTGAAACTATACTTCTGTTGATGCAACCTAATATCGCATTTGCCTTTTTTGCAGCCACATCACACTGCTGGCTCCTCTTCAGCTTGACATTGACTACAGCTCCAAGATCCTTTTCACTTGTACTATTGCCAAGCCAGGTATTCCCCATCTCATAGCTGGGCATTTTATTTCTTTTTCCTAAATTAAGAACTTTTCAATTCATGAAGTACAATCCTAATTTTCTGTCACTTCTTTGAATACTATCCCAATTCCTCACTCGGGGAATGTGACTTGAGCATTAATGGTCAAGTGCATCATGGGTTTTGTAGTCTTGAGGCTGAAGAACCTGCTGCCCCTATGCATGGTGTTTTGGTTGTAGGAATGAAAGAGCACAGGAAATGTGTGTGTGTGTGTGTGTGTGTGTGTGGTTTGTTGCAAAGACTAGAAGTGGAAATACAATCAAAATGAAGATATTGGACAATAAGTAATGATCATTCAAACAATCATTTGATTAGCATTTTGTAAGGATGTTTAAGAAATTCTCCCTGCCTCAGTTTCTCCCTGGCGTTTGGGGTTTCAAATTGCCTGGTCCTGTGTGCAGAGCAAGACTGATATGTTAGTCAACTGCTATTATTTTGTGTTGGAGAGCCAGTGTAGCGTAGTGGTGAGAGTGTTGGACTGGGACTCGGGAGATCCGGGTTCTAGTCCCCACTCGGACATGAAACTCACTGGGTGACTTTGGGCCAGTCACTGACTCTCAGCCTAACCTACCTCACAGGGTTGTTGTGAGGATAAAATGGAGAGGAGGAGGAGGATTATGTAAGCCGCCTTGGGTTCCTTGCAGGAAAAAAGGTGGGATATAAATATAACAAGTAAATAAATAAATACAGATCACTGTTCATGCACAGTTTGGCATAGCTTTTAGTTATTTCCATTAATTTGCATCTTTGATTTGCTCCACAGATGCATATGAGTGTTGCATATGTGTGAGGATGAAACACGGCACAAAAAGGAATGCGGATGTGATGGTGCTCAGTCTTACAACAAAATTCCTTTGGGGGTGAGTGCAGTGTTTATATGAATATGCACCATCACTCCTGTGCATCAGTAACATGGAGAGTGAAAAAAACCCATGAATAAACAGAGTTGCACATGTGCCAATTCTCAAATTAATTTTTGCAACAACTCTCTATGTCAAATTGGAAGGCAGGTGGAATGGAAGACAGGATAAAGACAGGATAAAATAAATAAATATATATATATATATATTGTTTTAAATGTATTTTATTGTTTTTATTCTATGTACATCGCCCAGGGTGGCCGGTTGCCGGCCAGATGGGCGATAAATAAATATAAATATAAATATAAATAAATAAAGCTAACTTACAAAACAATGAAAATGAACTTGGGAAATGAACTTACTTCTAGGATTCAGAAGTAGTGGAAATTCAGTATTCATCCCAAATGCAGGGGTGTGTGAGAGGGAGAGAAAGATGTTCATGCCAAATCTAACTATGACTATCGATCTAATTATTGAGTATAGCTGCGCTAGAAATTCCATGGTGAGATCATGCTGTGGACCCTACAAGGTCCTTAATTTGAGGGTTCCTTGGACACTTCTCAGGGATTCCTCAATGAGCAAATCGTATGGTGCAGCAGCAGGGAAGTTTTGGGTGTCTCTTAGGGCCCACTTTCAATTCATGTGAGGTGACTGCGAGGCCCAGCAGCCTTCCCAGTGCCCTGTGAAAACTGAGCGTGATGTGAACTCTAAAACATGACCTCAGAATCTTCTGCAATGCCCTGGGGAGAGGGGTTGTGGTTGGTGCTTGTCATGAACTAACCATGAGTGGTAGGCCATGAGGCATGAGTGGGGGGCTAGGGGAAGCAAGGTGAGGCAAGTAGCAGGCTGGAGTTCAAGGCCCTCCTATGGTTCCAAGTTGGCCATTTGCTCTGATGAATTCTGGAGCTCAAGTAAAGCTTTATATCTCTCTTGGGCCAGACTCCTCTTCCAAGGCTCCATCCCATTCCTGAAGAGTAGAGACCCTTAATGATGTGGTCTTCTGGCCTGGAGCCTAGAACTCCTTCTCCACTCTGTTTACTCATGCCTGTTGCATTGTTTTTGCTGGTGAGCAGCCCTGGAGAGTGTGGGGGCCCCGGTGTAGAAGAGGCTGTTGTCTTTCAGAGGAATCTTGTCCAGAAGCCACTATCTCTGGAGGTCCCATTTCAGGGGTATGTGGATCAAAATGCTCCCAGATGACAGCCTCAACATTGATGTTGGGGCCTAGGGTGGTCATGCGTCCTCTATTTGAAGGGCTCTCCAATCCAACTGTGATTTAAAGGTAAAGAAACCTAAGAAGGTAGAGCTCAGACAGAGGCCTTGAAGTTGTCCATCGTCCACAGTTAGCACCTGGACAGCAGACTGAGTGAGAGGCACACAGATCACCTGGTCACAGTCATCCACACTATGGTGAGCTGTGCTGCATTTCTATTAGAAGTACAGAAATTATTTCTAAAATTGCATTTGTACATATAACTTAGCATAAGTACCTTTGTGCAAGGCAGTGTTCTAGTTTGTCCTCTTTTTGTGTGTGATGCATTTCCTCTTTTTTTGGTGATTCAGAGATGATCATCCTAGCCCGGTTCTGGGCCTAGCACTTACTGGCTTATGCCGCTGGCCATTCTAATCCGGCTGGCCTGCCACACTGTACTTCTGGGTCAGAGTTTGGCTGCTTGCTCCGGATGGCTCAGGGGTTCTTTGGCAGACCCATCAATGCAGAAAGTATTCCCTGAAGGTTGAAACCTTGAAAGCCCCCCTCTCGGGGACACAGTCTAACACTGTGACTGCTGGAGCTCGGGTACCTGCAGCTGGCCAGCAGATAAACAGAATCAGTTGGATGCTAATTAACATTGACTTTGTTTGCACACAGGAGTTCAATGCTGAACATCACATGGGCCTGCGTGCGAGCGAGGCTTGTCAGGAACAGATAGCTACTCCTGATTCACTTCCTTGTTGATAAAACGACGGCAGGACACCTTGCAAAGTGACTTATTGATTACTGTGTTCTTTACCCTTGGTTTTGAAGATCGCTCCTCTTGCTGGCACACGAGAGCGGCTACTTCACGCTGTAGCAAATATTCGGAAGGAGGCTTTTTAATAGGAATTTAATAGTGGATAAAGAATGTACTTGATGCGCAGAGTTTGAGGGCAGCTCTTCAAGGAATTCCGCAATCCTCCTTTGCTTTTTACTTTGCCCAGCACAGCTTTGAGCCAACGTCCACAGCTCCTCTCTAGTCTCTATTTAATTAGATAAATTGATTCCTCCAAATGTTTAGCCCCACTATTCCCAGGGGTCCTATGTGGAAATGTGGTGTTTTTTTTTGGGGGGGGGGGATTCATGAAACGGCTAAATGAATAGAACAGATAAACAACTTTAAAAATGAATGTCTTCTTCCCAACAGTAATCCCTAACAGATGTGAGCCTGATTAAGATAGTATTGGAGGCTTGCCAATGATGGTTGCGAGTCTTTCGCACATGCATATCTCTATCGTGTACACTATTGTGATTATTAATAGCAGCAGCATGTCTGAACAGACTGTGGAAAAGAAATGCATTTCAGATTATACTCTGAAGTGCAAGGCATTTCATAGGTTGCGTTCATCAGGTCATCGACATGCAAGTGTGAACTGTTTTGCAAATTCTAGTCAAGTCAAGGTTGCCTTCAGTGGAATGTATCCATGCATAATTAAGTATGCAGGATTGCAGTTTAGTTATTCTTGTGTAAATCACACATAACCACTTCCTTATTCCCAACTGCATACTCAGATAGAAGAGGGATTCAATGTCCTCTGTAAAGATCTATCTATCTATCTATCTATCTATCTATCTATCTATCCAGGTTGGGTCACTATAAGATCACACTCATACACAATTTAATCATAGAAGAGAAGGCCAATCTGGTGTGTATTACTGAGACTTGGGTGGGTGGGGCTGGTCTGACTCAGCTCTGCCCACCTGGGTACTCGGTGCAGCACCAACATAGGCTGGAGGACCAGCGGGGTGGGCGGCAAGCTACTGTGGTTCTCAGAACTTCCATATCTCTCACCAGGAAACCACTCCACCTTGAAGCAGGCCTGGAGGAGTTGCACCTGGGCCATAGAGACAGACTGGGGATGCCGCTGGTGTACCACCCACCCTGCTGCCTAGCGGCCTCCCTGACCAAGCTGGCATAGGTGGTCTCAAATGTAGTGTTGGAGGGGGTGACTTTAATTTCCATGTTGAGGATACCTCTAGAACTCTAGCTTGGGACTTCATGGCTTCCATGACAACCATGGGGCTTTCTCAGTTTGTCATTGGTGGTGAGAGTGTTGGGCTGTGACTCGGGAGATCCGGGTTCTAGTCCCCGCTCGGCCATGAAACTCACTGGGTGACTTTGGGCCAGTCACTGACTCTCAGCCTAACCTACCTCACAGGGTTGTTGTGAGGATAAAGTGGAGAGGAGGAGGAGGAGGATTATGTAAGCCGCTTTGGGTTCCCTGAAGGAAAAAGGTGGGGTATAAATATAATAAATAAATACATACATACATGAAGTGGGGAATACCCTTGATTGGGTCTTTGGCCAAATTGTGAGATGAGTAGTTTGAAAATGGGTGTGTGTGTCCAAGTAACCCCATTGTCATGGTCAGACCTTTTCCTGGTGAGATTTAACTAACTAGCAGTTTTAGTATTACATCCTTCCTGCAGGGCTGGGCCCCCCATTCACATGGTCTGCCCCAGGAGATGGATAGAATCCAATGGATTCCTGAATGCTCTTGGAGATTTTCCAGTGGAGAGAGCTGGTGATCCAACCAAGGCCCTAGTCTAACTGGGGAAAAGTGAGATGCGGAGGGCCATTGACTCAATTGCACCGGAGTGCCCTTTCCAGCGCTGTAGAGCCCACTCTGCTCCTTGGTATACTGGGGAGCTACAGTCAATGAAAAAGGCTGGACATCAGCTAGAGCACAAATGGTGTAGGGCTCAAAGTGAAGATGACTGAGCATGCTCTAGGGCACATAATCGTGCTCTCAGAGAAGGTTTATGAGCTGAAAATGGGGGGGGGGGGTTTCAGAGTTCCTTCTATCAGCTTCAACTGGTTTACCAGCTATGGCCTCTCCTGGACAGGGATAGCTTGCTCACGGTGGTACAGGCACTAGTAACCTCAACAAGACTGTATTACAGCAATGTGCTCCATGTGAGGCTTCCCTTAAGGCTGGCTCAGAAGCTGGAGCTAGTGCAGAATGCAGCAGCTCGGCTGTTGTCAGGTCCTGCCCCTTTTCAGCATGAAACTCCTTTGCTGAGCGAACTGCACTGGCTGCCTATTTGCTACTGGGCCAGGGTTACAGTTCTAGTACTAGTGTATATAAAGCCCTAAACAACTTGGCACCAGGATACCTGAGAGAGTGTCTTCTCCCTTACCAACCTGCCTGGCCACTGAAGTCATCAGATGGTATGCTCTTGGTGGTTCCATATGGAACTATGGCCTGAAGAGTCTTCAGTGTGGTGGCTCCATTCCTCTGGAACTCCATGCCTCTGGAGGTCAGGCAGGCACCAATGCTGTGTTGTTTCTGGCACCTCCTGAAATCATCTTTATTTCAGGAAGTGTCATTTGGTTGACAAGCCACTGTTTTTCTTGATATTCTGTTTTTAATATTGTGTTTTATTCTTTTTACTTTTTGTCTTTTATTGTTCACCTCTTTGGAATATGTGTAGATGTGGAGCGATATATAAATGTTGTAAATACATTATATACTATATATACACACACACACACACACACACACACACACACACACTACACCATGGTAACTCACACCTTGTATGCTGAATTAATTATGCAAATATACCAAGTTTGCACATGCATGATTTGCATAATGTATTCTAATTTTGCCAGTCCTGGGTTAGGGCAAGGGGGCTTGCTGTGTAGGGCTACCAAGACTTTAGATAAAATATCATTTTTCATATATATATATATATATATATCCATCAATGTACACAGTGTTTGACAGAGCTTCACTAAAAAAAAGGACAGCTCCGTGCCTCCAAGTTTTTTACAATGTAAAACTGACAGAGATAAAGACAACATACAGAGGAAAGAGAGAGACTTGGGTAGGAAGGGCTTAGTGTGATCAAATACAGTTACCCATATTTAAATAAAGAAACAGTATGCTTGGTTATAGTTGGGAGTGAGGCCAAGGCTCTGTGAAACTGTGTGTAGTTCAAATGTATATATTGCTATTAATTAAAGACAAAAACAAAACAAAACAAAAAAACCCACTTCATACAGTGTATAGTGGAGAACCATAGAACAAGAAAGCATAAAATAGACAATAATAATCATTAGCTGGTGAGCTGCGTTTGGCCTCATGGGTCACAATTTTGTTCTGTCTATTGATCTATCACTCTGTCTTTAAAACAGAGTGATCGTGGTGTAGTAGTTAGAGTGTTGGACTGGGACTCAAGAGACCTGGGTTCTAATCCCCACTTGGCCACGAAGCTGACATTTAAGTCACTGACATTCAGCCTAACCTACCTCACAGGGTTGTTGTGAGGATAAAGTGGAGAGGAAGAGGGCCATGTAAGCCACTTCAGGTTCCCTGAAAGAGGAAAAAAGGTGGGATTTAAATGTAATAATAAAATACAGCCCACCTTTGAATGAGCCCAAGGTGGCTAAGAACATAATACAGCAACTTAATTTAAAAAAAAAAAGAAAGTTTGACAACAATAATTACAATAATTACACACAACCAATACTTCAACTACAGAACTTAATTTAAACCGGGGGGGGGTCTGGATGACCCACATTTGGGTGGGGTCCCATCCCCACAGGCCGGAGACTACCCATCCCTCTTTTAAACCCAGCTCAAAATCTAAATGCAATCAAATATCATTCAGTTCCAGAACAGCTCCGAAGATGGAATTTGCAAACTGTTTGCTTGCCCTTGGCACACCATGCTGCATTTTACCATGTTAATTTGGAAAAAGAAAAATGAAAACAACTGTTCCAAAAGAAGAGACATTTTCACCCAAGTCCAGGCCTCCCACTGATCTGAAAGGGGAAATGACAATGAGTGTCAAGAATCACGGCATTGTGAGAAATTACATGCATTATGTTGGGGAGATGGCTTGTTGAATTATTTAACCGGGAAGATAATGATGCATGCCTCAATAAAAATTGTTTGGTGTAATTATAATTTTAGCTACAGGTCACTGGGCTCATATTCATTGCTTCCTTCTTTTTTTAAAAAAAGAAACTGGATGTGAACTTTTTCCCCCATTGCCATTGCATTGGCTTCTCTAAAGTTCAAATTAGAGTTTTAGATTCTGTAACTCCTAAGGAGAAATTAATAAATTAGGGGTGTACAAAAGTTGCCTCAGCAATTTTGCTAGATTGTTTGGCCTCCCTTAGGGATGGACAAATTGGTCAGTTTTGCTTTCTCCTGCCCTTGATTTTTTTTAGTCTCGAGTTCTTTCTTTCCCAAATATGAAGAACTCTGCAAATTTTGGCAAATTCTTATGAAAAGCCAACTGAAACAAAGTTCTCACCTTGGTGCACCAGCCAAAGTCAATGCGTGGAGATGATCCTGATGTACCTGCCTGCCATGTAGCTGTTAAAGATGAGAAGCCTGTCAGAGAAAAAGAAGTGACAGCCCAAATTCAGCACTAATGTGGTTGAATATGCAGGAATTCAAACCAAGACTTTTCAGAGCAAAGAACTCAAAGTCTTGGGCCTGAGCAAGTCAGTCAGTTCCCCCCCCCTTCTCTCCATGTTCAGTTTTTTTAAAAATCTTAAGTTCTTCCTGTCTCAAATGTGGAGAACTTTGTGAATTTTGGCAAATTCTTATCCAAACCAAAATGAAATGAAATTCTAACCCATACCCAGCCTCCCTTGATGTTCCTCAGAAGTTCAGCCTGGGAAGGAGTGTCAAGGTTCTGCTACTGCAGGGACCCCTTGATCTGCCTTTGGAAGATCTCTGCCTCTTCTCAAAGCTCCTCCCGTTCCAGGAGATCAAATCCTTTGTGTTTCCAGTAGCATGGGAAAGGCTTTAGACATGGTGAATAAGTCACTCCAACAAACCAGGGTACACAACAACACTTTACTTATTATATTAGGGTATTTACTTAATAGAGTGGTTATAATTCAAAAGCAAGTATGGTAAAATCAAACAAACAAATAATACAAGGTTCTCTCTTAGCTCTCTCTCTCTGCAGTCAGTCTCTCTCTTTCTCCCGTCTCTTTCTGCTGCCAGCTGACCACACCCCACACATATATAGCCTTCCCAGGATTGGAAGGTTATAATCATGTGACTTTGAACAGGAAATATAATTCTTTACTTCTATTGGGTAAACTAAAACTCTCAAACTCCCCCTCCCATCCTGGAGTGTTTGGGCCTTCAGGCTTCAACAAACTTAAGCCTGTGTAGGCCTCAACAAACCCAAGTCTGTGTAGGCCTCAACAAACCCAAGTCTGTGTAGGCCTCAATCCTTCACAAGGAGCTTCCAACTTTGGCTCAAATTCTGCTTTAGGAGAAACCTAGTGGCAGCCAGGGATGTGCAGAACCCCTGGAGACATCTCACTAGGCTTATCAATGCTATGTTGGTCTTCCTTGAAATTCTTCAGAAATTGCCACTGAGGTGGTACCTCCAAATCCACACTGAATTTTAGTTTTGGTTAAAAACAAAATGGTAGAGAAATTTGGTGAATACATCCATGGAGGCCTTCTCTGTACATTCCTTTATTTCACTACAGGTCTGGTTTTGAGAAGGTAGTGTGTGTTACCAGCTAGGTTGATGTCAGGGTCAGGTGCCCCTGTGAGATATAGATGTCATTATGGAAGGCTATGTATGATATCCTATACCAGGATATATAGAAGCTGTTGTTGGAAGCTAGTTATAGCCAGGAAACTATAACAAAGTCAAGATTTATTTATTTTTGATTTGATTGTTGATTTTTGTTTTGTTGTTGTTATTTTAAATGTTGTTGACATTAGTTATATCTGAGGTGACACACCCAATCGCCATGCCCTCCAAAAGCCAGAGTTGAGGAAGGGTTGCCAATTCTGGTACCTGGACAGGGCTAGTAGGTCGAGATGAGACCAGAGCTTTCTGCTGTAGTTGGGTTTTTTTTGAGTGGCTGATGCTGGAAGATCCGATGGACTGAGCCTGTGCTGTGCATGCATGGGTTCTAGTGTGCAATGAAGGAGCTGCACACTGAAAATGATGTCACTCAACTTGGCTTCCTCTCTCATGGAATTAGGGGTGGCCCATAGAATTAGGGATGGCCATAGAAGAAGCGCACACATACAACTTGCCATCTTTCATGCAACAGGATGGGAAATAATATGCTGATGCTTAGTTCATCAACCTTTTTCTTTATTGTGTGAGTGACACAGTTCATGCATGTGCATTAAGAAAAAACTGATGCAGCTCTCTTTTAATTTCTGAGGAGTTCATATGTATAATATGTAGGGATATATGAAAAAAATGATGGGGGGTTGAAGCGGGGGCGTATTCGACCCGCTCGACCCCCCCCCCCTGAGCCCCATGTAACTTACCTTTCCCCGGCTCAGCTCACGTTCCTTGTGAGATGAGCTGGGGAAAGGAAGTTCCTGGTCCCTGGAGCTACTCTTCCGGGTCCCCAGCACTACGTATTTTACATAGAAAATGGAAAAAACCCACCCTAAAGCGGCCGTGATTTGTGTAAGCGGTGCTTAAGGTGGTTTTCCCTGTTTTCTATGTAAATTTCAGACAAACAGGTAAGTTTATATCCCTAATTATGGAGGGTTGGCCCATCAGTGACTATTAAATAAGCATAAGAAAGCTTTCCCTCAATGGATTTCTTTTCTGTTTGAAGGAGGTGTTTGCTATTGTTCTTGGCTATCAAAAGAGACTAAGAAGACCTGCGGATGGCCTCCTTTTGTTCCCTCATAATTGTTTCAGTTGTTTGGGGTACAAAAGATCCCATAAAGTGTATTATTATGGAGATTTCTGGGGAACTTCGTTCCCAAGCATGTTTGTTTTATATAGAAAGCAAACTGTAAAAGGCAGGTGGCTGAAATTTGGTAATATTTTTTACTACCCAGTTTTAAACAAAGACCTAAAAGCACTTGCTGGTAGGTCTACTTATGTGTAAATTACACAAAAAAATGTGAGCCTGGGGTAGGAAAAGTACCCCAGAATGCATTAATCAAGTACTGGTTTTAAACCAAAATGGTTTACGCCAAGTTACTTGAAAGACTGCTTTCTCCTGTACCATCCTGCCTTCACTATGTGGTAATCAGAAGGGGCTCTTCTTACCTGCCCGCCACCAAGGGTGCTTAAGCTGGTGAGTACAAGGGAGAGCGCCTTTTCAGTGGTGGCCCTGCACTTCTAGAATCCACTTGCAGCAGAGGTTTATCAAGCCCCTTCTTTGGAGGTCTTTAGGAAGACTCTGAAGAACCACTAGTTTTGCTGGCCTTTCCGTAGTCTGTGGGCTGCAGGTTTTATTGGTGTTATCTGCTTTTCTTTTCTCTTTTTTTAATAGCATTTTAACTGAATATCGATTGGCTGGTTTTCTATTGCATTTCTTTTACATAGTCTTTTTCTCTTGAACACAACCTTGAGAGCGGTCTACCCTTAAAGTTGGCCTAAAAATCATTGTAAATAAATGATGGAACCTCCATATTCAGAGGTAGTATACCGCTGAGAACCAGTTGCTGGAGAGAGCTTATTCCTTCATGCCCTGCTACTGTGGGCTTCCCAGAAGCATCTGCTTGGCCACTGCTGGAAGGAGGATGTTATACGGGAGGGACCTTTAGCCCCATGCAGCAGGGCTCTTCTTATGTTGTTTATTAGAAAGAATTCTAGCTTTATGCTAAAAGGGGGGGCGGGTTATACACACAAATCTGTCAACTGGCCCAGACGTCCAGCAGCCTGGGCATTTGGCAAGCCTAAGCTGAGGAATTCAGCCGGGGTAGCCATCTCCAACCTGGTGTCCTCCAGAAGTTTTGGACACCGACTCCCATCAGTCTGAGCCAGCATGGCCAATGGTCACAGATGATGGGAGTTGTAGTCCAAAACACACGACGGGCGCCAGATTGTGGGAGGCTAAGAGACAAAAAGGAAAGCTAGGATGCTAAGTCAAGATGGCCGGGAGCAGAGAGCAAGATGGGAGTCAAGCAGGCTGGTGGAACAAGATGTTGCAAAACATAACGAAGGGCAGGGAGACTTGGAAATGGCAAGGGGGCTGCATAGGGAATGGCGGGTTCCTGCAAACATTTGCTCTGTCTGATCGACACTCATCATTACTGGCGCTGGAACAAAGAGAGATGTATTTGCAAGAGGCAACGCCACGCTGTTGGAAAAGCCCCCCTTATGTGCAATGGCTAACACACCATTAAATAACACTATTTATATAAAACTTATCAGACATTTCATCTCCCCCCCCCATTCAATTCTGAGATTAGTCTGGAAATATCCCTAAGGCATTGTCTGACTTGCAAAATGTTATTTCAATTAGTTGAATATCATTCTTTACAGGATTCAGGTCAAACGAGGGGCAGAGCTCCATCCAAACCAAACAATGTATGTCTGCAATAAATATCTGTTCGTGAATTATTCATACATAACAGCATAGGTGACTCCTCAAGCATTCTGAATTAACTAGAATTGATTTCTCACTTTTTTTTTATGCCTAGTCGTACAAGCTTTTTTGTACTTTTACTTCTCCTTAACAAATAAAGTATTGATTTAACTCCATGGAACATGTTTTATTTAAACTTTGGCCTTTGTCAGCAACTTGCTCCTCTACCCAGAATCCCCTGCTCCGACTTTCCATTGTCTCTTGCTCCTGAAGGTGAAATCCACTGGAAAGACTTTTCTTCCCATCATCTAAGCCATAGAAATATTTCTAGAATTGCTAAGTGCAGTAACCATAAAAAGCACACAGCATGCTCTTAAAAGCCTTTAAGAGAGGGAGAGAGAGGCGGGGAGAGAGAGACATTTGGCTTTTCGTAACACAGGCGTTCACGTTGCTCTTTTGTGGGGGGGGGCATTTTCAAAGTCAAAGATTTTCCTGAAAATTGGAACTATAAAAGGAAAACTTTTCCCCTCCCAATTCCCCCTTTTTCGTTGATTGATCTTGGAGACCGAAATATGGGAGCAAGGGAGCAACCACCACAGAACAAAGAATTGCTGTGGTCAAGAATGTAAGGAAACCTGGATCAGAATGTAAGGAAACCTGGACCAGGCTATCTAATCCAGCATCCTGTCGCAAGAGCATCCAGCTATCACACGCTGAGAAATGTATGAACAGAGTGTCAGGGCCAGGAATGTCAGACAAATCCGCAAATCACATGACTTTGGATTTCTATGAATCCAGCGGGTAGATTCTGCAGCAGATTAACTTTCTCTGATCCCATAGACTTGCAGACCATTTTTGTTTGTTTGTTTGTTTTACTTTCCAGGATTGTACACAAACTCAGTCATACAAAATATGACAGTTGCTGGAAAATACACACATGCGTGCATATATATATATATATATATATATATATGATATTTAAACACACACACACACACACACACACACACAGACTTGCATCCATCTCTGATCTCTCTTCAACCTCTGCTATGTAGCAATCTTTTTTAATGTGTGCAACTCTGCTCATTGATAGTATGCTGAGCTAAGAAAAGTGCGTAAAATGTTACATGCCCACAAGAGTTCCATACATTGTGGTGGGCATTTTGGTGCACTTTTCTGAAGGGGAGCTGGGTCTGGATCCATCATGGAGCAGAGGGCAGAGCAAAAGAGGCCTGGCGATCCATGATGAAACACAGACGGAATGTATGTACCACAATGTGTACCACCTCCCTACTCCGGACAACATCCTCCCCCGTTAGAACATGAGAAGAGCCATGCGGGATCTGGTTGATATATATCAACCATATATATTGGTTGACATATGATTTTATTGTGTTTTATTAGTTGTACCCTGCTTTGGGATCATCTTAGTATAATGAAAAGCGGGTTAAAACATTTCATAAATTAATAAAATAAATAGTAAATAAAGCTATCTAAGCCAGTGACCATCACAACATCATGTGGATTTTCATTTCATTTATTTATTTAAAGACACAATCCTATGGCCCCTAGACATTGTCTGAGGAGCCATGGGATACTGGGGATTCCCCCCCTCCCTCTCCGAGGTTGGAGACAGACAGCATTCTGACCTTGGAAGGGGGAGTTAGAGATCTTCCCCCCTTCCCTGCCCCCACACAGCTAGCATGGAAAGAACCACATTGGCTGGCCTCTGAGGTTGGGAAATTGACCTCAAAGAGGGGGGAAAGGGGGTGTTCCGGGGAGGAGGCCGGAGAGGCCAGGATATGAGTCATCCTATATCTAGTGAAATATGCAGGATGGGGAGGCGGAGATCACCTCTGCTGCTCCTCCTGCCCCGCATTCGATGATTGATTGGAAGCCTCCAAGTTAAAGGGCTTCAAAGGGCAAAGTTGATAGGACTGCACTCTGAAGCCTTTTTTTATCCTGCTGCTCTGCCAGAAAGGCTCCTGGAGTGGGCGGCTTATATACAATCAATTAAACAAACAAACAAACAAACAAACAAACAAACGAGACAGTCCCTCCCCACAGCCTTACGAGCTCAAAAGATAGGGCAGGAAAGAAAAAGGGAGAGCGAGGGCAGAGGGCAGAGGGGAAGCAAGCACCTTTTCAGCAGAGCATTTTTGCATTCTGAAAAGGATAGTCTGTTCCAAAGCTGCTCACAGGTAGGGGTGTCCACGTACCTGGGGGGGGCCTCACTGCCGCCTCGACTCTCCATGGCGGTGGGCCCCCCGACTCGTTTTTCTGAGCGGCACGGAGCAGTTCTCCTCACCGCTTGATCCCACCGAGCTGGTCGTGCTGCTCCCGTCGAATCATTTCCAGCCAGCCGGAAATGACGCGCTGGGCCCCCGCGCTACGTATTTTGCATATTTTGTATTTTAAACAGCCCTGTTGCCCTGGTTTCTCCGGAAAATACACAGAGCGGGGTCCCAGCGCAGCGGCGCAGGGTCCCGTCGTGTCACTTCTGGCCAGCTGGAAGTGACGCGATGGGAGCAGCGCAGCCGGATTGGCGGGCTCGAGCGGAGCGGAGAGCTCCTCTGCGCTGCTGAGAATGTCAAGGCGGGGGGGCTGCCATTGCGGAGAGGCGAGGCAGACCCCCCCCCTAAGGTTCATGGACACCACTAACTGTGCCTGTACGGCTCAAAATAGATGATAGCCAATGGCGTCACTTGGAATGTTCGCAGGAGCCATTCAGGATCGGTTATGCAAATCACTCCAATGACATTTAGAATGTTCGTATCAACTGCCACCACAGCGGCCCAATCAGGAGCGGATATGCAAATCTCTCCTACGTCAAAACAGAATGTTCATATGCACTGCAGCCGGGGCCTACACGGGGGGGGGGGAGCTGGAATTTCATTGTTGGGTAGTCCTGGGGGGGGCAAGCTGGGATTACATTGTTGGGTAGTCCCAAAGGGAGGGGGAACAGGGATTTCATTGCTGTGTAGTCCCGGGGGGGGGCAAGCTGGGATTTCACTGTTGCCTAGTCCTGGGGGGGGGGAGAGTAGGGATTTGATTGTTGCTTAGTCCTGGAGGGGGAGCTGGGATTTCATTGTGTAGTGCCGGGGGGGAGGAGGGATTTCATTGTGCAGTCCCGGGGGTCGGACAGAGATTTTATTGTGTAGTCCCAGGGGGGAGGAATGCAGGGATTTTATTGTACAGTCCCGGGGGGGGGAGCAGGGAATTCATTGTTGTGTAGTCCTGAAGGGGAGCTGGGATTTCACTGTTGTGTAGTCCCGGCAGGGGAGGGGGAGCAGGGATTTTATTGTGTAGTCCGGGGGGAGCTGGGATTTCACTGTTGTGTAGTCCTGGGTGTGTGTGCAGGGATTTCATTGTTGTGCAGTCCTGGGGGGGAGCAGGGATTTCACTGTGTAGTCCCAGGGGAACCGGGATTTCATTGTGCAGTCCTGCGGGGAAAGGGAACAGGGATTTCATTTTGTAGTCCTGGGGGGGGGGGAGCAGGTAGTCCTGGGTGGGAGCTGGGATTTCATTGTGTAATCTTGGGGGAGCTGAGATTCCCAGGGGAGCTGGGATTAGCAGTGGATCCAAGGCCGGGTTGCGCCCCCGACCCGATCTTCCACGGGGGTGCCAACCCGACTCGATTTTCTGAGCGGCGCGGAGAGGTTCTCCGCGCTGCTCGATCGGGCTTCACCAGCCCCGTCCATCACTTCCGAGTACGGAAATGATGCGATGGGACCCTGCACAGGCGCAAAACGCGCCACAGGGGTCCAGAGCGCCTGCGCAGGGTTCCGTCGCGTCATTTCCGGTCCCGGAAGTGACGCAACGGGACGGAACGGGCCGCGCAGGCGGCTTGCTGCGGAGAGGGCGAGCCGCCCCAAAGAAAAAGGTAAGGCCTCGCCGGGCGTGAGCGGGGCCAATTTCGGCCTCATTTTGCCCGGCGAGGCTTGATTTTACAAGTACAGCTGGGATTCCATCATGTTTCTTTTAAAAAACAATTGTACCAAATCCTAAAATCTACGTGAGCGAAGCCACGGGCAACAGCTAGTGTATGTGTGTGTGTGTGTGTGTGTGTGTATAAAATTATCTCTATCCATGCTTTTTACGCCATCCATATGCCTCTGTTATTCTTTTGCTTAGTAACATGATTGATATACTTGGTGTGCAGTCATATGCATGTTTAGAGAGAAGAGGGTCCTACAGTTCCCAGCATGCCCCAGCCAGCATGGCTGACTGGAGAATGCTGGGAATTGTAGGTCTTTTTGCTGTCTAAACATGCATAGGATTGTGCACTTCATTTGTTTATTTAAACTTTTCTAACCCACCTCTTCCTATTGCTTGATATGGCTTGCAATGAAATCACCATGCTGTGGCGCTCAACCAATATTGGAGCTGAGCCAAAATTTCTCAGAAGAATATTTTCTCAGAAAATGACTCCCCCCCCCCGACTCAACCGCCACCCCTAAAAGAAGGTCAGTGCAGAATTTTCTCCAGGTATTCTACTCCAGGTTTTTGTTTGTTTTGTTGTTGTTGTTTCATGGTGGATAGCATTTCACCCCACCCTCCTGCCATGCGCGCACACACACACTATGCCTTGAAATGCAAAATGGTGGCCATGCTGCTTAAGAAAAAAACAAAGCACCTTAGAATAAAAGAACCTATGCTACTGCCACTGCTAATAGTGAACTCCACCTCTGAGCAACAGTTGGATATTTTCTCCCCGTTTTTCATAGTCAAAATTCCCCAGCCCCATTTTCAGGCAGCAAAATGGGAGAATGTTCACTGAACAAAGCCAAGTTGGGTTATGTAGCACTGTGGTGTTTCCTTTCATTTTCATTTATTCCATTTCTATACTCCGCAATAGCTGAAGCCCTCTGGGCAGTTCACAACAATACACAAAAATACAGACCACAAATGCAATGCAATACCACATTTTTTTTTTCAATATACAAAATTTAAAAACAATGTAACAGCTAAAACAATTTCAGCACAAACTAGCCCTGTTAAAACAGCTGCCATAAATGCCCCATCATGCCATTAAATGCCTAGGAGAAGAGGGCAGTCTTAACCTGGCACCAAACAGATGACAGAGTTGGTGCCAGGTGGGCCTCAGTTGGGAGATCAGATCATTCCATAATCAGAGAGCCACCACTGAGAAGGGCCTCTCTCTTGTTGCCGCCCTCCAAGCCACCCTTGGAGGTGGCACTCAGAGGAAGGCCTCAGAGGTTGATTGTAGTGTCCGGGTAGAACCAGGTTGGGAGAGGCATTCCATCAGGTATTGCGGTCTCAAGCCATGTAAGGCCTTATAGGCTAATACCAGCACCTTGAATTTGTCATATTCACTACAGGATCCCTGATTGCCTGGAATCAATCAAGGAGGAAAATGCCCTAGTCAGAAGAAGGCAGCAAAGCAGCAGCATGTAGGGAAAACAATGGTAGCAAACCCTAGCACATGGGCTTGAGAAAAGGTAACCCTTAATGTCTTTTAATATTGTTTTTCAAAATAATATTCTGGCCTCTCTGAAAGTTCTCCCCCCCCCCCCCCGCTGCCCAAATCAAAGTTGGTGGACACTTGGTGCATCCCCAATTAAAAGCTCAAATGTTCTCCCTCCCAAAGTTGAAAATAAATAAATAAACCCAGGTGTCAGCAAAACCATCCCACACATTCAAGGAGAAAAATGTAGATGAAAAAAATACTGCTTAAGAAGGACCCATTGATAGTTTGATACGATTAAAGGCAACTATCTCCAAAGCAGTAAACGTAATTGCACAGGTTGCTATTTCATGGTGTACAGTGCAGAAATCCATTAGACCAGTCCAATTTGCAGTGCCCTGCAATTCATCTGTTTTTATTAGGCCTGTTCGTATATTTATGTTATAGAAATAAAAGTGTCTCCTTTAGCAATTGCATACAGTAATTTGGAGCCAATGCCATGGGGCAGTGCAGTTAATAACCCACCCAAATGACATTACAATGCCTGCGTTATAGATGGACGATGAGTGTACCATGGTCGTGTTTATGCTGCCGCCAAGTCTTATAAAAGAGAGAGATGATTATCAGGCCCATTGAAAATAATTGTGAGTTCCATTTGTTAGGGCAGTTAAAACATTTTGTGTCCTTGTGTTGAAAAATTAGCTCAAATCTCAGCCTAGTCTTTTATCAGAATTAGCTACAGGCCTGAACAATTTGTCACCTGGCAGCCAACGCTCCCTCTGTTCTGCCAAAGGCAGTGATTCTTTTAGGATCTAGAGACAATGAGCACACTTATGTTTAAAGGTTGAAAAGCTTTATTACAGAAAAGAGATTATAGCAGTGAGGTAGATGCAGAGCACAATGCTTACATCTCTTCTGTTGTCGGTAACCCCTCAAAGAAATGACAACAGACGGACTCCTTGGCTGGCACACAGCACCTTCTGTGCTGCTAGGTCTGTGTTAAGGTTCACCTCTCCTTAGGATTCCCTAATCTTATATAAGTTTTCTCTGTTTATGATAATCACACCTGGTCCCAGTAACCGGGGCAAGATTAAGGTGTTTTGTCTTGATAGGCAGTACTATACCAGTTTCCTAGACTCTCTAACTATAAAGCAATCCTTTCAAGTTGACCATGAAACCATCTGGAGTCACTCAGTTCCCAGGTCCTCGCTCACTTAAGTCTTTGAAATCTGGCCAGCTGATAATCAGGTTCCTCCCCAGCATGTGCCATGGGAGTCTGGTCTACAGATAACTGAAGTGCTTCTAATCATCAACTAACATCCCTGCCAAGTGTAAACCTGTCCAAGGACAGACTCTAATTGGGAATCTTTTCATCATGAGCTCACTGGTTCTACACACTGAATATAATCAATAGTGAATTTAGGCCTACCAAAGACTCAAAGAGCAGGTATGTTCATACAACAGAGACCCAGACACAGGTACAACAATGGTCATACACCACTGTCTCCTCGAGATCACAATGGTCTTCCAGCTTTTTCCACTATACCATCCCAGCTGACTACAGTGGCCCACTAGATACACCTCCTGGGTTTGCTGCCTGCGGGGATTGCAAAATCAAGCCCTTGGCAAGCCATAATACATAACCAGATACAACAATCTCGTTGTTGGTGATGGCCACCAATCTGTGATGCACAAGATGTAGTGATGGCCACCAATTTGGCCGGCTTTAACAGGGGATTGGATAAATTCATGGAGGAGAAGGCTATCAATGGCTACTAGTCCTGGTGGCTATATGCTACCACCAGTATCAGAGGCAGTATGCCTATGTACACCAGCTGCCGGGGGACTTGGGCAGGAAGGTGGTGTTGCACTCATGCCTTGCTTGTGGAGTTCTTGTGGGCAGCTGGTTGGCCACTGTGTGTACAGAATTCTAGACAAGATGGACCCTTGGTCTGATCCAGCTCAGCCCTTCTTACGTTCTTATGTTCTTAACAATCAAAAGTCTGTTACATCCTTTTTTCTGCAACAACAAGAACACTTTTTCAAATACAAAATGCATTTGGCATAATTTCCCCCTAAATACTCGTGATGGATGATAATTTTACTGGGGGTTTTGTTTTTGTTTTGGTAGGAACTTACAAAAATTCACACATTTCTTCACAAACAGCTTGGCAGGAAGTTGGGTTTAAAGAAAAAAAAAAATCCCATGTGGGGGGGAAAGCAAAACTTACAGATTTGTCCATCCAAACAGAGGGCTTTGAGAGCTTAGCTCTTAAGAGTCTAGCTTTGAATTGCTTTGAATTCAACCATGTTTGTGGTGCTGAATTAGGATGGCCAGCTTTTTTTTTTCTTTCCTGACTGACAAATATGGGTTGGATCCAGATTTAAGCTGCCTCAGCTGCACTGGTGAAGGTGGATTTCCTTGCGGCCTCTTCTTCTTCTTTTTGCTGCAACAGATTAATCCAGTTACCCCTCTGAAAATGCTACACAGAGTCAGGAGACTCTGCTGAATGGGGTGGAATGTGGGGGAGGAGATCCCCAACAGTTGAGCAGCGGGACCTTCCATGAGCAGCACCCTTTCTCTCACTGAAGGTTAGGGATGAGCAATCCACTGGGACCAGGCTGCTCACTGGACTTTTGGGTTCCCAGCGGGCCACCGTTCACATAGAAAATGCCTTAAGATACATCAAAAGGAGCCACAACTTGCACAAATTACACAAATTGTGGCCACTTCAGGCGTATCTTCAGGCATTTTCTATATAAACAACAGCCCTCCGGGAACCTGGAAGTCACTTCCTCTGCTCCGCTCAGGAGAGCGCGAGTTGATGCTGGGGAAGAGGAAAGCGAGGCGGAGTTCAGGGGGTCGAGCCTGGCTAGTTCTCCGGATTTCCACCCCACTGGATGAAATCCTCACACATCCCTGCTGAAGGTTCCTTCTTCTCATGGAAAGTGGATCCTGGATCCAACCCCATAGCTTTAACAGCTACATTGCAGGCAGGTAGAACACAGCTGTGCCAATTGTATTTGGCCAGTACAGATGGGTGAAAATGTTGCTCAGTTTGCTTTTTATTAGAACTTATCAAAATCCACCAATTTATTCATAAATAGATTGGAAAGAACTTGAAGTTTTTGTTTGTTTTCATTTTGTTTTTAAATCAAATATGGAAGAAGGTAAAACTGACAGATTTTGCCATCCCTACAAAATACACTTGTTTGTACACATTTTTTGAGCTGGCGACTGCATTGCAATATCTGAGAAGTGTGTAATTTGAAGGATGACTACATTCTGAATCATGTATTAGCTCAGGAAGTGTGAATTGGGTGGCTTCACTTAAAAGTGTGGACCAAATGAAATACTCCAACATATCTACTTGGGAAAGGAGTTCAGGTAGGTGGTTGTTGTTCAGTCCAATCATTCCTTGGATGATTTTCCAGTTCAGCTTCAGTCCTTGGCTTGGAACGGAAACTGCCTTGATCACCCTGTGGAATGACTCCTGCCTTATTTTGAGTCAAGAATTGCATCAGAACATTGGCAAATGCAAAATCTGGTGGATATCCGTATTCAATCCCCACATTAATCTTAGAGTTGTGGATTAGGCTTGTGCTAGAGATGGACAGGTGTGTCAGTCGTGGTCGTTCCGATATCGCCGCCGCCGCCGCCTTCTTTTAGGTCAAGCTCGTCCCATCCCAATTGAGCACAATTGTGCATCTTCCAATTTTTTTTTATTTTTTTTTTAAATCCATAGACAAATTCATGCACATTTTTGTAACACATTATTTTGTTTGGCAAAATGCATTGCAAGCTTGCAGATGTATGGATGCCTAACTACAAATTGCATTTGGACCACGTTTGGGTTCAGGAGGTGTGAATAGGGTACATCTGTAAGAAATAAAAGAAACCCCTCAAAGGACTGAATTTCTCACACATCCATAGCTAGTTCATCTCAGAATTCACAAAGAGCTAATTCCTCAAGGATCCCGAATGCCATTCTCACAGGGTTAGGCTGTACGTCTAGGTTATCTGCCCTTCTTATGAACGTTCTATTTGTTATAGCAATGGCAGCTTCAATGAACTGTCTCAAAACAAGAAACCATTGTCAGTGAGACAATCCTATGTTTGTGTCTCCCTCGGTGACACTCAAGAAGTCATTCTTCCTTTTACTATATGATGATAGTTACCTATTCTCCAGCTGTATATTGTAGCAACACATTGGAAGGAACTGATCATGTTTGGCATCTGTAGAGAGAGAACTTGAGCAATGAATGTTCATAGTGTAGCAAAGCCATTGAACAGCTTGAATAAGCATCAGAGCACAAAACATAAGGCAGAAGTGCGCACCACAAAGAGGTCAGATTGGTGATGGGTATGTGAAAACCTTGACATTTACAGATATTTCTGCCTTTCTCAACAGTGGTAGTGCACGTTCAGGACATATTTATACACAAAAAAACAACCAAGAGTCTTGTGGCGCCTTAGAGACAAACAAATTTATTATGGCATAAACTTTCATAGACTAGAGTCCGCTTCATAAGATGCATGAAATAATATATGGGTGTACAGCAGGGACCAGCTACATGAGTCCTGGGGCCACATATGCCCCCCGACAGCCCCAGCTGCCCCCCCCAAATTTGTAAAAATAAAAATGGCATCTGGAGCAATTACTTTAATTAGTTTAATTATGACCCTTTTGGTAGACCAAAGCTGCTCCAGCCACCATTTTTTAAAATTTTTATTTTATGTTCTTGGCAGCATGGGAGTGGAAGTGCAGCCCACGGCAGGGGACAAAATGGCCCACGGACCTCACAAAGTTGCCCACCTCTGATTATAATTTTTGATAAGAATGTACCAGGATCCACACATTTCTTCACAATTAGGGATGAAAATAATTCTTGTGATTAAAAAGAGAAAAAGATAAAAAGAGTTAAGGGAGGGAGAAACAGAAAATGACAGATTTGTCCTTCCAGGCCCCAAAGTGCTTCATTCTTAAAAGGCTGGCTGAGGTATGTTGGGAGTTGTAGGCCTTTCTTCTGTCTGAACATGCATAGGATTGCACCTTAAGTATATTTGCATGTGCTCATGCCTCATCATTTAAGTTATATGATGAACTTTGTTTCCTTCAGTCTTGCTGTATAATTTGTCTCAAAAGTGGCCACATTTATTATGGCATAAGATTTCATGGACACCGACATCTTCATCAGATGGTGAGGTAAGAATGGGGATGTACAGATCAGCAAAACTCGAACTGGCCGAAGTTCTCCAAATTTCACCTCAAAGCTCGTTCTGAGTCAAGTCCATATCAGATTGTGAGCTTTATTGTTGTTGTTTTTTCCACATGAAAAATCCATGCATATTTTCCAAATGTACTCATCAATTGTGTGCATCCTTGAAATGTACGCATTTGCCTCCCGTTGATTAAAGTACACTTTTTTTTTCATGCACATTTTTCGATTGTATGCATGCCTCCGAACACATTTTTTTTGGTCCAAGAAACACACTGCACGCTTGGAAATGTAAGGACTTTAGCCACAGATTGCGTCCGCATCCATGTTCGATCCAGAACATGCGAACTGGGTAAATCCTGATCAAAAATGAACTGAAAGAAATTTCTCAGACACCCCTAGCGATGAAAAAATATGCAAAAGTTACGTACCAGTGAAAGTTCTGTAAGTTGTGGCAGATTTTGGGGGGCCTCTTTCCTAAGGGAAAAAACATCCAAATCCATCAATGAACAGATGACAGAGCAGAGCAGACAATGCCTGAGAATCTGCAAGACGCAGATGGAGTGGATTCAAGACAATCCACACACACCTAAATACACCAATTAGTCTTTTAAGGTACCACAAGGTTCTTTGTTGTTTTTGCTGCAACAGATTAATCCAGTTACCCCTCTGGAAAAATAGGTAAAAAACCGTTATGAAAAGGAAAAAGGAACTGTAATACAAATAATAATATGTACATGAACTGCCCCTGTCCTGTTGCAAAGGTTGTGTGCTACCTGTATTGGCTTGATCTGGAACTAAACTGGAGCAGCCAGGCCTCCAACCACATGCTCAGATATGATACCAGTTTCACATGCAGGCAGGGCTTCCATGCATGGATGAGCCACTGGTGATGGTAGGAGAAGTTTAGATTTCTAGTGATGATTGTTATTCGATAGAAAGGCGGCAGCATCGCAAGCATATCAGCACATTTATTATGGCCCTGTTGCTAGCTATTGCTTGTCTCAACACTAGCTTGAGTGGATTTGAGGTGTGACAAGAGAACTCAAGCCACAAATTCCTTGCCTCACATTCCTAGTATGCATTCCGCTCAACACAGCACATTTTGTAATGAGGTCTTAGCACCAAACAGATGTATTTGAAAGGATATTGTTGACATTGTTCCTGTGAAATTACTGGGTATATTCAGCTCTCTACTAATGCCCTTGACCTTTTGAACATATCCATTGATGGCTGGATGCTGATAGTTACTCGGCACTATTACATACAAATGAAAGAGGAAAGCTGAGACATATCTGCATGTGCAATTTACATACAAATGAGTGTCTTTAAAGAAACAGAAACAAATTCACATCTTGGGATGGTATGATACCTATCGAAACTAGCATTTTAAAAACGTGTTCTTTTAAGCATTCAGCTCTCCTTTAATGACATCTTCCATGTATATGCATCTCTTCAAAAGCTTGTGCTGCTGCCGGAGCATGATATACACATAATCAAGAATACTCTCTTTCTCTCTTTCCTGCTCTCTCTCTCTCTCTCTCTCTCTTTCTTTCATGTTATAATATAATCTATCTGTTAGATATAATCACCAAGTGTATGCATTGCAGCTCTATACTATTTATTTATTTACAGCACAATCCAATGTGGCTGCCCAGAACTCTCCAAACTCGGAGGATTACAGGCATCCAATGGAGGGTGGAAGGAGTGTGGAGGTAAAGGTCGCCTCCTCAATCCCTTTTGCCCTGCAAAAGACCTAGATGGCCAATTTTGGCCATCTAAGTCTTTGATTTGTTTGTTTGTTTGTTTATTTATTTCATTTTTATACCACCCAATAGCCGAAGCTCTCTGGGCGGTTCACAGCAATTAACAAGACAGTCCCTGCCCGCAGGCTTACAATCTAAAAAGACACGACACACAAGGAAAAAGGAATGGGGAGGGAAGAAGGGGGAATATTAATGAATACTCCTGTCAGGGCTGGTGGAATGGCCCTGCGCTCCCTCCCTTCTCCCTCTGCACAGCCTGCTGGAATGGCCGCTGTGGTGGCAGTAGAGGGAGGAGGAGCCGTCATGAGGGTGGCCATTCAGCAGGGCTGGTGGAATGGCCCTGCGCTCCCTCTCTTCTCCCTCCTCTCAGCCTGCTGGGATGGCTGGTGGTGGTGGCAGTTGAGGGAGCCAACTTGCCTCAGTTTGCACAGAGGGGAGGATGAGGCGCTGCCAGGATACATTGTATGCTGGCAGAGCTCCTTTCTCCAACCCCTGGAATGCCTGCAGAACACCGTCTCCAAGGCCGGCCTTCCAACCTCGAAGCTGCAGCCAGCGCAGTTCTTTCTTCACTGGCTGTGACGGCGCAGGGAGGGCGTTCTGAAGTCGGAGTCCCAGCTCCAACCTCGGAGCACATTCCCAAGGTTGGAGATGGGATTGCAACTTCTCCTGTGGCTGTCTAGATGCAGGGCTCTCCAACCTTGGGTCCCCAGATGTTGCTGGCCTACAGCTCCCAGCATACCCTGCCAGCATGGCTAATGGCAAGGGATTCTGGGAGCTGTAGTCCAGCAACATCTGGGGACCCAAGGTTGGAGAGCCCTGGTCTAGACGCTGTCTAGCAGCTATAAGATTGTCCCCTTATTTGCAAAATTTATACACTACTCTAAATTATGCTTGAGCAATTAACAGTATGGGGGGGGACATCAAAATGCAATCTAATAAAACATATTTAAAATTAAATTTAAAAATTAATATTTAAAATTAAATATGTAAAATTTAAATATTTTAAAATTAAATATGTAAAATTTAAATATATTAAAATTAAATATGTGAAATTTAAGTATTTTGAAATTAAATATGTAAAATTTAAATATTTTGAAATTAAATATTTAAAATTTGGTTAGACCACTAAACCATGGCTGGTCACTGTTCTTCCCTCCTCTATTTGCACTCATGTTTATGATTGTTGTTTAGTGTGAATGGGGAAATGGCACAAAATGAACAATCATTGAACATGAAAGTGGAGCAAAAAAATCCCAAATTTGCACAAATGTCCAAAGTTGTGCAAATTTCCCTCATAGACGAAAGCTGGGTGATTTAAACATGTGTGCATTTTTGAAATGTGCACCAAATTGAATGGGGAAATGTGTGCACATCAAATGCAAGCACAAGTTCCAGAATTTGCAAACATTTTCAGCAGACGCATTCTCCTGCTTGCGCTTGCATTTGGGGTTGTGAATAGGGCACGCTCAGATGTTTTGCAAGCAGAAACACAAAATCTCATACATCCCTGCGAGTACAGCAGACACTGAAAACAAAGCAATTTTTGTGCCAGCCTGACATCAACTGGCAGGGAATTTCAGTACACCAGAAGCTCTACTCTCCGAGTGCCTCATCTGATGATCTCAATGACAGGGAAGGGTGACAAGGCTAAGGGACAATGTGCGCTCTCAAGTATTCTGGTCCCAAGTTGTTTAGGACTTTGTATACCAGTGTTCTCCAACCTTGGGTCCCCAGATGTTTTTGGCCTACAACTCCCAGGGGGCATGCTGGGAGTTGTAGGCCAAAAACATCTGGGGACCCAAGGTTGAAGAACACTGGTGTATACTAGTAACAAAACCTTAAAGCTGGCCCGGTAGCAAATAGACAACCAGTGCAGTTCTCTCAGCAAAGGTGTTTCATGCCGATTGGAGGCAGGCCCTGATAACAGCCAAGCTGCTCTGTCCTGTACTAGCTGCAGCTTCCAGACCGGCCCTAGAGGCAGCCCCACATAGAACGCACTGCAGTGACCCTACAACTAAGATCACTCACTTCAGACTTTCTCAGTATGGCTTTTGGCGATCTCATTTCTTAGGTTGCACCACTTCTCCGTGGTTCCAGTCACCAGAGTCCTGCCTTCTGTGCTCTAAGTTTGCAGGACACGGAATAATGGGCTCAAGTTACAGGAACCCAGATTCCACCTAAATATCAGGAAAAAATTCCTGACTGTCAGAGCAATAAGACAATGGAACCAACTACCTAGGGAGGTGGTGGGCTCTCCCACACTGGAGGCATTCAAGGTGCAGCTGGACAGACATCTGTCGGGGATGCTTTGACCTGGATTCCTGCATTGAGCAGGGGGTTGGACTCGATGGCCTGGTAGGCCCCTTCCAACTCTACTTTTCAATGATTCTATTATTCTAAGTGTGCATGATATGAAGCCAAAGGGGAGTAGCCTGATTTGACATGTGGCTTCCCTGTGTGGGGTTTACACATCATTGGTGGTGTTCTGTGGTTGGGTGGAGAGTTATGCTATAACCATCATGGCAAGGGAAGGAGGTTGGGGCAGTGGTGTGTGTCTCTCTGTGCATGTGTGTTTCCCCCTCTCTATTGAGTTGAATGGGAGGAAATTTCCTTACACCAGTTCAGTGGTTGGTAGAAAGATTAAAATACAATACCAGATTGAAAACAGAAAGTGAAAGACTAAAATGCCTGCCTTTAGGAAAACAAAGCAGACCGCTTTGCCAAAGTGGAGCCCCTTGCAAGTGCTTCCAGCCTTCAAGCACTGACTCCATACATTTTTATAATAATAATAATAATAATAATAATAATAATAATAATAATAATAATAATAATATTTTATTTATTACCCGCCTCTCCATCTAGATCGAGGCGGGGAACAACAGAAAATATAAAATACCTAAACTAAAACAACACAATATATACTATTAAACATCTTAAAACATCCTAAAAACATCTTAAAACATCTTTAAAACATCTTAAAAACATCTTTAAAACAACTATAAGAACATTTAGGGTGCAGTCCTGTGGCCGCTACAAAGAGTACAGCCGGGCATAAGATAGGTCGGAGTCCGAGCTCCAACTCCGGAAACGCGCTCTGAGGTCAGAGCTGGGACTCCGACCTTGGAGCGCCTTCCCTCTGCCCTCCCAGCCATCATGGAAAGAATTGTGCCAGCTCCGGCTCCGAGGTCAGAGGAGTGACCTCAGAGCTGGAGGTTTCTGGGCCTATTGGGGGGGCTCTGCCTCTCCTCCCCGCCCTGGCGGTGCCTCAGTCTCTCCTCCTCGTGCACTGGGACAAAAGACTTAGATGGCCAAAATTGGCCATCTAAGTCTTTCGCAGGATAGGAGGAGTGCAGAGGTGACCTTTGCCTCGGTGCGTGCTCCTTCTGTCCTCAATTGGATGCCCATAATCCTCCGAGTTTGGAGGGCTACAAGCAGCCACATTTGATTGTGCTGTTAATCAAGCGAGGCGGGGGGGACACTACCCAAGAAAATTCCACCCATGGGTTGAAGACCTCTGATAACTCACAACCAGTAATTGGTTAGTGCAGCCTTAGCACTACCCATTCTACCCATCCATGGGCACTCCCATGCTGTTCATTTGTGCTGATAGTACAACACAAAGTATACTGATAAAAGATCACCCTCTTTACTTCCAGAACATTCCTTGTCTGGCTTCCTGCAGTTTGTTAGCCCTCTTTTCTTCACCACAGCCTACACATACCAGTTCAGAACTGGGACCACTGCTCCTAGTGCATTAAATAATGAAAAGTAATGTTGGGTATCATTAACATACTTCCTGATGATCTCTCAAAGCAGTTTTGTGTACATGGTAAACAAAGTGGCTGACAAAAAAAAATATGAAGGTATTTGTGGAACACCAGATCTCCCCCAAGAAGCAAAGCAGTCATCTCCAATCTCCACTTTCTGAGGTTGTCCTAATAAAAGGGAATGAAATCAGTTCAGGATGAAATCAGTAACCACCAACAGATGGTCCTAGTGGTGTAGGAAGAATGGCAGATGTCATGATCTAGATGTAATGAAAGCATCACTCCCTGTAATGTAACCTGAATAAGCAAACGCACATTTTCTTCTTCTGATACGATATGGATCACAATTGCTTTCGGAAGTCCAAATACTGTTCGCCCCTGTGCCAGCATACCTGGGTTTGCCAGCTTTGCTGGGGCACTCAAGGAAACTGAAAATTGGGATTTTCCTCTTTATTTGCTCTACTACATCTTCATTTCCCATTAGATGGGAAACAATCAACCCAGAAAGATCTTTATTTATCCTCTTTATTCCTTTACTCTGTCCAATACAGGAAATGTATTATTAAGCAATCAAGAATATGTCACGGCAATCATAAGGTGATTACATTCCAACACTACAAGTGGCAGGATGCTGCCAAGAAAAGCTTTCTCTTGAGATGCTGCAGTTATCTGCAGAATATGAATTTTTATTGGGGGCTGGAACATTGGATTGGATGGGGGCTGGACAATTTCTTCAGTCCCATTCTCCCATGATCAACTGCTGGGCAGTAGTTCATCCACACCTTCTACAAATACAGCATAAGCGTAGCTGTCACACATCCCCATACACATGTGGAACATAAGAAGCTGCATCATTCCAAGTCAGACCTCACTATGGTCAATGCTCCATTTACCTCAGAATTGCCTCTTCAGGGTTTCAGGCAGGAGTTTTTCTCAGACCTGCTTGGAGCTGGGATTGAATCTTGAACTTTTTGCACACAATGTGTAAACAGTACTGGCTGAATGGGGGGGGGGGGAGATTTAATCCAGAAAGTGGAGTGCTTGGCAAACATTGCTCATAAAGAGATAGTCCCCTTGCTAAGTGGAATGGAACAGGCCAGAGGACTTATTTCAGAATGAACCCACTACTGTGGAACCCTGCCCCAGTCTTGGGGGAGCTATAGCCTCAGACACCGATTCTGACTAAGAGAGAGAAGCTGTTGAGTCAGGCCCAGCTGTGGGAAACCAGAGGGCTGAGAATTCAGTTCTGCCAGGCCTCCCACTGCCTGGCGAACAGAGATGGACTGAGGCGCTGGAGGCTAATATGGCCTGTCTTCCACAGCTGGAAGACTTGACCTTGATGGAGTCTCCTGTGTCTCAGCCAGGGACATCGTCCCTGGGAACAGGAGGGCAGGAAGAGGAGGTCTCTGCAGGAGAGGGTGTTTGGGGGTGTGTGTGTCTCCTTCGGTGCATCGTCAGCAGAAGCGGGTGGTGCAGAAACTCCCTGTGAGATGCGGCACCTGCTTGAGGGCCAGGTTTCCTTGCCAGGATCGAATGTCCATTAGTGATCCTTAGCACCCACTCCCCTTTATTTAAACCGGTGCAGCTTCCAGTAGCCTTTGAAGCAGGGAATGCACTGAAAACCTGGAAAGCTTTCCGCCTCCTTTGGAATTGTGAACTTAATGGGACTTATTCTGGGGTGGGGGTGCACTCTAGCTGATTGCCTCTTTGTCAGGATGTTCCTGAAAAGACTTTCGACTTTGCTGTAATCTCCTTCTGTGGATCTTTATTGCAACTGTAAAGGCTGATAACTAATTACTGGAATTACTGCAATAAGAGGTTTTTTGGGGGGTGGCGGCTCTTGCCTTGAGTAATAGAATCATAGAAAAGGAGAGTTGGAAGGGGCCTACAGGGCCATCAAGTCCAACCCCCTGCTCAATGCAGGAATCCAGGTCAAAGCATCCCTGACAGATGATTGTCCAGCTGCACCTTGAATGCCTCCAGAGTGGGAGAGCCCACCACCTCCCTAGGTAGTTGGTTCCATTGTCTTATTGCTCTGACAGTCAGGAAATTTTTCCTGATGTTTAGGTGGAATCTAGGTTCCTGTAACTTGAGCCCATTATTCCGTGTCCTGCAAACTGGGATGATCGAGAAGAGATCCTGGCCCTCCTCTGTGTGACAACCCTTCAAGTACTGGAAGAGTGCGATCATATCTCTCCTCAGTCTCCTCTTCTGAAGGCTAAATATGCCCAGTTATTTCAGTCTCCCCTCATAGGGCCTTGTTTCCAGTCCCTTTATCATCCTTGTTGCCCTCCTCTGAACCCTCTCCAGTTTGTCTACGTCCTTCTGAAAGTGTGGTGCCCAGAACTGGACGCAGTACTCAAGATGAGGCCTAACCAGTGCCGAGTAAAGGGGAATTATCACTTCCCGCGATTTGGAAGCTATACTTCTATTAATCCCAAAATAGCATTTGCCTTCTTTGCAGCCACATCACATTGCTGGCTCATATTTAATTTGTGATCTACCACAATTCCGAGATCCTTCTCACTTGTAGTATTGTTGAGTCAGGGAAGACAGTTTCTGACAGTTTCTACTACTACAGAACGTACTGAACATGCTAGTACTGATTTGCCTTCATTTGGCTGCTAGGCAGCATTCCTGCATCCCTGTTTGCACCCAAGGTTCTCCAATGGACCTGGAGCTGTTGATTGGCTTGACACGCTGAGTGACTCTTGCTACTGCACCTACTAAATGCTTTTAAAAACTCCAAATTAGAATTAACCCTTGGTTTGCACCCTTTTTGGGCGTTATCCCCTGCCATCACTATTCCAATGCAAAGTATGTGGACAACCACTGAGCCATGGTCTTTCCCCCTAAATCTCTCTCTCTCTCTCTTAGTCTTCTGACTGAGGGGTATTCCCATCAGCCCAGCTAGTTCAAGAACAAAGTATATTTTTGACAGATCTCTTTCCAAATTCTCTTAAAAGGTGGGAGAGCTGTAGTGCCATTTGTGAATTAGGGGTGGGCGATCCGCAGACATCCCCCACACTCCTCCTGCTTGGTGGATGCTGCTGCTACTGCTGCACCCACCGAGCCGGGCAGAAAGTGGGCATGCGCCGTGCCGCTTGCCAAATTTCCAGGTTCCCAGCAGGCTGCTGTTTACATAGAAAATGCCTTAAGATACGTCAAAAGCGGACACAATGTCCACAACTTACACAAATGTGTAATGAGGCCCCATGAGGAGAGACTGAAATAACTGGGCATGTTTAGCCTTCAGAAGAGGAGACTGAGGGGAGATATGATCGCACTCTTCCAGTACTTGAAGGGTTGTCACACAGAGGAGGGCCAGGATCTCTTCTCGATCATCCCAGTTTGCAGGACACGGAATAATGGGCTCAAGTTACAGGAACCTAGATTCCACCTAGCCACTTTAGGCATATCTTCAGGCATCTTCTACATAAGCATAAGCCAGGAACTGGAAGTCGCTTCCCCAGCTTAACTCAGGAGAACACGAGTCTTGCTGGGGAAGAAGTAAAAAAGCATTCGGTGTAAAGCAAGATGGAGTTTGCGGGGTCGAGCCCAGCTAGTCCGTCAGATTTCCACCCCCTGAATGAAATTTATTTATTTATTTGTTTGTTTGTTCATTTATTTTATTTATACCCCGCCTTTTTCCCTTCAAGGAACCCAAGGTGGCTTACATAATCCTCCTCCTTCTCTCCATTTTATCCTCACAACAACCCTGTGAGGTAGGTTAGCCTGAGAGTCAGTGACTGGCCCAAAGTCACCCAGTGAGTTTCATGGCCGAGCGGGGACTAGAACCCGAATCTCCCGAGTCCCAGTCCAACACTCTCACCACTACGCCACACTGGCTCTATAATCCTTGCACATCCCTATTTGTGATACTCCTATATTTTCATGATAATAGCAGAAACTACCATTCCCATTATGCCATTTCCTCAGTCATCTCTCTCCCATTTCTCTCACAAGAGAGAGTGATAAGGGCTTGGAATACTAAGGTGAAAATGTGCACAGTAGGCCCATGCCATGGGAAAATGTGGTCTTCTGAAAGGATATAATGTTGACTTTTTATGAAATGAGCTGAGCTCCTTAAAAATCTGCTTATTTTTTTAAAAAAAGAAGTTTGCTTCTTCCTATCTACCCAGCACCTCCCATTATGCTCTAGGTTTTCAAGACTGTGTGTGAATAATCATCACATTTATGTATTTATTTATTATATTTTTAATCTGCCCAATAACCAACATTCTCTGTATGGTTTCCAAGCAGTTAAAAGATTAAAATGCCATACAAACGCTTAAAATATAAAATACCATACAAATATTTAAAATAATACAATACAATACAATATTATACACAGCACAGGAATAGATACAACAGCCATAAAACAATAGAACAAGGTCTCTAAAATGCCTTGGAGAAAAGAAAGGTCTTTGGTGCCGAAAAGATAACAATGTAGGCACCTGGTAAACCTCTTTGGGGAGGGCATTCCATAAATGTGGTGCCACAACAGAGAAGGTCCTCTCTCTTGTAGACACCTGCCGAACTTCCTTCAGCAGAGGCATTTGGAGAAGGGCCTCTGAAGATGACCTAAGGGTACAAGCAGGTACATGTGGGAGAAGTTGTTCCCTCAGAGACTCTGGTCCCAAGCTGTTTAGGACTTTAAAGGTCAACATTAACACTTTGACTTGGACCTGTCCCTCAGAAATGGACTGGAAGCCACGGTAGTTGACAGAGCCCTGGCATCACATGACTATATTGGCTAGTCCCACTTAGTAACCTAGCAGTTTCCTTTTGAACTCACTGACGTTTCCAAAATGTCTTCAAAGGTAGTTCCAGGTACAACCCATTAATCAAACTGGGTGTTTATTTTATTTCTTACATATATCCTACCTTTCTTCCATCATGGAACTCAAGGTGGCTACATTGGTACACACTGACCAGACTCAGACCTGCTTAGCTTCAGCATGGTGGCTGCCTCATGTGCCTTCAGACCATACCCTGGGACCCCATGTCTCTCCCTCAGCAATACAGGGTGATCAAGGCAGTTTCTGTCCCCAAACCAGATTGAAATGCATCTTGAAAATCAACCATCCAGGAATACCTCTCGAGCACCTTGCCCAAGGAGGGGATATTAGCAAGTGGCCTATAGTTGTCCTCCACTTCTGGCTCCAAGTTTGGTTTCTTCAGGAGTAGCTTCATTAATGCCTCTTTTAAGGATGCTGGTACCACTCCCTCTTTCAGAGTAATTTACAACCTCCCAGACCCAACCAGTCATCCCCTTATTAGATTTCATAGATTTCATAGATCATAGAGTTGGAAGGAGCCTACAAGGCTATCGAGTCCAACCCCTGCTCAATGCAGGAAACTAGAGGAGGGGTCTCCCATCCAAGTAACAACCAGGCTTGACCCTGCTTAGCTTTCCACACAAGCTGAGCCAGCGTAAGCCACATATAAAAAGCCATGAGGACACGGGGCCAAGCATACAACTGGTCAGTTGAATTTGCCCAAGCACCTTGTCTGCATATTCTTATCAAGATCAAAGTGAAATGAAATTCTCACTCATCTCTAGGTGTACCACTTCAGACTGCAGGTAGAGACTCAAGTAACTGAATGCTCCACGCAAAAATATTTTCCATTAAGTACACGAGTATGTTAGGGATACAGCTAAGCTATAGCTTTTCTCCTAACATCTTAGCAACAAGGGGCAGGGTCTTTTCTGTTGTAGCCCTACAACTGTGGAACAGCCTCCCCACTGACGCCTGCCTGGCGCCAACTTTACTATCCTTTCAGCGCCAGGTTAAGACTGCCCTGAGGCATTTAACAGCTCCAAATAGTACACAGGGTGGTGGTTATGTTACCTTTCTATCCAGTCTATTTTTTATATCTTGTCTTAGCTATTTAAGAAATTTTAAAATTGTTTTCCCCCCCGATGTTTTATTGTATTTTATTGTATAATTGTATTTTATTGTAAAATTTTATAATTGTTGTAAACCACCCAAAGAGCTTCGGCTATTGGGTGGTACAGAAATGATAATAATAATAATAATAATAATAATAATAATAATAATAATAATAACTATTATTATTATTATTATTATTATTATTATTATTTCTATGTGGAGGGATTTTTCTTTTCTTTTATTGGTATGGAAAATTCAGTCATCTGAGCCTCCACCTGTAGACTGAAACAGAAATGCTTAAGGGATTCAATCTTCGAGAATTTATTTATTTATTATTTATTATTACATTTATAACCCTCCTTTTTTCCTCTTGCAAGGAACTCAAGGTGGCTTCCATGGTCCTCCTTCTCTCCATTTTATCCTCACAACCACCCTGTGAGTTAGGTTAGGCTGAGAGTCACTGACTGGTCCCAAATTACCCAGTGAGCTTCATGGTTGGATGGGGTCTAGAACTCAGATCTCCTGAGTCCAAGTCCAACACCGTAACCACTACACCACACTGGCTCTCTGTTTTCCTATCCGTACTTCCTATATGAAATGTACTAATCTTCACCTTTGGGACTATTTAGCTATTGAACAGATGTCACACTTTTCCAAAAGTTGTGATACAGTTCTTGGCAGATGTAGATCTATATTTTCAAAGAAATATGCATTTAAATACTATTTTGAGATAAATATGTATTTTATTTTTTAAAACCATAGATAAATGTGGAAATGGAACAGAACTATGGATAAAAAAAACATAGACACCGCCTGGGTGAGAAACTTGTTTCAGTTCATTTTTGCTAAGTGTTTACCAAAATTTGAACTATTTCTTCCTATTCAAGAGAGAAAGAACTTGAGATTTAAATAATTGGAATGTGGGAGAAAGTGTAAACTGACAGATTTGCCCATCCATATGAATCCAAAATGTTCTTCTTCTGAGATTCTCCCCAGATTTTGTGGATTTTGACGTTCCAAATTACCTGATCTTGTTTATGGAATGGAACCAATGGCTCAGGAGTCCTTCATTGTTTCACACACACACCCAAATTTTGTACAGTGCATTGTGTCTGTGAGTTTTGCTGCAACTTTCACTCTCTTTGATTCATCAGTCTCTTTCTCCCTTCTCTATATTAATGATGTGTACCTGTGTATTTATAAACATGGCAAACAAATAGCACACATCCAACACGTGTTTGCATCAAGACTGCAATAGCACATTTGCATATTGGTAAAACACTGCAGTAAAAGAATCTTGATGGCCATATCAGGATTGATAAAACTCTGCACAATAGCAGTGTGCACATGTACATTGATAACAGTGGGTGGTGGGAGGCAAGTGAGCTGAAAGTGTTAAAAGTCAGTGTGGCGTAGTGGTGAGAGTGCTGGACTGGGACTCAGGAGATCCGGGTTCTAGTCCTTGCTCAGCCATGAAATTTACTAGGTGACTTTGGGCCAGTCACTGACTCTCAGCCTACCCTACCTCACAGGGTTGTTGTGAGGATAAAATGGAGAGGATGATGATTATGTAAGCCGCCTTGGTTTCCTTGCAGGAAAAAAAGGCAGAGTATAAATATAATAAATTAATTAATATAATAAATATAATGAATAAATTAAAAAAAAAGCCGTGGCAAACAGCATATGTTTCAATCCCAGAATTCATTTTAGAAACTCGCCTGGTTAAAGTGAAATTAAAGACGTGTGGCGTGAAGTACAGAGCAAAATTCTGCAATATTAAAGGAATGGTGCCCATCCCTATTTTAAGAGCTTGAGGTGCAGCTAGCTGCTGTTTAAGAGATAGGGAGAGAAACACTGGAAAGATTCTAAGACACAAAGACTGACAATGACTTTTGTGTATGTGTGTGTTCTGTGTGTAAGCACAGTTAGCCACATGAATTATACTCTGATCCGAAGATCTGAAACATGTGACTTTGCCCCCAATCCTCAGCCTGTATTTTTCCACACCTTTGCATTCAGCACCTGGGCCTCTCCTTCCTTTCCATGGAATTTAGCAGGGCTCACTGGAGAAGTTCATAATGATGCTTATTACAGGAAGGGGAAACTTTTCTCTTCCCCCCCCCCCCAGTAGTGATCTTTTATTTTTAAGTGACAAGGGACTGAAGCCTCCGCCTGGCAGCTGAGCCTCCAAAGCAGCTTAATTTTTTATTGGTTCCATCCCACGTTCCTTTTAACTCATTAGCATGATCCTTTGTAAATGCTCCTGACCTGCTTTGCTTCCTAGGAGAAAGGCATCGCTGCAGCTCGCCTCATTATTGGCCATCAAATGAATCCAGCTGATGGGAGCCAAGAACAGACTTGTTAAGAGACAGACAGCAAAGTCAGTCACACACTCTCCTGGCAGAACGGAATATGAGCTTTTGATAATTGCTGCCAGTGTCCAGTCCCCCACTTCAGAATACCATAGGTCTTCTTCTTTTTAGAAACTCGCCCCAGTCCCCATGTTTATCCACTATTCATTTTGTGGTTTTTATTACAGAGTACGGATTCCAAGATTAAAGCTTCAGATCAGCTGAGAATTAAAGAAGTGACACTATATCAAATAGGAAGAGAGTCTAACTGAAATATTTATGGCAGGAGGAGTTGCCACCCAAATTTCATCTGGAGTGAAATGTGTAGTGAATGTAGGGATTCCTCCTTTTGGGAAACATGTATTGAAATTGGGAGAAAGCCAAAGCAAGCAAACAAACAAAACACCTTTCAGTAAGGACCTTTGACACATTTCTCAGTGGGAGCCTCTGTGCTTTATTAGGAAAAGGTCTGTAAGGAAGTGTTGCTGTATCTTTAAGGAATAATTACCTCTTTTTTTTTTGAAGGCCTGGAAAATGTGATCTTCCTAGAGAAGCAAGGAGCAGAGAGCAACAAGGTTATTTTTAAGTTTGTTGCTGTTGTTGTTCTGCCTGTTTTGCTTTGTTTTATTTTATTTGTTTTGTTTTGTTTTGTTAGAGATGGATGAATCCATCAGTTTTGGTTACTCCCAAATACTTTTGCTTCAGTATCAGCTATCAAGTTCTGCCTGTCCTCTCAGTGAAGAAGTCTGCAAATTTTGGCGAGTTCTAATCAAAAGCAAACCAAACAAAATTGCGATACATCCTGTAGGGATGTGCGCGGCGCTCAATTGGGGGGGGTGGAAGTCCGGCGATCTCTTCGGGCTTGACCCCCCCCCCCGAGCTCCGCTCACCCTACCTGCTTCCCTGGCTCGACTTGCGTTCTCATGAGCTGAGCCGGGGAAGCGACTTCCGGGTTCCCGGTGCTACATTCTTTATGTAGAAAATGGCATAAGATACGTTAAAAACTATCATGGTTTGCGCACGTTTACACGACTCTCATGTCCGCTTTTAAAGTAACTTATGCCATTTTCTATGTTAAAAAATGTAGCGCCGGGAACCCGGAAGTCTGGCGAGTGCACTCACCCACCCCATCATCTGTATTGGCCAAACTCAATGGCTACAGATATTATGAGGGTGGAGACAATCATGTTGCCTGCCATGTAGCTGTTAAAGATGAGGAACCAGTCAGAAAGAAAGAGAGAGAGATGGCACCCTTAATTCAGCTCCGCAAACTTGGCTGAATGCACAGGAATTCAAACCCAGACTTTTAAGAGCTAATCACTCAAAGCCCTGGACCTGGATGGATGAATCTGTCTGTTTGGGTTGTTCTGTCGTCGTCATCATCATCATCATCATCATCATCATCATCATCATCATGTTCTCTCTGTCCCATTTATGAGGACATTTGTGGATGTTGGTACATTCTCATTAAAAAAATGGACCAGACAAAATTCTCACCTATCCCTATTCTTATACATTTATTTACCATGTTGGGGAACACTAATCTGAGATCTTATGATGATGATGTCCTCAGATACTGAAATTGTCAATGGATTTGACCAAAAATGAAACTGAAATCAAAGTTGGAAGTTGCTCTTCATGCAAATCATCCAAGGATTTTTTTTTTTTTTTTTAGAAATCTAAAGACTTTCAGTTAAAACTAGTGACATTTCTTCTGCTGCTTTCACACATTCCTAAGTAATGCACAGAACACCAAAGTTCGTGTTTGAGGAGTGAAATGCAAAAGGAAACTACACATGAAAAAGTAAGAAGAGCCATGCTGGATGACACCAAAGGATTATCTAGTCCAGCATTCTGTTCACACTGTAGACAAATAGCTGTCCCGTGGGAAGCCCACAGCAGCCTCTTCATGTCCTGGGCATCCTGTTTTCTTTCAGAAAGTGTGGGCTATCAATAGGAGGTAGTGCTGTGTAGGGATGTCTGAGGATTTTGTTTGGGGGCTGGAAATCTGGTGGAGTAGCCAGGCTTGACCCCCTGAACTCCATCTTGCTTACTCCTTCCCTGGCTCAACTTGCATGCTCCCAAGTCGAGCAAGGGAAGCTACTTCCGGGTTCCTGGTAGGCCACTGTTTATGTAGAACAGTGCCTTAAGACACACCCAAAGAGGGCCGCAATTTGCATAATTTGCGCAATTTGCGCAAATTGTGGCCGCTTTTGATTAATCTTAAGGCATTTTCTTCATAAACAACGGCCTCTTGGGATTGGAACCTGGAAGTCTGAAGAGCGGTGCGGTGCTTACCAGCTTTCGCTCCAGATTGGCGGGCACAGCACCAGCATCCTCCGAGCCAGAGACAGTTCGGGTCCCAGCGGATCACCCACTTCTAGTGTTGTGCCAAAAAAAATGTATTCCCCATGTTTTACCATTCTCATTCAATTTGATAGAAGATTTGGTGGAAGAAATTTCAAAGGCGAGTAAAAATCTGGTGAAATTCTAGTGGGTGGGCCTCTAGGGGTCTTGAACTTACCATAGTTACAAGGCAATCAAGGGGTGTGCGTGAGAGAGCATCCAGGACTTCATTGTACAATCATCTCTCAGGGGTCTGCAGTCTCCCAGACTTCATTTAAAGCACGAGGCAATTCTGCCTTGAGTGCCATTTTCTTCGTAGCAAGGCGGGGTACAAATCAATCAAACAAACAGATGAATAAATATTCCTTCAGACTAGGGGTGGGTGATCCGCAGGGACCTGACCCACCTCCGGCTTGGCAGACGCTGCTGCTGCTCCTGCTGAGCCAGGCTGAAAGCCGGTGTGTGCAGCACCGCTCACCGGATTTTCGGATCCCCAGCAGGCTGCTGTTTACATAGAAAATGCCTTAAGATACATCCAAAGCGCCCACAATTTGCACAAGTTATGCAAATTGTGGCCGCTTTAGCTGTATCTTAAGGCATTTTCTACGTAAACAGCAGCCCGCCAGGGACCCAGAAGTCATTTTCCCGGCTCGACTTGGGAGAACGGGAGTCAGGCCAGGGAAGAGGTAAGCAGGATGGAGTTTGGGGGTTGAGCCCCAGCTATTCCACTGGATTTCCACCATCTGAACGAAATCCTCACACACCCCTACTTCAGACCAGGAAGTGTGGGCAGCTGGGGAGGCTGCAGGGTGGTGGAGAGCTGTGGAAAGAAAGAAAGAAAGAAAGAAAGACACAGCCACAGCAGCAACAACAACAACAGCAACACACTCTTGGCCACCTCATAACTACAAGGTATGCTCAAAACACCACAAAAGGTTTTTTTCCAAAGGAAATCTAAAGCACCCTGAGATTGAGGCAGGAAAAAAAAATGAAAGCCTGTTTTGCGGGGGAAATTTCAGGACAAATGTTGGGGCAGCAGTAAAGATCTATCAATAGCAAGGGTGGGTCTGTCCATATGCAGAAAAGTATACCAATGAACGTCAGATGCTGCGGGCAAGCAACAGGAGAAAGCCATTGCCCTTCACATCCTGCTAGCCAGCCACTTCCCAGATGGATCTGACTGGCCCACTTTTGGAAGCGGAAAATTGGACTAGGTTTATCTGATCCAGCGAGGCAATTCTTATAAGCACAGTGAAAAGTGAAGAGCATCTATTCTTTCTCAACAAATCTGTCCCGCTGATAACATCCTTTAGGCGGGGGGGGGGGGGGAGTGTTTAGTGATGGAAGGAGAGCAGCCATTTCTTCAAATTGGGAAAGCACCCAAGGTGAGTGTTTGCTATTGTGGTGTCACCAGGGCCCTGTCTGCGGTGCATTTCCCCTCCAGTTTCATTGACAGCAATGACTTTTATGCAGAGCAGCATGTGACAAATGATTTCCCCCCTCGCTTGCGACTTTCAGCTGACCTTTAAATACACAATATGTCACAGACGCAAGGAAAGCATTTTTTTACCTTCTTTATTCCCCCTCCTTGATGAACCCTATCTCTGTAATATCTGTTCAATGGTATCTATTTTTTATTTGATCAGTTTTTCTTCTTGCTCCCACCCCTGGCTCCTTCCCTGAGGGTCTATTGTTGTGTTTTCTGGGTGAAATCCTTAATTGTTGCAACAGATCAAATCTATCTCTAGCCTGCTTCTCTCTCGTTATGTTACATTCTGTTAGAAAAGAGATGTGCATGCACACACACACACACACACACACGCACCCCCCCCTTACAAAATTAAATTCTTCACATTACCCTCATTGCCATAATTTAGATATAAGAGCTTCTCTAATCAATTTTTGGCACAAGAACTCAATACGCTGCAACAATAGGAGACCCTCGCTGCTCAGCTGAAATAGTTGTGTTGTTGCATTAAAGATGCTTCAATTAGACAGAAATAAATTTAGACTTCTTCATTGCTCCTCTCGTCCTTTGAACCCCGTTCGGTGTCAGTTTTCACAAGTTGTCTGCTTAATTTGTGTCAACATTTCTCTTGGTGTGCAACTGGAAACAATTGCCCATCACAGTTGTGGGGTGCGATAGGGATGGGCAGAAAAGCGATGTTCAAGATTGCCAGGACTCTCCGAATGTTGTCTCACTGCTCATCTTGTGCCCATTTCCCATTTGTGTTTGCAATCACTGTGGGCTTTATGCACACAGGAATCTTACTTACTTATTTCTTATTTACAGCATTTTTACCCTGCTCTTCAGCCAAGAAAAGGCTCCCAGACTGGCTTACAAAGATTAATAATAAGACAGTTCCTGCCCCCGGTCTAAAAGCCATGACACAAAAGGAAAAGGGATTGGGAAGGAAGAGGGAAAAGAAGCAAAAAACTCAGGCACAGTTCTTGGTTACAAGGTTCTAATAGATTTTTTCTTTCTTGTTTCTCTCTCACACACACACCCGGCAGGGAAGGGCAAAGCAAGCTCCCTGCATCTGTTCCTTCTTTGGCCGATGTATGGGGCCAGGTTGGTCTCCCCCTTGCCGTGATGTTAATCCTGGGAGGCAGGGGGTGCAGCCTCCCACTGGCCCTTGGTTCTCTGGCCGATGGATGAGGCCAGAGTCTGCAGTCCCAGGGAACCTGAGCAAATCGAACAGCCATCGAATGAGAGATGTGTGCACATTTTCCCCCAAAGTTGTGCAAATGTCCTAATTTGTACAACTTCCCTCTGCAGACTAAAGTGGGGCTGATTCAGTCCATGGAGGAAATGTGCACAAAATCAAACTAGGAATTGGGAACATGATGAACATGAGCACGTGCTCAACAATTTATGAATATGTTTGGCCGGACAAGGTTGCTTGCGTTCACCGTCGGAGCGTTGAATGGGCATGCACCACATGTTTTGTGAGCAAAAACAAAATCTCATACATCCCTAGGCCTCTGGGCCAACCTGGTAGCCCCCCAGAATCCTGTGCATGAAGGAAGAATAACACAAGCCACTGGGCATCTTTTTCATGAACTCTGAGAGGGTCTGGTTCAAAGGGGGCACCCTAGTGCATGAATTGCTGTTGGCCCTGGCAACAAACTTTCCTCCATGAACAGCAACAGCCAGCTGGATACATTTGCGGAAAGACAGAATCAGGGAGCAAGACTATCAGGGAGCAGGACTGTAACATGCATCTGTACATCATGCCATGCAGGAGGTGGAACTTGGTCTTATGTAAGCCAGCTTCTCCACCGATCTAACCCTATTCCCTTCCATCTGTGCCAGAAGAATATAGGAAGCAATAATGCCAAGGGCTGGAATGGAGAGATCCGATTTTGATTGAATGTATTGTTTTGACCCCAGTTTTTCTATTTGCAAACACACAACATGGCCTAGAAGTTTAACATTAAAACATCAATCAGCATGAATAGTTCAGGATGCTCCAGAAACACTGCAGTGATGCAGAGGGGCCTCTGGGGTGTATCTTTACTGAATGTTCAGAAGGCTGAAATGTTTCCGGAAGCTCCTGTTAAACATTGGTTGGCCCCAGTATGACTGTTTCTCAGTAATGTGTCGGGACTGCACCACTTCAGTCTTCAGGTGGGCTTCCCCATGACTGAATGCTCCTCCACAGAAGCAAACAAACAAACAAACAATCCTGCTTGTAGAAAACTACCACATCATGGAGAAAGATTCTAGCAAGCCTTCTCACCCCCATGCTAGTTTCCTATGTGCACGGGGATTTCCCACCACCCCACCTTTTTTAGTAAATGGAAGTCATCACCCCCACTAATCCCATTACTCCAGTGGTGGTGAGTGCCAAGAGAAATGGAACCAAAATGGGGCCACTATAAAACAAGATGGAGGTATCAGAATGCCCAGGGGAACCCCAAAGTCTGCAAAGGTTTAACAAAATAAATAAAAACAGACAAATGGGCCACACTCCAAACCAGCCCTATGAGGACTGAGTAAGCTTAGTTGCCACAGAACGTTGAACTTCACTTGGAAAAGAAAAACAGGGGGAAAAGGGGGGGATGGATTAGGAGGAAAGGTACCCTGAAACCTTTTGTTGCAGGTAGCACTTGATCAGATTGATTAGTAATTCATACACTATGAGGAATGAGGTTATTTTATTTATTTATTTCATTGTTTAGTTGATAAACAAGGTTTGCCCCTTCCCAACCAATTCACTTATTGTCCCTTGTTTGCTTTGCCCCACAGAAATGAATGGGAGCCAGTGAGAATAGGCTGCACATAGTTAAACTATGGAATTCACTTCCACACGATGCAGCGATGGCCACCAATTTGGAGGGATTTAAAAGGGGATTGGACAAATTCCTGGGGGAGAAGGCTATAATGGCCTCTTAATGGCTACTAGTCCTGGTTGGCTCTATGCTTCCTCCAGTATCAGGGGTGATATGATATGCCTATGTACACCAGTTGTTGCTGGGGAACATGGGTGGGGGGGAGGGTGATGTTGCACTCATGTCTTCCTTAGGGTTTCGCATGGGAAGCCAGTTGGACACTGCGTGAACAGAATGCTGGACTAGATGGACCCTTGGTCTGATCCAGCGTGGCTCTTCTTATGTTCTTATGTTCCTGTCTGCTTAGCCCCACACCTTCATCTGCATAACACCTCCTTGGATTCTGGTTTTTGTTTGTTTGTTTGTTTTATCACACCACAGAATTATGCTAGATATATAGGGGCAGACTCCAGAAGTGGGGTTTTCTATGTCCATTCATAGCATTTCAAATTGTTCCAGTCACATATGCATGATTTCACCAGTGATCATATCCATGGGGAAAGATTCTTATATTATTCTGTTAAGTGATTACAGTTCAGATCAGATGAATATCAGAAATATCATATTTAGGGATCTTTTCTTTAAGTAGGGTGAACAAATAAGTAATAGAATGCCAATGGCTTCATTTTCTTCTTCGGTGTTTTACAATGGAAAATACATCTGCCCCTCTTTAATGGTCTAAAATGCACCCTTCAGATGCATTGTTCAGCATATGGCATGTAAAATGCTCACTTCTCTTGCTTATTTATTTTCTAAACATCTAAGCAATGTCTGTCAATATTTGCTGCCTGAACAAAATCTATTAAAATAACAGGGGGCACAGACTTTGGTGACAGAGAGCCATTTTCCCTTTTGCTAGCTTAATAGTCTTGTGCAATAAGACTGAATTCATTCACCATGTTCAGAGTTATTATCTTCTACTTTGGCAAAAAGAACAACAACAAAAAAAAAACCCTGTTGCAAAGATTGGTCTGTTAGAAATATTCCTCCTCAGTCCAGACAAGTTGAGGCTGATCCTGGGCAAATCTGTCATGATTTTTGCTTTCTCCCACATGCATTTTTTTTGGGGGGGGGTAAAGAAACCTCAAGTTCTTTCTCTCCCGAATATGAAGAACTTTGAGAATTTTGGTAAATTCCTATTTAAAAAAAAGAAAAATGAAATGAAATGAAATTCTACCCATCCCCAGGTATGACAATTTGATAGTTGCCCCTTTTGCATGGGGTTGCACTCCCAGGAAGGAGCAGGTATGGATGCAACTGGACCCGCTCTTGCTCCTGGAGGCCCAGTGGCAACCAGAATTCGGAACATCTTTTTACCAACTTAGTTGGTAAACTGAGGTGTACCCATTTCCTACAGAAAAGTAATCTGGTCACGGGAATGGGCAAACCTGTTTATTTCTGGTATGTTCATGGCTCAGCATCATCTCCATAGGGTTGCACAAATTAGTTGAATGTAAGTCTTTGCACCATGTTAATCAAGAGTACAATCCAGCTACAGCAAATCTTTTCATCCTAACTTCCATTGGAGAGATAGGCACATACTTAAATGTGTCCTGTGGAATCAGGAAGGTGTGAAAGGTGACCAAGGAGGTATGAGAAATACATTTCAGTGAATTTTAATAATAATCAGGATTTACCCAGTTTCCACACGTCTGAACCGACCATGGACTCAACACAATCTGTGGTCAAAGTCCATATGTTTCCAAGCTTGCGGTGTGATTCACCTACCAAAAAAAAAAGTGGGGAAGAAAAGTGTTCAGCACCATGCATACATTTGAAAAATGCACATGAAAAATGTGTACTTTTGAAAAATGTGCAGAAATACGCTTGAATCAATGGGTGAAGAATGCATACCTTTCGATGTGCACAATTGATGTGTACCATTGGAAAAATACTAGAGAGGTATCAGTGAGTCTCAGGGGGGCTGAAAGAAGGCTGAAATCGGCCCACTCGGGGCCCCCTGAGACTCACATGCCTTACCTGGCCACCTCTCGCTCAAAAGACGCGCCGGGGAAAGGAGCTTCTGGTCCCCGGCGTGTGTTTTTCCGGTTCTCTGGCGCTGTTTTCTTAGCATAAAAACCAGCGCAACCCAGCTTGAAACGGCCGCGATTTGCTATTCGCGGCCATTTTAATCAGGGTTGCCCTGGTTTCTACGCTAAAAACGCAGCACCAGGGAACCAGGGAACCAGAAGTGTTCCCCATCGGTCACTGTTCCCTGGTGGCGCGAGCGGGTGGGGGGTGCTCCAGAGCAGCCCTCCCCCAAGCAGGTAAGCTCCCTGCTCGATTTACATCCCTAAAATGCATGAAAATATGGACAGATTTTCATGGGAAAAGAAAAATAACAACAACAAAGCTTGCAATCTGATATGGACTTGAGTCAGAACAAGCTTCAAGATGGAATTTGGAGAATGTCGGCAAGCTTAAGTCGCCTCAAAGTCACCAATATTTGGCTAGATTCTGCCACGTGTTACCCCATGGGAAAATCCCGGAAGTCCTGAAGGAGTTTCGATTTCTGTGTTGCCCGAACTCTGGAGTGGACTGCAGAATCTGGAACAGATTCTACGGTCTATTCTGAACTGTGCAGACAAGCTGAGCTTGGTGGGTCCAGGGTCCCTGTGGAAATGTTTCTGCCCCTGTTGGGAACTGGGGATCCTGCTTGGATTCCCCTTGAAGTTTGGCTAGGCAAGGGTTGAGCCATGACGTCTTGTAACAAAATGAAAATATATTTGGGAAAATGTAAAAGTGCAGTCCATATTATTCACAGAAGGTTCTGCCCTCAGCACAGCAGGTCCATCTTAGCATATTGAAGGTTAAGGTAATGTGTGCTTTATAAGTGAAATAGCTGGAGTAAGGGAAAATGACTTTATTGGATTTGTCAGTAGACTATTTTACCCAGACAGTGCACAATAGTGTCTCCGTGCTGAAAAGGATGAGATTACTGTTCAAATTAATGAACTGAAAAAAGAAAATCGAAAGGCTGATATTAAATGCACTCATATGAAGTTCCTGAAGATAGAAATTGAACCAGGTATAACTAATGAGCAAGTTTCCCCTAAACAATTGGTAGTGCAGCAACTGTCATTGTGTTAGCAACCGCATCACAGTAACACATCCCGGAAAGCCTGCTGTGCGTGTGAGGAAAGAAAAGTATAATGTTTGTCTCTTTTTCTTTAGCTGGAATGAGTTTGGCCAGACTGGAAATAGATGGTTTGGCCAAGATCGAAGTCAGAACAGATACACTTACAGGATTAGGTATTGTTTGTTACTAGATGTAGAATTGATTTCATCTTCACCATCATCAACAACGACAACATTTATACACTGACATATTTTCTAATTGCATGTGTAAAGGGTGGAAATAATGAGTTACGTTACTAATTAGGGCCACATTTATTGAATAATCAAGATCTGTGGAGGGAAAGAAGTGCAGGTCCCTGGCTATACCGACCCCTTGCTAGTAGATGTTTTAGGGCAATGCATCCATCCCAGGGGCGGAGCCTTAAAATCGCCACCCCTCAGTTATACACCAGTACCGGTGTTGGGAGGCCTTCCCCTGTCACCCTCATGGAGCCACAAAACTCAGAGCGGGCGAGGTGAGTCAGCCTCAAAGGCAATCTGTGTCTCCCCACTGGGCTGCAAAACCCAGAGCAGAGAGCCTTGGGAGTCACCAATCACCTCGAAGGTGCCATCGGATGCTCACCAACCCTACCCCACTGAATATTCCCTGCCAAATGTGACCAAATTGAACCAAACAAAAACAGCCAATTGAAAATTAACCCCGACCACTGCATCACAGTGTAGTAGGCAAACATGCACATTGCCCCATACAGCCAATCGAGGCAATGATCCAAAATTCCCACTTGGCCCCCTAACCAGCAGAGCCCACACACTGCTAAAAGGGAGGAAGGAGTGGCAGACGAAAGATATGAGGGTAGGGCCACTGGGATATCATTCCTGATGACTGCCCCCCCAAGGCCCTCATGAAAGCATGATAGGCATGCAGATGGCCCCTCGACTCACCTTCCCCCCCCCCATGCAAAATTCTCCCCAACCTTAGCTATGCAGGAGTGGGGAAGAGAAGAACCATGCAGGCAGTGCACAGCAATTTGAACAATAAAGGGGGCGCATTCCGGGAGCAACAGAGGAGAGCGTCCTTTCATGCATGCCCAACAAATGGAGCTCTGAGGCGAAAGGGAGGGGCCATGGCTCAGTGGCAGAGCACATGCTTTGCATGGGGATGGTCTCAGGTCCAACCTTCGACATCCCAGGTAGGGCTGGAAAGAATCCTGCCTGAAACCCTGGAGAGCTGCTGCCAGACAGTGCCAACAATAAATAGCTCAGTGTGATAGAGCACACGCTTTGTACGCAGAAGGTCCCAGGGTCAATCCCTGGCATATCTAGGAAGGGCTAGGAAAGAATCCTGCCCGAAATCCTGGAGAGCCGCTGCCAGTCAGTGTCGACAATACTGGGCTAGATGGACCAATGGTCATCTGATCACTTCAATTTTCAGTCATCTGATCACTTGGGCCCTACCCACAGTCTTCCTTGAAGCAGTCTTACTAGCTCAGTGTTCTCCAACCTTGGGTCCCCAGATGTTTTTGGCCTACAACTCCCAGCATGCCCCAGCCAGCGTAGCTGGCTGGGGCATGCTGGGAGTTGTGGCCAAAAACATGGGGACCCAAGGTTGGAGAGCCGTGCACTAGCTGTTTCCCTCATTCTTATTGCTGCCATCACCACCACAGCTCTGGCTCTGGGGAGGAGGACTCTGCAGGCCCATCTTCATACCGGTGATCGACGACAATGAGTAACATCACATGGCATCATCCCACAGGCTGTCCTACCTGAAACACAACCAATCGGAAAGGGGCCACATGACATGGGGGACACGGTATCAGCTGCTGCACTACAGCTCCCAAGATGCACACATGCAAAGCCTCATACACAAAGTGAGATTTTCATATACTTTCCATGTAAATGACGAATTCACTCAGGGTAAGTTGGCCCACGCAGGAGAACACATGTGATCAAGAAAGCACCACATAAATAAGCTGGATGCACATCCTGTCAAGATTTCTGCACCACCACCACCACCACCACCCGTGCTTGAACATTGGTACATAGCGGGAGGGGAAACGATCCAGATGAAATGAAGGAATGAACGCTACCACAAACTGTGCATGCTCCAATTCCAGAATTTATGCTGCATTTTCCT